>OX387964.1:18750000-19375000 GCA_947578425.1 Eugnorisma glareosa
GTAGCGCCTAGATGAATTAACAAGCTAAAAATGGTATCTTGATTAATCAGTTGAATAACTCCATCAGGCTGGATCAGCAGGCAGCAAGGTACTTCTGCTTTTCTAGGCTTACTTACATAATTCCAATGTATACAAGGCCTTTCATGAAGCTTCAGGTCCAAAACCTGTGTAAACACCCATTTACAAGAGTCTGCTGGCACCGCGCTTAACATTCTCAAACAGTTAACAAAAATCTATAGGCTTTACTATCTTCGACTACATTCAATATTTACAATGTAAATATTAGACTCATTCTTCATGCAAACATTTGCCAAACACATCGATCAATGAATAGACGACAAACATTATCATAACGTAGTCTAATACATCATGCCTACTATCTCATAAGGGGTAGACAGAGGAGGTAAGTACACCCCACGTCGTGGCAGTTTTGGACTCCAGGTTGTTGCTACTCAAAAATTGCTTTTGGAAAAAGTTTTCCTGATCTGAGGACCTGGATCCCATGAAATGCTGTAGGTAGCGTTTGCGATCACTAGAACAACGATGCAGCTACACAGACATAATATCACGGTATATTAGGTACAAGTATCCAACCTTATGTAACATCACTTGAGTCTGAGCGAAAGGTTTACATACAGGTTTTTTTCTCCTCTAACAAAAATCGGTCAACCGGTGAATGTAGGACTGCATCCAACATAGTATCAGTTATATAAAAATCGATTGACCAATCGGTTTCGATATAAATTACGGATAATTACGATTATTGCACGATGCACAAAATTGGTTACAAGGCATTCTGTGTTAGGTGTCTGTCTGGGCTATTGTTTTAGGGTTGTCAGTGAATAAAAGTGAATTCTAAACGAAAATGGGCCCTGTAACCCCTGGGCCGTCTTTTTTAGGAAAATGCGGAATTAACTAGAGCAATGATATTAACACACAAAGGAGACTGTCCACCGAGTACGAGTAGCACAAAGGGCCATGGAGGGCGGTGCGCCTCAAATGGGCCTGGGCAGGACATCTGGCTAGACGCGGAGATGGCCGATGGAGCAAGGCTTTGACCGAGTGGTGGCCAAGGTGAGGCCATAGAAACCAGGGCCGTCCTAAAGCTCGTTGGGTCGACGACATCGTCAAAGTCGCGGAAAACACCTGGATAAGGGACGCACAGAACCGGGAAGTGTGGTAGAAAAAAGGGGAGGCTTATACCCGGCAGTGGGTGATTCCGGGCTGATATGATGATGATGAATGATATTAACTGGCAGGAATGGTCGACAATGTATCGCCAGAATCATATAGCAAGGTGATAGCAAACGTTGCCACACTAGGAATTTCTCCTGTTGCGTTTACAAACAATTAAACTCACATATACAAACAGCCAGACCCAGAACAACTACCTACCTACCTACCTTGTAGATCATACTAATATTTGTTCCGTGCGGGGATCGAACCCGCGACACGCAGCGCAGCAGCCAATCGCTCAGCCACTGCGCCAACCGTGCCGTCAAATTCATTTCGCCGATTAATCGTCGTAAGTAAGTAATTCGTCAGTTTACCGGGCGCATATTCAAGATTCGGATTGCGACTGAGAATAATATCTTTGGAAAAATAATTGTCTAGTCAATATCAGAATCTGCGCTACCAATCCATAAAAATATTAAAAAACAATCTAGGATCCACCACTACAATACATAATAGACGTAATAGAACTAGGTAGACACACTTAAGTACGTACTAGACCAACAAGACGGTCAATGCACCAATGATGGCAAATATTTGAACAACTTTGCATACACAAGTTGGTACATTTAAATAAGTCAAAGAAATCATTACACAAAGTCAAACGGATGATGTTTTTTTGTTCAGTTCATTCAACTAAAACGTGTGCTATTGATTCTTTCCATCAGGAATGTCTCCATAGGAGTCCGAAGGCTGGAATTTTGTCTGGTTGATGGCAACAAGGCCATCCCTCTATCCAAGACTTTAAAATAACTAGCGTAATGTGGGTGTATTATAGGTAAACCGCTGCGTAACGTAACTTCTGGGATCAAAGGCATAATTTTATTTTGTTTATACAACTTGTCAGAAAATAAAAATTAAGTGCGTGGCAAGTGGCAACCCTGTATTGTTCTTGGTACATCGGCAGAGGTTACATCAGAACAATGAATAAATCAATAGCTGTGGTATACCATTAAGAAAGAAGCCATTACTTTTATGACCCTTTGCTTGCTGTAATAGAGTTTCTTGACTACACTGTAGATAATTGAGGAGTGAATATTTTTCTGAATAACTGAAGTTTGTGAAATTGTGAGAGATCATTGGAGGCAATCATGTCGTAAGTTCTTTTATAAAAGACAATATGTTTGGGGCTGAAAAAATACAATTTTCATAGGTAATTCATTATAAATTAAGCGCTATTGTTTGCGGGAATTACGGCCCGATTGTTATTAAAAACCAATGACATGGAGAAAATCAATAATCATTAACTAAACTGACCTATTATTGTGGTCAGAGATTAATATTTTTGGCAATCTACGTACGTAACAAGATTTCATGAATATCAGTAAACTAATCCAGTCATTAAAACTACATACATGAATAATAAAGTATTCCAAATGTGTAGTTACTGTTTTAATTTACAAACAACTTTAATAACTTTACGTGACTTTTGAATTAACAAAACTATTAACTTGATTCGTGGCCCTATTAAAAGTTTATTTATGAAGAACTGCGCCTTTAATATAAATTTTCCGAGCAAGCAGTCCTTTTACGGCTTTTAACTACGGAAGAGGAGACAATTAACTTGAACGTTTATTAAGAAAATCAAAAGGTCGAACAAACAGGCACAAAGCACTCTCGGTCGATGAACCGTACCAAGGAAGCAGGTCCTTTAAACCCAATACTCATATAGTGAAAGGCGAAGATGCTGGAATGAGATGGACTCCTACCGAAGGACTAGCCAGCACCTAACAAAGAAAACACTAGATGGAAAAGAGAGAGGGCTTTTGTCCAGCAGTACGAGAGTACAGGCTAGTTAGTTAAGTAATTGTAACAAAATTGTAGTCGACAAACTATACTTTGATGAGAGGAGTCGATCGAGCCACGAAAATCCAGTAGAAAGCAGTCATAAATAAACCATAATCTCCAAAACCCAATTACCAAACAATACAGTTCAAACAAACTCTTCTTAAAATAAAAACGATTCCCTAATTCAATTTCGATTTCGCTTCATCAGCGACTTTTATTTTTGTCGATAAGCATCGATTTCCGAATCAAAATAAATGAAAAATGTGGTCGTTGATAACCGCAGGCGAAACAAAGTGAAACAGTCCAGCTGACTAAGGAAAGTTTGACGAAACGATTTGATCTCACTTTTCTGATGAAACTGAGCATTAGATGCAAACTAAATGACCCGAGACCAGTTGATTTTCAAGCGTTTAAAAATAATCTCGAATAAGTAAAACTTGTAATGAAAAACACACCGTTGCTAATGGAACTGGACTGATGATAAAAGAATATTATTATAGGAGTACAAATATTGGTACCACTGCTACAGAATCAGACGCCAGGCAGACCTGCGCGGCTATTGCGTATCTCTGTTGACAGTTCATAGTGATCATTTCTTGGCGAGTTTTGATATACAATGAACGTTCTGTACGGGTAGCGTCAGTTGAAAACAACAAGAACGGGCATTGTATATCAAAACTCGCCAAGTGATGATCACTATGAAATGTCAACAGAGATACGCAATAAATAATAATAATAATAATAATCTCTTTATTTAGTATTTAATAGTCTTTTATCGGGCGGAAATAAGGTGCGTGCCTTCAACGGTTGGGTCATGCCGGTTTTGATGTACTCTTTCGGTATACTCAAATGGTCTCAAACAGAACTAGACGCCCTGGATAGGAAGGTCCGTACATTGTTGACGACATATCGAATGCATCACCCACGTTCTTCGGTTATGAGATTGTATATCCCGCGGAGGTGTGGGGGTCGAGGCTTTTTAAACGCTAAGACTCTCCACAATCGCGAGATATGCAGTCTCAGGGAATATTTCTTAGAAACCGACGTGGGGATGCATCGAGATGTGGTCGCAGTGGACAAAGGCCTCACCCCGCTCTCCTTGGCTAAAGAGAACTGGCGCAAACCTGTAGTGCTTGACACTAACGACCGCAGGGAGGTATGGCAGAGTAAGGAGCTCCACGGACGCTTTTTCCGGGCTCTACATGGGCCCGATGTAGACCTATCCGCGTCCGTAGCCTGGCTACGTTCCGGGGACCTCTTCGGAGAAACCGAAGGTTTTGTCTGTGCAATTATGGATGAAGTTATGATGACGAATAACTACCGGAGATTTATTGTGAAGGACGGCACGGTTGACATATGTCGGGCATGCCACCGTCCAGGCGAATCAATCCGTCACATTATCTCCGGGTGTTCTCGTCTAGCTAACGGAGAGTACTTGCATAGACACAACCTTGTAGCCAGGATTATCCATCAGCAACTTGCTCTAAAATACAGCCTTGTGGAATCGGAAGTGCCGTATTATAGGTATGTGCCCGACCCAGTTCTCGAAAATGGCAATATCACATTGTACTGGGATCGATCCATCATCACTGACAGGACTATTGTAGCCAATAAGCCCGATATAGTGGTGGTGGATCGATCAGAGCGGCGCGCAATGATTGTTGACATAACGGTCCCGCATGATGGGAACCTCGTGAAAGCCGAGAAAGATAAGCAAATCAAGTATCTTGACTTGGCTCGCGAGGTTGTCGACATGTGGGATGTGGACTCAGCGATCATTGTACCGATAGTCGTATCAGCCCATGGCTTAATTGCCAAGAGCCTCGATGAATACCTGAGGAGGCTCTCGTTAGGCAGCTGGATCAAGGGCTTGATTCAGAAAGCGGTACTCCTGGACACGGCTCGTATTGTTAGGAGGTTCCTCTCTCTGGAGCCCTGACCGCCGGTAGCTTGGACCCTGTTCCCGATACCGGTGGGCAACAATTTTTTATATTTTTAAATGTTTTTATATTGTTTTTATAAGAAATATTTAAAAATGTAAATAATTTGTACAAAAGTTAAATAAAGGGAATAATAATCTCTTTATTTCAGAATAAACTCCATAAATTTACGTTAGTACATATTCACTTAAAAACTATGTTAGCGTACAGCACAAATACAACGATATTAGTAACATTAAAACTTAACAACTATGTTAGTAGACATTAACTATATTTACAGGAGCATGTAGCTGACTTAGATACCAGATAATAGGACAATCCAGTTTGTTGGCAATTACACTCAGGTGACTGTTGGTACTGGCACGCACCCTACGCAACAAGGACGCTGCTCGCTTGCGTCTGATCGCAGCGAAGCTGTCAATCTGGGCGTCCGCGAACATCCCAGAGGCACTACAGAAACGTGGCAGCCCCAACAGCATCCTGAATGCCTTGTTGTACTGGACGCGAAGAGCATTAACGGCCTTTTGTGTAAAGCTAGTCCAGAGGCTACAGGTGTAAAATACTTGACAGTATGCTTGGAAAAGAGTTATTTTAACTGAACCCGTGCAGCGTGAGAACCTTCGGATCAGCATATTACATCTCACCGACAATGCTCTGCGCTCCCGGTCCACATCTAGATTGTCCTGCCCTAGATATTTAAACTGACGAACACGGTTCAAGACACAACCACTCAACGAGACAGTTGGGTAGCTCTCTGTGACCTTGTTAGCCGCCTTAAAGATCAGCAACTCACTCTTGACCGAATTGTACCTCAAACCGTGTCCCTCAGCGTAACTTTCACAGACTCTTATTAACTTCCTGAGACCTGCCATTGACGGGCTCAGCAACGCCATGTCATCAGCGTAGCTAATATTATTAAAAGCAACCCCATCGACATAGCATCCAGCATGTAAACTGCTGAGCTCGACAATGAGGTCATTTAATCAATTCAGAGGGCAATAGCCCTGCTGAACCAGCTAACATAGAAAAGAATAAATTAGTTACAGCGACTTGTGGATGAAACAAAGCTCAAGCTAAGTGGGGTGAAGTAATGATGATGATGTCAATGTAATGTAGAATCAATAATACCAAGACAACAACAGAAACGTAAACTGACAACAAATACTGCTAATTGGTAACAATATAAACGCAGAAGCCGGTTAAAAAGAGAACCTCTTACATAACAATACTAGAAGATTATTTTTTTATCAAGAATTGATAACAAAAGTTTCAGAGTTCATGCTAAGATGACAGATAAGATTACAAGTGTTCATTCAAGGCAAGGAAAGTATTTTACATATAAAAATTATCTTCTTTTGCTCATTGATTTCATTGATACTTCTAAGGAATTTGATAGTAACAAATGAACCAATTAACTAAACTGGAATTCAAATTTCAAATTCCAAATCTTGACGTAATGATATCGTAATTAACAACTGCGTGGCATTTGTAATGACTGCCAAATGTGTAAGGAATGTGTCAAAGTCAACAGAAGGAAATAGGTGCTTGAACTGCTTAGTAATCTTAAGTCGTGAAGGCATCAATCAGTAACGAATCACGATTCATGTAGAGTTGCCCTATTTAGAAAGAACGATTTATTACTGTATTGCGGTATACTACTGTGCAGATTAACTTGAATGTTAGCAATATAGCCACTTACGAAGATATTTTGAGACGTCTTTGGTTACGTAACAGTAGTGGCCCCAATTCTGATCCCTGCGGCAACCCTAAGTTTTTCATTTCAGCCCTTATTTCACGGGTCAGTGAAGTTAGTAACTATCAAGATTGATCACTAAAATATACCAAATTAACTAGTCCACTACATCGATTTAACTGCTAAGATGTCAGTAGATGTTTACAATTAAATCCGTATCCAATATTCAAAAGGGTGTTATCCGTCTCCACACTACCATTAGCCTTAACTAGGTAACACTTGGACACTTAAAGAAACGGACTGAATGTTAAATAAATAATTGCCGACTACCAAGAACACATGAACTAACAAGTCAAGTTCAAAGCGAGACGTGCTTTAGAAAAAAATATGTCTGACCATAACGAGCCCCATTAAATGTTGAGAATTTCAAGCCATGCTGGTTCCACTGTAAAGCCTTTGATACACTTAAACACGCATTGAAGCGTAAAGCTCCGTTTTTTACCAAGATGCGTCTAAAAGTTGATACATACATGGATGTCGAAATTGTCTTGTGTGAAAGAAGCTTAAATTGAAGGCGGTAGGATGTTGTCCAAGTTTGTTACCAAGTTTACAAAACGGGGTCTCGATGACGTCTACGTGATTCTTTGATGACGAATTCTTGCAAACATGTCATAATATTAGCACCTTGGCGAAAATAATATCAATTTGCATATACACGCGAAATTGAGTTCTAACTTTTATCGCGGAAGAGTTGAATTTACAGTGACTTAAAAAATGCTTAATTGGTGCAATGTATTTGTGATGCAAGTCTGATTTAAGTTTTCTAGTAAACTATGTTGACACAAATTCTATTCATATACAAAGTAAAAGTACTTACGGGTGATATCCATAGCTAGAGTAGTCGTAATACACACTCCCATCTTCGCTTGATTTATAATATATTTTCCGACCCTAACGTGAAACTACGATCAAAACACACCACTTGCACTGAATCTTAGTTAAAACTGATACGAACGAGCACACTGATATAACACAAAATCCTGTTAGTGAAGTAACCTCACTAGGGTTGACTGAAGCCTCATAGAAACTTTAATCAAATTACCCCTTCCTTCCTAGTTCGAATTTATATATTCGATTTTTAAATGTACCGGTTGATTTTGACATTAGACGGTCATTTTTTTATAACTAGTCCGAGGGCACACGACCGCGCGTCTACGAAAGCCGGCGAAGACTGCGGTACAAAGTAAAGTGTAGACTGGATGTTTTGCTTTGAGCAAGCGGCTCTCAATCTTTCGGGATTTCCATCTGTATTGTTACTAAATCTCTTGTTTGTAACTGTTTGATTTGCTAATGCCGTTTTCTACTGTTTCTGGGAAATTCTGTTTAGGTTGAGTGAGTTAGAAAATAATTTGTTTTCGCTGTGTTATCTTTTACACAGTTTACGAAGGAAAACCAACTTGTTTAGTTAGTGGCAATAAAACTAAAATAACTATGTTTAAGAGTTTCATAAAAAGATAATTTGCAGAAAATCACATTGTATTCAAATTTCTGTTCTGTTCTAAAGGCATTTTAAGATCTAAAGTTATCGAACCACAGACCAATAGCGAGACCAGTTTTATGCAACCCTAGACTTATTCGTTTTGCAGCAAAGTAGTTATTGTGAGCGCAAATTCAGCATACTGTTTCATTCTAACCTCACAGCCTAGACGAAATAAGGGCTATCGTTTTTGAGCTCACCAGATGGCGCCACTGTCGAGCAAGGTCCTCTCAATAATTCTATTTTATACTTTAAAGTACCAATAACTTCATAAAACTTTATTTCATTACATATAACAACATAGTGTAAACTTCAGGTCCATATATTTACAATATTCTTCCTAAAATGAGCAAGCATGAAACATTTTACCTCCAAGTACTGAAAATTAAGATTCTAAGTTGCTACTTAAAATCTTTAAGTCATAATTAATCAGGAATGGCTCAATCTAGACCACAATAGTGAATATTTGTAAAAATACGCGTTAAAACAGCACGCTACGCGCGAAAAATGTATGACATCTAACATTTCGGTGCCCCCGCGCTACACTAGCGCCTCTAGCGGCGAATTCATACGTGATAGACCCCATTGAGTGAGCAAATTGTAATGAGCCAAAAGAAAAAAAAAACATCGACAAACATTATCTGCATTTATTTTTATGAAATTAGATGTTCGACGAATGACATTGCATTCAAGAATAAAATATTTTCATTTTCTCTGCACTTTCGATGCCCTTTACATTATCCAATTGAAAAAAAAAAAAACAGTCTCTTGAAGTAAGATGCAAATGACTAAAATGCCTTCTGTGTGAGACGAGGACTTTGACCAGCAGTGGGACAGCAAAAAGCTGGTATTATTGCAAGAAACAATCTTTGTATCCGTAATTTCCGATGTCTGCAGTTAAGATAAACTTAGCAGCTCATATAACCTATATATTCACATGAAATGGAAACCCAGTTACATAAAGCCGGGTATCCATTACGTAACTATCAGTATCCAGGTCGATATTCGAGTTCCCAGTGACCTAGACGTCTAGATTATCTTACGCCAGAGACGGGCAGGCGCCAACCCTTGCAGCAGCAAAAAGAACCTTGCTTCTTCTGAGTACGATCCAAAATCCAATAGAGATGCAATAGTTATCCAGTTAAGCAGTTTTATAGGCCAACCTTAACGGGAAGTGTCAAGCGAGCTAGAAAAAATATACGGTGGCTATTCCAGAAGTTTGTCTCGGTCTGTAATTCGTGGCAGGAACCAGGGAATAATAAGTTGATATGACGTATAAAGGGTGTAACAAGACCCTTAACGAATCCGAAAGGCACTTATTCTCCCCGTCATTGCATTGCATTACCTTCTAGTTACGGAGATA
This sequence comes from Eugnorisma glareosa, assembly GCA_947578425.1. NCBI lineage: Eukaryota > Metazoa > Arthropoda > Insecta > Lepidoptera > Noctuidae > Eugnorisma > Eugnorisma glareosa. Next base: position 18,759,555 of record OX387964.1, read on the forward strand.
TTGGGGGTCAAGGTTCCAACTTTTTCACAAGTTTTTTTTTTAAATACACGTTTTTAATGTCAGATTATTTACTATTCAATCCATTCACCAGCACAATGTTTTGAGTGCGTTACATTGAGTTCTACCGTAATATATGATTTTACACACAAAAAAAGTCGGTTCCCAGAAATAATTTTTACGTAAAGTTACCTAGTTTGATGTACATAATGAGGTTGACTGCTTCGTGAAGGGTCCTGTTACACCCTGTAGATGACTTATGTAAGTTCTTCTAGCTTGTGTTAGGTACGGGTTTTGATGCTGTTGAATACCCTTTGAGAAATCGTTTTAGGCGTTGGAGGTAATTCAGATAAGGCATCTTACTTTACTGCTGTCGTTCTGTAACACAATATAACTGTACTTATAACCTATACTTTCTGAAACGTTTGGCCAGGTGCGCATAACAATCACTCCGTACTTACATAAGTATCTGCATGAAAGTTACGGGTATTTAATTTCGTAAGGAATTTTATTACGGATATTTTTTGTTTACGGAAAATGGAGCCCCTTTATGGACTCCTACGGGCAGATGTACCGCGAGAACTCTGGCCGTACATGAAAGTTCCAAGCTCCAGCTAAGCATCGTATTAGAATTTTCTAAAATGATTAACATCGACGATTTTACCAATTCACTTGAAAGTATACTGAGATAGAAACCCCATGGTTTCAAACTAATTTCCTTTGATTGCCTTTCACAATTTATGGCCTAACGCCAAGCTAGGCTACATGAACTGACTGATATTTCTCCTATTACAATAATTATACCTAATTAATACGCGAAACAACTTTTCCTTTTCTACTTAATAAAACTTCGGAAAACAGACGTCATTGGCAAAGAATGAGAGATTTTCTTATGTAAGTTTTCATAATGTCACGTCTATATATATTCCCTGAAGACTATATAAGGCAGTCGTGTTTAGTACACCCACGTTTCTCTAGTAATATTATTATATTATTATTTCTCTAGTACATGAGTATATGTAATATAGAACAGGGCCTTTGCGAATTGTAATGTCCTTAATCTTAAAGAAATTAACATACTTATTTAGTAGTAAGTTTAAAAAAATTGTAGGATCGATCCTCGACTTTGTAGTATAATACTTCAAAAGTTATGTGAACATAAAGGTGGCTCCTAAATCTATATGTTTGGATGGATTAAAGAGCCACGTCAGAACTTCGAACATGATGGAAATCATAAATGAAATCATGATCATCTCCGAGTTACTACTGAAAAACAAAACATAACATCACGCGTGTATTCCCCGAAGTGTTAGGCAGAGATGTACCTAATAGTACACCCACATTTCACCAGTTATGTTTAAGTTCCATGTAATAGTGGGCGAGCCTATTGCCATCAAGCGGGCGCAAAGCCAGAGTCCGTGGCTGCTACTGAGAAATCCCTGATGGAAAAATGTAATATCACTTTGCCCGACCCCGGAATCGAACCCAGGACCTCATGCTCTGCAGTCGTGCTTGCGACCACTTGACTAACAAGCCAGTCAACTACTGAAAAAACCCTGATAAAAAACTCTCACTTTGCCCAGCCTGGGAACCAAACAGTAGTATTCTTTTGACTACTAGGTTACAACACACAGTGACAGGAGACAGACTGAGACAGACACACACAGACACAGAGATTGTCTTATGTAATTTAAATGTGTGTCATAAATATTCCAAGTATGTACATATTGCAGTTTTAATGAGAATTCTGAGCACACTGCTACTGCTGATGTCGTTCAGATACCAGGGTTACATAACATGGAATGGGTTTTTGTCCAAAATGTTGAATACGTTCAGGGTCATTTACATCGCCAATGACGTGGATGGTTTTAATGTAATGAGAGTTCTTTTCACAGAAGAGTGTCGACGGTTTTTGGCAAAGTTAACTTTTTGTGACAAGCGCAACAGAGACGTGATTTGTATTATTAGAGGAGACGGGGATTTCTGGGCCTGATTGTTAAAAAAGTAAAAATGTAGAATGTAGAGTCCCTTGAAAGATAGAGAAAGACTTGATAAATGTCAAGGTTATTCACATTGCAAACCATGTACCACGGTTACCAATCAAGCTATACAAAACCAGTTTATGCGGATCTCTCATTGAATACGGGAAGCTCATGCAAAGAGAGGTCAGTTTATACTGGATATGTATAACTTGATGTGTCGCCGTGTGTACGTACTCCACTTCTCGCAGCAAAGTTTTAGTGCAAGACCGTATAAAATGTTACCATCTATCTATTACCACGGGGAGTAAATCTTTTTATCGCATTTGTATTATTTTCATAAACATAAAAATTGAATGTTATTTTGTTAACGTAAATGTGGAAACTATTATTTTATGTGAAACTGTTTCCGAAATAGATTTTACGATTACAATTGAAAAGCAAGGTGCAAGGTAAAGTAGCAACTAGCAAGGTGTGTCGCACCCAGTGTGTTTCCGTTGCACGATACCCATCTTCTACCCACATGATGTCCGAGTGTAATGGAATCAATCTTGACTATCCGACATACGAATGTGTACACCAGGGGGCCTAAAATGGCCACTTTAGCAGAATCATAATAGGATCATAATATGAATTACGTTAAAAATCTTAAAATAGTCACAGACCCAGTTAATACTATGAATTGTCATTTTGTGACCATTTTACGAATTGTAACGTAATTCATATTATTTTCCTAATATGATTCTGCTAAATCGGCTATTTTAGACCCCCAAAACTATTTACTTGATGGCTGCCGTAAATACAGCTTGCAAAAAGGTCGCTATCTCCCCAACTTCCAGTTGTAAACACGTTCAATCGAGTTACGGCGTGATCATCAATAACGCATCAATCATATTATATTTATAGAAGTATTCAGCACAAATAGAAACCCAAGTTGATAATATATCTCATATTACAACGTGTTTTTATATCATAGATTAATGTGTATTGTGGATTTATCTATCTCTACTGTATTGTAGCAACTAGTATTCCGATTTAATGTGATAAGCGCAGATTTTTGTGCTTTTATGTTGTTATACTGTGATGTTATCTTGTAATGCTGTGATTTTATTTTGATATTTTGTGATTGATAAAATTATAATAAATATGGATTTTTGCAAAAATTTTTTTTTATTATTTGCATTAAAACAAATCTTGAATTAATAAAAATCATGAACAAATGAACAAATGATGACTCTCAATGGTGTTACTGATTGGGTAAGAAGTTGTGCAAATATGTTACAGTGTTACTGTATGAGAATATTTTATTCCCAACGAGTCACACTCTTCATTTGGCGTGTGACCCGTTGGGAATAGACAAAAGAAATTGTCCTATTGAGCAACAGTGAGACTGTAGGGGGTTATTTGGTATATGGAACACCCACATTTTGCCAGTTAGGTTTTAAGGCTAATAGGCGGCGAGCCTATTGCCATAACCGAGGACAAATGCAGACTCCGTGGCTGCTTCTGTAGAATTCCTGATGGAAAACCGTATAACACTTTCCCGGAAATCTAACCCAAGACCTCATGCTTAGCAGTCGCGCTTGCGACCACTCGACCAACGAAGGAGGCCTCAAAGGATAGAGGTAAAAATAATTCGCATTAAATCCGCCTACATACATGAAGTTTAAATAAATAAGTTAATAAATCAAGACCAAGAGAAAGTCGCTTTTGAGCATTTTCTAATTAAAACCAAAATACTTTTTTTATTAGACAAGAATCAAACCCAAATTTTAAAACACGTTTTTTCAGTAGAATTGTAGATTCTAAGTTGCTTCAAAAGATCCTTAAAATGGACCCTATTAAAATTGCCAAACCAACCAATTGTCTATGCTTTATCATCCGTTAAATCATACCTCGTATAACAAACAACATGTTCTATCACTAATGCTATAAAACATTTAATCACACCATTGTGTACCTATCTGTTACGAAACTAGAACGCCGCCGTACATCTTAAATGTAGGTACTTTACTTGCATGATGCAATGAGAGTTGAAGGAAAATAAACTATCTCTTGTAGTGTGTTACCAAAGAAAAGGTAGCGACTAGGGCAGTTGCAGAAATAGTTTATAGGTTTAAGAGCAATTATTATCTTTGAAATTATAAGTGTTCACTTTTGTATCGGGGTGATCCAAAAACTAGAGCAAATTATATATTCGCTTTATACAAAACCCTTTAATTGAAGAAAAAAATACATAACTATAAAAAAACATAAATAAATTGCGAGTAAAAAATATTCTCAAATAATATATAAATAAAAAACCGAAGTACTAAGTCTTGCATAGACATCGTACGCCTTAGCATTTGCAATAGCAATAAGTAACAGGTGACACGTTGCTCACTACATTTTAAAAGGCATTAAAAAACAATCATTTTATTTTAGGAAATACGTCAAAATAACGTGTTTAATTACTGAAAATTAAGGATTTTAAAAGTTTTAGTTCCGTGACATATTCGCATTATACGATAAATAAGTATAGACATTATTATTATGGCAACAGCTCGATAATAGGGGTTCAAATTTCTTATTTGAGTTTGACCTTTTCCTTTGGTATAAGAGTCGAGGGGAGCATCTGTAACAAGTTACTGTATTAGGTAAGGGAATTAAGGAGATAGGATTAAAGGAGTAGCTGTTGGTCTTTTAAAGATATTACCTATACGTAAAACACCACCGCGTAGTATTTTTTTTTAGATTCAACGGACAGACACATATTATTGTTGCGTCGATGATATAAAATATAAAGGAGTCCGCTCATTCTTGTAGTTTTTCTGATGTCACAGTCACACTCACGAAAAAAGATTGTGGCCATGCATAAACGCGTACAAAAAAGAACAGCCACCACCGCCTTGCCCCGTATATCTGTAGAGATCCTTAAAGAAAATAATGTGAAAATCAAAGTTACTTACATAATCTCCTTGAGTACGGGGTGGGTCGCAGTTGCCTGCCAACTTGAATAGAGGCAAGAAGCCTTTCTCGGGGTGTTACCTCCCGACGGGCAGGCGGCAACTTGCGGTCTGATGCCTAAGTTCATAAATAAAATAATATTTAGACTCTGAAATCATAACATATTTTACTTTAATATAGGTTTTGAAATTAATTAGGTATAGTATTGAATCATGCAAAGTAAAAAGTTAAATTCTATATAATTGGGTGACTTGGTCCTTTTCTGTTAATCAGAAGTGGACTTTGTCCGATATTCGGGACACTAAATAATTTTTTATTTTATTCGGGACATTACAGGCAAGGCAACATAGACATAATTGGGTAGCTTACCTTTTTAAGTGGGGGTCTACTTCTAATAAATTCGAGAATCATTTCATGAGCGTCTTTCTTTACACTGTGAACAAAAAAAAAAGTTTTAAGCATAAACGTTGATAAACGATTGATAAACGTTTTACACTTAGCAATCATTCACTCGCACACAAAACTTGGAGTAAAGCAATTGCTTTGACGTATTTCTTAGCAATGAGAATTTCGATAACAAGATAATTTTGAGTTTCGATCACTTCTTTAATCATCCAATAATACAGGTATATTATTTGTATTATTACTTGTAACATAGCAACTTTTCTTAATTCTTACCTTGGTGGTATTGCGCCATCAACTTTTCGTAGCGTGTACCTCCTCGACCTAATGTCATCCATTAATATTTCGTACGGCGTTAACTCGTACTCTATTGGTGTCCTTGAATAGTTTACTTTCTTTAATTTTACACCCATCCGTAATTCGCCGATGACTTGCATCCAAAACCGCGCCTGAAATATTTATAACAGCAATTAGTTTTGCGCAGTACTCTTGCTATAAGAATTACTGCAGGCGTTAACGTCAAGACTTCTCAGGTAGCAGCTAAAAGCTTTTATTAATTTTGAAGCGGTGGAGGATTTACCTCTGCTGGGTTTCTAATTAGGTATCATTTAATCGATAGGAAAAAAAGGGTTTGGAAAATTTTACGATGAAGGCTGGCCTACCTAATTTCCACAATTTTATTTCCAAAATAGCGGCCACGCATAAAACCTGTACTAATCAATAGCTATTATTAATACAAACAAGTAATGTAGGTACTGACAAAATCTTCCAAAGCGTCACGTTTTCGGGATATAAAGCTATCAGCAGGTTTAATGCGTGGCTGCTAAGTTTATATTAAAATAAAATGGCGGCAGTTAAGCAGGCCAAATTTTTCAAACCCTTTTGACAGGGATTTTAATTTAAGTACACAGATTTCATCGAATATTTGACTCAAAATTGTCGTATATTCGCTTGTAGGGAAGCCTTGACATGTAAAATGTTAACTCATGACCTACGGCAGGTAAATACATAAAGTCTGAGTGTGATTAATGATCAATTAATGACAGCACAATTACATTCCAGGAGGATGTTGAACTCTGTGACATCTAGTAAGCATGCATTCCAAATTATCTGCCTTTGGGTAAACCTTCAGCTTATGTACAATCTAAAAGCGACAATTTCACTACACCATCAATTTTTCAGTCTACGTACTTGTAATGCTCTCCATATCCTTCGGTTCGACTACAATTGAAAATAACACTGTGTTACAATTATGATAAGATAGATATTTAATTACAATTAAGGGGACTCAAAGATTTTGAAGATACCTTAAGCCTTGTGATCTTTTGAATTCTTTGTCCTAACATATCACAGGGACATCAATTTCCCTAAGAAATCCGAATAAAAACAAAACTAGGCTTGAATTGAACCAAACGGAATTATAATTGTAAGCCCAGTAGTTCCTGTATGAGAGTGAGACGGAGGAGGTCCCCTTTTTTTTTTTTTTTTTACCGATGGGAAATCATCAAATAACCCCTCCCGCTCTGGGCTGAGCAGGAGGGAGTGTCAGACTTTTACTGACTAAAACCCATCCATGTTCCTTCCTTTGCCTTTTGTGTTCCAGGGCCGCGGTATCTCTTTCGAACAGTCCCGCAACCCTGGCAGGCGTCGGCCCTTACGGACCCCTTCCTGTTTGCTGACTCTCTTTGAGGCGCGCGTGGAACACGAACGCGCCGTCAGCGTCGACACGGCCTGTCGTCATAAGACGGACGGACGGCGAGCTAGCCCAAAGCTCACCGTCCACAGGCCCGCGTCTACGGTGGCCGGGGGCCACCACGTGGCCCCCGACGCCCGGTGCGTCTCCCGCGGCGGCTGGGACATGAGGTTCTCTCCCTCTCACGTCCCGCCACCGAGGAGGTCCCCTTAAATACTGAAGTATGTACTCAAGTTAAAGTAACCATTTTAACCATATAGCTTAAGAAGCCTATAATGTTCCCACTGCTGGGACACACGGCCTCCTCTCTATGACAGGGAATGGGCTATAATCCACCACGCCGGCCCAGTGCGTGTTGGTAGATGTCATATGTCTTCGAATTTTTGGTTCTACTAGGACATGCCGGTTTCCTCACAATGTTTTACTTCACCGTTTTTGAGAGCTTTGGTGATGAAATAAATTACACAAAGTAAGGCGCCTGCCTGGGTTCGAGAACCCACGACTTACCTACTGTTCGTAAGTCGGGGCCGCCACCTCTGGGCCACCGCTGCTCCATTTGTACAATAGACAAGAATTTGAACGAAGTAAGAACCGTCAAAGAAAGCAAAGACAAGAATTCTAACTTTTGGCAGTTCTAACTTCAAGCAGTTTTTAAACCACAGATTAAAAATCATATCCTAAGTTATTACTTTACTCAAGAAATCACTTTGACTTGTTTATAGATACGGGTGTTAGATTGAGATCTATAGGAAGGACTTAGACAAGACTTAAAACTCCGATAAGCGAACGTGATCATGCGTTTCATACAATTATAAACTATAACACTTTACGAACAAAGTTCATTTAAGGGTTGTTTAGGGAGGTTCCTGCGTGTTTCGGGAGGTTCCTGCACCTAATCGGGCGGGAGGAAACGCCCGGGTGTCACCACTGCGAGGATCGACCGGAGGACACGGTGGAGCACACTGTGCAGGTCTGCTCCGCTTGGGCGGAGCAACGCCGTGTCCTCGTAGCGGCAATCGGCGGCGGCGACCTCTCGCGTCCGGCCCTGGTTCAATTCATGGTCCGGAGCGAGACGGAATGGGACGCCGTCACCTCCTTCTGCGAAGCAGTCATGCTAGCGAAGGAGGTGGCGGGACGTGAGAGGGAGAGAACCTCACGTCCCAGCCGCCGCGGGAGACGCACCGGGCGTCGGGGGCCACGTGGTGGCCCCCGGCCATCGTAGACGCGGGCCTGTGGACGGTGAGCTATGGGCTAGCTCGCCGTCCGTCCGTCTTATGACGACAGGCCGTGTCGACGCTGACGGCGCGTTCGTGTTCCACGCGCGCCTCAAAGAGAGTCAGCAAACAGGAAGGGGTCCGTAAGGGCCGACGCCTGCCAGGGTTGCGGGACTGTTCGAAAGAGATACCGCGGCCCTGGAACACAAAGGGCAAAGGAAGGAACATGGATGGGTTTTAGTCAGTAAAAGTCTGACACTCCCTCCTGCTCAGCCCAGAGCGGGAGGGGTTATTTGATGATTTCACATCGATAAAAAAAAAAAAAAAGGGTGTATGAAACTATACGAGTACTTCGTAGCTTGAGTCAAGTAAAGTTCGTTTTACAGATGTCGCCCTTATTTGAAATAGCAATCCTACAAATTACAGGTTAAACAATTGTTACTCCGACACCATGACTATACTACCATACTTCATCACGAATTCACAAGACGAGCTTTTCACCTTTCAACAACTTCAATTTTCATCACACAGTCAGAGACGGGCCGCTAAAAAGTAGGCATAAATACCTTGCATACATTATGTTCAGGAATTCTCATTACTAGACCTGAGTGCCATAAATATTTACGCGTAGGCTAAGGCTGCGTTCGAGTAAGAGCGGCGTGTTTAGCGTGTTCAGCTAGTGTATAGAAAACCAAAGTTTTACTTATCAGTCCACATTTTTCGCAAACAAATTCTAACTAATACCTTGTGTATATGTCTCAGTAGAGGAGTTACAAAACATATTTTCTTAGAGCACCTCTATTAAATATACATACAAAAGACGTGATAATACAGGTATTTCATCTGGTACATCGTTCAGGCGATGGACAGGGTGTTTGTGCAACTTAGGAGAATCCTACGTCGCACAGACGTGGACTGCGATAGTCCAAGTTATTGAGACATAAACTGACAAGACCCTTAACGAAGCCGAAAGGCACTTTTTCTCCCCGTCACTGCGATATTTCTTTAGACCACACCTGGGAACCTTCTATTTTGGGGGTCAAAATTCCAATTTTTTCACAAGTTTTTTTTTAAATGCAAGTTTATAATGTAAGTTTTTTTTATTTTTTATTTTTTTTTACTTTATACACCGCCACGACCTAGCACAATGTTCTGAGTGCGTTACATTGATCCCTACCGTAAAACGTGATTTTTCACCCCAAAAACAAAGTTGTTTCCCAGCAATATTTTTTGCGTAGTGTTACTAAGTTTGATGTACAGAATTTTTGGTTGACGGCTTCGTGAAGGGTCCTGTTACACCCTGTATAGTTTTTATTCGTTCCATGTTTCCATCTTCAGTGGCTGAAGCTGCTCACCAGAAATAACGTTCACATCTTCAGTATCTTAACTGTTTTCGAAACTGGAATGACATCTATGGTAGGTTCTTAAAGAAGAGCACTACAAATATACATATAAGTACTAGTAGGAGCTACTTTATAACCGTATCTGCTAATCTCACCGCTCTCTACCCAACACTAGGCCCTTAGCGAAATACTTGAGAATAGCTTAGGACATTAATAATGCATCGCGGCGTACATTAGGCAACGCGAAACAATCTGCATGCGTTTCTTTGGGAACTTGGCCGCGTTGGCACCTAATGAAATTTAGTGATTTAGTGCGTGGTTGCCCTTTGCTGGTGGTCCCCGGTTTTTACTAGACTGCCCCAGAAGATGGGTTATATTTTTTTAGTTTTTAGACCTACGTGCGTGATCGTTTAGGATTGTGGTTGAGGTGGTCTGGAAGGTATCGCTATCAGCGATTAAGACCGCCATTGTAACCATAGAATAAACAATATTGTAAAACAGTTGTGTTTGAATTTTGTGTACAATACAGTATAATAATTAAATGAATTGTATTTAATTTAATAATAATAATAATTTGACGACCCGAATGGCGCAGCGGTAGTGAGGCTGCCTTACGTTCTTAGGGTCCCGGGTTCGAATCCCGGTAGGAGCAAATGTTTGTGTGATGAGCATGGACAATTGTTTCCGAGTCATGGATGTGATGTGATGTATAATAAGTATGTATTTAAAAACAAAAAGTATCTATGTAGTATTATCAACTATCTGGTGTCCACGACACAAGCCTCGTTGCTTAGTGTGGCACCTAGATGGCGCTGTGTGTAATGTCCAGCGATATTTTTACATTTATAGAATAAACAATATTATTAATTAATTAATATCAAACTTCTCGAAACTTCAAGTTAGTACTTAGTTCCTTAGCCATTTCGCGGAATTCAAGACTTTATCAAAGTTCCAATTTGTCATAATTCTGAAATTCTCCACCTTTCTCGTGTATTTTCCCTTTTACCTTTTCACCCTAGTTTTCGTAAGCTTAAAAGTTAGTACTATTAGCCACACAGCCACACACAGCCACAGCCGCAGTGCAGTGCAGTGCAGTGTGTGCAGTTGTGTCTACAGCCTCCACCAAACAAAATCTTTAGACCCGAGTTCTCAGAGCTTTGAACACGCCTACCTACATTCTAGCAGCCTCCATTCAGTCAACTTCAAACAGCTACATTGCAGTCACTTCGACTTCATCATCCTACCTTCAAGATACCCACCCAGTCTGAAAACCGTAGCGTGTCGAGATGCTTCGCGGTGTCCTCAGCAGCGCCCATGTCCCGGGCTCCTCCGACCCTGACCCTCGCGAGGAAGGAAGCCAGTTCCAGCGCTTCAGCGACGAGGGCTCGGCAGACAGCGCGGTAGTGCGCTGCAGCAGCTTCGCGGGCGCAACGACCGCCACCACCACAGTGCCAGACGCAGCGCTGTAAAAGAGGAAAATTATTATTGTAAGCTGATCGGAGAGGATAACATCGAATGAAGTAAGGAAGTATAGATGCCCTGAAAGTTGATGATATGAAGGGGTATCCTTTGATCCAGTAACTAATGGGTGGTGTTCAGGCAGTAGGTATCCAGCAGCATCCGGTAAGACTGGAAGCCGATCTCATCATAGTTGAAAAAAGGCTAAGCAGATAGTGGGTTGATGTTGTAAAGGATGAAATCACAAGTTTTATTAACGACCCAATACCCCCCCATCCCCAAGACCCCTTTTGCAGTCGTAACGAGATCATAAACCGATTATTTTAACCAATTACGGCATAAAAAAAAAAATAGTTTATTCAAAACTTATTAAAAAATATACTTATTGGATTAAATATGTGGCTGTTACCCTGACCACATAATCGGAATCAACTTATTTCTACAGCGTGTAACAGAAAGGGTATTATCATATGGAGTACTGTGGTACGGACCATCAAACTGAACAACTTTCTCCATGGGACCACCATCGAAATCGTAAAAAAATAATCAGTTGTCCCATACATTTGGGTCGAGTAGGTATTGAAATTTTGTATAGGACAGCTGATTATTTTTTTACGATTTCCATGGTGGTGGGACCACCATACAGAAAGTTGTTCAGTTTAATGGTCCGTACCACAGTATTCCATATGATTATACCCTTTCTGTTACACGCTGTATAAACGTGGGATGGTCTTACGTCAGTAAATGATAAGATTATTGATCAATATCATTTCATTATGCTACCGCGACTGTTTTATGGCCAGGCCAGTGATAGATACGAGAGGTTTTAGGCTACCCTGCTTCCCCCCCCCTCGTCTCGTGTGTTTTTTATTATTGATAAGAACAGATAGTTATAGAAACTGTTTTAATGAAAAGCGGATTATTTAGACACAAATTCGTTTGATTGGGTTTTAATTATTATTGATAAAAAATATTTAAACGTCATATATTAAGACAAGTATAATAGGAACGACTACTAATTAATTAGGCGACAGTGAATCACTCTGCGTTTATGCTACCTACAAAAACATCTGGGCATGATAAATATAATAAAATCGGATCGTCAATTCCATGAAAAACAGAAAACAGGCAGACCCCCACTCAGAGTTTGATTCCGCAAACGATGTGTGTAAATAAATTATTGCTTAGTGGACGCTACAGCATTCATTTTTTTTGAGAGAGGATCTCGGTAGATTTCCTGAGGGTCTAACGAACCTAAATTGGGATCATGAGATTAGGCTAGAAAAGCAATTAGGCTTTCCTATTCTGAGGTCGATGAAATGAAGAACCCATTTCTGGTGTATTTGGAACAATTTTGTAGCAACGTACAGCTGTTTTGATGTTAGTTAGCAGATTCGTACTGGGGCGAATTTCACCACTACAACTGAAAACCATCACCAATCTGCACCACGTTCAAGAAATCTCAAAGTCATTACAGTTGAACAATATTACCAGTGGCCGCTCTTGAACGTGGTTTAGATATGGTGGCCGATCGCGTTCAGTTTCAGTGGAGAAATTCCAGTTAGTTCCTTTCTTTGATTAATATTTTAAATCAATACTAACAATAAAATAATAATAATACCAGCGTATTACTGTCCCTAGCTGGGCAAAGGCGTCTTCTCAACAGAGAAGGCACGATACTCAATTCTAACACTGACAAATTTTATACTGACTGAGAATGAATTGAAAGCAGTAATATATAGTTTTACTGAGCGCCAAGCAGTCTAAAATTATAACTCAGGGTTACAAGTTTCCGTGGTGTAGCGGTTATCACATCTGCCTAACACGCAGAAGGCCCCCGGTTCGATCCCGGGCGGAAACATAGCTTTTTGTGATTTTTTAGGCTAGATTTTTGTCGTGTCCTAAGTAGGTAATAAAATAATCACAATTTTTCCATATTAATAGTTTACCTCAATGTATTCTCTACCTATTTTCCATACCAAATACCTACTCAGTACTAATACAAAATATGATATCCCTAAACTAAGTACCAGGAATGCAGCCTACGTGAATAGTAGTGAATATTAATTTGCATAACTGTTGCAACTCGGTGCTCATAGATAATGAACGCACATTCGCATGGTGCCTGTTCTGAATGGACGTCGGCGTCCATTCAGCCATTTTGTATTTGCAAATTGAATCGTGTGAACACAGTTGCGACTTGCAAATTGTTAAATACCAATGTCTTTGCGTGTGTTCGTCTTTCCGGTGGAAAAACTTGTCGAAGAGCTATTTATTAGCAGCCATTTTAAAATACATAAAATCAAACCTCACAATTTTTTGACTGTTACACCCCAATTGACATCGAACAACGCTGTTATTCGACCCATTAACTATATTGTCAATAAACACATCGCTATAAATAAAATTAGTCAACCATTTTCAAGGTCTTCTACTAAGATAACGACTAATAGAGGAGCATGAGGGAAGAAGCCAAGCTGTGCCGAACACAAATAAATTGGGATAGGGGCAAGAAAATGAATCAAAACTTAAAAACATACTGTAGTCCTAATGTTAATTTCAATTTCAAGCCAGAGTTGAGAGCTTCTCAGCTGTCGTGCGCAAAAAGAATGCGTCTCTTCTCGCCAGATTGCGTGGCAGTAGCAACAGCCTCTTGAGAGTTATTGCTGATAGGCATGATGAAAGCCCTATAATGAGGCATCTTATAAAAACCAGCATGTCTGTAGTTGAATATAAGTACTAACATCGTTTTTAAATTTAATTGTTTACTAACATTCCATAATTGTAAGTGTGGTGTAAATGTCATTGGATCATGTTGTCTTTTAAATAAATAAATAATAATAATGAAAGTAAGCAAATTATATCCTTACAGTCAAGAATCTACATTGTTTCAGCTTATTGATTTTTAGCAGAACAACCAACTCATCATCTTCATCATTCTCCTGGCCTTACCCCAATTTATTTGTGGTCGGCGCAGCATGTCTTCTTCTTCCATACTTCTCTATTACTCGTCATCTCAGCAGTCACCTCCTTTCTAGCCATATCATCCTTCACACAGTCTAACCATCGTTTCTTTGATCTTCCTCTACTCTTATAGCCATTCACATTCATACTCAACATTAAACCAAATACTTAAACCATCGTAGACCCTTCTTTCTCCTATTTTCTTTAACCTCTTTCGTCGATATGTTTGATTACAGAACCTTAACTATGCATTCAACAACCGAAACAGTAATTAAATCGAACATTCGAAAGTCCATTAAGTTTGCATATCACTGTTAATTATCACATGTTTTATAGTTGCGAATTTGTCCATTAAAACGGCCTCATAATGGCATTCGTACGCAATTTGGCATTGCACAGTGCACACATGGCAACATTATACGCACTGTAAAGTATACGCGTAAAATGTGAACTAGGTTACAAAATAACTTTGGACTTGCAAGTATTTAAAGATATCGGACGAAGGCTGATAAAGTTGCGAAGAGAAAGAAAGATGTAGGATCTTTTGCTGTTCTGTGTTACGATGAAAATGCTGTAAACAGCTGACCTGCAAATTCCTTAAGACGCAAACACTGATGAGATACGCTACTATGATAATCAAGATGGTTTAATGGAAGGCGATTGGTTGCCTGTAAAGAGTGTTTTGTGGATACAAAGTAGCAAGTAATTGCTTATTTTGTAAAATATTTTAATACCTACTTAATCTGATTCAAATGTTGTCTTAAAAAGATCGCTTTTAGCGTTAGGACTGCCCATTGCGTCACCCTCTGTGAAATGTTTTTCTTTTATGAATGTTAATTGTATGGTGTACAATAAAGAATATTCTAATCTGATTCTTTCAGAATTAAGCCTTTATGACATAATATCATTTACCTTCCTCCCTAAACTTGAAACAACAATAAACACTTCAGACGTCAAACCAAACATCAAGCACCCTTCATTACATTAAAATACATTGTTGACTTAAGCACTTCAAACTCCAAGAAGAAGAGGGTATTCTAAATGCTCTAAACAAAAACTGTCCTTTGTCTGCCAATGTGATGCAACAGTAGCTCCAAGAGCGCTAGTGGTAAACACATAACAGACTAGTTACTACGAGGATCAAGCGATATATTCATAGACGGCAGTTGTCTTTATCTAGTCCAACCAAATCCTATCTTATGATAGTTACAGCTAATTTTGTAAAATCGTTCTTAATCCTCAATTTAATCCCTATAATATAATAAGTACAGAAAAGCATCTGATGCCCCTAAAGTTGAAACAACAATAAACACTTGAAACATCACATCAAAGGATGATTGAGGCTCGGCTCATTACGTTGTTCACCAAACTTCAGGGAGGTTCCACTCCTGAGGCTCTAAACCAAAAGCCACCGTCCTTTGTCTGCCAATATGATTCAACATGTCAAGGGCGCAGGGGCAACGGGGGCAAACTGGCAAACACGACCACTTTCGCAAGATGCCTTTGTCCGCACACCGAATCAAAGACAACATTATAACGAGCGGCGGACAACTCGACAGACACCCACATTACTATCATTATCTTAATGCCAACTCTAATCTATAAATCTTGAATAAACAGTGAGTTATGGTTTTGTGCTTCTGAATATGCATTGTCTGGTCTAATGTTGGGGACTACGAATTTTAGATTGAAGGATTTGAGCTTCTTTGTATTGGATGGATGTTCTCCTTTTTCTTTTCGAGGCTGATCTTAAAAGTCCCATCGACTGATGGGACTCAGTGTGTGGCTACGTTTACAGCAGCGTCAGTGACGTTCATACAAATTCGATGGATTTTGTGAAGAATGTATAAAATCAAAGACGGACTAGTGAAGCTATTTTAGATATAGTAAAGTTGGTAGATGGTATTAGCATGGAGTAAATAAAGAGGCAGACAAAACATGTAAAGAAAAGAAAAATGCTATGAAACATTACTAGCCAAAAATTTTGGAAAAAAATGAGGATTAGATTAGACGATAGCAATCTAGACGATTTTAATTCTGTTTACATTTATAATCTCTGCCAATAACCTATTATCCCAAAAGTGTGTAAGATAAAATTAAAAACAAAATTCACAAATAATAATACTATTATTTCGGTGTATACAAATGATAAGAAAACTGATCGAAAACTAAGAAATAGATTTTTCCTTATAAAAAACGAAAATCCCACCACCACCACATAAATTAACTCATTAACTACCATCGGGACTGACTAAACCATAAAATGAATGTACTTAAGTGTGCCGTAGACATTTATTATTGATGAGTCGTCCTACACGGCCCACTGACCCATTTTACCCGACCCACCCGTTTACACAGCTCGCTAAGAAAAGAGGAAATTGCGCGGTTTTTCTTCCTATTCAAGTGCTCACATGTCTCTATAGAAAGGATCTTTATTTATTATGCTAATTATCTTTTTAGGAGGAGTGTGTGGTTAAGTATAACAGCCGCTCGTGTCGATCTTCAAGTTAAGCCGCGCTTGCCTAAGTTAGCCCGTGGATGGGTGACCACCAATTACATACCTACCGAGTTTCCTCTGTGCCCCGGAAAGCACGTTAACCCGTTGGTCCCGGCTGTCAATTGAAGGCCTTTGACAGTCGTTACAAGTAGTGAGTGGCCACAAAGTCTGACAACCAGTCTTACTAAGGGGTATCGTATTACCCAGTGCTAACTGGATTGTAGAGGTCAGATAGGCAGTCGCTCCATGAAAAATACTGGTATTCAGCTGCATCTGGTAAGACTGGAAGCCGACCCCAACATAGTTAACATAATTGGGAAAAAGCTAGGCAGACAATGATGAGTTTTCTTTTTAGGGGATCCTGGAAATAGCAGTAGTTCTGGACGGTTAAGTAAGCTGTCTCAAGAGAGTACGTGAACTTTGTCTTGAAAACCTACACAGAGGCTATTATTATTAATTTAGTTCAACCAACTTTGGATCACAATACAATTAAACAAAACAAAAATTATTAATAAAAATGTAAGAATTACATTTAAATTGCAAATTATTTGAAAATTGAATTTAAAATAGATAAACAAAATTAAATTAGATTAAATCACAGTTTAAATCAAACTATGTGTGAATATAAATGTTTGAATCGTCGTAGGAATATGTAACGGTTTGAAAGTCATCCTCACATCCTCTGGCCCTGCAGTTTCGACTTAGATAGTGATCGCAAACCAACCGAATTCGGTCACAAAGTCATAACGATGCGGATTTAAGGTGGGAGCCGACACCGGCGGGTCGCGTCCCGGCTCGCATCAAAACAAATTAGGTACTCTCGTGATGAATGTCCAAGGTCCAAATCTAACAACCTGAATGTTCGTTAGGAGAAGATGGCAGCCAAAATTAGGGTCGTGACGGTATTTGGTGAAAAAATACAGGGAAAATACAAATAAAATTAATCGAGCTTGGGTACGTTATAGAGGGAGTATTGTTACATGTTTGCTTCATCGTTTGCCATTCAGATAATAAAACATTGCTGAATTGGTTCAGTCCAGTAATTGAGTTTCATATGAAAAAGCCCTGGACGCTCTTCGTATTGTCTGTATTTCAAAGAGCAAGGGTTAAATATCAACTGATTCCGGTAATACAACTCTGCCTTCGGAGTTCCATTCACACGATAAATTAGTTTTAATTAATAAAAAATTACAATCGTGGGAACGTTCATTTGATTCCTCGAGGAGTTTAATTACAAACTTGATATTTGTATGTGAGGAAAATCCTGCCGATGGCAAGTTTTCTGATGTGTTACAATGTTTAAAAACCTTCGCTAATCAATATTAATATGTGTTCATCATGCATTGTAACATTTCTAAGCACCTACATATTTGAGTAATGTGTGTATTGCTCTGTTTAGGAGAGGTCTTTTGTCCAGCACCGTGTGTTTTTCCAGCGAGTATAAATTATACATATGTACATTAACGTATGCCATATTCCCCTGGGGCACGGGAGCAATTGCTACTATACTGTTGCGTCCACGTGAATTCTGTCAATGCTAGTGAAGCTAGTGAATATTTTCTCCTTCATCATCAAATCAAAACTTATTTATTTATTAATTTAAACTTCATGTACAATAGTGGTACATAGGCGGACATAACGCCATAAGGCTTCTCTACCAGTCAACCTTTGGGTAAAATAAGAAAACATTGTGGTAAAATATATCTATAAAAAATAACTTCTTGCTTTCGAAAATTTATATAAGTACTTATATTGATACTAATATACTAATTATACAAATAAAATAAACTAATAAATATTTTAACAAATACCAAATTAAAAAACGAAAGACCTAATAATAATTACCATGACTTGACTTCTAATTGAGAGTTATTTATTCTGACTTAAACAGTGGTTACAAACTTTTTTTTTAAGTGCAACTTCAATGTAAAATAAACATACACCAAATACAACACAATTTCCGCCTTCCTCCTTCAAAAAGGATGGACCGTATAATACTCAAGACACAAGGGAAATACCGGCTTGGTTTGGCAGAACGCCACACGTCCATGCCATTATAAATAAATCAGTATCAAGTACATACTCGGACACGACTTTAATACGAAATACCAAGCCATTCACAATGTCCAAGAACCCCTATTGTGAAGAAAATTAAGGACCTATTTTATTAAAATTTTATAAATAATTTGATTATTTAACAGCCGTGTATTCAAAAGTTTATATGAGTATTACTCACTGTATACATATTACCGTTTCTCATACTGTAATTATTTGTTTAACAATTAAATGGTAAGTATCCGGCTCGAAGGACCAAAGCGACCTCCTTGTTTACTTACTTTTTTGTGCAAGCAAACATTCTTTAAGTAATTAGGCGATTAATTCCGCCAAACTATGCAATTTTCTCGTGTTACATCCACACCTCGTTATGATGTAAGTATATTTAACGCGTGATTTAACAACAAACCCAGTAATTAGTGTACACGACATACAGCGCTAAATTATAAATGGATCAATTATCGCGTAACAGCTTCTATTTACATGTGAAATTCAGAATAATCAACACGTTTCAACACTAATTGAAAGCAATCTCAATGGAATTTCAGTGATTACTTCATTGAAACATTTCAACAATTTTAGCTGGAGTAAAGACCGCGTATCGGCAAGTGAGAGGAACTTAGAAAGGTGGCTGGGTCAGACTGGATATGGAAGGCAGAGTACAGGGTGTTTTTGCGCTGCTTGGGAGACGCCTATGTCCAGCCAGGGATTGCGACAAGCTGAGTTTTGATTGCACGATTTCAGCTGAACAGTCAGCTAAACTTTTGCAAAACCCCGTTTGCTAAATGGGTTGGATATCGCAGCAATGGCTGATTGCATAAAACAGGACTGCTTTTCATATGTCAAACATTTCCCAATTTTATGATTTGATGGCAAAGCGCCTGAAAGCTTTATCCCCAATATTTTCCTAACATCCTAAAATAATATTAGCAGCAACATTCGTTATTTAAATGACTGTTATATCTAAGAAAGGTTGGTAAACACCTGATGGAAAATGGTTACCTTTAGTAACTAGTAGAGTAGCAACGAATACTAGTTAGCTATGTCAATGTTTAGCAGACCCTTGGGAAATTCGACTGTCGATACAAAGTTTGTGTGGAACCATGTGCCAGTTATTTTATTTTACCGCCATATTTTACAAAAAAGGAACTGGTTTCTATACGTGGCAAAAAGTACACCTAGTATAAAGAAACCTCACAAGGACTTCTACGGATTTCAAAGATCATCAAGATGATGATGAGATGAATTATTAGATGATGTATGGATTTCAAGATTACCATAATCTACAGTTATGACTTCACCCACTGGATAGGCCTCTCTTTGTTTGTACCAATTCCTTCGTTTCTGTGCCGAACATAAATGTCATAGACCATATTAAGAATCATTTGTACTCAAATATTATATGTGTTTTCCTGAATTGTCTACTGTGTGTACATAAAGAATAAATTTAAAAATAAATATACCCCCAACAAATCTTTCAAAACTTTTCGCAAAACTGCATTCCAGTATCGTAATGCACATAAGTATGTGATTCGTTTATAACTTATTGTTGCCCGTAACATTTCATTTAAACTTTCCATTTTACACAAATGTCATAAAAAACATCAGTTACTGTATTTCCATGACTATTCCGATGAATTTGTTGCGCATTCCATGTTGTTAAGGTTTTCTCTTTAAGTGAATACGAAATTCAATTTTGTTTATCAGTTAAAGTGTTTTAAACATAACCTTGTGTACTTGTCACATTTTCTGTTGGTAACTTTCAACAAGGTACTGTTAAACTTTCAGTGACATTCAGAATGGCATTTTTTGGCATGGCAAAGAATATTTACATAAATCCGGTGATGACTCGAAAGAAACTATTACCAAAATTGAGAAGAAACATAAAAAATCTAATCTTTATCTTCTTCTTTCGTATCAACGGCACGTCTTGACAAATAAATTAGTGTCAGTAAGCTATAACTAATACTTAATATAATCATACAAAATAACCAAAATGAAAACTCGTAAGTTCCTCAAAACAAACATATGACGCAACTCCCATTAGAATTTATGTTCGTTACACACTTACTCAATGATATCATAATACCTACGATTTCATAACAAGCCATCGATATCTTTCGGAAAACCATTACACCGGCTAATTACGGGCTTAATGACAACTACACTGTGGATATTAACTAAGGTCGTAAAACAAACGCATAGAAATTTGAGATCAAACACTTATCTTATGACATAAAAATTATAAGTGTTGGGGTCTTCACGGACTGCAGTGCAACATTTAAATGAAAGGTCTGATTATAGGAACGAGCATTTTGTTTGTGACTAAATTATGGAGACTACAGTTGCTCCAAAAAATCTAAAACGGGATCATTCACTTGAATAATACCTATCAGTGACTTAATAGAGATTTGTGAAAAGAGAGTGGGTATTCCTACATCGAGCATAATTTTTGAAAAAAAGAGACCTAATGCTTTTTCAGTGCACGCCAAAGAGAGCTCTTACAAAGATAATATCTACTACACTATTATCACAATTTATTGACATCATCATTAAAAATTTACATTCAATAGCGTTACAACACATATTATATCAAAGCTCACTACAACAAATCTCATTCCCACGACCGCACGAATGAGCTGACACCTTAACTCCCAATCGGATTCACTTAACAAGTCCATCAGAGCCCCATAACGTCAGGTTATCCACTAATAACTTCCTAATACGTGACGGTGAAAGTGGATGACATCGGGCACTATTAGACGTGATGCAATATCATAAGTGTAGGGGTCCATGGCATGGGGACAATGGGAAGAAAGACTTTTTGGCCCTTCGTGATTTTATCTTGTGGGAAGGGATATTGAGGACACTTTTTGTATTTTAGGATGAGACTTTCGGTTTTTAGGTTCAGTTGTTTTGCCCTATATAAGGTCTACCTATTCATACACGAAATCTCTTAAGGGGTCATTGTACTCATCATTATGAACAACTTTTACTATGGGACTAAACCATAAATCGCGAAAAAAAAATCTGCTGTTTCTATAATATTATGTTCGCATTAATTCGTCAAAATGTACTGAAAAACTGATTTTTTTCTTAAGAGATTTCGTGTATGAACAGATAGACATAATATTTTGCTGCTGAATAAAATTTGTCGCTACGTCTTTACTGATACTGATACTGTTAGCCTCCGTCATTCCACTGCTGGCCAAAGGCCTCTCCCCATGATGTCTAGTTGTTTCGATCCAGGGCTAATGTGGCCCATGACTGGTCGTTGGTTTTATCCAGCTCGTCCCGCCACTACAAGGTTTGACGCGAGGCCATCTGGCTGTGTCAGGGCTCCAGAAAGTGACTGTTTTGGCCCACAACTCATTGGGAATGCGGTAGACGTGGCCAGTCCAATCGCACTTCAGTTTAGCGGCTTTTTGAGCAACAGCAATTTGTGTTTTGGAGCGTAGTGTGGTGTTGCGTACACGGTCGGTTAGTTTAACGATTAAAATGCTTAGCTACATACTTACTAAATCATACATAAACATAGGTACCGTCAAAAATAAAAGGATTTTACTATTTAAACGCATATGTATGTCTTTTTTGTTACGACATTGAGGTTTCAAATATAGAATCAACAATTTAATACAATATCAAAAATATAAGACCCTCTCTAAACATTTTCATCGGTCCCTCAGTAAAATTATCCAGATAAATCTCTATTACGCATGATTTATCTCATAAACCCTCTCCATCAAACTTGTATACTCTCCTTATCCGATCTAAATATACCAGTGACATGTTATTCAGAGCTTTGTCACCGCTCGAAAGTAAATGAACACCAAGCCTTATTATTCCGATAAGGTTTGATATCTGAGAGAAAGTCGAGTCAGTGTAAACTAGTGTTTAGAATGAAAAAAGACAAAAATGGGATAGTTTGAGTGGATTTATGGAGCTCTGATCGTTTAATCTGTAGATCTTTAAAACTGGTTGATTTTATATCGATAGCTGAACAGATTTTTTTACTTAGAAGAGAACTGTTCGACGAAATTTTCTGGTCATCGGTGACGATAAGTTCTTATCAATCAATCACGAAATTAATCAGAGCTGTAAGACACTGTAACCTCTTCACGGCTGTATTTCACCAAAGGGTAAGGCAGGAGTGTACCATAGTTCACCCGAATTCGCCAGATTAGTTTTTGTCCCATGATATATGGGGCTGTTACTGGAAAAATCCTATTCCTTGAAAAACAGCTACTTTTCAGTATCGTCATCATGTCAGGAACTAACAGCATTCATAAAACAGCACTAACAAATTTAATTACTTTAATTTTCTTCAAATTACGGGCGTTGCGGGTCCAATACCGTCTCGAGTCACGGTAATTGTTCGGGACAAAGTAATTAGTTAGGTTCGCTAGGAGTCCCTAGTTAATCTGTGTCAATGTGTGTTAGAAACCTACAGGAGCATGTGATGAGAAAATGGCAAGCTTCTTTAGTGAGTTCTAAAAAGTTCAAAGAAAAGTGATAGATCTTCGATCACGAATGATCTTCAACCGATGTTATTGATAAACTAACAAGAATTTGTGTGGTATACTACCACTACAAACCCGACTACTGAAAAATCTCGTTCTAATTAAAATCGGGGTTTATTTTCAGTTTGTAGCATATGTTACCCGGGCCATAATAACGAATCGATTGCCATAATAACGAATCATCAAAATCGGATGAGTAGTTTAGGCGCTACGGAGGAACTTAAATAAATACAAAAAATAATTTCAAGCACATTGCCAAAAACCGAACTTTAAATATCAAGATGACACTTTATTAACTAATAATTCACTTAATTATTCACTTAATTGTCGCGGTCACGACGCGACGTGCAAGCTGTTAATTTTGTATTTATTTTTCTTTGTACCTATATGTCCTGTGTATTTATAATATTTGTTATGTATTGAATGATTATTGTTAATTTATTTCTTGTACGCACGTCATGTCCCTGCGACAAATAAACATTTTTTCTTTCTTTCTAATTTCAATAGGCATTGCTTATCTTGTCAATAGAGAAATAGGGCGTAAATCACCAATGCCAGTCACCAATGACAAAATTATCCTGTCTACGCTTAATCTCCTTACTGCTTACCTCAACGACATCCTTGAGCATGAACCTTCTCCGCCGGAGCCTCCTCCGGGGGGCAGGCTCGGAGTCCCGCTCGATGCCCTCGTCATCCGTGTCGGCACGACCGCACTCCGAAGTTTCTGAACCCTCGGAGAGCGCGCCGCATTCCTCGTCGTCATCTGGAAAGAGAGAAAATCTTGTCAATAAACACCACTAACCACACCTAAGCACACATTGTGGAATGCAATAAATGGTTGATTGTAGAAGAGACACAGCAAAAAGTTGGCAGAGATCACTTGGACAGTTTAGTATTGGGTTGTGGAGTCGGATAGCCAGTCGCCAAATAAAAATAGACCGGTCACAACATACCAAGATGAGTAAACGATGGTATATGATATTGAAAATTGTTAAAGACCCACAATCAGCCTTTAAAATAGCAGCTTAATAGTCCGGGAACTGCGATAAAACGTAGCTCGTTATCTTTGAGTTACTAAACAACTAATTAAGAACACAAATATTTTCCCTGTTTGCACAGCGCTATTTTCCCTTCAATATAGTACGTGTCAAAGTACATAAGTTACGCTTTGAACTCAAAGGACGGAATTGACATCAAAGTTTAAGCAGAATATTCAGTTACAAGGCGGAATAGTTTCCCTACTGATATTAGCTCCGCATGCTTCATTTTGGAATTTGAGTAAAGAGGGTAGGGAGATCCATTCTCCGAAACGTGTGCACGCTTCATAAAGGGTGTTCTGAAACAATTACCACACATATTCGGGTTTCATGCGAGATGCGACTCGTACTACCTCGGCAAACTCCGTTTAATGACTATCCTCGCTTCGGATTGATTCGGCTCAATTTAAGCTGCAATTTTTTCCCGAACATAATATATCAGCACAATTATTTCGTTTTTGTCGCCCAACTGTGCTTAATCATGCCAAACTAAAGCCTAAAGCATCTCTAACCTTAGGGTCTCACTAAACTTCGTCAGAATTCAAGAAACATTAATTTAGAACACACCCAGCTTGCTCCAATTAAATTTTATTCAAACAAAACTATTCTACCTAATCTAGACACCACGTGTGGTCGCATTACACACTATAGGTAATCACGACTTGTCAATATCGAACCGATATCGACACTGCATCGACAACGTCAACGTCAACGTATAGAGCCTTTTTTTTTTTCTTTTTACCGATGGGAAATTATCAAATAACCCCTCCCGCTCTGGGCTAAGCATTTTCCTTCCTTTGCCCTAACGTATAGAGCCTATGCTGCGTTTGCGTAAGCGCACATTTGCGAGCTTTGACTCGCCGCTGACCAATCGACAGAGGCGCTTGACACTTGACATTGGACGCAATTTATGTGTCAACGTTCAGTTTGTCATTGGTAGGGTTGTCACTAGTAGAAAAAAACCGTTATAAATGTTAAGTTTCTAGTGTTGATTTTGTTTATCTTGCAAAGGGTGTTTAATACTGTTTACAACTATATGTAAAAATGCTAAGTTTTGATAGATACACATAGAAATTGTATCTAGGGGTGACCTATTATTGAATTCCGAATTCTCAATAGGCATTAAAATGCCTTTGTTCTTAATCAAAAGCATATGCTACGCTTAATTCTTTTGTCTAAGGTTTTTTAGACTTGTTGAAATGTAAATTATACCTTTTTACTATTGTGCCTTAAAAATAAATAAAAAATCATTATACTTGTTCTCTGACAGCCCTTACAGTGAGTGCTATTATAGTGTAGATATCACGATTTTTTATAGATAACATATTTTTTATTGAATAACTCGTGGGCGGCTGACGAAAGTGTTCGTTAAAAGATTCTGATAATAATATACTTGATAGTGATAATGATTCACCCGTGACATGAGAACTCCATTTTATAAGACGAATTTTTACGAGAACTGTAATAATGGGTGATGGATTATATTGATAGATCATTACACTAGGGAAATAATCATACTTTAGATTTGTGGAAATTAATAATTAATGTTTGTGGTTTGACGGACGTTGACTGATTAATTTTCGCATTTTGTATGTTTGTAAAGAGCACAGACCCTCGATTGCCCTTGATTGCCTCGTTGTCTTAGCGGTCGCGCAACTGCTGAGCATGAGGTCCTGGGTTCGATTCCCAGGTCAGGCAAAGTGTTATTGGGTTTTTCCGTCAGGAGGTTTTCCTCAGTAGCAGCCACGGAGTCGCGATTTGTACTAGGCTCTCCCCTTATCACATGGGACTTAAATTTAACCTGCGAAATGTGGATATACTATTAGGTAGAACTTGTAACGTTACAGTTTCCTAGAGCAGGGAAACTTTGAGGTCACAATTAAGGTATTCACCTACCTATTCTGGAGGAGAGCACGGGTTAAAAGGAAAGATGGGAAACAATAACAGAATTTAATAAATAATACACAAAGTTATTTTAAAAGATGGAATTAAATGAAGCTGGAGCTAGCTATATACCTATCCTACCCATAACCCCATGGGTATACTATTAGGTACACCTTTGTCTAAGGCTTCGGGGATTACAAGTGTGCTGTTATATTAGGAAAACTATTACTAATATTACGTGCTGCCTTTCTTACTGTATGAAAAGGTTCAGTTAACAGCCTGTAGCTATTAACACCAAAGAAAAATCTAAAATCTAATTTGAATCTCATCATGCTTTTATATTTATCAACCTCCGACGATAAAACAAAAACTTGACGAGTCTGCTGAAGACACAAATAAACACAATTGAAAAGCGCTACCAACTAAAATCGACCCGCCTTCATCTTCAGGAGACATCCACTAATTACCACATGACACAACAAAAAATAAACACCGAAATTAAACCATTATGTTTGCCTCTCGACGAATAGAAGCAAAGAACTAAAAGTAACAAAATTGATGTGAAACCATCCATCAAACAGACAATGGCCGCCGACAGTTTATCAACTACGTTTTTCGTAAACATATCTTTGGATAACAAATGGTTTGTAAAGGGGTTTATACAATGTCAGAAGATGGAATGCGATTTTCTGTTGCATATTATCATAGTATTGGAATTCTCAAACGTTTCATCATCATCATTCATCACCATCATAATACATTCCTAATTTACCACCAGCTAGTCATTACCTTTCTTAGTTTGTGCCAATCCCCCTTTTTACCTGCCTTGAAATTTCGTTTAGGTTGTTACTTTAAAACTCTGTTGATATCTAAAATAGACGGAGCTCATGGCTAAATAATAACTGCCACTCGGGTCGTTCTTTAGGTTAAGCCGTGCTTGCCTAGGTTAGTCTGTGGATGGGTGACTTCCCATTACATACCGAGATTCCTCCGTGCCTTGGAAAGCACGCTAAGCCTTTGGTCCCGGCAGTCATCTGTAGATCT
Source organism: Eugnorisma glareosa (assembly GCA_947578425.1). Taxonomy (NCBI): domain Eukaryota; kingdom Metazoa; phylum Arthropoda; class Insecta; order Lepidoptera; family Noctuidae; genus Eugnorisma; species Eugnorisma glareosa. Next base: position 18,786,588 of record OX387964.1, read on the forward strand.
TTGACTGTCGTTACAGGTAGTCAGTGGCCCAAAAAGTCTGACAACCAGTCTTACTAAGGGGTATCGTATTACCAAGTGGTAACGGGGCAGTGGAGGTCAGATAGGCAGTCACTCCATGTAAAATACTGGTATTCAGCTGCATCCCGTTAGACTGGAAGTCGACCCCAACATGGGAAAAGACTAGGCAGATAATGATCTAATATAGTAGTTTCTGCTCCACCATTTTCCTCGTTTATGAAAATTTTCCCGACCATGTAGCACCACTTGTGACTGTTCCGTATCTGTTGGCAGCATTTGAAGGTTTCCCATTGACAGGACAATGAATTCTCTCAACATATTGCTAGAACTATGTTTCTTTGTATTTTATTCTGGTTTTCAGTAAGGTTCTCTAGACTTCCTGAATTAATAGATTGTCTAACATTACTCTGTTAGTTTACGTAGAAATAGAAATAACCTGTAGGCTATGGGAGACTCATTATAGATTCACTTCCTTTTGTGTTAATTATGGAACATGTCTGCGACAATTCAATGTGGTATCTTAGACATTAAACCTGCTTGCACCACTAATCATGCGTTTAGCGCTAAACTTATTTTAAACATTAATTTGTCTCGGTCATCTTCAGCATAATGACAGAAACAGAACGATAATTTACACACTTTAAATGCATTACCGTTTGGATTGTAATATTAAATAAATATTACAATTATACACAATGCCACATACACACTTATGTGGAAGACCCCTAAGCCAAGAAATCTATAGAGCTGTTACAAACTTTATTATTTTTGTTCTTTGGACAATAAACAAAACAATGGGAAGCCATAAGTGGCAATCACGATACTCGACTCCCAAATGACTTGATTGATGTAAAACATAACAGGTACCATTCGTCAGCTCAGGACGGACCTTACTTATTTTCTCTTCCGATGTTTTGAACTTGAAAAAAGTAAAATTAATTTTTTGAAGTCGACAAAGTTACCTACTGATTGCTTTGTTAGATTTCAATCCATCATCAAAGACTTTGTTAACAAGATTGTTGGAGAAAAAACTGACGATCCAAACCGCATACCGATACCGATATTTTGAACCACTTGTAGTTCAAAATATCATTAGAAATGTGTTCACTGAACGACCACTTTTCAACCTTATTACTAAAGGCCTAAGGGTGAGTAACGCAGAAGGGTGGTAAAAGTGGCAGACCGTCAGTAAATTCGGTAGTACATAACAGAAGTGTATAACAGGACGATTGTGAAATCCTAAAGGTATGAGTTTGTCGTTGGTGGTACAAGTTTAAGGAAAATACCGTCGAAATTTTTAATCCCTCTGGACATTCGTTTTGAATTTTCTTATTGGATTGTTCCCTTAATGGTGAAAACATCTTATGTGAACATCATAACATGAGGAATTCCAACATGTTAGCATCTCCCATTCCAAATATTATCATTACCGACGTCTGTATTATCTGATCTATTATAAACATATTCAGGCATTCACTTCCTAACATTACCGCGAACATACCTTACAGAGACGGCTGCGAGTTCCTTATTAACCATTAATAAACCCTGCCAAACTACTTTATCACTTCAATAATTTCTGCCAAACACTAGCGCTAAAAGTTGAGCCTATGCTAATGAGAGCGGAGAGATTTTACGTAACAAATTCAAAGTAACTGTAACTAATGTAAGGCATAATAAAGTGATCAATGGCGTAATGTTGCCATAAGTAACACTTTCTGCAACTTACAGTCAAATTAACGTTGTCAATGACAAACGTTATAGCTCCCCTAGAATCTGTTACAACGTATTCCTTTGTTTATAGCTCATATTTTATGTTACGATAGCTCATAAACGTGAACAGACGACGGGGGACCAAAGAAAGCTAAAATTTCCCCAAGGCTATGTAGTGAGATTAATTGCGAGTGACTTTAGTAGCTTCGATAGTGAAGCATTAAATTCAGATGGCTTTTACGCACGATTCAAGGCGTTCTTAAATAATTGAAAGCTTGCATTGAATGATAGAAATGCAATTTCCATAGCATCAAGGATAAATGCTCTGCCTACATCCCAACCTGTCTAATCCGACTCTATTTACCAATACGTCAACAATGCACAAATTATGACGCTATTAAGTCAAATTCACAAAGACGACATGCTAATACCAGGGTGTCATGAGTCAGAGTGAGCTAATAGTAATAAATAGACGCGAATTCGTTACGCAAGCATCAGACGTCTAGTAGCATGGATAACTATGCGTAGATTTATTCGCTCGAGAGCGCTCGGCGCCAATTATGACGACATAGTGAGCATGAGCTTATTGCTGTCTCGTGTTATGAATTCCTAGTACGGCGATATTATGACTATGTGTGAATTTATTCGCAATTTCACAAGCTACTGAATTAGATGATTGGAGTTCGTTCGATCTCCCTTATTTCCTGCTATATTGAAAGGGTCCGCTTTTCTCTAATCAAGTGTGCATTCATTGTTGAGCACTACAACTTCTGGTTAACTAAAAGCCTTAGTAAATTCAAATTAGTTTTCCCATTTGACATTACCGGAGTCGCAACAACGAACGTTTCTTTCTGGGAACAGAAATAAATTAAACGAACGGCAAACAAAAAGCAGTTAGCAGTCGGAAACATTAGCATGTAATAGTTTCCATGTAATAGTTGGTTGTAATCGACGAACTTGCGTGTATCGTGGGAGATACAGGCTGTTAACGGTTTGTGCGTTTTGTTGGAGATAAGCCTTGTTTCTCAGGGCTGCGTGTGGCGGCTTATCTTGCAAGCACTATGTTCTGTATGCAACGGCTATTTGTTTTCTTCCTCGCGTATGGTAAACGTATGTATCTTTTTGATTTAAGATGGGAGCACCTATCCTGGTTTAATCTAAAGGAAGTGCGAGTACTAGACAAGTGGAGTTATAGTTGAGAAAGTTAGTGCTAGATATTTAAGTGCGTTTACAACAGTCGCCATTTTAACTGAACCTATAAATATTCTAATTTGTTTACTGCAAGTTCAATTTGTTTAAGAGCTAATGCCAGCAGCATTGCATCAACTTCGATGCAATGAAATTCAATCGGTGCTTTCAAAACAACAGCTCCATCACACTCTGAGTAATATAGATACTTAAGATGAGCACCAACTTCTTTACATTTAGAAACCCCTTCTTTGCATAACATCCTTGAACTTTTGAATACGTATATTATGCAAAGTTGGAAGACGGAAATATCACAGCAGCTTGCAACCATGATGAATAGCAACCAGTCTCAGAGGAAACCGCACCGATTCAATTTTCCTTTTAAGCTCCCATTGGTTAGATAACCGCGTAGTAGGTAGAAACTTCACAGATTTGTAAACTTTCAAGTGACAAACTACATGTTGATCAAAATTAATGATGTTGACTCCCACGGTAACGTTCCAAAAGTTTAGAATTACTCTTCAAGCATATCAAGAAAGTTTGATAGAATATGCAGACTGAAGAATTCTATCGGAATAATTTGCGGTTGCGTTTTGTAAATCTTCAATTCTGCTTTGGTTAAGAATGTATATCATGCTTTCGATGGCGAAAAACCATTGCAGTCATTATCATTTGCAATTCCCTCTTTTAAATATTCCCATAGAACCAAAAATCACACTGTTATAATATTAATAATCTATCAAGTTCCCAAACAAAGCCAGCCATACCATGGGGACTAATAATAACAATTTATAATATTATGAACAAACTTTCTCCTCCGAACATGGGTTCAAGCCAGCAGTTTGAGTCACCGGCAGAATTCGAAGCAATATAAGGACTGTAATTGGTCGAAACCTGGATTTAACTTGTCTTGTACTGTTATTCTTCGGAATATCGATTTTAAGAGGAATCATCGGAGGGATATCTGGGAAATCCGCTTTGAGAGTTTCAGCGAATTGTAATCGTTTAGTGAGAAACTTCTAGATGTCAAAATGAATAGCATAAGCATAATCAGCCTTTTAATGTTCCCACTGCTGGGACACTCGGCGTTCTCTCTATGAGAGGGAATGGGCTATAATCCACCACGCGGGTCCAGTGCGGGTTGGTAGATGTCACATGTCTTCGAATTTTTGGTTCTAGGACATGCCGGTTTCCTCACGATGTATTCCTTCACCGTTTTGAGAGCAGAGGAAATAAATTACACAAAGTAATGCGCCTACCTGGGTTCGAACCCACGACTTACCGTTCGTAAGTCGGGGCCGCCACCACCGGGCCACCGCTGCTCTCAAAATGAATACAAATCTCAAATCATATAAGACCGTATGAACAAAATATTTCTCAGGAATGACGAGAAAGTAAGCAATCTTTATAAAAGTCAATCGACTGACCTCTTATCTTTATACTAGGTATGTCCTTTCCAATAAGGACAAAGGAATCAAATAAAAGAAACTCTTTACAAATAAAGAAAATCTCTATATTCGAATTCGTACTCCTCTATATTGTTGTTTGTCCTGATCAAATTGTTTGCAAGTCCCAGAACAATTCTGCGCCCAAGAAATCCCGAATTTCTTTCTTGTCTGTAATTGGCTTGACTGCTCCGCTGAGTTCAAAATTCTTTTTTACGTCTTTTTCAGCAGTAAAAGAAGGTAGATCTATAAAAGATCCATTTTCAACTTACTATTCTGAGAACAGGTCAGTAAACTAGTTTTTTTAGAGGTAGGTAATTTTTTTTTGGAATTTCGTATTGTAACATTTCACGGGGAGTTAACAGTGAATTTTGAGATCCTGGGTTCGATTCCCAGGTCTGGTAAAGTTTTATTGGGTTTTCAGATCAGCAACCATGTAGTCTAGATTTGTGCCCGGTTGATGGCAATAGGCTCGCCCCTATTACATGAGACTTAAACATAACTGGTGAAATGTGGGTGTACTATTAGGTACACGTCTGCCTAACCCTTCGGGGAATACAGGCGTGATGTTATGTTATGCGTAACAGTGAATTTCTTACTTTTAAAGTTAGAAGTGAGTTATGACTGCTATACTATGCGTTGTGTACCTGTAAAGGTATCAATAAAGTTTATTTTATGTGTGGCAAAGCGAACGGTAGTACAGTTTTACAGTCCTCATGAAGATAGTCAAATGTTTGTTTACTAATGATATGTGTCTACAACCTTTAATCCAGGATGCTCTAACGGACTCATGTGGTGAAGCTTTATTGTCGAAACCTAGCATAAATACAAGGATACCAATACAAAGAGGTGGTACAATAAAACGTGCAACGTTTATGTCTGGGTTACATCTTCATTTCTCCGTTTAGTAAGGTTTTATATACACTTATGGGAATCGCATTCTCTCTCCTGTTTATTTCCTGATAGTCCCACATAATATGATTTATGAGCTTCCCTGTCACTTTTCTGGACTTCGCCATCATTGGCTTTTTCCCAATCGTCCGTAGGTCCGTTTCAGATATGATACTATTAAATACTCCAGCTCAAAATTAAAATGTTTTTTTTCACATATAAAACGTCAACAAGCAAGCCGGAACAAACAGACAGACAGACAAAAAATAAATAAAAATTGTTTTTGTTTTAAGTACCGTATATACTTTAATATACGTTCAGTAAAAAGCTGTTATTTTGATATAACTAACAGACACTTCAAGTCTAGATTTATTATTTTAGAAGATGTAGTCTTCTTTAGTTTTCTATCCGTGAAAAAAAAAAAAAAAAACCCTTTTCACTGTATTAATGTTTGTTTTGTTTAGCCTGCGCACATACTTATTATCTTTTAGTGTTTATTATATTTCCTATATTTCTTTATATTATAATCCAAGTAGGTACTGTTTGTTTTATCTTATTTAATGTAGTTCAATATTTATGCTGTCTTGGCTTCCGTACGTTTTTTTCACGGGTGACCACTGAAAACCAGCGCTGTGCTGTGGGCCCCCCATAGCACAGCATAATGCTGAGTGGTAACCTGCTTGTCGCGGTCACGACGTGCAAGCTGTTAATTTTGTATTTATTTTTCTTTGTACCTATATGTCCTGTGTATTTATAATATTTGTTATGTATTGAATGATTATTTTTAATTTATGTCTTGTACGCACGTCATGTCCCTGCGACAAATAAACATTTTTTCTTTCTTTCTTTTTTCTTTCTCCACGGCTTATTTGTTATTGTATCTTGTATCCCGACATCCTACAAAAGGCTTTCCAAGTCTGCTGAGAGAGTAAAGTACAGTGTGTGTAACTCCTAAACGCAATAACGGTACCCAAGACATAGGGTGACCATAAATTCGCACATTCGAAACGGGACGCACTTCAACTTTACGATGGACCCAGCGCAGACGTGCGTTGTTTTATGTTATTGTTTAATAGTACAATTTAGTTAGTCACTGTTAGGATAAGCCAGTAAAACGACTATTTCTTAAAGTATTTACGAGTTTGTTAATATACGTGTATAGGTTCAAAGAGCTACGGAGAAAGCGCGTCAAAAATGTTTAGTTTCGATACTTGAAGTGCGGGAAAACTACTTTTCTAAGTTATAAATAGCCTACCACCTATTCTCTTTTTGCATTGGATATCGTGAAACGGTACTAAAGAAGTTAATAGTTAATCCCTCTTACTAATGTGTAATTACTAACATTACAATCGAACGAATGGCGATAAATCAACTTAAGCACCTTATGTTTGCACTATTAAGGACTAATCTCCGCAACACACAAAACAAACTGAAACCATACAAAACGCAACTTTCACAGGAGCTCAGAAAGCCTAAACACTTCCTAATCCTACTTATAAATAATACATACAGCGCGATAACATTGAACATAGGCACAAAGCTCGGCTCTCAAAATGGACAAATAGAACCATTATATTTGCGAGTGAGAATCTGATAGCCCACGGAGAAAATATAGACACTTGGACACAAAGGACAGGGCTGAGTTTTGAAAGGGAGAATGTATGAGTAAATCTGTGAGTTTGTCCAGGTGAAACGCATTAGAACTAAGAACAGAAGATAATTATTTTTACACAAGAAATAAAACTTCGTTTAAGTACGGAGCTTAAGATAAAAATACCGTTAAAGGAAATAAAATATAAACAACAGATCACGAAGAAAAAGAAAGAAATACCAACTCTTACTGAAATGCGCATTTCATTCTCCGTACATTTCCCTGTCGACTGTTGTAACTTGAACATTTGTGAGAAATATGAAAGAAAAAAATACAATAGTGGAAATTGCGGTGACGACAAATAAGGCTGTAGAAAATTAGTTCTGGGAATACGAGAAAAATATGAACCAACTCTAAAGAAAATGGAGGCAACCAAGTACATATATTTTCCAAGAACTAAATCAATTTCCAAGAACAATACAGCAGAGGACATAATGGTTACGAAATAAATTTCGAAATTAAGACCAAAGAATGGACAGCACAAAATTCGGGAGACCAAAGCGTTGATACACCAAAGAAAGATAGCAACACTAGATGGGCGGAGATCCATTACACGGCCAGATTGGCCAGCTATCGAGCGTACCATATAATGATCGATGGTGTTGCATCGCGGAACCATCCATTGTGCTAATATCCTAGTGATTTATGAGAAAATAGATTAAATGCTACGCTATCTCCATGGTAATGTGGTTTCTATATTATCGACTCGGCTAGGTAATTAATTAGCTTGATGATTGACGTTCTGGTTTAGTGCTGGGTTATAGACTCTTCGAGAAAAGGAAGAGGTTAAGTATATTACCTTTTGAGTATTGCATTTGGCCGACTTGTTGGAAGATTTCATTTTTTAGGATTGCATTTGGCGGCAACTCGCTTGATTGGATGAGGTCGCATGAGCATATCCACCAGGCCTCTTCTCTGAGAGGGGTATACACCTGTATTACATCAAGCAGGCCCAGTGTGAAGTGCATATCACATATCTTCATTTTTTTTATTCTTGTCCATGGCGGGTTCTTCATGGCGTTTTTTTACCGTCTCGTAACAGCTAAGGACGAGGTGTTGGTAATAATTACAAAACTCTGAACAAAACTTCGAATTTTTTAAAGCCCAAGTTATCTCTAAATATTTGGATCACTGACCAAAATAACACTTGTTCAGACAATCATTGGAATTGACATGAGATTTAACAACAGACAGATCACAATGAATTTCAAAGTGAAGGTAGCTTTACTTCACCAACAATAAAAATAAAATGAAAATTCCCGGGCAAAGCCACACGCAACCACGAGTCTTTTAACAAAAGTGTCCTCAATGTTAACTACGGCACATTATTTTCCAATAAAGCGTTGCCAATGGCCGTGCAAGGCGTACTCACATAATGGTTCAATATACCAGTTTATTGCACAATCAATTTGTGAAGAAAAACAGTATGATTTTATATTACCCTGTACGCATATGGGGGAAATGCTTTTACTTTATTAGCATAAACTGTGAGGAATGTTGTATTCTTGGAAACTGCAAATCGGATTGGGATTTCGCCTTTCAAGAGTAGTTTTTCTTTAAATTTAAGTAGATTAGGAGTAGAGGGGCTAAATAATAACAGCCACATTGGTCGATATTCGAGGTTAAGCAGCATTTCCACGATTGTCCTATGAATGGGTGACCATCCATTACATACCAAGTTTCCTACGTGCTTCGGAAAGCACGCTACGCAACGGCAGCCGGGATGAACGTATCCCAGCTGTCATTTGCATCCATTCGGTTAGACTAGAGGCAGACCCTAACGCCGTTGAAGAGGCTAGGCAGATGCTGAGGTAGATTATGACGATTCCTGTATAATAGGTAAAAGAGGCTCTGAATATAGCTCATTACAATTCCATTTCAAGAATCCTGGCCAGTAATAGACTAGGGAAATGTCGATACGTCGTCAAATTTCAAAGGTCATCGTACTCTTTATAATTAGATTTCATGGAAGTTTCATTACACGTGGTAAGCATAGAATATCATGGTAACACAAAGTTATGAAATACTATCCCGTTCACATGGAAATACGGGACTTTTCATCGCTATAGCTTTATCAACATTTTCAATTTTAACTGACATAACTGTATCTAGGAAGTTTCAATCTCAAAGAGTGCGTCGAATAAATAGGAAACACATGCACACAGATATTCAATCAATTTCCCGTTTCTGAATCAAAAGGTGATCACATAAAACTTGAGATTACCCATCTTATAAATACGGAAAGCAATTAAATTATCTACAACTTATCGACTGTCCAACCGAACGATTTAGAACTATCTTTCTCAAACCATAGAGTTCAAACTTAACTGTTGCAAAATCAAGTAAACGAACTACCGGACCGTGCAAAATGTACCGCAAAATCGTCAAAATTGTATCTCGTCCAAACAAACATTCTCGAATGAGTAATGTAAGCGTGGCTAATGCAAAACTGTCTATTACATACGATACGGTATTATGTATGCCTGTCCAATAGTTCCGGACTTGAAGAATGGTTACAATCATCTTAGAATACGGTAATTTCATTCATTCTTTCCATTCATATTGTTTTATGAGACAGATGTGCTTGAACAAATTGGTTCATTTTCTTGTTTGTGAAAATGCGCTAGTTCCTAGAAAGTTACATGAGATAGCATACCAGAGATGTTAGTGCTAGATAGAACTCAGAGGTCACCGGTGACTGCGGAATTTTCTAGGAATGAAATAATAGTTATGTAATAAATTACGTTGAAGAATGTTACCATTGAATTACAGCGTAGAATCAAATCAAAATAAGAAGTGAAATGAAACGTTTCTTTCCCTCTATTCATTCAAAAAGAAGGGTTATCGTAATACCTTAACCGTAGTATTATATTATCTGTGACTTGGCTTTGGAGGTCCGCTAAACAGTCGCTCTATTTAAAATACTGGCATTCAGCTGCATCCAGTGAGACTACCCAACTCCTCATTACTAGGTATAGGCTAACTAAATGATTATGATGAATAAATTTAAAAGTAAGGATATGTATTACTCTACAGAATACCCGAGATACTTTCTTATAATGGCTAGAAATATACCTTATTCTTCACAAATAACAATACAGCTATGATTCAAAAATCACCGAGCGCATCTCCAAATCCGTAGAGTCATCAAATCATTACTAAAGATAGCGTTAACCTTTTACGTCCATAAAAGAATCATACTCGTACCATACAAAACCGCCGAAGCCGTGAGAAAAACGTGAACAATGTTCCCTAGATCTGCATATAAAAGTTACAGATAAAAATAAACTTTCTTTCTTTTCTTACTCGTGGAGTTTCTTGTGGCGGCCTTGCGGTTTCGGTGACGTATTGTCCCGCAATTAGGGCTGCGCTTTTGGTCAACCTACTCGTTGTAATGAATTAGAAATTATAGTTGTTTGGCTTTTTTGTTATTATTATAAACTTGACTTTCTTCATTTGTCTCGTATTCTGTTTAGGTATTCTGATCAGACACGATTCTTAATAACAAAATGAAATGTCCTAGTTTTGTACGCCGTCAATCAATAGACGGTAAAGCATTGTATCTGCTCGGAATACTTAAAAGGAAAGTGTTCAGAAATATTGATAAGAAGAAAATGCGATCTACACGCGACGACCTCGTATCGGCGCAGGCAGCATCGAATACGTCAGATCAATAAAGATAATGTCATCGTCCAAATATTCCGCCGCTAAAAATGCTCGGATGTTTGGGAACAATGGCCCAGCACCCAGCAGTCACATCATCCATTGTGTTCTCGACTTATTCACCTGTCCGATCCGACCCACTGACCGGCATTAACATCTCGCATCTCTCGATCCGATCGATACTTTCGATGCGATCCATTCGATCGCCCACTTGTAACAAAATAAACAGTTACACGTCAAAAATAGACGGCCGTGAACTTCATGATCAAAATCATTTGTAAGATTTATGATGGCCCTGTTGTACCAGACAAGCTAGCGCTCGATACAACACGATCGATTCTCGATTATGATCAAAACAAGTGTGTACATTCCCTCCGAGCCGCTCACAAATTATCCGCACCGCGTTGTTTCACAGCACGATTTTCTTATTCATAAACAACAAACTGTTGACATTGCAACTGCAGCCAGTGTTTACAATTTGATTGGCACAAAATTATTGGCGATACAAACGGTACACTTTCCTGCGTGAGCTATTAAAAGGCGATAAATTCATCTTTGCTATACATATAGGAAACATTGCAGGAAGCTGTAAATATGTAGTCGGAGAAATTACAACTCGATTATGAATCGAGACTGTGTCAGCTCGATGTTGATGCAAAAACTGCCTTCGCGAGGGAAAAGCAGAAAATATGACAAGTTAATTTAGATTGAGTGGGTCCGTGAGAGTTCGAAAGGGAGGTGAAAGACAACCGGAACGAATTGTATCGTAGCATTGTGAACTAAACGCGATGGGAGGCGACGCAGTCGGTGCGAGAGCAAAGGTCCCTGATAACACAGTCGCGGTGTGGCCCAAATGTCATCGTGCAGACAGCCTGTCTGCCTGTCTGGCTGAGATAGAAGCATGCATAAGGTGGACACGACCATGTTATAGAAAGTGAGAATTAATACCCAATCTTGTTGAACACGACGATATCTGCGTATGTAATGAAATGGGGCGTGCGAACTACGATGAGTTGATTGCATATCATGATGTACAAGGTTGTATTAAGTCAGACTTGTAACATAAATTAGAGGTTGATTGCAGAAAGGGGTACAAAAACTTCAGTGTTATCCTCAAAGTTGGCCGAGATCGCTAATCTAAACTTAAACTAAAACGAAAACAATCTTAATCCTTCAAACAGTTTTATCTCGCCCCAAAAATAAATGCTCTCAAATTTTAATCCACTTACTAAGAACAAGTAAAAGGGTACATTCAAATGAACTTTTATCTAATTACTTGTGAACAGTGTCAGTATTTCGGCGGATACAGTTCAGATAAACCAACATTGAGAATAGCCGGAAGTAACACCGTTGGTGGACTGGAATGCAATGAGAACAGAGCAATAAAAGAAATTCATTACTATTGTGTCATTGGACAGAAGTTCTCATATTGATCACGTAAAGTTTTTTAATACTAATAATGCGTGTATACCGTGCTGCTGCATTGAATTTGGTCAAGCATACTGCCATAATTATACACCCTTAGAATGAGTGATAAGATTCTTAATAAGATGTATGACGTCTCGTTCGCCTAGTTGTCGCCAGCGTGACCACTAAGCATGAGGTCCACATTTTATTTTTTCGCATGGGATGTCATCAAATAACTCCTCCCGCTCTGGGCGGAGCAGGAGGGAGTGTCAGACTTATACTGACTAAAACACATTCATGTTCCTTCTTTTGCCGTTTGTGTTCCAGGGCAGCGGTATCTCTTTCGAACAGTCCCGCAACCCTGGCAAGCATCGGTCCTTTCGGACCCCTTCCCGTTTGCTGACATCTCTATGAGGCACGCGTGGAACACGAACGCGCCGTCGACAGGTTAGTAATGGTACTGTGTTATTGAAAACTGTCTACCACATTTCCCATTTAGAAGTCCATAACCATTTCTCCTTAAACTGAAGCTTACTAAACTCCAGCCATAGAAAGATTGACCAGCAGTGATAGCCTAGTGGTGTGGCCGACTGCCAAGTCATACATAGGTCTCGAGTTCGAACCCTATAAGACACGCACCTCTGATTTTTCGGATGCAGATGTGAACGTGTATGTTTATAATTATCACTTGCTTCGGTGAAGAAAAACATCGCGAGGAAACCAAACCAGCCTGCCCCAGAGATATTTCTCGACGGCATGTAAAGCTAAGTCAGAGGCCCATGGGCGGCATAAGAACTCTAGACACCAGGCTAGGCACTAACCACACGATAAAGAAAGATTGACTTCTTAACAATCAACGACAAACGTGAAAGAACACAACTACACAAGCTAACGGACCTTCAACATAGCAACATTCCTACAACACACGCACGTTGTAAATGACAAACAAAAACTTAATTAAACCTGACCTCGATGTGCACAATAACATGACAATATTAATATCTGGTACTGAAGAAGTTCCCATACTATGATGGTACTATGGAAGAAGATATTCCCATGGCAACATGTTCTATGTCGTGTAGCAGTTAATGGCGCTTTGTTTAGTTCTAATTGCCAGTGTTTGTTAGTAAATGATGGTATTTGATGGATGGGATGGTGTTCATGGTGTGACGAAGACCTGTAAAGTGGGATGATGAAGGTAGAAAACTTTTCACGGATGACAATTAAGGCATAACAGCATCGTAACATCACGCGTGTAATACCCGAAGGGTTAGGCGGAGGTGTACCCTTTAGTACACCCACATTTCACCAGTTACGTTTAAGTCCCATGTAAAGCCAAGTCAAGAGTCCCGTTCTTTTCCATAGAGATCTACGCTAGGGAATGGGCAACTACAGTACTTTCACAGTTTTTTTTTTATGCCTTGTGACTGGGACTGTAGCTACATTTAATTGCTATCTTTGTTTCGACAGTTCAAAAGTGCGCTGTAACTGGCCTACTTGAAATAAATGCTTTGATTTTAATTTTAGAGGCCCATGGGCGGCTTAAAAACTCTGACAACAACACGACCACCACCACACGATAAAGAAAGATAGGGAGCGAGCCTATTGCCATCAACCGGACATAAATACAGGACTCCGTCGCTGCTACTGAGCAATTCCTGATGGAAAAATCCAATAACTCTTTGCCCGATTTGGCATCGATCTATAATCGACCTGGGGATCGAACCCAGGAAATCATGCTCAACAGTCGCGCTTTGCGACCACTAGACCACTTAGGCAGTCAAAAACGTAATCTAAACGTCAAAACAATGCCGTGCGTTCGTGTTCCACGCGCGCCTCATAGAGATGTTATCAAACGGGAAGGGGTCCGAAAGGACCGATGCCTGCCAGGGCTGCGGGACTGCTCGAAAGAGATACCACGGGCCTAGAACACAAAGGGCAAAAGAAGGAACATGGATGGGTTTTAGTCAGTACAAGTCTGACACTCCTTTCCGCTCCGCCCAGAGTGGGAGGGGTCTTTTGATGATTTCTAATCCGAAAAAAAAGGATAAAACTATGAGTACCTATATAAAATATTGTAAATTCAGTCCTACTGGAAGCATGCGTAATGGTAAAGCCAATAAAGTAACAGTTAGTAATATTTTCAAATGTCAATGTATTCTAAGGTGCATTCAAATGATTGGAAATCTTACAAAAGCAAAGATGACGGAAAGCCCGTACAAATACTATCTTAAATGTACCAAACTGATAACGAAAGCTTTGTGTATCATCAATTCAAACAGCTATGATTGCAATACAACAGAAGTTAAACTTAAAAATAAATAAATAAACAACTCTGATAGATAGAATCCATGTTGATTCAACTAACTAGGTACGAGTATGTACATGACAGAGCTCGTTATTCCCTAACAAACGAAGCTTTGGTGTTTGTTGATCCGAATAAATATGAAGGTTGGAAACTACTAGTAGCAAATAGTACAAATACTAAAGCAGACTAGTATAAATTTCCCAGCGACACACTATTTGACTTCGACGAAGCTACATTTATCACAAGCTCAATTTAATTCTTTCTAATTCAATTGGTGACTTTTTGGTCTCAACATGGAATTTGAACGGAAATAATAATTATTGTGTATTCTTGCAGATTGGTTTGAAGCCAACGATGTGGGCTCATTGTCAAGAACCAAAAGTTGAAGACACTTGACCTCCACCCACCGGTACTGACCCACCCCCGCGTGGTCGATTATGTTCCACTCCTTCTTACAGGCCCATAGGGTATGAACAACAGGGTGTAAAGTGCTTCATACCCCATAGAAAAGGGAGGATCCTCTGACCAGACGGGTGTTATGTCTGGTGGGCTACTGCCCGACAGTTGTTTTCTGGTTTTTCTATATAGCCTTAAGTCGCAGATGTCTTTAACAGCGCGCGCTCCAGAATTTGTTGTAAGTTCTTTATTTGAGGCATAGGTGGGGCTGTAGTACTTTTTGTAGTGCCGCTACCATAGATATAAAGACAAACAATGATGCTACAATGAGATACAATGAGCTAAGGGTTAGAAGGGATCTTGCAGTCGCCTTATATATTTAAATTATTGACGGGGAAGGTGCACAATGCAGTTATTTTAGGCCAGATGACTCTTTGTGTTTCGGACAGGTACGTGTGGCGACGACGGCAGCCACGACTGCTAGTGAACCGCGTTCTCGGACCAACTTTTTAAAGAAGACGCCGCTGACGCGTGCACTCCGCACGCTCAACCTCATAGCGAGTGAGACGGACTTATTCTGTTGTTCTCTGAGTGAATTCACAAGGAATGGTTTGTTTGCAATTAGTTATAGATATTAGTTCTAAGTAACAATTAAGTTAAGGACTAAGCTTAGCAATTAAGTTAGGATAAGGCGCATTTACCGCATTGGTTATCTCACTGTAATGGTAGATGGATGTTGATAAATAAAATAAATAAATAAATACTGTAACTGTTTGATAAATAAATAAATACTGTAACTGTTTTATATATTTCTATGGCCGCTACAGACCTCGCGGTCTGTGTGCCAGCAGTGGGAACATTATAGACTCTGTAACTTTTTTATATATTTCTATGGCCGCTACAGACCTCACAGTCTGTCTGTCTCACAGTGCCAGCAGTGGGAACATTATAGACTAATTACGTTGAATGATGTAGTGCTTTGCAAAAGTGAGTCCATCTCAATCTGGTACCTACAAACAGACAAAAAACTCACACAAGGAAAAAGTACCTATAAAAAGTAATACTCAGCACACTCTCACTAATCAAGGTCACATTCCAAGCAAAAACATTCAAGGGAGAAATGAAAGGGCGAACACGCAAACATCAATCATTACTGTCCGAATTCACATGATCATTAGATATTATAACCCTGTTTGCGCACATTGGTCAGCCAAAGCCAACATTAATATCCATTTCCATAATAGCAATTACTTTGAGGAATAACTTTGTGTGAGAAAACTAATGGATGTCTTTACAAATATTTCATAAAGGTGGGTACAGTTTGCAAGTATGGATTTATTGTATTTACTGTATTGTTTAACGGCCTGGTGTCCGCAACACCACGTCCAAGCGTGTATTTTGCGATAATCTCCGAAACAATTTATCAAAATTTAGATTGGAATTTTAGGATGGACATAGTCTGTATGTTATCTCGTTAAAATAAAAAAAATACATTATATAATAAAATATGAATAATATAATAAAAATATCATAAAGGAGAAGCCGCGGGCAGGAGTCTGTATCAAATATTATTGGTTGTCGGACATTTGGCAAACAACGGAATAGCAGAGCTTTGGCCAACATTTGCACGCACGTCTGTAATAAAATAAATAATAGCTCAGCGGGGACTTTTCAATATCGCTTAGAAGAAAACTGTAACGTTTATTAAAATCGAATTGTACATTATGGAGAATCATGCGTTTAATATTATATTTCCATGGTAAATATGGATATTTTAGAGTTTAGTTAGTAAGCATTCGCATCGATTTATATTTATGGTAAGGTAAAGGGAGCTTGGGAACAAAGTGGTCCGTATTTAGAGATCGTTGACCCTTACTAGAGACCCTTTTAACGTTCCGCATGTAACTTTACTCGTTAAATATGATCTTAAAGGGAAAAATCAAAGGAACTACCTATAATAGGGTCGAAACGAATGTGACGTTACCTACTAGTTGCCATGTCATTTGAAGATCTTTAACAGTCATAACAGCATGCAATCGCCGAAGAACTGGGTAGAGGTGTACCTGATAATACACCCATATTAATTTCGCCAGCTATGTTTTAAGTCCCATGTAATAGGGGCGAGCCTATTGCCATCAACAGGGCACAAATCCAGAATGTTGGCGGATGGAAAAACCCAATAAGACTTTGCCCAAACCGGGAATCACCAAACCACCCGGGGACCACTCGACCAATGAGGCAGTTACAGATAATCAGTGGCCCGAAAGTCTGACAACCAGTCTTGCCAAAGGGTGTATTATCCAGTAATTTGTTGTTGAGGTCAGATAGGTAGCCGCTCCATGTAAAATACTGGTATTCAGCGGCATCCGGTTAGACTGGAAGCCGACAGCGGCTGAGTTGGGAAAAGGCTAGGCAGATGATGACTTAAATCCATACAATTACATAGTTATCTCACCTAACTTCGTAGAGCCCTACGAGGAGCAAGCAAGTTCTTAGGCCAACAAAGTCCAGTTAACACTAACAAGATCAGCACATAAATAATGCAAATATGATCAAACAAACAGTCGTTCAAGTATCGTTAGCGATCATCAGGTACTACACGCGACGCTATGGAAAGGTCAACAGTGTGAAAGTTCTGAGTACTGTACCAATACTTAGTATCTTGTGAGATGAATTACTGTAAGTAAAAGAGTATTGTAGAATGATGGTGTTGATCATACCAACGTCTATTGCTGAACGTGAATCCATGTTAGTCCATGTATAAGTAGAAGTACACAGATTAAACATGTAGATACAGATCTCAACGATGAACAGGAAAAGGTTTCAAGACGCGATAAAGGTCTTGGTGATAGTCCCTAATCTTTCTTTATTTTTGATGTGGTTAGTGCCTAACCTGGTGTCAGAGTATTTATGCCGCCAATGGACTTTTGACTTGGCTTTACATGCCATCGCGAAAATATCTCTCAGACATGCTGGTTTTGTTTGCTCACGATGTTTTCCTGCACCGAAGCAAGTGGTAATAAAATTATACAATACGCTCATGAATCTGAAAAATCAGAGGTCCGTGTCCTGGGTTCAGACTCGAGACCTATGACTTGGCAGACCTACGGTCACAATACTAGGCATCAATACTTATGTCCCTAGTTTAACAGCCTATAACCTTCCCACTGCTGGGACACTGGATGAAAGGTAATAGACCTAATCCACCCCGTGAGCATAGGGCGGGTTGGTGATAGTCGCAAATGACTTCGAATTTTCGGTATTTGGACATACCAGTTCCCTTCACCGTTTTGAGAGAAATGAAATATATATCGTCTGTACTATTCCTCAAAAATATACTGAGATTGATATTTCTCATCGTAATTCCATGTTGTCTTTTAAGACCTCCGAGATGAAAGGTGGTATAAGTTTATTATTTGTAGGGAACGGACACACGAACCTAACAAGAAAACTATTTATTGGTTGTAAATGGATAATGCTGCGGTCATGTAATTTGAGTGTGGTCAGAAAATGACTGATAGGTAATTGGTAGTAATGGGGCTGTTGAGACACAGAGGATTGCTAAGAGTTAGTAAGAGGGACTAACCAGTGTTCCGGGTGCAACCCAAACGAGATACTTACGAAATGTTGTGGTAAAGAGAAGCTCAGCTCCAGTAACAACCGATAGAAAGAAATGACTTGGCTAATACTGAATATACTAAAAAACCAAATATCCAAATCTCAACCTGTCCAAACCGGAGTACCTGCCTACCACAAATTAAAGCGCCTAAAAAAATTCACAGACCGATATATTCATGAAGAGTAATGAACTGTTCAAATATCATACAGTTATTTCATACTACCTTTGATTTCGTTACAATAACAGATTCTTCCCACTACATTTTACTAAACACTACACTCGGTCATGGTATGGTACGGCCATACCATGACCGAGCTATGAACGTATCAGGCAAAAACACATTCCGTGTGTTTAAAAGTATGACACTATGCCCTCCGTTCCGTCACCACCCAACACCGTCGCGTGCCATGCGCGGAGCGTATCCGCACCGGCAAAATATTCTCCCAAGCTCTCTTACCTGTAGTATCACATGCCGTCATCTCGGTGATAAGGCCCTCGAGGTCAGGCGATATGAGCCTCTCCTCGTCCTCTGAATGCGTGTAGTCCAACGCATGGTATATCACCAGTGCCAAGTTCACTACCAACTGTAACAAAGATAATGATACTGTTAGTTTTAATATTGGAAAAATGCTCAGATAATCAACATTAGGGAAAAATGATTCACAGCAATCAAAATCAAGGGATGCAGAAAAAATCTCCTAAAAAACGCTCACAGATGCTAACTCTCTCGAAATAGTCGCTGTAGCAAAGTTTAATGTAAGACCACGGAAATATTGCTTAATAATTATTCATTATTTTTCAATTTGCCCGGAGTCAAAAATGAAAAATATAATGTTAACATGAACGTAGATAATGACGACAAAAAGAAAACCAAGAGTTCGGACGCCCTTCTAACATAAAAAAATGTATTTTTCTGCGAAACGAGTAATTTAGTGTCATTACTTATACTACTGTAATTGTCACTTCTCTTACATAGCGTGTCACAAAACAAAATGCAAATATTGTTATACTAGTTTTTAGTTTTCTGTTTCTGTTTTGCTGTTCCTTTTAATAAAAATAAAATAAAATAAGACTTAGTTGGTACAAATTATGAACAGTAACGCATTATGAAGTACCTAACAGTAATCAATTTTGATATAGCTACTGTGCCAGTTTTATAATATAACCGTATATTTCGATAATTACTTAGCTGATTCAGAGGACCAGCACCGGATATGATTGATATGAATGCTCATATTTTCTGATCAAAAGATAATTATGATCTAATTACAAACACGAAATAAGTTTAGAAGTATAACAAGAACTCTTTCAATCGTGTCCTTCTTTGTCAACATCTTTAAACATTTCGAGCTTTTGTTTCCTCCCAACAAACAAACCAAATCCTTGATCTATCATCCGTTTCATCACTAAAAGCGATCCACAAAGCTGGCAACCACCGTAACTATCGTACGCACCGACCGTATCGCCAGCACCCGGTCCATTGTAGGCGGCGTGTGTTGCCCAACTCATCTGAATGCAACCGCTCCCGTACATGCAACTACACACTCCATTAAACCGATGTTTGGAAACAAGATTAATGTTGGAGGGAAGTTTTATAGTTTGAATCGAAGGACCACTCCTTAGAAGAAAGTTTGGTGTCGTAGAAGTATTGGATCGAAACGAAGGTTTCCCCAATTTAGTGAGAATAAGGCAAAGCCAAGAATAAATAATAAAGATAGGAATGAATACTGGAGATGGTTTGTAACTATGAACAGACTAAGCAGTAAAGTTCAAGCAGTTCGCCAATTCGCAAATTGCCCAAGTCCCTTCACACATCCAAACTAGAGCTCTCTCATGAGGTTGCCTTTCGAAATAATAATTAATTAGTAAACTAGTGTAACAACTGAATGGATAGATTAGTTCCGTTGTGAGGCTATTCATAAGCATTAAGGTAACTTGGCATTGTGTGGAGGCGCGTAGACTGTAAACCTGCGCGTAGTCGGTCACATTTTAGGCTTTGAAGATACCTTGGTATATGCTCAACTTTATCATCTTAGATATTAAAAATCTGTACAGCACTGGAAATGGGATTACTATCGGCGCTAACGGTAAAATACATTATTAAAACCATGCATAGGAAATAACCAATTACGTTTGCGGAATGTAGCTCCGAAACCGATCATATCTTC
Organism: Eugnorisma glareosa; assembly: GCA_947578425.1. Classification (NCBI taxonomy): domain Eukaryota; kingdom Metazoa; phylum Arthropoda; class Insecta; order Lepidoptera; family Noctuidae; genus Eugnorisma; species Eugnorisma glareosa. Next base: position 18,807,052 of record OX387964.1, read on the forward strand.
CTAATCATATGTATGGGTAATCGCGAAACAGCCAATTACAGATTATCTCATAATTTCAAAGAACACCCTCCTCTAGTACATAACTATTTCGGACCAGCCGAACTCCGGAGCATCGCTTATCGCGCCCATTGTATGCAAATCGCGTGCAATATGATCGGAGTTGCGCAGACGCAGACGCACGCAACTGTAACGATCGATGTATGACCGGTAAACAATGAAAGTCCTTAGTACGGCGATTAGTAAAATTCTATGCAAGGAGAGATTAAAATCTATTGAGGTTAAGACTTTTGTAAAGGAACTAAGAAGGATGCTTGTTGTAAAAGAGTACAAGAACAAACATTTGTCATTGTTACTAAAGATCTTTCCGTTTGTAAATCTGTGCAAATTATAGTAACACTTCGAACAATAACGAAACAGGAAAACATGTAAAATATGATCTTAAAGAGAAAACAACTAAAAATAGACTCATTTGCAATGTTAATTCTGAAGCAAAACAGAATGTAAATAGACAAGAACTAGATTAACAAGCACTTAGTATAATGAACAAAGAGATTCGTGGTGTCCAATGAAGCGGCGCTAATAACTGCAGAATCAATTAGGAGACCGGATGCTGGATAGTTAGCTGGTGATCCGTAATATTGTGGTGCAGTGAAGCTTTTTGTTGCAGCACTTAAGAGTATAGAAGCTGTTTTTGGTGTTATTTTAAACGGTTGAATAAAAATCATTATTCGTTCTTTGATATACGATATGATAGTTATTTAGGGAGTATTCAATATTTTAGACGATTTATTATTTGTTCTTAAAACGTACTCGAAATGCTGTAGAGTTTTAACTTTGGCGCCTATGTCATTCTTCTCGTCTTTGCCATTAATTGTCTTAGCATCAGTTTCCATTTTGTCATCCTGATTTCAAAGTTATATTCTGTCTTTTTTGAGATTTACTTCTAGTATTTTAATTCTGCGAACTATCCCACGTTGCTCTTCAATCACAGTTTCCTTAGCTTCACTTCCCACTACCATAATATCGTCAGCAAAAACAACATCTAACTGCAGACCTCCAGTGCATATTGTATAATGCACACTTATTTATTAGACATAATATACGCGTTGATTTGACAGCGCATCAATCATACGCGCAAATTGTGGGAAACGGAGTGTTATGTGAATGTTGGTAATAGTTTCTGTCGTTTATGATGTCAGTGGTTCATGAGATTGTATGGGATCAAGAAAATTATGGTTGGTTTTTTGCAATGTTTAATTTTGTGTGAAGCTAGTGTTGGATGATTAAGCCGCATGTGAAATGCGGCCAAAAATTTTGGTATAGTGTGAGATATGGATCAAAAACTATGGAGTGATCTGCTAGTTTTAGGCGTTACAAACAAAAAAGAGCTTTTTTGTATGTATTTACAAACAAAAAAGTATCTATGTAGTATTATCAACTATCTGGTGTCCACGACACAAGCCTCGTTGCTTAGTGTGGCACCTAGATGGCGCTGTGTGTAATGTCGAGCGATATTTATTTATTCTATTTGATTTATTTTATTACTGATCTTTGCTAAATTCCTGGATTTTAGCTAGAGTACGGTCCACCTACCCCACCTGCCACCTGTTATTAATTCATTGAAGCTGCCTTAGCAGCTTTGGTTTGGTTTGGTTATAATATTAAACATTATGAACAAACAGAAATTTCCACCTAAGGTTTATTTGAAAAGTTAAGAAATTCCCATTGTGTTTCTAAGCTGCAAGTAAATCAACCTGTGCAGTAAAAACCATCTATCAACCACCTAGCTTATAGCCATTTACCTCAAGGCCTACTTCCAGTATCACCAAATGCGGCGAAATTCCAGCATTTAACACGGAACCACCACCTGACCTCCGCGATCTTACTTCAGAACCCCGATATCCTAACTCTGTAAATACTGACGCGATATCAAACCGTTGCGAAGCCATTAAATTCACAACAACGGCAACTCTTTACCCTCAAAAACCGAATTACTTGTCCCAACACTGGCAATCTCGTATTCTAATACCGAAAGTACCCAATCGCGCGATGACCGGCCCGCGATAACCCTCCACTGTCTAGTTAACCGAAGTTCACTCGGTCACTGTCTTACAAGGAAACACGCGGTCTTTGTGACCCTTATACGGTGCGGAGAGAAAGTCTGCGCAGTTAAGGGTTAAGTTATTAGATATTTATAGGCTTGATGTGTGAAAATTGGTTTATTGTGGGGCTCGTTCCCAGTTGCCTTAATTTTGTATTACGTAGGAGACTGCATGAATTAGATCGAGGAAAAATGGCACAGATAGAATGCAGGTATGATCTATGAAAGGAGTTTTATAGGTCTAACAAGATTTGCGTAGGTAGGGTACATATATCCCTATTACTACAAAGAAGCTACGAAAGGAATAGGCGTATCTAGACTAGATTGACGTTAGTTGGATCAATCAAATCAGATTGTACCCAATTTAAAACTACGGAAACACAGATCAAAGGATCGCATCGGATTTCGTACTGTAACTGGGATTTGAACACAAAAAATTGGATTTGGAAATATCTCTAGTGGCATATCTAAACTAATATTATAAAGAGGTGAAGTTTGTGAGTTTGTGTGGTTGTGGGTGGTAATCTCTGGATCTTCTGAACCGATTTTGAAAAATCTTTCAAAATTGGAAACTACATTATCTCCGAGTGCCATAGGCTATATTTACAACGTGCCTGTGGGATAATTTCCGACCAAAACGCGAGCGAAGCCGCGGGTAACAGCTAGTTCTTAATATGCCTTTAATACCTCCATAATTACTTCCACCCCAAGATTGATGAGACATAATCTGAAGTAAGATTATGGATGTAGGAAGTCGACTGCCTCGATGGTCTTCTGGTACAAGCACTTCTGCTGAGCAAGAGGTCCTGGTTCGATTCCTAGGTCAAGCAAAGTTCAACTGGATTTTTCCAGGAATTTCTTATAGCAGCTCACATTTAAGAATTGTGCCCGGTTGATGGCAACAAGCTCGCCCCTTATTACAAGGAACTTAAACATTGCTGGTGTTTAAGTGTCCTATAGGTACTCCCTGCCTTACCCTTCGGGGATCACAGGGGTCATGTTATGGCTACAACACTACCTTAAATAGCTCCATAATAACATTCATCCCATATTATTGAGATGCACCATTATAAGCATTTATCTTCCCACATATCATGAACAACAATAAGTCCTTACAGAAGGTTATCACCTGTTTCCTATAGTTCCGGAAGGAAGCCCCATGAGTCTCCACGTGCAAGGTAAACGCAAACCGATAACGCAGGTTGGCGCGTTTGCAAGGACGCTGATGGATGAGACAAGCCTGTATTGATTTTATGCCGCATGTAGGAAGTTGGGTGGGTAGCCAGTTTGGTAAATGGATAAGAATTGTAAGGTTGGCAAATACTTAAGTGATAACTTATCAACTGGTTTAAAGAAGTGACTAATGGTTGTTGAAATAACAAAAATTGGTACTGAATAATCTTTGGAACTGAATCGTGTGCTCGCTGGGTTTTAATGTCGTTTCGTCTCTAATGTAGTCTGTCTGCTCATATACATACAACATTAGTGTATTGATTATTATGAGTATTTTTAAACCAATATCATTTTAATTTTTTTTTTGTAGTTTATCCTCGTTGGTCTAGTGACCAATTGGCCATGTCATGATATGTTATGTGTTTTTAATCCAAATGACTTCTCAAAGATCAGTCCCATGACCTGATAAACACCAATGAACTTATTCTAGGTTTTCGAAAACAGCTGTTGTACAGCTCGTAATAATTGTATGTATGGTGTAAAATCCCACAAACGAACAAAAGATAAACATGTTAGTAAGTATGTCACTTACGTTGTTATTTGGTACTTAGTTATACGGCAATTTGATTAAATTAGTCGTGAATGACATTCAATTGTTGCATATACGCTCGTTGGAAGAAGATACAGGCGGTTTGATACAACGAAGGTTTTCTACAAGGTCTATAATCCTTTGAAGAGCTGGTACTTAGTCCTTAGATTTTATTGCTTCTATCTTATACAAATACAGCCGTTTTGTTTTGGCACTATCCAAAAAAGATTTATCAATTTTCGACGCTTGTTACCTGTTCTTAAATCACGTACTTTCAAATGCTTCTTCATGTAGATACTTATACAACAACAACAACAACATCAATTTATTTTCAGGCTTCTTTGGCCCATAGATATATACCTTACATACTAACATACATATGATAAAATACAAATTGTGTTAGTAAATAGAACCTTAAAACTATGTTAGTAACACTTCACTTGTGCACTATGTCTTTGTGCGTTCAGGTGCCACTTGCCCGTGGAAGCGACGGAACACCACTCCTTGCGGCCAAAAGTCCTCTTCCAAGACGAGGTGCAGATAACACGTTGGTATACGCACCACGAACGCCTTAAAGTTGACGTTGCGGCGCGACTCAAGCAGCTGCACTCTCGCCACGTACTTGGTCTTCCGACGCACGTACTCCATGATGTCCTCCCCCGTAGTGGTGTAGTGTAGGCGGGAGATGTACACCGGAGTGTTCGGCTTCGCCGCACGAATAGGCACGTTGGGCTCCGACGGAGCAGTACCGCAGCGGTTCTCATTGGTACGGGGTTTGCTAAAGATTGTTTTTTTGGCAGAACAGCTGTATAAACTTATGGACTACAAACAGTTTGCAACAAACACAATATATTACATAAACAAAAAATGGATTGAAGCTAACAAAACAAGGCATAGGTACTGCTCATATAAGTACTTTCAAATCGCTGTGAAGTTCTGAATCAAACCACAACAACCGTCTAACCGCAACAGTTACCAAACACCCTGTACATATTGTTTTGGGTGCGCAATCTGAGCGGAGACAGGCGACAAATCAAATTAATTAACGCACATGGACGACAGAGCGCGGCCGCACTTTATATTGCATTAGCCGAATTAGGAGCAGATGGACTGAGTGATTCTATGCAGGATTGGCGGGAAACATGGGTCGCCCAATGGAGAAACAGTGACAAAAAGCATTTTGTACATAGGTACATAAACTCGCACCTTTTTTCCAAAGGGGTAGGCAAAACCACATAATGCTACCTGCTACGATTCTTATTATACTCTTTTCACCTCGTCCAGGTTCGTCATTTGGTCAAAAACGTGTAGTCTAGGTAAATAAAGAAAAGAGAGAAACAGAGTTTGAATTTTTCAATGTGAATTTTTCGCCACAAGGTTCGCACAATTAATCTTAGAACAGAATATTTTCAAATAGAAGGAATGATGGTAAAGGTACCGCATGTTGATAGTGATTACGAAGAAACTACTTGATGCCTGAGGTATCAAAAGAGACACTAAAATCACACTGCAAATATATCAGACAGACCCTACCCCTACTTGCTGTAGGTAGTACTAACCTGTACACTACGAGATACCAGATATAAAACAAGAGCTCATGGTGCTCTATACATTAGATGGAAAAGATCATTACCAACTAATACCTTCACAAACATAATGGTTCATACAATCGCTTCTGTGTGCATTACAAGACTAATACAAAAGCACTCATCTCCATAATTTACAAGCCCGTAACTTACATCGATGCTTCTGTTATGCCGACACTCATCGGATGAAAAATTTGCATTACAAAAGACAGACAAGAACGGAGAACATTCTAAAGAACGCCATAATGTCATGTTTGTTTTTACTTTCAGAAAACACGTTCATGTTTTAAAGGAGACTTGAAAGGCAGGGTATGCTCTTGTTCTTATGAAAATCTGTCGACATTGAATGACTACCATCGTGGCTGCCGACAGCAAAAATCGTGCAGGTAACAAAGTAATGATAAACAATTAATTAATAGAACAATACAACATTGCAATGGCGAATAGTAGTTAATATTTAACTATAAATATGCACGCTTGTAGTGAGAATTTTAATTAAGATCTCTAGCATTCTGTAGGCAAAGACTTTCGCCTATTGTTCGTTGGAATTAGTCACTTTCATCGACAAATAACTCTTGAGCTTAATGTCAATATTGAAAGGGGAAACAAAGTCTAACCTTATATATCTCCAGGATCAACTTGAGAATTTGTGTTAAATTCTCACTGAGATTATAAAGGACTAGATTAGGATTGAATAATTGCGTGAAAGTGCAACAAATGCGGAAGATGATAGAAAAGTTCTAGAATTCGAGATCGTCACAGTGTAAGTTGATTCTTCTTTACTTTGTCTGTCCGAAGTGTCGAATCAAAAGTAAAATAGAAACTGTTCGAAATTCAACCTGCATTTCTTTGTAAGTATTTCGTAAAAATCACAATATAGTGTGCCAGGTGCCAGCATTCCAATTCGTGTCTAGCTTACGACTTTTATTTACATACCCTTGTAGGGTTGCCACAAAACCTCAATATTTCCGAGTCCCAGCTGCTAAATATTCAAGAGAACATAACTCACAGCTGTCAGTACCTCTTGTTGAGTGGTGACAACCCTCAGGAAGCTAATGTTTTATACAACAGATCGATGATTGAATCAGGAATATTTTAAATCAGAACTGAAATGTATTTATGAAAATGTACAGTTGGAAAGATATAGGTTGCTCAAACACGCAATGTAAGTAATGGGGCCTTTAGTGAAGGGTCTGAGGATACTCTTGTTAATATTACATAACTTAACATCACGGCAGTAGTCCCCGAAGGGCTAGGCAGAGGTGTACCTAGTAGAGTAGTACACACACATTTCGCCAGTTATATTTCTGTACCATGTAATAGGGCGCGAGCGTATTGCCAGCAAACGGGCACAAATCCAGACTCAGTGGCTGCTATTGAGAAATTTCTGATGGAAAAACCCAATAACACTTTACCTGACCTGGGAATCGAACCCAGGACCTCATGCTCAGCCATCGCGCTTGCGACTACTAGACCAACGCTATCAACTGGATAATGAAAATCTTATTGCGGAGATGATTTCATTACATTATAAATTATAATCGTGTAATTTTATAATTGTTAATAATTATTCATTGTTTGCAAAATTTTATTGCAAAAATCTCTTGCTAAAACAAACTCAATTAAAACCAATAAAAGAAGACCACTTTTCTTTTCATTTCACACAAAAATTCAGCATGCAAATTAGAAACAATAAGTAAATTGTAGGTACCATTGTTTACAAAAAACAATAGTTAAGTCGTGTAATTTTTACTATACGGCCTCCTTACGCAACAGGTAGTCTGAACAACGCCATCTAGCGGAAATAGAAAGTGACTATGCAAATAAATGACGGCAGAATGGATGCAGATCTGCGTTTTGTGTCGCTAACTAGTCTTCCTGAAGTAAAACTTATGTTTAGAAATGGTGGAAGTTACAAACTTAGTCATAAAAAGTTATGATCATTTTGATTTTAATGAAAATAATGTTGTATTAACATTTTCAATTACCACTCATTATTCGATCTAGTTCTAGAAACTTTTGTAAATATTTGTCAAGAAACTCAAATATTTCACCACAAAATTTTCTGCAACATCCAAAAAGTACACCACATCGTGTAGGCCCCGACGAGATTCGAACTCGTGATCTCCTGTTTACTAGACAGGCGCTTTAACCAACTAAGCCACGGCGCCCTTGTTGGACTCATCGAAATACGAGTTTCAATGATAAGACGTGCCTGCGACACCTCGTACAAAGTCATATTTATCATCAAAATTTAATCATGTAAGTAGTGATTGTAGTTAATTAATGTGTCATGTTCCTTTAAAAAAACTGATTGCACAAAACTGTTCTCAAAATGAACAACGAAAGTGAATGAATGACGTTCAATCGCCTTCTGAACACTTAAACAGTATAGTAAATTTGTCCGCAGCATGGACGTCATGTATATAAATGTGCGGTAAATACCCCAACTCACGCCTTTTTCATAAGGGGGTAAACAGAAACTACAGGACGCCACCAGCAACAATCCTTATATGAGTAGGTAGGTTTAAATAGGAATCCTTGCTTCTTCCACTACATACGTCATCTGAAAATTTAAAACTCTTAAAATGGACTTTACGGTTATGACAACAAAGTCCATTTTAAGAGTTTTAAATTTTTAACGTGATTCATATTATGATTCTGATAAAGCGGCCATTTTAGACCCTCCTGTCATACACGCACGCCGATTGCTGTACTTGATCTTTCTGAAGAACATCACTATGGTCTGTGATGACCTAAACTAGATTCAACACATTTCCATTTTCTAAACCCGCTACCTCCTTTATCTTATATACCCTTACAATGCTAATGCTTCAATTGACTAGGTTAGCGCCTGACACTGGCAACTACAGCACGTTATGCGTGCGCCGCCGGCGCAGGAATGTCACCGGCTGTCAACACGCAAACTATTCGTAGCGCGTTACGTAACAGCGTTGCTGTATCCGTTCGCGATTTACATACGCGCACGGCTTATAGAGATGTGGTTATGATTATGATATTATTATGAGCATGCGAATTGGGAATTTGTTGGGTTTATTATATCGCTGCTAGCAACGCTTCCGTCTATTCCTAGTGGTCATTTTTGCGAACCAGCTGCCGGTTCCTACATTTTCTTTAATTTTTATTTGTCTGTCCTTGGCAGCAATAATAAGCAAATATTCTGTCCAATACAAGTAGGAGTAGCTGCATCCAGTTAGACTGGAAGCTGGCCCCAAGACAGTTGGGAAGAGGCTAGCTAGCCAGATAAATAAATAAATAAAATAAATATCTCTGGACATTACACACACGTCACACACCGCCATCTAGGTGCCACACTAAGCAACGAGGCTTATGTCGTGGACACCAGATAGTTGCTAATACTACATAGATACTTTTCGTTTGTAAATACATACTTATTATACATATAAACATCCATGACTCGGAAACAAATGTCCATGCTCATCTCACAAACATTTTCTCCTACCGGGATTCGAACCCGGGACCCTAAGAACGTAAGGCAGCCTCACTACCGCTGCGCCATTCCTATATACCATTACCATGCCATTCTTATAGATGCCTATAGTACTCATTTTAAGAATCAGGTAGGTACCGTACAGTACCTATATTATTTTCCTATTTTTTGTCATTTTTTAGTATACATGATCTGGTGTCTTTAAGTCTCCATTTGTTGTCAACATAATACATTTGTCACTTTTGCTATAGGTAGCCGCAGAGATTGAGACAAATGCAGATTAACAAAAATGTATTTACACAATTCTGGAGTTCATGCAATGAATGGTACTAAGACTGTCGCGCTGAATTTTCTCACACATCTCGAACAGTTTCTAAAAATAGCACGTCATTGACTCACCTCATATTATAATTGTCACTTCTTACACTTTAGCATATTTACAGATATGGTTATTAAGAACACGGAATCATCCTCTGCTTGTACTAACACTACCGTTAAAAACAATTTAACGCCATCATCGCTCCGCCCGTTTGTTTATTAATGTTTGTTTTGTTTTTCTTTTGTCACACTTTTTGTTATCAACGGGGTTTTTTACAATAAAATTGAAACCTCAGTTCAATGGCCGTATTACATTTTTGTTGAAGTTTGATGTTTTTGTTAGAAGTTACGTTACGACGAAAAAGTTGGTGTTTGTTTGAGATTTTTTTATTATAGTATTTAATTTTTTCAGAGACATGAAGTAACTCGCTGAAAATTTTGCAGACCAAAATTGAGATTTGAACATAGAATTTTTAAGTTTGATTAACTGCCGAATGAAGGGTGTTCCAAGTTTGTCTTAAATAAGCAAAAATTATAAACACCAAAAACAAACAATGCAACTGAAACAATACTACATACTTCCACAGGTTGTATAACAGATATCTGAAATAGTCGCAACGCCACACGTGACCGCAACAGACGTAACGGTCTCAAATTATCACGCAAACGCAATTGTTTACACAAATCTAGAAATACAATAGCCAAAGTTAATGTAGTTAGTTTTTCTATTTCACACTGTTCATACTATTACTTTTATCTACATTTTCGTTTAGAAAATCAAGGTTTATTAGCAATACAATGGATGCTTGGATATGGACCAAGCAACCTGAAAGAATACTAGTATAACTACACAGTATAAAACAAAGTCGCTTCCCGCTGTCTGTCTGTCTGTCCCTATGTATACTTAGATCTTTGAAACTACGCAACGGATTTTGATGCGGTTTTTTTAAATTAAATAGAGTGATTCAAGAGGCAGGTTTATATGGATATCATTGCACCCGTGCGAGGCCGGGGCCGGTCGCTAGTAGTTTTTATTATATATTAACAAGATATTTTACGATATTAAACGTTTATTTTCTTCCATACGTTTATTTTATTCTATCGTATGTTATTTTAATGGAACTAGGTTTACGACCATGCCGAGTTCAAGTTCGAGATCCAATCATGAATAGCCCCGTATCGAGATAGCCTCATATCGATTACTTGACCTACTTTAGCCTGTCCATGGCCCAAAAGGCTTGGTGTACTACCCCTATAATGATGGCTTAAAATGTTCATGACAGGTATAAATCTACACCGTAGTCCGCGTACTGAACCTGCCTGGCGGATCATGATCCGCTCTCACAGGGAGAGACCAATATGCCTTTGTTTTATGTAAAGACACAAACAAGTTATAACAACTAAACGCAATTTATAAACTACATTAGAGTTGGAGCCTATTGGTTCTTCTCTTGTTGTCTTGCTTCTGCCCGTAAGTTGTGAAGACGTCTTTAATTTTAAGGCACTATACTCAATCTTACGCTTTCAAAGAGAATATTTTTTTATATTGATGACACTATTTTATAAATTTTAGCTGTTGCCCGCGGTGGCGTTGCCCGGGTTTCGATCGGACATTATCCCACTAGCACGTTGTAAATATAGTATATGGCACTCAGGAATAATGTAGCTTCCTATTAATGAAAGAATTTTCAAAATCGGTTCAGTAGATCCAGAGATTACCCCCTATACAACCTCACAAACTTTACCTCTTTATAATAGTAGTATAGATTAACAAACTAAAAATATCACTCCCCGTCCATTTTACGGAACCTCAAATCCCCGTCCAGGGACGCAAAACATTTTGCAATATCAAAGAACTCCATTCCAGCCAGTACACGCTTCACATCTCCGACACCACGACACCCCGGTAATTGAATAGCTTTCACGATGCGTACCCATGGGAATATGACAGTATTGTCTGTGCCCCTAACGTGTGATACGAGAGCAAATTCAGTTTGTGGCGTGTGAAAGTCACTGAATGGAATTGTTGTGAATTTTTTGAGGTTAGAAAATAGTGCAGGAATTGATGAGCGTGTTTTTTTTTAAGGTTAGCACACTCTTAGCTTGGTTATTTAAGAAATGTCTGTAATAAACAAACATAACACCCTGTATATCGGACCGCGATGGAAAAAAACAAAGACCTTTCATTACACCCATATTATATTTAATCAGTTATATTATATCTCATGTAATAGAGGGACAAATACAACTCTTTTCTACACCATTTTATTTATAGATATAATTGAAGAAATAGCCGTAGTATCATCATGGTGACATCCGATAACATCAAAGTTTTTATCTGGACCATCTGTTAGTAGGATCCTCTTTGCAGTAAGGAAAGATATCAGGTAATTATCTACAAAGAAGTATAGGAATAGTTTTCACTTAATATTATTATATGTAAAATTGTCAACTGCTACTTCACCTACAAATAACAGCAAATGGAAAACTTATGCACCTATTCAGTACCGATTAGTATTTGTCTACAAAGCCCAATTGTTGCATCGAGACGGCGCCAATGACGTAACTATATGCAACTATCATTGTTATTCAATATCACGTTAGATCTTTTGTTAGTAAACAATGTGCGCGCGTCGAAAACAGTGAGTTTTCATTACAAGTTAATAGTGATACTAGAAATTGATGATCTCTTTTATTTTTATGAAAGGGATACCCATAACTGCATCGTAAGGGTTTCGTAACTTGAAGAATGGGAGCAGTGAAATAAGGGCTGAATGAAACTAATCCGAACTCAAAGAGCAACAATAGTTACACGATGATTGCATAATCGTCACGCTTGAGAGATGATTACTAGTAACAATCAGATATTATCTGAACCTATGCAATTAGAGGATGATCCCAATCAATTGCAAATTGAAAACCCTTAGATACTAGAAGGCAAAGGTTTTAAGCTCCATTTAGAGGCATTTCGTTTAGGCCACCAATTTGAAGAGCACCACTCGTTTGATAGTATTTCACTAATATTATAAATGCGAACGTTTGTGAGAATGGATGGATGTTTGTAACTCTTTCACGCAAAAACTACTGAACGGATTTGGATGAAATTTAGCGAACAGATAGCTTGGCTTGGTTGGTTACTTTTCATCCTGGTAGTATGATCATGGGTCAATTATCGAACTCCACGTGGGCGAAGTCGCAGGCATTCATAATTCGCACGCATTGTTGCAGTTGGTAGTTAGAGGAGTAGATAAGTTTTTACTACTGAACACCATCATTCGAATAGGTGATCTACCGGGAATAAATCTGTGATGCCATCAAAATTAAAGACGGGCTCTAAACAATCATCGATAAACTCTAAACCAACACCGAAAACATTCTGCGCTTTAGACCAGTGACTAGCACAAATCCACAATGTCTCATTATTTGTGTTCTCACGGTCACTGTTGTGCAACAATGTATAAGGGAAAGGTGAGTGAGATCATAATATTAATTCGCACTAAGTACTCTCTTATCGAAACGTAAATCTTTCGTCTTTCCCTGGCAACTTTTTGAAATACCGACGTCATAATTGCGATGCAAATACAACGCTTTCGCGAATTACTTTCTCAGTGATTCTGTTTGTAATCGTTAGAAAAAGTGAGATAAAAGTAATTATGGTGAACAGTGTTATCTATGCGCACTTGCTTGGAGTGGAAGTTATTAAGGAACACAGCATGAGGAGATGAAACAACGGCTGTTGACTAACACACAAGTGCGAATCTCATAAAGTAGAACTTGTAGGTACTAAAACTGCAATTGATTTAACTGAAGCTGTATTCTAATTAAGACTACTTCAATGTTTGCCTTGAGAAAGTATCTTAAGGAAGATAGAAATCAAAATTATAACAAAAATGGTAATAATAGGGATGATTTTAAATCTAGGTATACTAATATTATAAAGTTTGTGGGTTTGTGGGTTGTAGGGGGTAATCTATGGATCTAATGAACCGATTTTGAAAAATCGTTCACTAATAGGGAGCTACATTATCCCCGAGTGCCATAGGCTATATTTACAACGTGCCCGTGGGAAAATTTCCGACTCAAACGCGAACGAAGCCGCGGGCAACAGATAGTGAAGTATAAACATGAACGAGGAAGAGTAAACATAACAAATCAAGCACACATTATTAAATTACAGCTACACCCTTCAGGACGGAAGTAGGAAGCACCAGTCACGGCTGAGTGACAGGGACCAGACAATGGACTTGTAATAGCTTACACATGTTATTAAATGAAGGTATGTCAAAACAAAGTGGATCTAAATGTATAACGAACCTTTTGTGTTGACATTAGATGCACATTATGAAGATAATGATTAAAAATATGGCCATGTAAGTATTGAAAATATTTTATTAAGAGAATCATAACGTACCTCTAAATAAGACAGTAGGCACATACATACCTACATAGACGGTGATAGGCTGACTGAAGACAATTTTTTTTTAATAGTATAAGAAAGTAGAGTAGACCTATTATAGAATACCCTAACGAATTGAATAAAATCAGACCTGCATAGCGATAACCTCCTGACATAAGGAAGTATTACGAAATAATCCGAACGTCCTACTGACTTACAAACTCATCTGGACCAAAACAGCAATAACCAAAAACCTACTTAAAGATGACATCTTTAAAACGGAATTCCGATGTCGTAACAAAACGGACAATGTTCGAAAAGAACAAAAATATCGTTGCAAAGTTTTTGCAATACCAAACAGTGGGTAGCACTGTTGTTGTGCAAACAATTCGGTTTCGTGACATAAGGGGTCAATCGAAGACACCCGCCGATGTGGCCGAGATGATTTTGTAAGACATACCAGATATAACAACAATGGGACACATTGTTTGTCTTTCCTTATAAATGCACTGAGATGGATGCTGTTCCGGCTATTTGTACAATCTGGCGAAGACAATATAGGACATTCATGTTTCATTTTGGATGTGAATATATAAAATGATTTTTTTTTTTTTTAGAAGGGATCGTTCGCAGCGCAGCAACTCTCGGAGGTTGATGCTGCTTAACCGGACTATCCTGTGGGCTAAAATGAAATATGAAGTCCAAGTTTAAATATGTCTGCATTTGGCATGAAGCCAAGTTTCAATTTAATGCTACCTGCATTAGGTTTATCAATTAGAAATTATTATCCTTACAAAACTGATACCACTTCCTACGGAACCTATCTAATTAACGATTTCCTCTATTCAAAAAGTAAAAGCTTCAACTCCTAATAACCTGACTTGACGCGATAAATAAGTTTCACAGTCAACCACTTTATTAATTAGTTCCTACAATCATAAGAAAGTCCATAAATAAATCTAAAATTCTAACTTATAGAGACGATATAGAGATTAATAAAGCACAGTTGTGTCAGAAAAGAGACACTTATGTTCTCCATTCAATTAAATGCATGTATTGATATAGCTTCCTTCAACACTTTCTTCGTCCATAAATCCTCAACGAAGCTATAAAGCCACTAATAGAAATGAACTTGAGAGTCTACATTATGCGCCACAGCGTTATCATTTTCCAAAATTATGCTAAGCCACGGCTTTGTTTCAAGACATGATTTCACATGTTTTGATACAATGATGACACGTTTGTGAAGAGGGAAAACAGTATTACGTTTTGGTTAAGAATGTTACACTACGAGGTTTAACAAGGGCAATAGAATTGAAAGAAAATTTAGTAATGGAAAACTTTTACACACTTCGTTGTATACCTTGTACACTTTGCTAATGATAAGTCCTTATACAGAAGACTACAATAGAGATCAAGTGGCCAACGAAACCTACTTAAATGATGAAGATTCTTGCTTGGCTAATTAATAGCAAGATAGGCATAGACTGATTAAAATACGCTTAAAATTTAAAACTATTGACAAGAAAATAAAGCAATTGAACAAGAAATTGCTTTCGAACCTGTGAAACGACGCATCATGCCAAATTAAAATTCAACATATACATTTGTATTGTCCAATTGGCTGGAGACTGCTTTATTTTGTATTAATTAATAGCGAAACGATAGCGAAAGTGGACTTTTGATTTCTAACCTTTCTATTAACTGGTGAAAATCATCAAAACATCATTGTGGGAGTCGCAACTCGACCAATATGGTCTCGCATGGCGCCCACTTACATGTGAATTTGTCAGATGTTATTATAATTGGCGGCAATAAAGTTAAAATAATTTGTTTGTTTTATAACTATTACTGTTATGTCATTATCATCAGCCAAAAAAGCAAAGGCTGGATAAGGTCTTAACCTAAAAAGGGAGCATGTCTGTAGTTACTATGCCGTTCGTTTAGGATACGAAGAGACTATATCAGTTGGGTGAGCAATACATCCAACACAAACTAGTAAAGACACTGCTTCCGGCAAACCGAAAAGTGATTTTGACTTGCTTTGAAAAGTTATATTAATTGAATGAATGAAAGTGCAAAAACATAAACGTGTAACAGCAGAAACGTAAACAGCTGAAGATAATTGAGCACTTCCTACTTTAAAAGTTCAATCCATATGTTCCGCTAATCTATCTTCATCTACGTCAGTTATTTACGAAACCGCAATGACAGAAAATGATGCTGTTACAAGACAAATTGATGAATTAGGTAAAAGATGGTTCGATCGCGTGCCAACGCCTTTCTACTTGTGTTTAATACGAGTTACGCGAAAATTGCACCGTTTTCACACTACGTTGGATAATATGGATATTGAATTAGATGTAATAACCTAACTGGAGGGTCATATACGTTAAAGCTTGAGAGATTCAGTATTAGATAATGTATTGGATTTTTGAACTTTACGTTGACCGTAAAGTAGTACTTGATTTTCAATCAAATTACGAAGCTTCAAAATCAATTCAATAAATTATCGAAAGGCATAGACAGTTTATAAATCAATGAAGATTGACAAATACATATAACCGGAAGGCAAGTCCTACTACTAAAGCTGAATTCTAAGACCATCTATCAAATTCAAAAGTAGAGACTAAACTGCTGTCAGTTGCACTTTTGCTTTTTCCAAATCAGGGAAAAGTTATGAGCTACAGAATCTATAGATGTCGGAATTTCCGCCACATAATGCGTAAGAGTGCGCGTAGGTGGACGTGAACAGATTGGATTGTCTTCATTCTAATGCTCGCTTTGTGTCCGATTATAATCGTCACTATTAGCGTTGTCTATTCGACTGCTTAATGGATGTCTAGCCATATTTGAATGACATTTTTACGACTGCAGACATCGAACAAGGTATTAATTGAGTCGATATTTTTATTCTTGTAATTGCTGCCTTTATTTGGCTAAACGAACTTTTGTTCTTCGTAATTAACGTCCTCGTCGTCATTCGGACTATTCTCCGGTTTGTTACTAAGACCACTTTTGCTTAAAATATCAATATCATGTATTTCATTAGCAATGTATGTACGCGTGTATGTCATTCCTTTATTCATTTCCAAGTAAACTTGTATTTCAACGCAGAACAATTGCTGGGAATGAAATTCAATTGTTACAATACTGTTGTCTGGTACAATCAGCTATTCAAAACATCTTCTGTTTAGACCCCATATCTTCGACTTATCACCAAAGTAGCCTTAGAACATTACAGCCTTCATAAGTGACAAAGGAAGTGAAATCGCGGGATTATCGATTGAGCTAAACACCTATTCAAAATACTATTATCATAATGCTGTCAGATGACATTTATGGTGCACACCTTAGGGTGTATCCAAATGGTAGTGAAACCTAGACACAAAGGGGCCCAAAGTTAGCACAATGGAAGACGAAAGCAAGTGAGATTCTATCGACATGTATCCCGACTAGCCGGAGGCTGGACTGTATTAATTATCTCGTAACTACAATAATAGCACGAAGAAAGTTGTACTCTCGATGCGAATTCGTAACGTTACGTATTATGCTTTCATTGGCGTTAATAAAGCATTTGATTACAAAGCTATATTTGCGGTCAGGAATCTGAATGTTGTTAAGGAGGTTGGAGATAAGATATCTGACGGACGGTAATGTTAAGTTTGTTAGTTTATTATATGGGATTGGCAGTGATAATTAAAAACTTTCGAGTGCTGTAATAAGATTCGGTTTGCGTGTACAATGACGTGTTATCGCACTATCGAAGGCTAGTGAATGAACTTTAGAGGAATGACAAAGATACGCTGAATGTCACTTTCTTTGATAGTTTATTTTTAACAAGCGATTGCAAACTTAAATCAATTTCGTCCATCATCGACGATTTTTCTTGTGTTTTTTATGTCAGCGTAGATTAGATAAATAAATTATGTTTTTAACGTTAGGAAGAGAAAGTAAATTGTTTAGTTATTTAATTTTATACATCACGCCTATAATCCCCGAAGGATTAGGCAGGGGTAGCCCTAATAGTAGGTACATCCACATTTCGGGAGTTATGTTTACGTCCCATGTAATAGGGGGCGAGCCTATTGCCATCAATCGGGCACAAATTCAGACTCCGTGAGTGCTACTGAGAAATTTCTGATGGAAAACTTCAATAACACTTTTCCCGACCTAGGAATCGAACCCAGGCCCATTTTTAAAGTAAATATATAACATTAAAAAAATTTATTAAAAAAAAAACTTTTGAAAAAGTGGGATCTTTGATCCCCAATATCTCCGGTAACTAGAAGGTTCCAGGTATGGTCTAGAAAAAAAAAATGATAACAATGACGGGGAGAATCCTCATGAGAGCCTTTCGGCTTCGTTAAGGCCCATACTTAACAACGGCTTATGCCCGACTCGTCACTGTTCCAACTCGTCATCGAAAAACAAAAGATCACGATATAATGTTTATGTATGCGAGTTTAAATGTTTGTAAATGCACCCACGATACAAGAGAAATTCCTAGTGTGGGGCAAAGTTTAAAAAAAAAAGAAGATGTCTCAATTTTCTTTTCTGGTATATAAATCTTACTACAGCCATCCACGGTAAAACTAGACGATTAACTCGATCTCCAATAAAGACATTAAAGAGTTAGCAGACAAGAAACTCAAAGTAAACAGCAATTTCCTTTTGAGAGAGGCAGTAAATAATTTTATCACTTAAGTCGGTAGTATGGACAAAATCATCGCGTGCATGGAGCCCAAATTGACCAATAACATACAAACAATCGAAAGTAAACTACCGGTGAAATTGTAGCATTTTACTTAATAAATGTTTTGGACTTTCAAAACGATTTGCGTTTTTTTTTCTTTAATATAAATATTTGAAAATAACATGCTTGTTCGAAACTTTCATGTGAAACGACTTTTTTTTTAATGAAAAAAGTGACGTTGTCAATGTTTGTGGCTTTCGACATGTTTTGGTTTTTTATAGGACTACATGCCATCTACTACTGTCAATGACCTAGTGCCTTATATAGGTACTCAAAATCTTTTCGGTGTCCTTGGTGGTACCTAAGTAGCTTTCCTTGAGTACTTTTACATGCCCCAATCAGTATCAGAATCTATAATCTTCAGCAAGCGTACCATGTTGGCAAGAAGGTAGAGAAAAAGCTTTATTTATCAACCTGCTATCAAAATACCTCGGTTCAAACACCTCACATAATAAAATCACTAATGAGATCAACACATCACACATCAAGGCTTCACTTTCATTACTATTATTCACATCAAAATTACATCACGCAAACATTACAAAAAGGACAATTATTTATAACACAAGCATAATGGTTACAAATTGGAAAAATTGGTCCGGAAGAACAAAAACACTGAGTATTAATCAGACCAGAAGAATAGGTGCTCACACCATAACAATGGGTAATCACGCCAAATTGAGCTTTAATACGATTTAAAATAAAGTAAGAGTAATTTTGTTAATAAATTGATGTTTAATAAAATGAATGTTTTTGTTCATCGCGCTGATTAATGGTGTACGGACAACAGGTCGAAGAGAAAACTGGTTGTGTCTTAGGTCGGTGGTCCAGTGATAGATAGATGCTTTTTGCAGTATTGTAGCAGCAAGCAATACGCAACAATCCCAACAAACAATCCCAACTCAATACGAACAAAAGTAGAACATCACTTAAAACTGGACTAAACATAGATTATTTCTTACGCAGTACATTTAGGGAAATCCGCAGTTTTGATGAAAAACTTTAATTTTTACCATCTTTTCCAAAGTTCGAGATTTGTGTGATGAATATTTTTTTTTAAACACAGCAGAATCAGATGCAGATAATGTCAGTCGATTATAGCTTTCTATACACCACACTCCTTACCAAAACTTTTTCAAGGTGCCCAAATTTATCTGACAGCAAAAAAAGATGTACCACATAGATGCAAAATATCTTTTTGTGTCGTTCATTACGTGGTTCACAAAAAGCTGAGATGAAAGTGATTGAGTTCACTTTCGTGCGATGGACAGACTTGTCACGGAGTAAGATTGTACAGAAGGACCAAGTCGAAGACTTACCGGTCAACAAACAGCGTGTCAAATAAATGGTCCCTGTGAACACCCCTCTTTGTGTTGTAGGTTGAAGAGGTTTTAGTATAGGCTTGAGTGCAGGTAGCAAAACACTTGCGTGAAAAACATTATTTAACACAAGATTTCACAAGAGTACTAGGTCGAGGGGTATTAAACTCCAGGAATTTTTCAATTATATTAATTTGACATAGGAAGGAAAGTCCTCAAACAACACATGCCTTGTTCAAACAAATTTATTTGTTACTGGATTCAAAAATTACAGGAGCTGCGCACGACTTCTGAACTTTCTTATTCTGTGGTCCGTTGTTTTGTATCAGTATACGAATAGTTATTGACACATCGTGAGGAGGTTTCGATTTTCACTTGTTTCAATGTCAGAGTATCGAGTTGTTTTATTGTGCCCAGTCATTCTCTGATTAGAAACAATCGGTGAATGTGGTAGGTATGTTTGTTAGTACTTTCCTTATAAGTTTGCGCACTTAGAAGACGACATGCGAAGGTTACATCCGCAAACATAGAGGTGGATGACCACATAAGTTCACTATAATATTTATCAAAATAATAATTATTAACGAACCTAACTGATGCTTTTATATTTCACCCATAATTATGTCTGTTGTAGTCTATGATTATAAAATATATGTTATTGTCTATGGAACGACGACGTGTTCGTTCTGTTCCATCGTCAACCTGAATCATGTCGTGTACAGTCTTAATTAAATAATATATTTATAAAAGAGTCCAAGGGAGTTTCCTTGATAATACAAGCCATCCCGACCGAACCCCAAGCAATGTCAACTTTAGTATTGAAAGACTACCACACTGCTAGAATATAATTAAAATAAATCTTTAGTTAGTTTAATTAAAGTACCTACGTTAGACATGTAAGTATGAACCTGAATACATAGGGAGTGATAGCATACCTCGGTCTGCAGCGTATGCAAAACACTGCAATTGGTAGTACGCATCGCATGACAATGCAGAGGAAATGCGCAAGGTCTGGGGACGCACCGAATTGTGACTACTGACTGTACTACGAAAGGAAAAGTCACACGCTTTTCACGAGAACGTATTGATAAAAGTCATGCGATTTTCACGTGAATGTTTTGATGATAAATATTGTTCTAGGAATTACTTTATGTGTGTCTCTACTTTATACAAGTGCTTATGAAGTGGTCTATGATAATGAGACTCCTTTTACATACTTTATAAGCAATTTATTTTTTGTGGTCTACAGGGTGTTGCGGTAAAGCTTGGGAGAATCCTACGTCTAGCAATAGCGATATACTCAGTTAATAGATTGATTTATATTTTTCAATACACTTCCTTAAAAACTGACCACTTTTCGTCGTATTATAGTTTATTTCTTCGAAAGTGTATTAAAAAACTCCTTTGATACACGTTGCCATTTGTTACTGCTGTTTTCGGCTCCAAAACACTCTGGCCTGCGGCTCGGGTTTCTGCTCGGGATTCTGTCTCAGCTGCAATAGTTTCCCCACTTGTATCAAAATGTCATTGTACTATTCTAAAATTCGAAAATAAGCTTGATCTGTATTTCCTAAGGGAAAGTGTTCGATAAATAAAATGACTAAACCAACGAAAACGATATTAAATAATATCCAATTTTGTGTTAGGTACTCTTATATTTTAAATATTTTATAGTTAACTTTTCATTTTACGAAACATAACCGTAGTATCCACCAATGCGTGCGCCGGCGCACCAAAGTGTATTGACACCGATTGTGTGACAAAGTTGTTAGAATGACTCATATGTATGTCAATCAGACTATCATTGAACATGTGCGCGAAATTATCACTATTTATTAGTTCCGGAAACCATTCATACTTCGTTCGCAGTAATTGTGATGGAAAGGGCATCTGTTTTCCGTGTTTATGTTCGTAATGTGGACAGATAAGTTCTATTGTAAGTACTTTCTTGTTTCTACAAGTACCTACTATTAGTTGTGTTGCATGTCTAACGACAAATTAGGCTTCAAAAGAGACGAGTTCGTTTCAGTATTTCTTCTCAGAGTATTCAGGCAGGAAATATACATTTTTTAATGGTATTAATTTTAGGACGGCGTCGGCGCCGAGGGGTGCCTAGAAAACGCTGGCGTGACGACTTAGATTGGCCGGAGAAAACCGAATATAGAGAAGAATGGAAGGCTATGGGCCTTTACCGAGCAGTCGGACAATTTAGGCTAAGAAAAATAATCGGCCAAGTGCGAGCCGGACTCCACGTGGTGGCCCCCGGCCACCGTAGGTGCGGGCCTGTGGACGGTGAGCTATGGACTAGCTCGCCGTCCGTCCGTCTTATGACGACAGGCCGTGTCGACGGCGCGTTCGTGTTCCATGCGCGCCTCAAAGAGAGTCAGCAAACAGGAAGAGGTCCGCAAGGACCGACGCCTGCCAGGGTTGCGGGACTGTTCGAAAGAGATACCGCGGCCCTGGAACACAAAGGGCAAAGGAAGGAACATGGATGGGTTTTAGTCAGTAAAAGTCTGACACTCCCTCCTGCTCAGCCCAGAACGGGAGGGGTTATTTGATGATTTCCCAAAGGTAAAAAAAAAAAATGTGCTCCACACAACTATCTAGAAAAAAAAACGTTTGTTGTATGGGAGCCCCCTTAAATATTAATTTTATTCTGCTTTTAGTATTTTTTGTTATAGCGGCAACAGAAATACATCATCTGTGACAATTTCAACTGTCTAGCTCTCATCTCTAGTATCTCAATACATGCCTGATACCTGGTGACAGACAGACAGCCAGACAAAGAGACAGAGAGACGGCAGTGGAGTCTTAGTAAAAGGTTTCCATTTTTACCACTTGGGTGCAGAACCCTAAAAATATATATTTTACAAAAACTCCTCTCTTCTCTCGTCCTCAAAATCATTTATTATCACTTATCAACGTACTTCAGGACCAAACATATAATAAAAACTAGTCATAAACTTCAAAAATTCAAGAACGAAACTTAAAACCCTTCGCTTGTTCAGCCATCTATCTCGTACCTAAATAGAATAGAATAGAATAAACATTTATTCGCTAATGGACAGCAGCAACACAATAGAGCAGCACATACATATACCTATTACTAACAAACAGCTTAACAATTAATTAAAACCGGTCAACTGCGCTGAGCATGCCCATAACGAAAGGGTCACCTACTCAGCATATGCTGGGTGTAAAACACTCAGCGCTGGTTTTCAGTAGGCCCCCCGCAGTGACACACGGATGAGGGTAGTAGGTAGTAAATAAATAACGTTATTCTATTAAATGGGCATTTCTAAATCATTACTTTGTGGTATTAACAAACCTACCATAAACAATAAGCACAAACGTGAACACCTGATAGAACTCGATACATGGGCTATTTTTATCGATCCCGATAAACCGATTGATTGATCGATACAATTCCAACTATCGTTACTTAATCGATGATTAAACATATCGCAGTTAATTACATCGTTAAATAACACTCCTAAATGAAAAGGCGAAAGCTAATTAACAGTTAAAACTTATCAACCTTTCAATCTTAGTACAGTTGGCTTTCTTTTCCAAAGTTATCTTTTACAGGCGACGGCTTCGATATATGGAATCTTTTTTATATCATCGATATAATCACTCGAAAAATACCAAGTTTATCTATTGGATTTGACGAATCAACTTAACTTTTGTAAATCACAGGAAGAATATAATAAAATCGAATATTGAAGTCTAAGTAAAGTTGGTCAAGTAATATTTTTATCTTACGCCTATAAGGACCAAGGACGAAGTCGTCATAAATGTAATGAAATTTATTTATTTGCCAGAATATAGGTAGGTACTTAAATAATAACGTGGTAAAATATATTTAGTCTCACTACATTCGACTTATCAGTCGTGCAAATATTTCTAATACATGCATAATCAACAAAACAACCATAAAAAACCATCATGAAATTACATACTTACTGTATTGAAGGACTTAGCTCCAGACTTAGTTCCCTCTGTGTCTACATCAAATGTACTTTTCACTCACAACATAGCCAATCTTCTAAACAACCTCATACGTACATCAATTAACTCTGCAGTTTCTCTGACACCAGTAGCTAGCAGCTTCCGCGGGTTAACAACCATCGACTACATTATCGGCTTGCAAATCATCATCAATCAAACTTTAACGACATTTCAAGACACCTTCTAACATGGTACAATTAGTACACTATCGCCATTAATGTTAAGAAGACCCATTAAATAATTTTACTATTGCGGTTACTTGACCGTCATTTTCTCGCATTAATCTCAGTTGTAACATTGTTAATTATGTAGCACGGGATTGATTTTCTTCGGGTACATACCTACTAGCTAGGTAATACTTAGGAATACTAATTGTGTACCTAATCCTGAGAGTCAGGCCTCTTCTTCGTGAGCAGGGATGTGGACGAATAAGCCGCGAGAAGAGAAGGTCGGCTAAGAACGATGCGTGATGTTATCAGAATCTTGGGTTGTTATCAGCCATTTTTTTTCTTCTATACAGTGTTTGTTCTGTTAGTAAAGCAAGCCTAAGACCGACCAACTAAGACTAGTTCCAGTATATATAAGAAGCTCTGTGGACTAGTTCGTCTGAATAAATAGCACGGAAGTATTCCGGTGCTGTTTTTTTTTCTGGTCTTCCCATGACCTTACTACTTGTAGATTTTGACTATATTCCTACCTCAATGTAGTGTTTCTTTAAGAAATCATATTCAGCAGTACCCCTAGTTGACATTACGATAACTCTTCTTAATGTCCTCGCCAATATACCAAGGTCTTTAGGCAAAACTGTACGCAGAAACGTGACATAATGACCCACATTTCGGATTCTGCCGGTGAGAGTACCAAACTCACAATAAATATGGAAAGTAATCTCTTGAGAGGCGCTCAACAAGCCATTGCCGCGTCCTTATTTGTTTCAACGATATTTTTATTGGGAATTTCGGTTTTTTTGCCGCTTTTTCGTCTTCCTTATAGTTTCCGTTATGTAAAGTTGAGAATGCTGGCCGGTGACATTCAAATGGTATTGAATATTGTTCATTTTAAGTAACTCTTATATTTCCATTAATTAGTAATAGTTTTATTCCTCCATGTTACTGTGCCTTACAGGGTTTTCAAACATCTTTTAGATGTTATGGAATGCAATAAACCAATGTGAATATGTAATGTACTTTAGTTATAATTAGAACTGAAAAAGTTATCAAATTATCGGCACATGTTTATAATTATTATAACGGAAAGGACCTTGATGTGCTGGTGTCCGATAAAAATGTTATCACAATGTCACATTAAGAGTACATGAATAATAATAAAATGATTATTAACAGAGGCTGAAATATTATATTTTCATAATATCCAACAATCATTTACTTTGGCAAGAATTACATTTTTTCCCATTACGAGTATAACTTGGAATGGTTACATCCTATGACACTGCCAATTCCAGTGTGATCTGTTCTGCTTTATTTTTTATGGGACAAACCCGCAACACTATTTCCAAACCACTGCAACTCCTGAAAAGCAGAATGAAGAGCGACGACCACCCGAAAAGCGCCGAGACAATGAAGCTCAACGAAGTTGCAGAAAATCAATTAACTGCCTTGGATCCCGCAATGACATTAATCACAAAAGAATATCGGAAGCGTAGGAAAACACAATTTCCACTGATCTTTTCTACTGTAGAGACCACTGTAATTTTGATGACAATAATTTCCCACTTCTTTGTCATTCTGAAAGTTAACAAATGTACTAATAACCCAAATAATGTTGTCCATCCGTGCCAAACGTGATTTCAATTATATCTTTAGTATTCATTGTATTGTGACTCTGTCATTAGAGATCTTAAGCATGATATATGATTTTGACTTACTAAACCCTCATTACAGACAAAAAACAATTGATATGATAAATGACTTTAACACGTTCCATTATTGTCACCAGTAACGATCATGAATGAACCGTTAGATGCATGAGTAAAATTCATTCATTCATGTTTTACTGAGATCTTAGAAAGGGTGACATGACACGGTCAGATGGATTATTCGTAAAGGATACTTTTGTCAGCTTATTTTTTTTTTATTACATAGAATGGGTGCTTTCCCGTTGACCCCACCGCCCGTGGCCCCACTGGTGGGGCCAGTGGGAATTGATTAAAATAATTAAAAATTGTTCCCGTTGGCCCCACCGTATTTTTGAGTAGTAGAATATTACTCAAAAACATTGTATGGGATCGAGTAGTGTTTGTACAGTTGTGCTAGTTATGGCCAGTAACCTTATGAATAGTACTAGGCTCGCATGAACCCAAGAAGGTATTTATTACTAGAAGACCGGTGGTTCTACTCATTTAAGAATTTATCGTTACTCATCTTTTCCTTTCCGTAGTCCCACGTTACTTGGGGTCGGCGCAACATGTTTATTTCATCCATTCTCCTCTGTCAACCGTCACGCTATCATATGCTCCTTTTTCTTTCTTATCATTCCTCACACAATCCATCCATAGTTTCCTTGGTGTTCCTCTCCTTGTCCTTCCATCAACAATCAATTAAGGTTCCTTATGTACCAAAAGTCTAATGTGACTGTAATTTCCCGGTACCCATACAAACTACGTCACTTCCGGCGGCGGTGTTGTTTGCAGGCAGATATCGATTTACTGCTAGGCTAGCGTGGTAGTTCTTCCCTTTTACAAGGAGTTCTACTTCTGGCTACGTTTTACCTAACACACGATGATTTCAAACACTGCGTTTGAAGTAAGTAGGTAGCTTCAGTCTTAAATTATCATCATCACATTCATACGGATTTACTGCATCACTACTAATTTAAAACTATTTGCAATGATGTCATATCTTCCTCATTTCTTAAATCCAGAGCCTACAAAACACAACGCTTTGTGAATCAACCGCAGTGAGTGGTTGAGCAGGTTGCCGAGAACCTGTTCAGTATTGGGTACCCGCTACTTGTCAGGTTGTCGGGTCATCGATGACAACCGATAGTGTCGGTGACGATTGCAAGAATTGGGGGCAAACACATAAGCCTACTTTAGGGGTCATATTTTTTCTTCTTGTATGTACGGAAGTTTTACTTTTACCTTTAATTTATGAAATTGACACTTACTGAATGGTCAATAAAATAAATTACTGATAAGTACATCGATTTATTTTTCGAAAATATCGCCTTTCTACATTTTGAATCTTCGGCGCAATTACCCAAAAAGACCAAATAAATATGGCCGCGATTCAAAGGACCACTTAAAATCTCAACAAAAACTGACTTCGATAAATACCGTGTAACTCCAATAAACATAGTACTCACTAATGAAGCTCATAAAACATCGGCGCCTAGATCTTGAAGCAATAATTGTAGACCACAGACGTTAATCTCATGTTCCAGTTTGTTTGACAACTATATTTAAAATTGTATAGCATTATGCTAAAAACGCCAATCAAGAATCTCGTGGAGCGTAACGAACGGGCAAAGCTGCGCAGACGCACTAATTTCTACGCCTGCCATTGATTTTGGCGCGAAAGCCCGCTGTCATCGGGCAGGCTTGTAAGATCCCGCTTAAATTTAATTAGGTTTTAAGGTCTTCGATCATTTACCTTATTTGGTAAAGTTAAAAAAGTAAGTTAATAATAATACGTTGAGGGCTTTTATATGTTTATTAACAAATATTTAAGAATGAAAACATGTATAGAAAAGACGAATAAAGGAAATAGTAAGTTTTTTTTATTAGTCTGTACTGTCCCACTGCTGGGCAAAGGCCAAGCACAATTCCTTCCATGTGCTCTTTTCCCGTAAGTAATAATAACAGTAAGCTGGAGGGTCAAAAATATGTACAAAATTGGGAAATATTATCGATTTTAATCAATTAAGCTTAACATAAACAAAACCTCACTTTTTTATTATTTTTCAAATGCACTTAAAATATACTTGTGTGTTAGTTCGCTCGGTTTCGCTCAAGGGTAAAATAGAGCATTACTTATATAGATAGTTAATTAAGTACTAAAGGTATCAACGAAATCGATCTAGATGATTCTATAGCACATAATTGCAGTATTTATCAGAAAGAATCTCGACCCTCAACATAATGTTAAAACGTCTGCATAATAAAGGGTTCTTATTTACCAAAAAGAGTAGCTGCATACTTATTTTTTAATATTCATTTTTAAAAGAAGTGGGTACCCAACACTAGTTAACAATATCGTGAATATTTTTTTTAATCAAAATTCCTTTATAACGCGTGTGCGAAAGCTTCATTTGCCACAGACAATAAAGCTTAATTAAAGTAGAAAAAATAGAGTATTCAAATTCTTGTAAAACAAAGAAAAAAATCTCATTTTATTTCAATTTTAAGGCTTACTTGGTCGCCTAAGGCAGCTCCTTCCAACTGAAAGTAATGCTTAGTACGGTGCTAATACCGTCTACTACTGAAATTATATTTTCACTGGAGCTTTAAATTCAGAAACTGAGTTTTTTTACAGAGGGATATAATATTACGCTCTTACATTTTCGTTCTCTCTATTTTATAGAAAAAAGTCTGGTCCATAGACGCCAATAAAGACCAGTATTTTAAAGTGGTATGTATGGCTGGGTTCGTCTCGAAATCGTAAACAGAGTTTGATACAATTTTAGTAATCAATCACTCGTAAAATAGCTTCAGGTCATAAAAATAATAACTAGATTTCCTTTTAACAAAATTAATGATAAAATGGAAGTGTTAACCTACATAATTAGTTCATTTTTTGTAGAATAAAGTCTTCCTAATCGCGGTCACGGCTGCTCGCAAAAAAACTATATTCCCACGCCTTAATTTGTATGGAATACGTGTAATTTAATTTGATATGGGTGGTTTAGAAGGAATTTTAGTTGAAACATTTTTTGTTGAGTTATTTTAAGCTAGTTGTTCGCTGTAAGGATTTGTGGGACCTTTTGGGACTCCTAGCTATTAAGGGTAATCATGAGACTGGCTTTTGTTATAAGCTTTCTTAATGGGACTGCTTCATTCATTATTTTTTGTACGATAAGTATCAGGTTGATAGCTCATTGATGATATGTTACATATGTTACATATATAGATGGCATGTTACAAGTTTTCAGCGCTCGATATACAGGGTGTATCAGGACCCTTCACGTAGCCGTCAACCATGCATTATGTTTATCAAACTAAGTAACTTTACGCAAAAATTATTGCTGGGAAACGACTTTTTTTTTGGAGTGGCAAATCACGTTTTACGGTAGGACTGAATGTAACGCACTCAAAGCATTGTGCTGATGGATGGATTAAATAGTACAGGGTTCGTGGAGGTGTTAAAAGTAAAAATCTTATATTAAAAACACGTATTAAAACCTTTCGGCTTCGTGAAGTTATCTTGTTACACTCTTTATAAATACAGGTACATAATATATATATTTGACAAACTACGCTTAACAAAATTTTAATTTCGTCAAATCTGAAATTGATAGTCCATTGGCGAGCAAAAACAACAGAAACTCTTTAACTAATTAAAAACAAGTCAACCCTTACGACATCATAAAAATGGTAATTTCAGGTTCAGCAATATTTAACATGTCGTTATTTCTCATATTAATTTATTCAGCGGCGCGGCGGTTACAAAAAGGGGTAATACTCGTATCTAATAAAGTAGATGGTCATTTACTACAAAGTATTCAGCTCGGAGCCCAGCGGAACGAAGAGGAGATGTGCGAGAAATATTGGTTGAAATCCAGTGTATTAGTTCGCCCCACCGCCCTTCGTCCCATAGGAGAAATAATTACAAAGGATATTTGAAAATCCTTCTTTAACTTTCAGACAGAATAAGTCTTATTTAAGTTGACCCAAATAAAACTTAAGCAAGCGTAAGGTGGGACGCCCTCAGGCTCAGGAGTGACGATCTTGCGGCAGGGTGGCTGGTAGCAACTGGATGAGAGTTGATGAAAATTGAGTTGAGTGGCGTGCGATTGAAGAGGCTTGTGTCAGTGAGCAGTGAACTGTTTAGGCTGATGATGATGATGAAATGAAACTTATTCTTTCTGAAAGTGTTCTTTGTCTTGTTCGTTTTGTCTCTATTTTCTCCTGTGACTGGTCGAATCGTGCACATCTCCGTACCGCTCCGCTTTGGTGGAAACCGGGCCTAATAAAACTGCAGCCGGCGCGCGCGCATGCCGCGAAGATATCGCAAGAACGTTGCAGTAATTAATAGGTATGCTGTATACAATGATTATAACACAATTACCTCACTTGACTTTACAAGTTCCAAGTATATGAACAGCTGATGCATTCCATTGTTTTTATTTTATTTCTTATCTAGATCTATGTAATTTATTCTGAGCCTGGCTTTTATGAAACCTTAGGCGCGAATTACAAGAAACGGCGTGAGATGAAGGCGCGGCGCAGGCATGACGCCGCCGCTTCAAAAAGTCTACTTGGACTTTTATTAGTTGAGATTAGTTGAGAGGGATGTTGAGACGTTTTTGAAGCCCGAAAAGCTAAATTGAACCTACTGCATTGTTTTAGAATTAAATAGTAGTTTATTGTAGTTCAAGACTACGAAAGTACGAACAGAAGATAATCTCAGCTGTATTAAGAAGAATTCTTAAATTTGCAAGTTGCGGTACCTTTAGTAAAATGATTCATCGAAGTAAAGATTCAACAACAAAAATACTACTTTCTTTCTCATTTTTACGTACAATACATCGCGGCACCGTTCACTAGGTGACACACATTATTGACTAAATTATGCCATAAATTCTCATCTCATATCATGCGCAAGCGCATTAACGCGGCCCCTACCACGCAAGCATACACTTCCACTGTCTATGGCCACAAGAATGTGTTGTGGTAACTTACACGATAATTATCGCACAAGTGCCATAAAAAGAACCTTTTTATTTTTAATCTTGCATAAATTAGAGTAAGCCGATTGCTAGTTATTGGCTGATGCAAGACGGCTCTTTATAAAAATTAAAATCCGCCGATTTTTATTATGTAACGTACGTCGAATTTTTATTTAATCCATTTTAAGCTTGAATAATTTAATAGTCTCAATGTTCGGCGAATATAAAAACGGATTGATCTCGTGGGAAATCAGCATTCCGGAAAGAATTGAAACTAAATAAATAGTATTCCTACACGTGTTTCTTATTTAGGTTGACAGATAATAAATTAATAAATGGGGTAAGATTGAAACAATTTGAGATACACTGCCCTGTGTTAAATTTCTTCTTTTTTTTCGATCTATCTGCCTACAGTTATTTCATGTTTTATTTTCGCAAGATGTATTTTTTTATTGCTAAAGTAGTTTATCTTGTTTTCTTAGAATTCAATTTAAGTATACTACTCTAAGCAAAAAACAATAAGTTTTGTTCCAACTGTGTTCTTTTAATATCTAAAATTCCAATATTCCTCAGTACATTCTAATTGAAACCATTTCGATGTCGACGTTCAGTCGTCTTTACTTCGTTTCAGTTTTACGGTTTCAATTCAATAAAAATAAAACACGTAACGGTTTGTTATGAATCGGATATATTATATGGAATTTATTTCATCGCCTATAAAAATAATGTTTACGATTTTTGAATTATCGCATTAAGAGGAAGTATTTTCATATTTTATTTTTCACACAAGTTTGTGTGAAACTTTTAATTTTGTCTCGATTTCATTAAATGATGATGTCTATGTGAGATTTATACGAAAACCAGTGGTAGTGAACTTCTAAAAGCTACTGACGTATAACGGTCGCTGACCTCCCGCCGAATATTGATGTGAACGAGAATATTTTACTAGTAATAAAACACGGAGG
This sequence comes from Eugnorisma glareosa, assembly GCA_947578425.1. Taxonomy (NCBI): domain Eukaryota; kingdom Metazoa; phylum Arthropoda; class Insecta; order Lepidoptera; family Noctuidae; genus Eugnorisma; species Eugnorisma glareosa. The sequence goes on from OX387964.1 coordinate 18,838,584, forward strand.
TAAAATATGAACATAAGCTCCCTATACTCGTAGATCTTCATTTGAAGAAGTAAGACGTTTTGGTATAAATGAATTCAGGCCAAATATGAAAGATAAATTATTACGAGAGTTAATATTAAAGTTTGGGGATAATCCACGCATGAAAGAATATAAAGTAGGAACCTCCAAAATCATGAAATTAAGGGAAATCGTGAACTGCATCAGATTATTGATGGGTCATTGTGTTTAATAGACCAAAGCAAGCAGTGGAGAAATAATTGTAGATTAGAACGCTCACAAGAGAAAGAATATCACCGAAAGAGGTAGACATGACTCATATCGTATCGAACGAGAAACGACAAGACTAACACAGTAACAAGTAGAATCAAATAACACACCTCATCCTACCCCACGTTACAAGCTACAACTTATTCTCCAACTACATAACAGAACATCACACTTGTAATCCCGAAGGGTTAGGCAGAAAGACCATAATAATAAGGGGCGAGCCCATTGCCATCAACCGGGCACAAATTTAGACTCCGTGGCTGCTACTGAAAAATTCCTGATGGAAAAACCCAATAACAATTTGCCCGACCCAGGAATCGAACCCAGGACCTCATGCTCAGCAGCCGCGATTGCGACCACTAGACCAATGAAGCATTCTCCAACTAATAATCTATTATTTTACAAAATCTAGGAAAGTGGGTGACTAGCCTGTGTATTAGTCAAAATGAAACTCCTAATATCAATAATAACCGACGTTTACAAGCGTCAATGTTAAAACCAATGGTTAATGGTTATTTACGATCAGTTAACGCCCTCTCTAGGTTTCTAAACGATTAGCACAATTGCTGGAATTAAGACTAGTGCTACAACGTCAATTTCTATCTGCTCTGCACTCCTGGTAGTAGACACAAACGTAATTATTAATATGTTCGTGTTTTGTCTAGATGTAAGTGAGATACAAAACGAGAAATCGTGGTAGGATCAAATATGGAATAAGAATTTGAATAAATATGAGGAGACAGATGTGAAATGAAAATATAAGTTAATTTCTGGCGATTATATTGGATGTCGTGTTGATGTTTGAGGTGTGAAATTCATAATACACATTGAGAATTCTGTAATATTAGAAACTCACAGTAAGAATTTAGATAATCGTAGTGATATAAACGAAACACGTGTTTTATACAAAATTATCGAAGATGGTGTAGATACTATCTGTGAAAAGTCCCAACATAAAGACAAAGAATAACAAAGAATTATTTATAAAGGCTCAGAAGTTCTAACTAAAGAAATTACTGAACTACAATCACATTCTTTAAAGCATGTAACTCTAATGGGACTTAATCAGGAATGCAACACATAGCCTTTACTAAACCAACAAGTACTAGATGAGGGTAGGAAGTGCTCAAGCACTTTCCTCGGTACTCGAGTGAACTAAAAACCGTTATTGAAAGCATTTCGTACTGTCTCCATAACTTTTCTAGTACAAGCTGAAACTAGTACGTATGGTGACGTAATAAGAACTAAGCTTATGGATGATGATATTTATGAAGAAAAGATTACTGATGAATAAATGACCTAACTTTATAAGGTGTTGTTGTAATAGATCGATATTTGAAATTTGGTGGAGCTGTGCCAATTTTATTGCACGAAACAAATAGCCTAACCAAGATACATTAGTGTTCCAAGACCAAATGTTAGGTATAATCATTTAATTTTTGGGACCAGCCCTCCCCACTATTCCTAAACCACTGCAACTCCTGAAAGTCAGAATCAACAGTGGCGACCACCAGAAAAGCGCTGAGACAATGAGGCTCGACGAAGTCCACGAGAAACAATTTTACTGTCTTGGATCCCGCAAAGAAATGAATCAGGAAAGAATAGCGGAAGATTAGGAAAAACATAATTTCCACTTGGTCTAATACAGTTAAATCTTTTCATTTAATATTTCCCACTTTCCTAGGCAGCCCTACCTACAAACTAAAAACAGAGTAAATAAAAAGCCAAGGTTTTATAATTATTTGCCTTGTCTCCATTTAGCATCAACATTTTCCAATTAAACGAACTAATCAGCTCCTATTTATATACGTGAACGTCGCATTCTAAACAAAATGCTCAATGATAAACTCCGTATGTGTATTCATGAAACCGCATTATCTGTGATACGTGTTTTGGGGCCCGACTTCGTCTATCTTGAAAAAATGTATTCGATGGTTTTCATTTGACTCCTTTGGGTTAGTGGTGGTGTGTATTCTGAATTATGAAAAATGGAGTGAGGTTATATTTTGCTCCATTTTTACGTTCATGACTCAGTATCATCTGTCACCACTTGGTCTTTTTGTTTTTCGGCACACTTAAGTCCATTTTAACTTTACTTTTTGTTTTCTTCCCGTGAGAAACCTCATAAGACTTCACGATTGTTTCAGGTACCCCGTTCTAAAACCGTACACTCCATACTCACTTATCTAAATCAAGAATGCCAGCGAATCCACATGAAACACATAAAAACCGCAACAAAAACGTAATAGCAGCAACAAAGAGACAGACATACGGTATTCTCCGTAATGATAGTTAAGAGCGTGCGCCTGCGCCGATCACTGCGACTGTTTGTAATTGTTAATTGACATTCTTGAACCGCACGGAAGGAAAGTACCGGGATAGGGTTGAGGCATCGGAATTCTGCTGAAGACGCTAAATATAGACGATTAGCTCAGACGGAAAGGCGGGAATTTATTTTCGTTCAAGGCATAGTGGAGGATGGTAGACGCCGACGGGATGTTTTGTTCAACGAAACGAAATATGTAATAAACAAGAGAGTTGAAACATGAACTCAACAAACAACCCAACATGATAATAAGGTGATGATATTCTTATTATGTGTAACCGATACTACATTATATTCTTACGATTTTTCAATAATCCGATCAAAACTTCCGTTCCTATCCTGGAGTCTTTAAAAACTAACTTCACATTTGAACTGCCTTCAAAACAAGGAGTAGATTTTTAATTTCACTAGTATGTTTACATCTATCTCATTAATTTATTTTAGAACATCCAACCCTGTAGAAAACAAATCAACGGGACACGGGCCATCCGTTAATTGGATTCCTAACACAACACAATATTGACGCAGTGGTATTTCAGAGACGGCATTATGAATGACTGATGCAAAATTAAATGAGAAGCACGTTGTAGCATGGAAAATAGTATAAATAGAACTACTTCTAACAGCGGATGTAATAGTGTCTAATTAAATGCCAATTGTAGACTAATTATTCGTGAAACTAGCTTAACTGTAAGTGATTGGTAATATTCAGGCTGCAATAAAAGATGTGCACACGGGTGCTATAGGTACATGAGATGGTACAAGATTATGGCAGAAATGAATAAAGAAATGTAGTTTAAATTGAAATCAATACTGCAACATTCTTCTTCATTCAAGAAACTAAACTAGAGCTAGAATTCCTAAGCTGAGTTTAACTTGAGTAGAAAAATGGATTAAGCTATGAATGAAAAAGAATCCGCCGAAGTTACAACAGTAACACATTCGCTCCATTTCCAAAACAACAAAACAAAACAACCCTTCACAAAGGGCAGACGACAGCCGCCTACTAAATATAGATCATGATAAAAGTATTTTTACCAAGGCAGGTGCTCAGACCACGCACGTTGCTCGCCATTCCCCCGTGTCACCTGCAGCGTTTGTCGCAAAAACAGTCACCGTCATTACTGCCGACGGAATGCGATCTTTAATTTTATGGTATGTTACAGAACAAACCTGTAGAAATTACGTAGTGTGTATTATTTAACTGTGTACGAAGAATTTCTTGATGGCCCGTATTCGCTGCTGGTATAACAAGATCTTGATAGACTGTATATGACTCCACGGAGGTTATGTTATTGTGATTGTCATCAAAGGCTGTAAGTTGGAGATGCTGGCAACTTTTTCTTGGATCAGTATTTTAAATATAGAATTATTAAGTAATATCACTAATTGACGCCAAATAAAGATAATAGTAGCAACGACTGGTAATGCCAAATCGTATATTTTGGTTTTATGACCAAGGAATTGAAATTAGCTCGACTGGTGTTTAGTGTTTAAATGCCAAATTAACGGGACACCTCTAAATTTGCTATATTTAGTATTAAAATCTTCGTCTTTGTCAAATTAATTTATATAGCATAAATATCTTAACACAAAAGCTTAATTGAGACGACAGTTATAAAATGTGTCTCTTTTATGTAGATTAATGCATTATCTAAGCGTTTGACAAAGCTTTTCTTGTTTTTAAAAACGTTTGTCTATAAAAGCCATATTAATATTATCAGTAACTTTCCTGTTCGAAATTGGTAAAACGGCATATTAATTTTATTGAATCTCTGGAAACTTTTGTATTATTAAAATCATCGATTTGTTGCTCTTGATGCCGTGTTAAAAGTTAATGTAGTTTACGGTTTCTATTTATCATGGACAGAATTGTCAGATGGGCATAATTTTTGTAATATTATTTGAAGCAGCTTTTTTACTTAAGGAACATGACACTTGAATGCTGCAATCCAATTTCGATTAGCGCTAGACCAAGTTTTTGATCCGGAGAAAATATTTTCAACATCTCAGCGTGCGAACCATTGATGGCAGTATAACATCACTAATTGACAGGTGAATGTTGCTACAGATAGATTTATCCTTCAGTCACGTTTACGACACCTGAGGAATTCTTTGACCTGGCCATATTTTCACTGGAACTCTCATAAATGTCATTGGACACAATTCAATTTTTCTGCACATTTTTCAACGTTGAACAAAACCATTACCATTTTACAACTACACATCGGAAGGGCGATCAAGCAAATAAAGTACTACGACCAGTCATAATTCTATCTTACAAACGTGATAATTTTCACATGTCCTGCTATTGGTTTAACGGAGAACACATGAGTTATATCAGCAAATATCAATGTACGGAGTCCGTGAGCAGTAATAACAGAGGAAGCGAGATATTACCCCATAAATATTCCCATGCTGGTCGTAAAGCTTCCTATGATAATGATGTGTAACAAGCTTGGCCGCTGTAATGTTCATGCAAGCTCCTGGTTTAATAGTCTGCTATGTTTCATAAGCTTCTCTAGTATGTATGTAATTAAGACTTAAAATTTAAACATATATAAGTGCACAACAGTATTTCCCGATGAAAATAAAATGTACACAATCGCTGAAGACGAATTGTTTTCAACATAATCATCTTCGATTATAAAAATAAAGTATTGTAATGCAATCACACTGTATTCCTAACAAAAATCAACAGTCAAACATCCCAAACAAAACAAGAGAACAACAAACACATAACAGGCACACGACAATCACTGCCGCCAAGACAAATCTAACGCAACACGAACTTCCCACACGTTGATGTGCTGATAAACGCACAAAGGGGTGAAGATAGTCGTCCGGAGCGATAGCAAAGCGATACGATCGCACACAACAAACGCGTTGGAAAGTAACAACCTTTAGAATGCAAAGTAATGGAAAGCTAACGATCGATGGATGGTTAAACTTTAGTTAACCTCCGGGACATCCCCTTGTGGGCAACGAGTGACATTTGTGCGGCCTTTAGGGAAATTTCTATAAGGTGATCTATTGTTTGTATTGATGACTTGTTGGTCTTTAATAAGCACTTTCGATTTGTAAATGTACTCTGTCATGTCGTTGTTTCTCCTTAACATTATGTTCTCTATAATTGCAAGCCGTAGCATTTAAAGATGAACCGTCATCCTGTCGGTTTGTACGACACTTTAAATACTTTCGAAAATTGCCAAAATTGAAAAAACTTTACAAGTTTGAACCCGTTACCAGCTCCACCAAATAATCAAGAAAAATCGAAACATTATTCTTCTGCCATTGACGATAGCTTATCAGAAAATAGTATCCAAAAATAAAATAATGAAAGACACGTTTCCCTAATAACCTATTGTTCTCATTATCATCATAACAAGAAAATCAAACAACTCAAGTTAAACGACGTTAATTACTCAAAAATAGCAACAGTTACTTTTCCCGTTGACAAAAGATTAAATCAAATAATTACATACTACTCGTTGAATGAAGTGAAGTGTAACAAAGAATGCAAATATTGATCTATTATCGTGTACACGCGAAAACTGGTATCGTATGAAACGGTTAGACTTATCGGGCATACGTTAAAAGCCGATCAGATAAGTTTAACGGTCGTTCAAACTGGTTTTTCGTTCAATCGTAGATAATCTGAATGTTATCTTAGATTATACTGATGAGGATTAGCTATTGACACGCAAGTTAATTGAATTAGACATACTTCTTAAGATCATTCTTAAAAATAGGAGTTCCGCAAGGGTCTTGTGGAACATTTAAATGAATATCATTATTATTTATCAATTCATATTATTGAAAACCGTTAAGTTACTACCCTACTTAACCTTTAAAGGGAGATAATTTATTTTTAATATAATTTCAATGGTACAACATGGAATATCCTGTCTTTATATAATCCAAGATCACCGATATATCAATGGCCGCAACCGGTCCGTTTATTCGTTTTTCAAGTAAAAAAACCGCGCACACAAATCATAGATGAAACGCAGTCGGCGTAAACCGTCGAATGAAAACCTGTTCCATTCGTATGTGGAACAACTTGGAATTATAAATGAAGATGATACAGAAAAAGTCGGTTATAGTGTTAAACCAACGATTTGGGTGACGATGGCCAAGATAAGTGTGACAACCAAGTTGAAAATGGTGGAGTGTAGGTGCCATGTTAGGAAAGGTTTACTGTTGCATTTGGTACTTTAGCTCCAGTCAAGTAGGTTGTGAAGACTTCAATAGAGTCCGATTTTAAATTAAAATTCCTTGAAATAAACATATCGAAGCCAACTATCCGAAGCGTGATTGAAACCTGGCTTGCTAATTCTAGGTTCGGACTCGCTGCCAATTTTCCACTCACGATCTTCATCAATAATCGGTGGCAACGAACCCACACATAGACTATTAAACGTAATTCATGCTCTTCGGTAGCAGACTCCGAACTAATTCAAGACCAGTGCAATAAAATTTTGAACGTAATAACTCGGCAAGAATATAAAATTGCCAGTCTATTATTTCGTCTAATTCCCACACCACATCATCAAAGAAATTACACTTGCTTCCACCGAAATTACAAAAGAATAAAATTGAACCGCGAGTATTTTATTTACACCTTACAGCCTGTAATGAAAGCAACAGTGTTCTCAATCCTAATTACTTTGCGCAAATACAACTAGTTATTTTAGTTGCTCATGATTTAATACGCTTCATGAGAAATTGTTATAATTTTGCATCTCGGTGCAAACTCGCCGAGGATTTTGCTCTAGTTTATCGAAAGCTTTAGTATGTTCTTATTCCAGTCGAGTGGATAGTAATCCTAGTGGTATTTTAAGAATCGTTTTCAATATTTACGACTAAATCTTATTCTTACGAAATCAAAGAAAGATAAATCCAACTGTAATCCCTGTTGATTTTCGCATAAACCCTTATGTTAAGTTAACTGTAAGATGAGTAAGTCCCTTGTAGTTTTACAAAGGGGGTCTACAATAAACTTATTACAAACATCTATGAATCATTTGACCCGGAACGCAAACATATCAATAAAGAAAAGTAACAAGGAAGCGTTGCGGTCGAGATATCACCCGATCTGTATCACTGGTGTTAATATTGTGGTTACCATCGTCGCCGCCACGCGACTATGTGCCTCGCTAGTAAGGACCATCTTTGATCACGAATTTCAGGCGTGGGCCAATGATGGTACCCTGGGGTACTCCTAACAGACACTTAACTTAAAATTAATCTTGAATGAAGATTCTGGTACTTTTAATGGAACTCAATGACACTAACTTTTCTAAGTAGTGAATCGTTGAAAATGATTTGAAGGTTGCGGATTGAAAAGCGGGAATTTCCATATATAAGTGCCGTGAGTTCGCACAAGTGTGATTGAGCTTCTAGCGAATAAGGAAATTTGTACGATTTCCAAATAAGCAAAGTGCTACTCTAAATTCTAGACGTTATGTCACTAAGGTCATTGACTTGAAACATTTAAGGTACCTACTTCACACAGTGAAAATTGGTAAGAGTATTGCTTTACTTAATTGAAAATTAGCGAACATGATACACATGAAAATTATACAGACAAAAAGCTTGTCGAACTTTTGAGAAGTTTCGATAAAGATAAATAACTTGTCAACTCGGCGCGAATATACATAAATCATAAGATCATCTACATATACTAATTAATAAATTCAAATGCTGTGACATCATTCAACACGTTAGACTCGATTTAAGTCACTTGATCGTTATAAAACGGCTCGTTTGAATTCAAATTAGTAAATAATTTTCTGTCTGAATGTCTTGGAAAACCACAAACGCGATCAACAGGTGTTTTCGTGTCCATAAATTCATATTTTGACAAGTGGTTATATTAGAAGGATTCAATGTATGTGTTTTCTTCAAATTAAAATTAGATTTGTGGAATCCTGATTTACAACTTAAGTGAATTTTAAGTGTTCATTAAAGGGTTATGGATCCTTTTGCTTTATTTGATGAGTACTATGAGTTTAGACGAAACTATGTGGATCCGGAATAGTTCAACGTCGTATTTCTCTCAAATGTAATTGTTATGTACAGCCAATTAACAATGTTTGCCAAGTTTAGTCGGACGACTTGGGCGGCCAATGTTTCGACATACCTGGCCCTTCATTGTTAACTTTGCCAAACATAATAAAGCTTTTAAAGCCATAATCAAAATATTCATGTAACTTGTTAATTAGTTAGTCGGCACTAGTCGGCAGGTAGTAAATCGACACACATAGGTGGCAGGGCGCGGCGTACACCGTTAACGAAGTAATCTTGCCGGCCCCAATCCGAGCAATAACGCAAGACACGAGCCTCTCCAGTTACGGTGTGAAATGAGGACGCATTCAGTATTTAATTAGCAATATTTGAACGATAAAATAATGGTAAAGGGTTTATAATATGAAGGGAGGACTAGCTAGTGCTCGTGGGAAATGGCTCAAGCGGCAAGAGAATTTATACCTATACACGTTTTAATAAGGTTGCGGTAAGTTTTAAGCTTGTTGGGAAATGCCTCCTGTTTCTGATATCAGTGTCAATGCTCCTGAATGTATAATAGGAATAACGAATAATTGGACACAAATAATACAAAAAATAAAGAATGGATGTATACTCTAGTGTACACGAATTCGCCAAATGCTACATTCTAATTATCTCTTACTTCATAAATAAAGCATGTCTAAAATAATACCGCACAACTCTAGATATTAACGTAAACGACATAGTAATACAAATCAATTACTACAAAAATGCAATTCACACTAAACGGCATTAGGTACTAAAACATACTACAAAGTATACCTACAACGGCTACAGCGCAAAAAACCCGCCATTAAAAATAAATAAATCTCTGATCGAACTGCATCTTCTTTCTAAATAACTTTCATTACGTTTTATGTGTAATACGCATTATCAACAGTAAAACATGAATAAACCTTAATTGAAGCCCAGCGGTCAACTTTTATGGTGACCAATTTATATTTATTGACAAAACCAGTCAATCGCGCGTTGGCAATGGCAAGGGAACCCTAACGGTTTAGCTAGAACGTGAGATAAGAGGAATGATTGCAGGAATGGAAAACGGTCGTCACGGACTTGCATTTTAAAGTCCAATTCTTTATTTCCCTTATTTATTGCAGTGTAAGGAAATCCTGCTACTTAGAAGAATTTCTCTTTTATTGCGTAATGGGCGGTAGATTATATTACTTTACCTACTTTTACAATTAAAATGTAGGTAAAGGAATAAAAATGTAAGTCAGTTTACTGGTTGAAATTGGAAAATTATTGTCGAAATTGTAGGTACGCGTATAATAATGAGTAAAAGTGATGTTATAAACTAAACAGGTGGTACTTATCTGACCGATAGTAGTGTAGTTGAAGTGGACGTTAATGTGACTGAAATTACCTGAAACAATATAAATAACATTAACATTTAGCTATTCAAGTAAACACATAATATAATTAATATTTTTAGTCGGCAAATCCACAAGAAAGTTAATCCATAAGACACTAAAATGTTACTTATTTGAACGATGTTATAAAGCATTTATTCTAGTAGCAGTAACTATACAGAATGTAATACAAGTGTCCTTTTTAAGTAAACTGAGAAGAGAAATACGATAGACTGAGTTGAAAATGAGCAATTTTGGAATAGAAAAGTTAAAATCTTGATTTTATTGATGATGATTCTAAATTCATCACATCTAGATTCTAGATGATCATCATCGTCATTCTCTTGCCATTATCCCAATTTATTGCGTTCGGCGCAGTTGATATCTAGATAACTGGAGGCAATTTGGAATAAGCCTCGATTGATGAAGAAAAAGGCATTCAGACGGCAGTAATTAATCAAATGGTATTGTAAATATATCTGGTAAAACTTAAACCGTTTAGTCAAACGCCAAATATAGAGAAGTTTATTAGGAACAATTGCACCGCATCCGGAAGGAACCGGTGTCGAGCTACACAACATAATAACGTGCAGTAGGCTTATTCCTATATTCAGCGTAGAATACAAGCCATAAACTTAGGTAAGCTACTATAAATCATACGACTATCACAATTGAGAAGAATAATAACATGAAGTGAAGGAGGACTAAATAGCTGTAAAAAATATACCTCTAATCTCAATCCTAATGATTGGATGACCTTAGTATTGGTGGGTCTTCTTTACAAAGGGTCTTCTTTACAAAACCCGTCTACGATAACCCTGTGGAAAAAGAGAAGATGGAATTTTCGCCCACTAGCATCTTTACGATCTCTCCCAACAGAATGAGGTTAGAAACCCATACTATTACTTCATTACTAATTAACTGACCGTGTACGCAACACCACATTGCGCACCAAAACACAAATTACTGACGTTGCTTATAGAGCCGCTAAGCTGAAGTGGGACTGGACTGGCCCCGTCTGCCGCATGCCCAATGAACTGTGGACCAAAATAGCCACTTTCTGGAGCCCTGACACGTTGCCCTGAAGGCGTTGTAGCAAATTTCGCGGTACGATCTGGGCAAGACCAGCGGCCAGTGATTCACATAAGCTTTGGATCGATAAAACTGAAAGTCATGGGTAGAGGCCGTTGCCCAGCAGTGGGATGAGGCAGGCAAGAGAGTATTACTACATTAGGGAAAACCCAGATTACAGACGCAAGCCCTAGTTACCTATTTAACTCTATAAAAAAGAGACTGCAATGATATTGACAGCTTTAAGCGCAAGTTTGACTATATTTTGTTTAGCGTCCGCGCCTGCGTAAGCATGTTCACCGTCTTTTATTTCAAGTAGATTTTCTTTTCTTATTCCATTATGGCCTTCGACCATACCGCAGTCTGGCCGACGGTCACTTAGGTTCACCGTGTCAGTGGCGCGAGGGAATTACATGCGCAGGCACATCGACTATTAAACAAAGGCATAGTTTGCTCGATTCAATGCATATACGCTCGATCAAAGGTTTGTAGTTGCTCGATTAAAGGCTTATTGGCTAGATTGTAGAACATCATAATTATTTAGACTAATTTAAGTGAAATCGTGGCTTTCGTTGTTTTGTCTCTTGTCACTCCATTTGATTACTGTTCTGTGGTCTTATTACAAAGTAAACTTTAGTTTGCGATAGTGGGCTGTAACTATCACGCTTTTGAAAACAGTTGTTTGAAAACGTTAATATTATATCATGTATTATCGTGCAGGAAGGGAATAAATTGATAATATCATGTAATCTGATTTTGAAAGCATTTTAGGGAAATTGTACTTTGTGAACGGGGACTGTCAGAGTCTGTTGGTATACTCGTAGGACGAGTATCAAAAGTAGGCAAAGAGAGGCCTATGCCAAGCTGTGGATGAAGTCAGGCTGTAAGTAATGATGATGATGATCAAGATTGAACTACCTATAGTTATTTCATAAGTGCAAAGGATTTTCAAAGGTATATACTACTTTTTGCTAACAAATTATAAACGTTATGTATTATTGTAGACTTTGACACTGTATTTTGCAATTACAGTATTTTAATCACCCGGATAAGTCGAAGTTGACCAAATCCCAAAACTCATAGGAGTCAATAAATAAAACTAAAACCTGTTTACAGATCGCGGCAATCGTAATCAAAATTCAAAGTCAACGGTCGCGCATGGTGCTTACTCTGGTGGCGTGCAAATCGTTGCGCCTGCGACGACGCGCGTCGAGCCGCGGGGTCGCACGCGCCACTCCCGTGTAATCGGTAATCAGTGGTCAGAATATTATGTATTGTTGGCTATAGGATATGGATGTTTGTTTGTCTTTTTAAAACTATAGCTTGAAGTAAAAAGACGGACATGGCCTAGAGAATTTGCAATCGCTTTCAAGCGCTACTACTAAGCATCCTGGGTTCGATTCCCACGTCGGGCAGTGTTATTGGGTTTTTCCATTAGGAATTTCTCAGTAGTAGCCACGAAGCCTGGCTTTGTGCCCGGTTGATGGCAATAGGGTTGCCCCCTAGTACATGGGACTTAAACATAACTGGAGAAATATGGGTGTATCAGGGATACCTCTGCCTAATCCTTTGGGGACTACCGGCGTGATGTTATGTTATTTTTAATGGCTTTCATAATTTTCATCAGCTTTTCAGTAGATCATCATTTTGCAGTAGAAAAAGTTATAAATGGCCGAATTATTTCGAACAGTAGATGAACTCATCTATACTAGGTAACATTGTAAAGAGGTAAAGTTTTTAATTTGTGAGATGGTGAGGTTGTTGGAACTAACCTCTGGATCAACTGAACCGATTTTGAAAATTCTTTCACTAATAGCAAGAAACATTATCCCCGAGTGCCATAGGCTATATTTACAACGTGCCTGTTCCAAATCTTATTTGATTCTCGGCATTCAAGACTGAGGGCGACATCTCGGTGTCAAGAAGAAACCTAACGTCCTACGTCATAACACGTCACACGCCTTTCACTTGCGTAATTGGTTAAAATATTGTTCCCGATGACCCCTCTCCTTGAATCTTGTACATGACATGACCATTACATTCAATTTTGCTTTTGGAATATACGCATCTTTTATTTTATCAAAAAGTCCTTCGAAAATTCATCGTATCGCGTCAATCAGCTTGCTTGCTAGAAGAAGCCTTCACCGCTGCTGCAACATAATTTGGACCTTCTACGCCGCATCCAATAAATAATTTGAACCATCTACGCAAATCGTTACAACAAGATCGACGAGCGACCTTTGGACTGTAGACCCTTTGTACGTGGCGGATCGAAGAAAACGCTGATTTTCAACAAATAAGACGAGATTTCGAAGAAAAAGCCTGCCTAACGGACAACTGCAACCATAAGAACAGCTTGGAGGCCAAGCGCACATTGGAACTAAAGTGGTTATTGAGGTTCATCGAGAATCATACGCAAATCGGTGGGGCCAATCCTTACTTTTTTCCTTCACCTCCTATTCTATGGGTGCTATACTGTGTCTGTATTGAAATTTCAGTGGAATTGCTGCAGTGTGTTCTCGGAATATTGCGATTTCCAGTCCGGTACAAATCTGGTGACGTTGCTTGCATCAGTATCGTGTGATTGGGCTGAAGACTGCAAAACCGTGAGTACTCCTCCTTTCACTGATCACCAAAATGTCTACTGAATCTGCTAGATCCCGTGATAAATCTCCTGCTTTGCTTAGTGTAGATAGTAGTGATGTATTTCGTGATTTAGTTAGGAAGCGTGGAATAGTAAAGGGTAGGCTTACCAAATTCAGTACTTATTTAGATTCTTTAAAAGATGATGACCTTTCAAATCAACAACGCATTGATTTGAAGTTAAGAATTCAAGGATGTGCTAGTTTATTCGCTGAATTTAATGTTATTCAAACTAAAATAGAAGAAAGAGTTGACGATAGTGAGTTAAATGCACAATTAACGCAACGAGAACTGTTTGAAGATAGTTACTACGATTCAATATCTCGTGCTGAGTTTATGCTGAACACTGTTGAGTTCGCTGACTGCTCCGGGTCATGTCATAATCATAGTCATAATAGCAATAACACGAAGTCCATCAAATTGCCTGTTATCGCCATGCCCACATTTGACGGTTCCTATGAGCGCTGGCAGGAGTTCAGAGATACATTTACTTCACTCGTTCATGATTCAAAAGACATTTCTACCATTCAAAAGTTCCACTATCTCAAATCTTCTCTAAAAGGTGACGCAGAACTAGTCATACATTCAATAGAATTTTCTTTTAATAATTATCAGGTTGCGTGGGACCTATTGCTCAACCGATACAACAATTGCCATCTTTTAGTTCACAATCATGTCAAAGCTTTGTTTACTATATCCCCATTAACTAAAGAGTCCCCTTCTTTGATTAGGAACTTAATAGATACAATTTTGAAAAATTTACGCGCACTTAAGATCCTAGGAGAATGTACAGACACCTGGGATACTTTAATTATTTATATTATCGTCTCTAAATTGGACAAAGTTACCGAGAGAGAATGGGAAACTCACAAATACACATTGTCACCAAAGCCGAACGAAAACAATTCTAAAACGCAATTAAAAGTTATTGATATAATTAATTTTCTTCGCAACAAAGCGGACGTGCTGGAAGCATTGCAGCGTTCACATGGTAAAGACGTACAACACACTGATAATAAAAAACAACACACAAAATCTCATAACACGTCACACTGCAATGTTTCCAGCGAGCCCAAGAAAACGAGCGAGAAACACGTTAGATTATGTTTTAAATGTAATGCAAAGCATCGCCTGTATACGTGCAAAAAGTTTATCGAAAGTAATTTAGACAGTAAACTTAAACTTGTACGCGATCACAACTTATGCGAGAATTGTTTAAATTCGGGGCACTTGATAACCGATTGTAAGTTTGGGCCGTGTAGATACTGTAACCAAAAACATAACTCATTATTGCATAATGATGCTAATAGTTCAGTCGCGTGCCATTCTTCAACAAACACTGAGGCGTCAAGTACGAGTAGTGCGCCGGCGCATATCCCCGCGGCCGCACCAGTCACCTCGGACTCCGCCCATTCAATTCAAGTAAACAAGGCACACATGCAAACGGAATGTATTAAGTCTGTAGATGTGCAATCTGTGTTGTTGTCAACAGCTATCGTGGAGGTGGCCGATGCACATGGCACGTACCGTAAAGCGCGGGCGCTCCTAGACAATGGCAGCCAGCGTTGTTTTATTTCTAAAGCATTATGCCAATTACTAAATTCACCACTTATACAGTCCACTAACGAAGTTCGAGGCGTAGGTGATTCGGTAATACATTGTTCACAAGCATGTAACATAGTTATCAAATCCTGCGTCGATAATTCATTTACTACTCGCATTCATTGTTTTGTATTGTCTAGGATCACAGCTTCGATGCCTGCCGTATGTAAATTAAGCGCAAAGATCTGTATTCCAGATAACATACGGTTGGCCGATCCAGATTTCTTAGACTACAAAAATATCGATATTTTAATTGGTGCAGATAGGTTTTGGGATCTGCTAGAAGAGGGAAAAATTCGATTGTCTACTGGTCCGTTTTTACATAATACCAAACTAGGCTGGATTATTTCTGGGCCCATCGTCACTAAAACGCGCAAAACTGCACCAATTCATTGCAATATTAGTAATTCATTAGATACGCAACTTCGACTGTTCTGGGAGATTGAGGAACTGCCCAAGGTCAGAGACGCGCAGACTGAGGAAGAACGGGAATGCGAGAATCACTTTGTTCGCACAACTACGCGCAATAGTGAAGGGAGATTCTGCGTGCACATTCCACTTCGTCAGTCACCTGAAACCTTGGGAGATTCTTATAACCAGGCAGAGCGTAGATTTCTAGCATTAGAAAAACGCTTGCAGCGTTCGTCGGAATATAGAAGTCTTTACACTAATTTTATGCAGGAATACCTCAGCTTAGGCCATATGACACAGGTAGATTCCTACGAATCCCCGTGTTATTTTATGCCACATCATGGCGTGTTCCGTGAGCTCAGCACCACCACCAAGTTGCGCGTGGTGTTTGATGCAAGCGCGCCGTCGAGCTCCGGCAAGTCCCTGAATGATTTGCAGCTGGTTGGCCCTCCTATACAGGGTGACCTCATTGCTATTCTTCTCCGATTTCGGCAGCATAAGTACGTTGCATGCGCCGACGTGGAGAAAATGTATCGGCAGTGCCTAGTGGATGAGGGTCAGCGTTGCTTGCAAATGATTCTGTGGCGTGACCATCCGTCGAAGTCTTTAGGTATTTTCAAATTGAATACCGTAACTTACGGAACTGCCTCCGCACCCTTCCTTAGTGTCAGGTGTCTAAAACAACTAGCTATCGAGTCTCCTGATGCTGATGTTGCCCGAGCAATAAAAGAAGACTTTTATGTTGATGATTTCATCACGGGTCTAGATAATAAATTAAATTTACTAGATTTATGCGATAAAACCCAAAAATCGTTGCAGTCAGGTTGCTTTCCACTTAGGAAATGGGTATTTAGTTTTAGGCACGATGATGATAGTCATTCATCTAGTTTGTTTAAACCGCTAAACTTAGACGACAATAGTTGTTCTAAAACATTGGGTATAGGTTGGCACAATACAAGTGACAACTTTTATTTTAATTCACAAATTCAAATTGATAATAACAAACCGATTACTAAACGAGCTATTTTATCGAAAGTTTCTCAAATTTTTGACCCCCTCGGCTTGTTATGTCCTGCTATAATTGTGGTCAAAGTTCTTTTGCAACAATTGTGGCTATTAAAAATAGGTTGGGACGACACCGTTTCTGATAACACGGCGCACGTGTGGAACCGGTTTGTTATCTCACTGCAAGCGCTAAACACAATTCGCATTCCTCGTCATGTTATAGGTACGCAGCCTATGTATATCGAGCTTCATGTTTTTAGCGATGCGTCTCAAACGGCTTACGGCGCGTGCATTTATGTTCGCACAGTTAATTCTGATCTAACGGTAACGGTTAGATTATTATTTTCTAAATCTAAGGTCGCGCCGTTAAAACCTATTAGTATCCCTCGTCTCGAACTTTGTGAAGCTTTATTAGGCGCCCGTCTGTATGACAAGGTACGTGACTCATTACGTTGTAAGTTCAATAAAATCGTGTTTTGGATCGATTCCACGATAGTCTTGGGTTGGCTACACATGAGGCCAAACCAACTTAAGACGTTCGTCCAAAATAGGGTCGCGGAAATTCATGACCTTACAATAGGGGTTCCATGGCGTCACGTCAGGAGTGAACACAATCCTGCTGATCTGGCGTCGCGTGGCATCCGGTTGGAAGAACTTCCATCTTCTACCCTATGGTGGGAGGGTCCTGAATTTCTTCGAGATCTTAACTTTTCAATAGACGATCACAGAAGTTCAGATTCATTCAAACATGTCGAGTTACCTGAGGTTAAATCATCTGTCACCGCGGTTGTAGCCCAAGATTCTTGTGAATCGTCATTGTTTCCGTTCCATCGGTTTTCCCAATTCAAACGTATGAGGCGTGCAGCGGCCTTCATGTTGCGTTTCATTCATAATATCAGATATAAAAATGAAAGACATGTAGGCAGTCTTAGTCTTGACGAGTTAGATTTTGCTGATAAAACGTTGGCTCGATTATGTCAAATTGAATCTTATCCAATAGAATATAAAGCACTGTTTAATCATGGGACTATTAAAAATAAAAGTTGTTTGTCTAAATTGAACTTATTTATAGACGACTATAAAATATTGCGTGTGGGTGGTCGTCTAGTCAATTCAGACGAATTTATTTACGGTAAAAAACATCCCATTGTAATTTCTAGTAAACATTACTTTGCAACTTTGTTGTTTCGTCATGAGCACATCCAGCTTCTCCACGCTGCTCCTCAGGCATTACTGTTCCACCTACGAGAATGTTGGTGGCCTGTAGGAGGCAGGAATTTAGCTCGTCAGGTAGTACATAGCTGTGTCACCTGTACGCGTATTCGCGGTAAGACGCTTACCCCTATGATGGGTAACTTACCTATGGAGCGAGTTACACCTAGTCTTCCATTCGTTCGGTGTGGGGTGGATTACGCTGGGCCAGTGCTCATCTTGAACCGCAAGGGTAGGGGCGCCAGGCTTATCAAGGGTTACATCTGTTTATTTATTTGCTTCGCGACACGCGCGATCCACCTTGAGCTAGTCAGTGACCTCTCCAGTGAAGCATATTTACTAACCTTAAAACGATTTATTTCACGCCGCGGTAAACCCGCAGAAATTTATTCTGATAATGGTCGCAACTTCGTAGGTGTAATGAACGATTTTTCAAAATTCTTAAACACATGTAGTTCAGATATTTTAGAGTTTGCAATTAGTCAAAATATTAAATTCCATTTCATTCCCCCTTATTCCCCGCATTTTGGTGGTCTTTGGGAGGCAGGAGTAAAGTCAAGTAAATACCATCTTCGACGAGTAATAGGCAACGCGCACCTTACCTTCGAAGAGTATAGCACAGTACTAGCACAAATAGAAGCCGTATTGAATTCCCGACCTTTGTCTCCTCTCTCTCCCGATCCACAGGATTTTTCCCCGCTCACTCCCGGCCATTTCTTAATTGGCCGACCACTGACTGCGCCAGCCTGTGATGACCTACGTGATGTGCCTGTTAGTCGTCTCCGGCGGTACCAGAGGGTGGAACAACTTCGCCAACACTTTTGGAATCGGTGGGCAAAGGAGTACATTTCTGAACTGCAGGTGCGGACAAAATGGACGGCGAATAAGGGCGAGCTCCAACCAGACTCCTTAGTGGTTATTAAGGATAACAACCTCCCGCCATTGAAGTGGCATTTGGGACGTGTCCTTCGTACTATCCCAGGAACGGATGGCATATCCCGTGTGGCCGACATACAGACGTCATCGGGTGTGGTGAGACGCGCATTCGCCAAGATTTGCCCCTTACTGCAAGACGTGGACCACGATGCTGCTACTGAAGACTATTGAAAGCCATTGCTTCCAAGGCCGGGGGCATGTTCCAAATCTTATTTGATTCTCGGCATTCAAGACTGAGGGCGACATCTCGGTGTCAAGAAGAAACCTAACGTCCTACGTCATAACACGTCACACGCCTTTCACTTGCGTAATTGGTTAAAATATTGTTCCCGATGACCCCTCTCCTTGAATCTTGTACATGACATGACCATTACATTCAATTTTGCTTTTGGAATATACGCATCTTTTATTTTATCAAAAAGTCCTTCGAAAATTCATCGTATCGCGTCAATCAGCTTGCTTGCTAGAAGAAGCCTTCACCGCTGCTGCAACAGTGCCCGTGGGATAATTTCCGACCAAAAGCGAGCGAAGCCGCGGGCAACAGCTGGTGACAAATAAATATCAAGATAATAACAAAAAAGAAAGTGTTATTTCCCTGACAAAAAGATTTTCAGTACCACTTGCGATAGCGTATCGGCAAATATGTTTCTACAAAATATCTCAATACAGTAGACGCAGGGAACAATTTCTAGTGCAGCAATAATGTTAGAAACTTCATTGTTTGAAAGGACAGGTGAAATTTAAATACTATAATGTGCAATACTTTTACTGAAACCCACTTATTGAACGTTCACTTATAAGTTAAATCTAAACCGAAAGTGAAAACAATTGTTCGTCACAGTATTCTACTGCAAAATTTAATTTATAAACACTGAACATCATTCGTTGAAATTGGACATTGTTTTAGTGGCAATCAGTGTAACGGTTTCAAATGCAGCTATTTTGAAATTGAGTGTGTCCAAAAACCTGAAATGTGAAACTTAAAGCATTCGTACCAAGATAATCAGGAATCGCAATCAGTTCAGTAATTCCTGCTTCTTTTCGTGTCGATTGACTATCACTCAAATTTTATCCGATCAGTAAGTTTCTCCCTGTACAAGCAGGTAGCAGCGGGTTCTGCATTTTGAGCAGGAACGGAAGCTCTACTCTGACAGTGTTTGGGAAAGTTCAAGGCCCCATTTGGCTAGATTGATTTGATTGATTGCTTGGTAATCGTTACCCAACATTAATTTTAATTGACTTATAGTGACAATATAGATTTAACTATCAGTAAGTTTACTTACTTGTAAATAACTCACTGGTAGGTAATAGAACTTGATATCTTTAATACTCTTAATATATAGATGGTCGTGATATCGAGACGAATGGCTTTAACGATTGTTCATCGCCGCCTGTATCAAATGCACTACATCTCATACCAGCTATTTATGTTTCACCTCAGAACATTACAATCTGAACTCACAAGTAAAGTAATAAACTGTTACCAAGATATTTCCTATCGCAACATAACTAAATGTCACAAATTCATTCAATATAATATTTTATCAAATTAACTTTACATGTTAAACAATTTATTGCTAATCATGTTACAATTTATTTCTGATTCACAGTAAATTCCCTTTATCATCGAGGGCAAAACCAGAACTAGACATTGGCCTCCATATTTATAAAGTTCGATTAGATACAGTAAATTTTTACAGAAATAAAACACTAATATAATTTCAATTTATTTTTAATACTGGCAACCAAACCGAACCAAAACTCACTACGCCATTTTTCGCAATTTTTTGAGACAAGTAACAGCCACTAACCCACACTGTTCCCGGTTTCATTAGATCCTTTCTAATACACAGAGAAGTTAGCTGCGTCCCAGCAGTGGGAACATTATAGGCTGGTTATGCTGTTACTTGTGAAGTAACAGAGTAATCAGCCCGTCACCAGAGATATACTTACTTCACGATACCTTAGATTTTCTATAAGTTTGTGCAATATCTAATAAAACTTTAATGTAGAAGCACCAGAGTATCCCGCGAAATTCAAATGATATATATTTACAGAATTACGGTCGCGAATCATATTTTAATCAACATACAACCTGACACTGATAAAATTAGTTTCGCGGGGTTAGTATCTCGGCATCATCCTTAAATATTGATTTTCGATTAACTCCCAGTCTCCCTATACCTCACGTTTTCACGTAAGTACCAAAATAGCCTCAATTGATTCGACAATTTTTCATTAAGCTCATGAAAAGCTTTTCAGATTTTCCTACCTTTGTAGTTAAAAATAACTATTTCGTGAATGAACTGGAAGTAACCGTAGAGAGAGAAAAATTATCGTCCTCCCACACTCTGCCCTTTCACTCTTTTCTGATAATTTTATTTAATAACTACTTCATCAGTAGAGGTTTCTACTTTGTAAAGGATATCAAAATATACTCGAAAGTTTATTACGTCGCGACTCTAGAAGTCTAGACTTTTAATATTTCTACATTCTTCACTTTTTTCAGGGTAACCTAATGAACTCGGGTCAAGCTTACCGCTATGCATTTATTGCTCCAATCAAATATTTGATATCAATATCGGAAGCTAGGTATGTTTGCTAAGAATTTTGGCTGTATTTTTATCAAAACAGCTTGAAGTCTTTGGGGGCTATTGAGACCCTGAAACGAATACTAAACTGTAACATGTGCTATCAACATAAACAACACTTAAGACATCATTAATCCAAAATTCATCAACCTTAAGCCCCATATTCGCGTGGGAAGAAAACATGCACATTTTTCCCACTCCCAAATCTCCACTAAACCCAAAAATAATCAATTCTACACACGTAAAAATTCCAACAAATTCAAAACTTCTTAATACGTATCAATTAATTAGCATAATAAGTTCGTTGCTACGGCGACGCTGACGAATGAGCTACGGCTGCGCAAGCGCAAGCACGGTCAAGGCTAGCCGTTCGCTTTTTATCACCCGCGAAAGTTCAGCGCTCTCGATCAATGACGCGAATTAAGTAGCAATGGGTGCTTTACTACGGGTGGATGCTTGCGCTTTGAGAATCGGCGGGTAAGAAGAAGCTTAGGAGATGGTGAATCGGAAGATGCAAGAGTTCGTAATACCAATTGCTTTTGAGATAGGGTTGTGCAAGATAAAGCTTTTAAATTATGATGATAGGTGCAGTCAATCTGTGTGACGGAGTGGTCTCCGAGGACTGGAAAGAGAAATGTTGGTGGTCCGGCGGCGAGATGGGCAGGTGATACTGTTGCCTATGGGGAAAAAACCTGGATGAGAGTGAAACAGGAACTCGGGGATTGGCACAAAAAAGGGAAGATAAAACTACAAAGTATGCTTTTAGAATGTAATTAGATGACGCTTTTACCATAGGTATTCTCCGTTCAATTACATGGAACGACACGAAAACGTCCTAAATACTAAACAATTTAAAAATACTTTTATAAAGACTGTTACAAAACAGACATTTTAATTAGCATAATGAAAGCCACGAGCAACGCGGCGTGGAAGCATTAGCTTTAATCTGCGTCTTAAATCTAAGCAATCAAGTGGTAAGTTATGCAGCTTCGTAAAATGTTTATAGAGCATCAGATATGCCAATAATGAGGTAAACGGAAGCCGACGGTAAAACTATTAAACTCTGATATCTTATTAATGAGGTTTAGATAATTGAAGAAATTGTCGTAAAATTTATAAGTGCTTGATGGGAAATTGAGGGTCATACAACTGTGAGGCACAATATAGAGAGTTGCAACAAATCAAGACAATCATAGGTATGCTAATATACAATTAAATATAGAAGATCGCGAGTAAGGCTTGATTGAGACAAGTCTCTTCTTCCCCGGTACAATGAAGAATGTTACAAAAGGGAGGAGTACACAATATGTGGAACAATGCTGCCAATGATGATGATGCAATGAAGTGTATCACTGATGCTGATGCAGCACGTTTAGGAGAAGTCCTAAAAAGATTTAAAGACCGCTCGAACATAATTAATAGCATCAAGAACCAAGATTATTAATAAACCAACTACACAGCGAATGATCTCAATCCAAAATCGTATCACATGAAAATTTAGAACAAGGTCAAGAATTGTCTCAGGGGACCCAACGGACAATAATAACAGCACCTACCGTGGGAGTGATCTTTTGAGAACATTTGAGATCGCCAAATTCTAACAATACTAATAGTACGAATCACGATAACTTTAGTGATATATATAGAAAAGTGTCAGCAGCCTAAGAGTAAATAATGCAGTAAATCTTGATAAAGGCAAAATCAAAGTAGTTGATGCAAAATTTAACGATGCTGAAATCGGTGCTCACGTTAATAAAGTTAACGTCAGAATAACAGGGCGTGACAGGACTGATAATAGTAACTCTTGAGCGGACACTTTATGTATTATATTCATTACAAGTGGTCATGCTGGGAAATGTTCTATTAACACATTGCTGGGCCTCAATACGCACTTTGAGTTAGCAATTCTAATAGTTAGATTCAAATGTATATCTAATTTAATCGTTTGCGGAGAAATATTATCTTTTATGCATTTACGAGTGTAAGGGCGTGTTTCCCTTTATTAACACCTGTTTATTTTCTCATGATAGTAGCATAAAATAATGGTAAGTTCTCGACAAGGAATGGTTATATTAATGTCTCGAATGTTGGCATCGTTCACCTCATTCAGTATAGCTTTTAGATTCTACGGTTTCTGACTAAATCTTAAATCCACGTCCAACAAAATAACTGAACAATCAATAAAGCTAAATATTATAACCATGCCCCGTTAATTTCATGCATCGAGTTCATAACTGCATACCAGCATTTCACGTTAATTTCTCGCAAATTCTTTACACAATTTCACGGGCATCCAAACCTGATGAAGCGACCCTATTTTTTCGCTAAACCTCCCATTACTTTGTAGTACTGTATAAAGCCTATAATTACGTGAACAGAAGCAATAATTTATCAGGTTATTACGAAGAGCCGCTGATTGCCCGCAGGTGATCGCAGCCCGCCGTGGAAGGCGATGGGAACAATCTAACTGTGCTAGCGAAGCCTGCAAATCATTAGAAGTTCCTATCAACGGCTAACGGTGGTTCAAACACCACTAAGTTTACTGCAAGCTTATCAAACGATATCGGGACTTGATAATCTGTTGCTTGCATAGATGGCTACCGATTAAAGGTTCTTGGAAAGTAAGTAAATGTATAAATGAGTTTTTATTGAGGTAATTGCATGTTGATATTAAAATGCCATTGAGAATATTTTATAGGTGTTATAAACATCGATGCTGCTTTTAATATCTTGTATAAACTATTAAACACGTGATATATTCTGTACTCTATCACTCATGTAATACATAGAAAGCTATAATATTATATAGTTGTGAAAAGTGATGCTTCCTATTACACCATCAATTTAATTCCAGTTTGTTGTTATTAGAAATGTGTGTTATGTTTCTTATGAAAATATGAGATTCCACAAAATGAATTCAAATGGCCCACTGACTGAAACTGTGAAACTGAACTCTAAAACTTAAGGCACGTAATGTTTTATTTATCAGTAGAAATGCAGCATAAGTAAAAAAGATAGTGCGATAATTACATAGAGACTCGTATTAAATTCGATAAACCTTTCAAAAGTTTTAACTTAGAAATAGTAAAAAGCAACAAAAACAAAAACCTTTCCGCAAAAACAAAAAAGTTTCCGCGTCTCCGTTACTGTGCTTTCATTTAAAAAACTCGTCAAGCTTGGTATCATTACGTGTATGATAGCTTTTGCGTTAAAAGCTCTGAAACTGTGTCAAGTTTATACTGGCAAACCTCGAGGCTATCCGTAACTGCCTATTAGTTAAATATAAATTACAAGTCTAGGCTTATCAGTGTACATTAGTCGTAATCTTTACGCATTAGATAAACGTCGTATTTTGTTTTAAGTTTTTAAGTCGAGCAAAAAGTGGTCCTATTGTACGCAGGGGTTTTTTTTTTACTTTACGCGGGTTGTTAATCTTCTTTCCAGTATTCTGCCAACTGATTAGAAGTAAGCACATCGAATCAGTTTAAAATGCTTTAGTTGTGAGGGTGGATTTCTGGATAAGGGACTACTTTTATTCTATTTTCGTGTAAAGTTTGACGTTCAAATGGCCTAATTGAAATAGACAAATGACTTTGATCCACAGCCCCAATTTACCCACTTGTGTCAAGCTCCACGCTCTTGTACGAGCCTTTTTTTTTCGGATGGGAAATCATCAAATAACTCCTCCCGCTCTGGGCTGAGCAGGAGGGAGTGTTCCTTCTTTTGCCCTTTGTGTTCCAGGGCCGCGGTATCACCTTCGAACAGTCCCGCAACCCTGGCAGCCATCGGTCCTTTCGGACCCCTTCCCGTTTGCTAACATCTCTATGAGGCGCACGTGGAACACGAACGCGCCGTCGACACGGCCGGCCGTCATATGACGGACGAACGGCGAGCTTCTTGTACCAGCCTCATCCAGGATATTCCCGCAATGGCAACAATGTCCATCTGCCCATCTTGACTTTGATTAGTCCATACAAAGTCCGGGGCTCCTAATAAACAACCAAAAAACCGGTAGATAGCCTACACTTGTGGCCTTCAAAAATTAAAACTAAACCACAGATTCCTCAGTTTTTTTTTTGTTGTCAACAGTTTGACAAACGCGGTTTGGCCCAAAAACTAAAACCTGAACAGTGTAACAGGTTTATCTGATCAACCGTTTATTACCATAACTGTCCAAAGCTCAAATCTTGTGTTTTATTGTTAATTATACACAAGAATTTGGTTATATTAATTAAATCACCTTTCGGCGTTAGAATTTTTATTTAATCTTAGCTAAGATATTTTTATATAATTTTGATTAATATTTATGTGTATTAATTATATGCTAAGGCATTATTATGTGGATCGCTAGTTTAAAACATAATAATTGAGCAAGATATCAAACGGTATTTAGAGGAAGTATGTCATTATAACTTGGTCATAGACTAAAGCAGTTGTAGAATTCTGAATGTCTGTGTTGCTAAGAATGTTTGTTTAGGCTACCAAACATATTATGCAAATGGCAAAGCAAATCAATAGAACTACCTACTATTTGAATGATTATGAAAAATATCGTGGCACTAAAACGAACTGGTCCACATTACCCCTAGATCGTAGAGCTGAAAGGGGAGAGGCCCAGCAGTGGGATGAAACAGGCTAACAGTAACAGAAAAAAAAAACTCAAAACGTCTAGTGTCTAATAAATCTTATTACAAAAATAATCATCATCATCTGCCTAGCCTCTCCCCAACTATTTATGTTGGGGTCGGCTTCCAGTCTAACTAGATGCAGCTGAATTATCAGTATTTTATATGGAGCACCTGCCTATCTGACCTCCACAACCCAGTTAGTAGTGGGTAATACGATACCCCTTGGTAAGACTGGTTGTCAGGCTTTCCGACCACTGACAAAGATCAAAGATCTACAAATGAACGCCGGGTCCAACGGCTACTGTTATAGATAATACAAATATATATATACTAAAAATACAATCAAAACTAAATTAAAAACACTACTATAATGCCTTTAAAAATACCTACGATTAAAAAAACACATCTAAACATTTTCAATGCACTCCAGTGCTACTCCTGTGAACTTCATCAGGCTGCAGTGAAATATATATATATATATATATATATATATATATATATATATATGTGTGAAAACAAGAACCATAACATAAAGAGAGAAGTCTCCGTAAAAGCTGAAATGTTTTCCTCAACTACTGAGTGGACTCTGACGCGGCGCAGCCAGAAAGGCACGACACACTTAGTTTCCGGCCCACTAATGGATAGCCGACCGTTCTGAAACTAGGCGTATATAAATACTGATGATATAACCACACTGTAACTAAACTAACAGTAGTGCAACGTCCAAAGATAAAAAAATATACATTTATATTATGCCTGTAATCCCTGAAGCGTTTGATGAAGATGTACTTCATAATACGCCCACACTTCGCCAGTTATGTTTTAAGTTCCATGTAATAGGGAGCGAGCCTATTGGCATCAATCCAGGCTTCGTCGCTGCTATGGAGAAATTCTTGATTGAAAAACCCAATAGCACTTTGCCTGACCTAGGAATCAAACCCTATAAATCATGATCACCAGTAGCGCTCGTGGACACAACAAGGCAGTCACATTACATTTGGCAGAACCTGAATAATATAAATACATGACATTTGACCGACTGTAAGGTAGTTATATAGTGATATAACTAACAAACAAGAGATAGATCTATTTAAAGACGACCATAATGCAACATATCATGCAAGTGTCGAATTAACTCGCACAAATAACATAGGGCCGTTTAGACCTCATTAGGGTCAACAAAGTGAGCCGTGGGGACAAGAACCTCTGTAATATCCAAGATTTTTTTAATAATGAAGAATTTGATGTTACAAATTATGACATTAAACATTACAATGCGAAGTATGCCGAGTAATTAACTGACTCCCAAAACACGTATAACGTTTGTTTTGAACCGACTACAAAGGTTGTTACGAGTAAAGATGACTATGAGTACTACAAAGTTACAAACGAATGAAGATTTAATGAGAAAATAATGAACTTCAGTATACAGTTTTGTTATTTGTGTCACGAATTCCAATTTGGAGAATAAAATGTAGCCCAGTGCAAGTTTTATCAATTGCCACATCACAATTTCGAAGTATTGAAAAATATGGCTACGCATTTTAAAATTGAAAAGAGCATTTTGTGTGATAAACTGATAATACAAAATATATAAGAACGGTGGAATTTTCAAACCTACCAAACATTTTGTCGAACCGGAAGCAATTGTTACCAGGAAACACAATCATCAGCGGAAACACTATGATAATGTTACCTCATCTGGACGACCCATTAATCGCAATGTCAAATAAAAAAAAACAAAAATTACCATTACATGGACATAATTATTACATAAAACCCACTTTAAAGTACAGTTAATGATTCAGGCAGATGGTGCTCTATAAAGGTATGTTAGGCAAATTGGATTCAGACGATTTGATATAGCTACGAATATTGTTCAAGTTAATATTATTATAAAAAATCCGGTAAGCAGAAGTTGGACTGGGCTGGCCATGTCTGCCGTATGACCGACGAGCTGTGGGCCAAAATAACCAAGATGTGGAAGCCCTGACACATCCAGAAGGCAACGCGGTAGACCTCGCAGGAGATGGCAGGACGAGCTGGACAGAACCAACAGCCAGTGGAGTGATCCACATTAGCCCTAGATCGAAAGACTTGGAAGTCATAGGGGAGGCCTTTGCTCGGCAGTGGAATCACGCAGACTAACAGTAACAATCATATTATTGAATTAAACAAAAGAATAATCTACGGGACCCCAGAAATTTGATAAGACGTACCATCTATATGAAAGAAGAAACAGCCATATAATGCCAGGAGAAGGAAATAACGCAAACATTAAAAATAATATTACGGAAACATGAACTGACTATACATATAAAACTTATACGAGCTACTGGATATCCCATGAGGCCGTTTAAGCAAATTATTTAGCAAATGAGACTCTGGTATATAAAATAAACATACAGACTAAACGCTGCACTAAAGATAATGATTTCCTCAATAAAGAATTAGAAATTGTGGGACCCACAATTACTGTTAACGTAGAAACAGGAAACTAGGAAAGAGGTGTCACAGCTAAAATTAATCACCACTTTGCTAATCACCAATGTGCAGTAATCAATCAAGAACGCTGTGATAGTACATTAATAAGATATGCATAATAACGTTTTAAGTGCTGGTAATAACTCGTAACAGAGGCAAAGTATTTATTCAGTTAATAAGGCTTCTATGTCACAACTAATGCGTAAACCAGTCGCGGACAGGTTCGAACACTAATCTATGAACTTACTCATTTGCTATGGCGCCGATAATTTCCACAGTAAAAGTTCACCTGATGAATAATAACGGTAGATATGTGGAGATGTTAAACCCTTCTTAGGAAGGTAATGATATGGCAATGATAGCACTAGACTGGCCTTGGTTTATTGGTCGCAATCGCTACGCTGCTGAGCTTGAGGTCACGGGTTGGATTCTCAACTCGGGCATAGTTTAATTGGGTTATGCCACTTGGCTTTTTTTCAGCCTGGTGTCTGAATTTTCGTCCGGTTGCTGGCAATAGGGTCACTCTCTAATTACATGGGGCGGAAGAAATGTGTGTCTTGTAGGTAAACCTCTGTCTAATCCTTCGAAGAGTAGTCGTGATGTTTTGTATACTATGAATGACTAAAAAGTATACATACACAATGTTGAGCGAAAGTTTCATATTGGAAGAGGCTTATGCCCGACTCGTCACTGTTCCAACTCGTCATCGAAAAACAAAAGATCACGATTAACAAATGTTTAAAAAAATGTGTTTTCATAGGACCGATTCTTCATCGATGCTAAAGTATCGTCAAGTGAACAAAAAACAAACAATTCATCACACTAATATTAATATTATTAGAATATTCTACAGACCTAATTCTTTTGCTACACGTTTGCCTTTAAGCTTACAAAGGCTGTACGTTTAAGTGATAATTGCCCATTATTTTTATCTGTTCTTTCTTCGTACTGTGAGGTAAACGAAGACGAAAAATAAAAGGAATTACAAGACGCTACAAAAAATACTGAACATGCAAATACAGGCTTTCATGTTAACTGTCTACACGTTTTAAATAACCATTCAACTTTGCACTGCAACACTTTGGAAATTACTTTTCAACGTGCTAAACTGTTTTATAAACACAAGTCGCTTTTAGGGTCCCGTACGTAAAAAGTTCCAAGTTTCCATATTGCTAAGGTTCCGACATATGTCTGTCTGTAGTCACAGGACTGAACACTTGAAATGTTCATAGAGTGTGTATTGCTTTGACCGCTATAACATTTTTTTTATATGTGTAAATATTGTAATAGTTGTGTTTTTTTTTGTAAATATTGTAGTTAATGTTGTAAAAAATAAAGGAATACTAAAATAAAATAATAAATTAAAGCGGGACCCCATACTAAAAACGTGTTACGTTGTATGTGGCGATTTTTGAACATGTAGTGTATTGCCCGGTATTGCCCGGTGGTACGGGACCCTATTTTTTTAATAAAAATAACAAGACTGGCCAACGACCTGGTGCTAAACGAAAGCTGTCAACAGTCCGAGTAAAAGGGAAAATTCCGCTTAAATCTTTTGAAGTTGCCCAGACATTTTTGAAGAGTAGCAATGTGCTAAATGTGTTGGAGCAAAACTTTTTGTTACAGTGTCTTTTAATGGAGACGTTTTCGTCTCAGCTAGAAGCAGACGCCAAATTATACGAGCAATTTCATCCTTTATTTCTAGTCGTTTATTCCTGTCTAGAAAACGTTTAAAAGTCGTGGTGAAGTCATACCTAAAAGTCTATTCATTTCTTATGAGTTTTTGCTGCAGGTGCAGGTTAATTTCAGGTGACTGATCTGTAAATTGCAGTTCAAAAGATGATAATTGAAAGAGTTCTTTTATGGCAAGGTATGTAGCTAAGTACAATACTGATAATAATATACCACTCTGGAAACATAAACAGTGTGCTTTTAAGGGTTCCGTAGCCGAATGGCAAAAAACGGAACCCTTATAGATTCGCCAAGTCTGTCTGTCTGTCTGTCCGTGTATGTCACAGCCACTTTATTCCGAAACTATTAAGACTACACAGTTGAAACTTAGTAGGTAGACGTATTCTGTGAACCGTTTTAGGGTTTTTATACAAAAATAAAAACAAAATAAGATTAAGGGGGGTATTAACGACCGAAATTAAAATGCGCTGGTTCTGGTCGTAAAACAAAACGTGTCTTTTTATTAATCAAAAATCATAACGAATATATCTCAAAAACATAGACAAAAGGTATAAAAAAGGTAAATATCAATAAAAAGGTTTAGTGCAGACTTGCACATTCTCCCCTTTTTTATGAAATAGGCAGCTTAATCAGCTTTTTGAGGGGCCTCCTAAATGTGCCGGCCACAGTGACAACATCAGCCACCCGCACTACTCCATCTCTGCCGGGGAACAACTTCGTGATCCGGCCTTTGGGCCATGATCCGCGCGGTAAATTTGAATCTAATATTACGACCACATCTCCTTCCGAAATTGCAGGCGCGGTGCCTCCACCCCTTCTGGGTGACAACGAAGGCAGGTATTCTCGAACCCATCGCTGCCAGAAATGATCGGCTAGTCGGAGTGCCCTCCGCCAATGACTCCTGCTCGAGAGGTCCGACTCCTGAAGTGTGGTTGGGATGAGACGCCCTGGTGATCCGTTTAGAAGAAAGTGAGCTGGCGTTAATGCTTCTTCAGCATTAGCATCGAATGAGATCATCGTCAGAGGCCGCGAATTTACCAAGGCTTCAGCTTCAGCCAACAGGGTTCTGAGTACCTCATCAGAGGGAGTCCGCTCATGGAGTGACACTTTCAGCGCTCCCTTGACACTTCGGATAAGGCGCTCCCAAGCTCCACCCATAAAAGGTGCCGAGGGAGGAATAAAACGCCAGTTTATAAACTCGCTGGCAGCGTAGTCTTCAAGTGCATGACCGTACAACTCTCGCAGTTCTCGGCTGGCCCCAACAAAAGCAGTGCCGTTGTCCGACCAAATCTCCAAAGGGGTTCCTCGGTGCGATACGAAGCGACGTAGGCACATGATCGCCGAGTCAGTCGATAAGCTGTGCACCAAATCCAGGTGTACGGCGCGGACAACCAAGCATGTGAATAGGGCCACGTAGCGCTTCTCCTTTCTTCTGCCAACCGTGACGTGAACGGGCCCATAATAATCGAGACCGGTAAATGAGAAGGCCCTTTGATGATGAGCTAGGCGAGCTTCTGGCAGATTTCCCATAGGTGGTTGGAACGGTCTAGCACGGCGTAATTTGCACAGCTGACAGGTATAGGCCACGAATCGAACAGCGTTTCTGAGTCCAATAATCCAGTAACGTTGGTGAAGCTCGTTCATCACCAAATCTAGGTGTGAATGCGCTGCCTTCTGATGATAACTGTGAATCAAAAGACGAACTGCAGGATGTTTTCCATACAAAATGAGCGGACGCTTAACATTGTCTGAAATGGCTGAGGCAGCAACAATGCGGCTTGACATTCGCAACTGATTATCATCATCTATGAATGGCGACAGCTTGAACAGGCGGCTATTACGAGGCAACGGCTGTTGGTTCTTAATCCGCAAGAAATCTTCTTTAAAGGAATCGAGTTGAGACTGCCGTAAGATGTGGTTTTCGGCCAGGCGTAAATCGTTTGCTGATATTCTCGCTGATACATTGAAGTTATTGGGGACATTAGGAGAGGATGTGCAAGAGGGAATAAATGTACATAAACTTCCTTCAAGACGGCTTAAATTGGCGTCAACGCCTCGTCTTTGCAGACTACGCATACGCAGTAAAAAAATGAATTGATGCGCTTTTGCTGTTGCTCGCACCATTCTCAACCAAGAGCTGAAACGCAGCGGATCCGCGGAGATTGGTGCAGGCAAATCAGTGTAAGTGATGAGATGAACATTATGTTTGAATTCTTCGCGGCCTAGTCCACTGACATCGATCAGAGGTTCAGTGGGCCAGTCCGAGGAGAGTAAGAAGGCAGGACCTGAGATCCAGCGAGATTCTGGAGTTAACTCAGATCGTTTGACCCGAGTTGCGTCATCTGCCACATTTAAATCACTCGGAATCCAACGCCACTCATCGATGTCCGTGAGCTCCAGTATCTCACCTACTCTATGAGACACGAATGGCTTAAGAGTGCGAGCGTCGCTGCGAAGCCAACCTAAGGTCGTCATTGAGTCACACCAGAAAACGCGTCTCGTTGGTTTAAGCCGGTGTGCTTCGCATATAGACGTAGCAAGACGTGCAGCCATCAGAGCACCTTGAAGCTCTAAACGGGGAATTGAGACAGGCTTAAGGGGTGACACGCGAGCTTTGCTGCAGATAAGGGAGAGCCTAACGTCACCGTTAGCATACAGAAACCGCCAATAAGCGACAGCTGCAAAGGCAGACTCACTAGCGTCTGAAAACACATGAAGTTCGCAGCCTGCTAGCTCAAGATTATTCATGTTATAGCAACGTGGAATCCGTAAACTAGAAACCGAGGATAAATCCTGAGACCACAACTTCCACGCAGCGCTGTCACCTTGAGAGAGCTCCTCATCCCATTGCAAACCCTTACGCCAAGCATCTTGAAACATGATACGGCCTCGAACAACTATTGGCGCAATGATTCCAAGAGGATCATAGACTCGCATCACATGGGCTAATACCTCTCGCTTGGTGAGCTTCTGTGGCAAGACCCCTTTATGGACTCCCGTGTTAAAACCAATCAAGTCACAGGCGGGTTGCCAGATAAGGCCAAGCGTGCGTACATGCGCAGCTAGGTGACCTAAATCTACGTCTTTCACAACGGGTGCCTCAAGCAAGGATTCTTTGGGTAGCAACGAGAGCGCCAAGAGATCGTTTGACGTCCAGTCTCGCATCTCAAAGCCAGCATAAGAATGCACGTTATAAATGTCCGCAGCCATTTTGGCCGCCTCATGAACGTTGTCTAAACTGGTGATGCAGTCATCCATGTAGTGATCTTTTATAATCACTCGAGCTGCATCGGGGTATGTATCCTGCCACTCCAATGCATTTTTATTTTTTATTTGGATTGCAGTAAAGGGGCTAGACGCAGCGCCGAAAATCATAGATGCCATGCGGTATGTACGTATAGGCTCATTCGGATTTTCGCGCCACAGAAATCTTTGAGCATCCCTATCTTTTTTAATGATTTTTATTTGAGGAAACATTTCACGAATGTCAGCCGTTAGAGCGACTTTACCCTCACGGAAGCGCATCAGAATACCTAGCAGGGGTTGCAAAAGGTCTGGACCAGTTAATAACATCGAATTTAATGACACTCCGTGAGACTTGGCAGCTGCGTCGTGTACCGTTCTCAACTTGTTAGGCTTATTTACGTTAATTACGCCAAAGTGAGGGAGGTACCACAATGGAGACCCCAAATTAGGAGGAGCTGAACATGGTTCAGCATATCCCTTTGATAGCATATTATGGATATTCCGACGGTAGCGTTCAGCATAGACATGATCTTTCACCATTTTTTTTTCTAAACTAAGAAACCTAGACACAGCTAACTTGTAACTGTCGGGAATATCAAGTTTATCAGCTTTCCACAACAAGCCTACTTCAAAGCGGCCATCGGGCAGACGGCGCGCGGTGCGCTCGAGAACTTGTAAAGCGCGTTCGTCGTCGGCGCAACGAGCTTTCTGATTGGAGATGCCGATTGAATCAATTTTATACTGCTCTCTAATAAGGCCTTCCAGAATCAACCGATCGTTCGGTATGTCATTTTCTTTAACCGTGGCGTGGTTGACAACGTCGACCAGTTTAGTTTTGCTGCAACCGAAACCATACAGAACCCATCCTAAAGCAGTTAAAATAGCTACGGGTTGTGTCTTGGTTCCTTTGCGCGTAGCTTTAGCGAGAGATAAGTGCCAGTTGTCGATACCTATAATAAGCATAGGCTTAACATCTTCATAGCAAAACTCATTAGCAATGTCTGCCAGATATGGATATTTACGCACGCTCTGAAGATGTGCAGTCTGTCGCGCAGCACCCAAACCGCTCATCGACCTAGCTCGCTTAACGCAGTGAATTTCGTTTGAATGACGGCCTTTTATATTGAAATCGACGTACTGTATATTTACGTCCATTCCTAGACCACCTACACAGTCCAAATGAATAAGTTTCTCTTGGCCCTTGCAACCAATGCGAGCCGCCAGCTTAGAATCTATAAAGGTGCCTGTGGAACCGTCGTCCAGCAAAGCGTACGTATCAACACTACTAGAAGGTCCCGATACGACCACGCCAACTATTTTCAACAAAGGCCGAACAAAAGGTTCCGCGTCTGACAAGGAGGATGCATGAGCCAAGATTTCGTGATCTGAGTCGTCAGTCGATGTCACACCGTCGCCGGACACTCCGCAGGCCGCGGGCGCGCCACACTGCAGCGGTGCGCTGCACACAGTACGTCCATTCCTAGACCACCTACACAGTCCAAATGAATAAGTTTCTCTTGGCCCTTGCAACCAATGCGAGCCGCCAGCTTAGAATCTATAAAGGTGCCTGTGGAACCGTCGTCCAGCAAAGCGTACGTATCAACACTACTAGAAGGTCCCGATACGACCACGCCAACTATTTTCAACAAAGGCCGAACAAAAGGTTCCGCGTCTGACAAGGAGGATGCATGAGCCAAGATTTCGTGATCTGAGTCGTCAGTCGATGTCACACCGTCGCCGGACACTCCGCAGGCCGCGGGCGCGCCACACTGCAGCGGTGCGCTGCACGACATGGTGGCGGCTGCGTTGGAAGTCGATGGTTTGGGTTCAGCGTCGTCTTCCACGTCCACGTGCGCGGTGACTGCACGCTCAAATTTCGACCCGTGCAACAAGGCATGGTGACGCATGTCACAACCTTCCACTGTACACACGCTTTTAATACAAGAAGTTTTATTTTTGTGCCAACCTCTCTTTAAACATCTATGACATATTTTATTTTTCTTAATAAATTGCCAACGATCATTTATTGTCATTGTGACAAACCTATCACAAAACTTCAAATCATGTTTTTGTTGACACAACGGACAAATAATATTTGTAGTTTTTGTTGAAATGCTACTACTTTTCTGATGATCAATTTCAGCTACGACGTTCACCCTATCCCTGAAGCCTCTGTGATCAGTATCAGGGCGCGAGCAGTCAATAGCGCCGCCGAACCTACACTGCAAGTTAGCGCCTGCAGTTCGTCTTTTGATTCACAGTTATCATCAGAAGGCAGCGCATTCACACCTAGATTTGGTGATGAACGAGCTTCACCAACGTTACTGGATTATTGGACTCAGAAACGCTGTTCGATTCGTGGCCTATACCTGTCAGCTGTGCAAATTACGCCGTGCTAGACCGTTCCAACCACCTATGGGAAATCTGCCAGAAGCTCGCCTAGCTCATCATCAAAGGGCCTTCTCATTTACCGGTCTCGATTATTATGGGCCCGTTCACGTCACGGTTGGCAGAAGAAAGGAGAAGCGCTACGTGGCCCTATTCACATGCTTGGTTGTCCGCGCCGTACACCTGGATTTGGTGCACAGCTTATCGACTGACTCGGCGATCATGTGCCTACGTCGCTTCGTATCGCACCGAGGAACCCCTTTGGAGATTTGGTCGGACAACGGCACTGCTTTTGTTGGGGCCAGCCGAGAACTGCGAGAGTTGTACGGTCATGCACTTGAAGACTACGCTGCCAGCGAGTTTATAAACTGGCGTTTTATTCCTCCCTCGGCACCTTTTATGGGTGGAGCTTGGGAGCGCCTTATCCGAAGTGTCAAGGGAGCGCTGAAAGTGTCACTCCATGAGCGGACTCCCTCTGATGAGGTACTCAGAACCCTGTTGGCTGAAGCTGAAGCCTTGGTAAATTCGCGGCCTCTGACGATGATCTCATTCGATGCTAATGCTGAAGAAGCATTAACGCCAGCTCACTTTCTTCTAAACGGATCACCAGGGCGTCTCATCCCAACCACACTTCAGGAGTCGGACCTCTCGAGCAGGAGTCATTGGCGGAGGGCACTCCGACTAGCCGATCATTTCTGGCAGCGATGGGTTCGAGAATACCTGCCTTCGTTGTCACCCAGAAGGGGTGGAGGCACCGCGCCTGCAATTTCGGAAGGAGATGTGGTCGTAATATTAGATTCAAATTTACCGCGCGGATCATGGCCCAAAGGCCGGATCACGAAGTTGTTCCCCGGCAGAGATGGAGTAGTGCGGGTGGCTGATGTTGTCACTGTGGCCGGCACATTTAGGAGGCCCCTCAAAAAGCTGATTAAGCTGCCTATTTCATAAAAAAGGGGAGAATGTGCAAGTCTGCACTAAACCTTTTTATTGATATTTACCTTTTTTATACCTTTTGTCTATGTTTTTGAGATATATTCGTTATGATTTTTGATTAATAAAAAGACACGTTTTGTTTTACGACCAGAACCAGCGCATTTTAATTTCGGTCGTTAATATTTGGTCCTTTTTTTTTTCATCATATCTATACGTGCGCGTGTCTATAGATAGGTCTTTAAAAATGACATCGAGGTTTCTGAAACCATTTTCTCTCAAAGTCAATCGTTTGAAAGTTAGACACTTCCAAAGTGGTAAAATGTGCGTCCCCCCCTCTTATTTCTAAAGTAAGAGGAGGAAAATTTTGAAAAAACATAGTATTATAGAACGTAAAAAAAACTTTCAACCAAAATTGGTTTGAATAAGATTAGATGTTAATTTTTTGAGATATGGGACTTTGTCATCAAACTGTAGCAACAACTTTGTTTTTCATTAACATACTATAAAAAACAAATTTAGTTTTGTTGTTGAATATATAACAATACAACATTATGAATGAGCCTTCAAAATATTTTTATTATATTGTTTGGTGCTACGGAACCCTATGTGCGTGTGAGAACGAGTCGCATTTGGCCGGTTTTTTAAATACTCTTAAAACACTTTTCTTGCAATTTAAAAAGTCTTGAAACACTCGAGTAGAAATTGGACTAAGCTGGAATTAAAACAATTTGTTATAACTCTAAACCGTTCCTTCGCTTTGCCTTATTCGAGTAACACTAAATACGATTGCTTACAGCATGCCCATCAAACTTATTGTATGCGACATATTCCGAGACTTCCGAGCAAGTATCACGTTACTAACAGCTTCATAACTTTAATTAAGTTAATGGGAATGGACATGAAAATAAAGATTTATATGACAGGCCAATGAATTAATTAATGTAATTAGCGGAAATATGGAGAGTTCATGAACGCGGTCAATTTTGTGTCGGTAGCAAAATGTTGGTAATTGACATTATACATCACTGGATATGGTTTTATCTTAATTAGTAAAGCAATTTATGGCTTTGTATGTATGTACATACATGACATCACTCCTGAAACTCCAGGTGTACTTAAAGTATACAGTATACAAAATTTGCTAGTCATGTGTAAGTCCAATGTAATGAAGGGTGAGCCTATTGCCATGTTTTTTTAGCTTCTCACTTGTTTTTTCTTGTATTAACCATGTATCTTTGACAGTAATATCTCAAGATCTGGTTCCGAAACAAGAATATATTTCCAATCGACATGTCTTAAGTTTTACAGTAAACTTTCCACTTCATAATCATTACCGGTCTACAAGATTTAAATCGCTTCACAAAATCAAATGAGTTAAATATTTCTCGATACTTTTACCAAGCGTTCGACAGCGAAAGATTGCAGCCTTACCCCGGGATCGATAACGACGATTGAATCACTTTCCCTGCTATCGATTCTTATCGCAAAAAGTAGTTCGGCAGCACAGCACTAGCCCCGGTGCCTCCACGGTTCCCGCATAACCTTACTAATTTCAAACGTGTTATAGGTACGTTATTAGTTTTATGGACTATTGTGCTACTACTTTCGGTCGGATTGTATTTCATTCACCGCGAGCGAAGTGATTGAACCCAGATCGCTGGTATCCTTGAGAACTGGTCGCGACTGAATAGTGTTATATAAAGCAACGTGAAATTCTTCATGTGGTAGTGGTTATTTCTTCTGAGATGCAGCTAAATAAATGGTGCATTCCCACGGATGAGAATTCTCATTGTGGCGCTAGTTGCAGATCTTGTTTGATACGATTTTGAATCGCTGAGACGTTATTTGTTTCGTTATGTTTAAAACTGAATTTGCCGAGACATTTTATTTAATTCAGTGTTGCAGAAAGTCAAAATATAATAGATTATAGAAGAAATGTCAATATATTATCAGGAACTTGGACTTGTTAAAATGCCCGCTGTCTCCAATTCGTCACACAATGTGCAGGCGAATTTTCCTTTGTAAAGTCAAAGTACTGGTCCTAAGAAGCAAACTATCAGAGTAGGCAACCTCCGTTTTGGTAAGTAATGCCAATCTTTCTGTAACACATAAATTCACTCCTTTTTTTAATGAAGCTTGGCTGAAACTGCAGAACGCCATCCGCTCCGCCGATCCATACATACTCCTTTCGCCTCATCCACGTTCATACATCTGGTCATACAGGCCGCCGGTTGCCAGTACTATGCACCTGATAAAAAAAACCCCCACCCCCCCACCTCCACCTTTCTAAAGAACATCACCAATAAGGTCAGTGTATTTCCATCTAGGGCGTCCCCTCCCAGCGTTGTCACACACCAAAAACCCACGCGCGTTTTAGGCGCGTTGTCACGCGCCTAAAATATTTCTAACATATTCAACACAAAAATTACTTACAGTTCCCTCAGTATACATAATGCACGAATAGCCGACCCATATGCGGCCAGCAATAAAGTACAGGATAACTGTGTTCATCCATAATGTATCCCTTATGCTACACCAGAAAAACTAGACGAACCTTCGCATAAAAGTTAGTATCGAAATAAACATTTCATATAGCGGAGCGGATTTCTCAGGCCTAGTTTCAGTGCATCTATCATGTTGATTGATGTTTGTTGCTGCCAATAGATGGCGGTAGCTGTCGTGCAACGTGCTCGCTCAGCGGCTTGTCTCGCAACTTGTTAGTGCAACAGCTGTGAGCGGAAGACGAGAGGTTACTGTTAGTTTTGTGGAGTGTTAACTTTGCACGTAAGTGTAAATTGTATGCGAGTGTTTGGTTTAGTTCCTTCCACGTTTGTAAATTGGTACCAAAGTTTAAGGTATTTCAGGTATACTTTATTTAACTTGCAAGTTTTTTTTTTTCAATTTGTTGTGAAGTTATTTACTTACTTAAGGTTATTTTAATTTATAATATATATTATAATATTTAGCTAATAATAAACTGAATATTCATTTGCAAAAAAAATCTTTCATCATCAAGACGGCTATACAAATGCTCCA
Organism: Eugnorisma glareosa; assembly: GCA_947578425.1. Taxonomy (NCBI): domain Eukaryota; kingdom Metazoa; phylum Arthropoda; class Insecta; order Lepidoptera; family Noctuidae; genus Eugnorisma; species Eugnorisma glareosa. The sequence continues at coordinate 18,878,476 of OX387964.1, forward strand.
AAATTTTTTACAAGAATTTATCTGCCTAGCCTTTTCCTATCTATGTTTGGGTCTGCTTTCAGTTTAGTCGAATGCAGCCGAGTTTACATGGAGCATTTTCATTTTTTTTTGTATTTTACATGGAGCGACTGCCTGTCTGACCTCCACCTCCCCGTTGCTCAGTAATACCATACTCCATGGTTTGTTACAACATTACTATGTGAACCATAAAAGTTCATTGTTCTTCAAAACTAAAACGGGATTTACAATTCTTATTATTATCTACATATTTAAAACACCCTGTAATAACCAAGACAGTTACAATAATTTACACTTGTGTGAAAATTAACAGCCCAGAAATAATTATGTTGATAGTATAATAATAAATTCGGAACTGTACGCAAGTTTGCACAATATTCAAACGTGGAACGATTTCATTCATAGGTACGTTTAACGTTGCGTTCACGCTTTACAATTCCGTGCAAAATTATGTACGATACGCGTCCTTGAGTAACGTTACAATAACTGAGTGTATAATTTCATGAATATGTGCATATTTAATTTATTTTTGTATATTTCTAACTAAAAACTAACTCATAACCAACTTTCTTCTCAAAACGGTTAGATTCTATCACTATTTATGCATAGAACATCCATCTAGCCTCTTATGTGATCACCGCTTTTACCATGAAAGGGGTATTCTCTGGGTTTTTACGTCACATAGGTCACCCACGTAGTAGATTGACCTAGTTAGAAACAAGAAATCTTCCCACTTATCTTCAGTAGTAACCGAGGAAAATTGCTTCTCCTTATACGACTGTAAATTATTTTCTCTTTTTCATTTCTGCCATAAAAAACCCGGCCAAGTGCGAATCGTACTCACACGCACATAGGCTGCCGTAGGACCAAACAATATTTTGAAGGCTCATTCATTTGTTTTTCATAGTATGTTAATCAAAAACAAAGTTGTTGCTGCAGTTTGATGAAAAATTTCCATATCTCAAAACATAAACATCAAGTCTTTTTCAAACCAATTTTGGTTAAAAGTTTTTTTTACGTTCTTTAATAGTACTTTTTTTTTTCAGAAATTAGAGGGCGGTGTGATACACATTTTACCACCTTGGGAAGTGTTTATCTTTAAAACGGTTGACTTTGAAAGAAAATGGTTTTAGAAACCACAATGTCATTTTTAAAGACCTATCTATAGACACCCCGCACGTATAGGTTTGATGAAAAAAAATTTTTAGTTTCAGTTCCATGTATGGGGAGACCCCCCTTAATCTTATTTTTTTTTAGTTTTGTATAAAACCCGTAAAGCGGTTCACAGAATACATCTACCTACTAAGTTTCAACTGTGTCGTCTTAGGGCACGTTCTCACTATGTCGTGACGGCAGATTATCGTGTTGTTTAAAGCGTCGTGGCTTGTTTATTTAAATGGAGGTGTTCACATATAGGACGACACGATTAACTGTCGCCCATGACTTTTCCATAATATTATCCAACGATAAATAAATCGTCACGACATAGTGGGAACGCGCCCTTAATAGTTTCGGAGTAAAGTGGCTGTGACATACTCGGACAGACAGACAGACTTGGCGAATCTATAAGGGTCCCGTTTTTTGCCGTTCGGCTACAGAACCCTGTGTGGCGTGAATTTATGTTAGTTTCTTTTCAAATGCATATTTATAGTAACTAGTAATAAAATTACAAACAACCAATACTAACTATCAAAAGATCTCAAATAAAATCGACATTCACCCAGATAACCCTAAATCGATACGTCCAAACACAATACGGGTTAACCGTTGTTCAGACAAGTTTACAAATGGCGACTAGGACAACATCGTGTGGGGTAACCCTGTGCACGGTGGTCCCCTACCTGACGGTTCACTGTTCAGGATGAATGGGGGAATGAGGACGACGTATGGTAACGTACTCGTGAATTTATTACGAGGAATAAGGTGAATTAATTTGATGGGTAAGCATGTATTAAGGTGAGATAATATGAGGATTTTGTGCATAGAAATGAGGGTAGTAGTAGGATTGAGGATTGGAAATAATTTCTAATGAACGCAATGCCGGTGTATCCTTGAGTGATCACGAATCACTGTGCAAAACTAGGATTTTGGTACCTAAAAATCAAAGTAAAACAGGTTTGACACACAACAGAACATCCTTCCTTAGAGTTAAAGCAACACTATTTTAATAACACATAAAGTGACATGTGTCCTCCCACTAACTTAATCTAAGCGCTTGAACTCAACGCTTTAACTTTAACGCGATTACAATAATCCTTTGACTCATAAAATTACGGAAATTGAGATAAAAAAAACATAATTTCAACATCATTGTGTGTAACATTTTATTGGTTCACATATTACATGATTTATGAAATAGTGTTATTAAAAAAATGCAGTCGTTTAATATCAAGAGATAGTGCAAGAATTGGGTTAAAGATTACCGGGTTGTTAATTTAACTTAACGGTATCTAATCAAGCTGTTATAAGCACTCAATTAATTAGAGTGGGCCATGTTTACACTTAACAAGACAATCGTTATTTTTGGTTAAAGTTACATAACGTCGTGGACGTCAGTGCAGGACCTTGTGCAAACACCCTTTTTTTACAGGGGAAACTGAAAACTGTTTTAAATGTCAACCAACAAGTATGACGAAGGTCCTAGATTCGTCTGTTTTACCGACCGTGAGTGCTGACTGATTACCTCAATGTTTTGCCGCTACAGGCTACTAATTTATCAATTTTGATGAAAAAATGGATAGTCGCTCCATGTATTGGTATTCAACTGCACGGTAAGACTGGAAGCCGACCCCAATATGGTTGGGAAAAGGCTAGGCAGATAATGATGATGATGAAAATGTATTTTGCCTAAAATGTAGATACAAGGTCCTGGACTGGAGATACAGCTCGGATCCAGAATGCAGCAACGCATGCATGCGCATATTTTTGCGGGCAGGCTGCATTGAAACTACATAATATTTTATTTAGACCGCTAATATATGAGCCTCTAAAGTTAGTATCTAAACTGACATTCAACTTCACCTCAGCTCGACATCTAGCTCAGATCAATTAGGTACTCATGTACCGACACTGTGTGAACAAGCCGCTAAGATAACAAAACAGTAAGCTCCAATTAAAAGTATAATTTCTCGTAATCATACCTGTTGTTCTGAAGAAACCTCCTCTCTGCTGCTGTCATCTGTAACAATGAAATAATCGCTTTAATTTGTGTTACTAAACATTAAGCAAAAAAACCAGTATGATGTTCAAGAAATTACATGTAATTTCGTTAAGATTACTTGGAATTTATAAAAAAGGAGACCAAAATGTTATTTTCTTCATCATTTCCGAGTATATTTCGGTCTGTAATTATGAGTTTCATAATTATAAAGTCGTAGCTATTTCCTATCGAAAAGCTTTAAAAGCAACTATACTATTCACGTATCACTATTAGTATATTAAAACAAGATTGCAAATCTCATTCATAAAATCTTGTCAACCACTTCAGTGCAAAAAAAAGAACTGTTATCAGTTCATTATTTAACTTGTCATGTACATAATGCTACGAAACTTAGAAACGATTTCAGAACCTAAATCTTCCCTTACGCCAACACTGCGCATTTTCTGCACTGAAGCAAAAACCAGTCGCCAACATCACTCGTCAACTTTTAACTTAGAAGCACTTAGTTCGCTCAACGTTATGCCCTAAAAACGATAAAAAGATAAATCGCATTACATCCCCACATAGCGAACACCATGACAAAATGGTCACACTCTATTAACTGTCATAGTTACGTACGCAATCAACCTGTACTTAGATCTTCGGTGATCTAACGAGGGGTTTATGTATACGGTAAATGGCATCCTAACATCATCCTGCACAGTACAGTAAGAAAGTATTGTTGTTAGCCAACAGTAATTAATATAATTTAAAACACTGACAGAAACATAAACTGCTTGGACTGTTCGAAAGAGATACCGCGACCCTGGAACACAAAGGGCAAAGGAAGGAACATGGATGGGTTTTAGTCAGTAAAAGTCTGACACTCCCTTCTGCTCAGCCCAGAGCGGGAGGGGTTATTTGATGATTACCCATCGGTAAAAATAAAAAAAAAGTGCAGGGTAACGTTCGTATCAAAATATATTCCGTAAGTTTCTTAAGCCCCCGTAGAATGATCACCGTAGAAACGGATTTTGTCGACGGAAGAATCGACAAAATGACAGGTCAACAAAAGAAATCCGTTATTTTCTCGATTCTTTCGTCGACAAAACCCGTTTCTATGGTGGTCATGCTACGGGGGCTGGGCGCGTCACGTTTCTAAGATGAAGTAGGATAAAGGCGAAGATAGTCACACAGTTGGTGCCTGAAGACGGCCGTCGTAACCGGGGCAGGCCCAAGAAACGCTGGCGTGACGATCTGGACTCATTCTTAACTGATTGGTCAGAGAAGGCAAATGACAAATCAAATTGGAAAGCCATGGGGAGACCTTTTCCTAGTAGTCGGACAGAATAGACTAATATAAAAAAGTAACTCCTAGTAACTGTTAGAAAATATGTTCGTAGTAGGTATTAAAATTAGCTGTTGCCCGCGACCTTCGTTCGCGTGTATTTATTATAAAAATATTACTTTCCTTTTTTAATCGAATTTTGTTACCAGTTTCTAGGGTGTTATTTTTTTTGCACGGAACCCTAATTCTTATTCTTATATATAAAAGATTTAGACACTCCATATGACATCAGTTATCTGCCAGTAAAAGCCCCGTCAAAATCGGTTCAGCCGTTTCAGAGATTAGCCGTTTGAAACCGATTTTGTTAAAATTTCAAGGGTTTTAATTTTTTTGCGCGGAACCCTAATATTTTTTCTAAAATAAAAGTATGTTACTCTTTATTACATCAGCTATCTGTCTGTTACCGTAACAGACAGACAAAAAAAAATTTAAAAAAAAATATGTTTTTGTTTTATGTACCGTAGCTGTAGGTATAAACATTCAGTAAAAAGCTGTTATTTTGGTATTAGGTACTAACAGACACTTCAATTTTATTTATTTGTATTGATGTTTATATTGTGCAACTGCGACAATTTTTCACTATGTAGAGAAAAGAGCAGAAACCACTTGCCATCCATCCATATGTCTAAAAGTTGCATATTGCAAAGTTCCTCACCCAGCAAATATTCCTTCACGAGAGAATCCCCACAAAATCCCTCCTCTAAAAATTCAAAGTCTACTCGTTGAATCATCGCCTGTCAGCCGGTCATCGACCCCGGCGACCTAGCGACAATTTCACGGTGCACACATAACACAATCAATGCATGCAGAACTAGCGAAACGACCCGGCCCGACCCGGTTTCAGACAATTTTCACGTCACTTCCTGTCCGCCTATCTAACTGAATTTTTACGCTCGTACCGTAACTGTGGGTTTCGTTCGACCTTAGTTTGTTATTTTATGGGAGAAAGACAACCTAGCTCAATAGTCATCACTTTTTGAGAGCAGCCAGGACGAACCTTAGAAGATTGGAAGTCAGACATTTGATGTCGATTCTGGCAGAATCCATCTCTAATCTATACTTGTAATGATCTAAGATTACCAAAACTATACTGTACAGTCCATACCTCTCCAAAGAAAAGAAAAACTCATCGTTTATGTGGGTACTTCAAAAACGGCTCAGTAATTCTGAAGATGAGCAGCTGAGACAGACAAACACATTCTCTTTATCACCGCATTTCGCTTCTATTGGCGTATCTAAGAGCAGTTGCGGTACGTTCCATTTTACGAGCCATCGCTAACGAGAAGCACGTCAAGCTAGCTTTGTGAACAGGTGAATGCGGAGATTATTTGTATTGCAATTCAAAATGGTACAAAAAATGTTGGAGTAGAACTGTGGTGATTCAAAATATTTGAGTCGAAGTTACCGAAGGGAAAATAAGGGTTGCGCCTCATCGGGCAGAACGGAATCGCACTTTTCCATGCTGCTATCCTTTTCTGTCGCTCAGAACCGTCTTTTGCTAAGCGAGAAACAGAGCGGGAATGCTATAAGCCCGCGGCAGCATCGAGGATGCAGTTCGCAGCAGATTCCTTGCTGCTAGATAAGGTTCTATCCTTACACTACTATTGGGCTCTGCCGCCGCGCGGTAATAAAGAAAAGTCAGACTTAATTTACTACTGAAGTACTGAAAAGAAGGGTTATCATATCACATTGAACTAATTTCCAGTCCGTAAATGTAACGCAGACAAAAAACATGTTTACCAAACCAATCAAATGGGTACCTTTTATATTAATAGACTAGATGTAAGTAAGGTCGCCAATATTGTGTAGAGAAGCCACAAAACCTATAAACCCTGCAATCCATTCGGAGACAGCGTCCCCAATTTATTTCATGAAACCTTAAAATGACGCAACCAATCATGAAAGAGACATAAAAACCAATCTAATTGGGATACTCCAAGACAAGATAAAGTAATGAAAAAATACTATAACTACCCATAAAACTATACTTCACCAAATAAAAATAAACCCTACGCGAACATTACTTTCGCAACTCCTCCACTAAACCCAGTACTGATGCTATTGACCTTTCGTTTTATGGGGACCGGTCACGCATCGAACGTTAGTTAAATTCGTAACGGGCGAAAATTATCCAAGACATTATTGTGTAGTCATTGCTGTAACATTCATCATGTAAAACAGTAAACATCCAGCGAAATAACCATCATGAATGGAGAACATTAATATGAAATACTATCGTTTACTTCGCCATTACCACAACTTGGCAATCAGATCGCAGTATCGCAAGGGATATAGATGAACTTAACTTCCCTTCAATAAAACATCTCATCAAATTTTACAATACCAAAGAAATGGGACGGTACATTCCCTGAGAACAAAACGGCACCTCAATACTTAATAAACTTTAAATCCATCGATACTATACCGCTAATACATCTGGGTTATGAGAACTGGTTCGCAGAAAGCGCCGAAGTCTATATGAAGCCGTTTCCCTTACAATGACGGGCAAAATTCCGAACGGTAGCGACTTGAGTTACTTCAATACAACTTGAAGGTAAGATGGCAATCTTCGGACCGTTACTTACGTGAGTACCCTTTGCTGTGTCAACAGAAACCACTATTAGAGAACCAATCGGGATGAATTGCCTGATAGCTCCAAAATTAATCGTTTGTAAGCATTTTCCATTTTGTATTTTGAAGTAGCAAATTTCGTTACTCAAAATTATTTTCTTTCTCCGCTAGCTTTAAAGTTCAATATTTGGTGGTTCTTTCCCAATCTCTATATCTGATTAATGCATAAGAACCGTCAAACGATTCGCAATACCTATCATAAACTGTTTCACGTGATGTTCTCACATGTAGATACGCACACGAATTATTTACAATTCAGCTATCATCACATCATCTAAATATAATAATGACTTCAGAGATCATTAAGTTCGCCCCGTTATCTTTGGATTAACTTTGATGAATATAAAGACGCCGCTATCCGACAGATAACTTGTGCGTTAATTACTATTCTATTGCATTTCCCTTACACACTTCATAGTACGCAATATACTATAGTCGTTGCAGGAAGATTTGCAATACCGTGATCAATCATCTTTCTATCGGGCCATTTGGATGCATCTTGAAAACTGCTGATCTGATTTTCATGCAAATCGCAACTTTCGATTGTAGTCTTAATGCAGCTTGTATCGCCTGGGTGGTTCACTAATAGAAAAATAATTGTTCGCAAAATAGAAACAACGTATACAATAACAGTATCTTCAACGGGGCATTTAGTAATGAAAAATAATGAAACGTACAAAGATTTATTTTAACGGAGCGAACATATTTGCGCAGTGCGTTCACCCCCGCGAGCTCGTGACAAACCCATCCTGGCATAACATTATAACACATTACACTTTTATATAACCAACTTGCCAATGCAGTTGGACAACTTTAAACTTGAACTAAATACAGCCGCGTTTCTCTGAATCGACAATTTGCGAACTGTACACTTGAAATGGCGACGACAAATATGTGGCGGAGACTTGAGACTTGAAGATTAAAGAGGTTCCACCGAATGGACCTCGTTCCACGATCTGATTTCCTTGATTATGGAAAAAATATTCGCGTCTAGATTATTACCGTTTCATCGAATTGTAGGAGTAGTTCAACGCCTCGTTGTCTAATTTTGTAACAAGTTGAAGCTTAATCTACATAAGTCTTAAGAATTGAAACAAGGTGTTTGATACGCACAGGTGTTGAATTCAAACGAGTTGAACAGAATCAGGTTGTTCAAGTTGATCAGGTAACTTCTAATTCAAGAACAATAAATTCATTCGAAATGCAGCGACTAGCAATACGCATCGAAAGTGCTAAGAAAGAGATGCAAACACTGAACATTATAATACAGCTCATTCTGACGATGAATGTAAAGTAAAGGTTACGTCACTAACTACACCTAACAATCATCATCGTTTACGTCAACTCTAACCAACTGTAACGATATTGTTTAACAAAAACCAACCAAAAAACAACAACACGTATTAAATTCTCATTTTACCTGAAAACCAGTGTCAAACACAGGGCGGCAGGCAAAAAGCAAGATGGTGTCACGTAAGAAGCCTAAGTATCACGTACGGATCCCTCGTAATGATGAATATAATCAATTTATGCTCCAACGAGGACCGACGGACCGACAGAAGGAATAGCTACACGTAAGATGTAATGAGTTTGCGGACGTTTAACTTTGAATCAACGTTTTTTTTTATCAGTGGTGGTTATTGAGAGAGGTACAATATCGAGTCCTCCCTTCAGTTCTGAAGCAACCTCTTGAAACGCAAGACATTGACCTTCGTTGACAATATTATGTAAATGTTATTAGGAAGTGTAATGACACTCGCCTACGCTCATCAAATAATGACAATGCAACTCATTGACTTCCTTGAGCAAATCTTACGTATTTTGTTAATAGTATAGTTCTGCTCGATCTTACATTAAGTGCTGCAGGTATTGCTGTTTCAATAAAATATTGTAGTAATTGACCATCAATTCGCAATTTGGTTAAAATTGTCCCTGATCTTTCCAACTTTGGCTTCGGTCAGTGCTGACATGATAATGACATCATTTGCCAAATCTGCAACGCCCATATATCATTTTACTTTTATCATGAACCAGTCAATTCAGAGAATGAGTGTTATCGTTGGCTTTCAGCCCACATATGATCGAATGCTTACGGCATTGGTTTATCTAACAAAGTAGGTGTTTGGTTTCACAATCTGATTTTTATATACCAAGCTTCGATATTCGCCCACTGTAAGTCCAAATTCTAGAAATCCTTGCCTTATATTAATCCTCCACTAAATTGTAATTACTGGATAAAAACTATGTGTATTTTTTATCATAGTTCCTGGTAATTCGTCATGTCTTTTTTTGTGAATTGATTATGATAAGTAGGATTTGAAGCTATTAGCTACCTTCGGTTTTTTTTACGTTTGCGTTCTTGAATGTTTCTAAAAGTACTGCTAAAATACTTTTAGCTTTAATATATCCTTACTACGTGAAGGGATCAAGTTACGGCAGTGTTCGTGGTTTAAGGATTAGCAGCCTGTCGTCAGTTTCCCCGTTAAAGCATTAACACCAATATAATGTAGTCCGTAACATATCATCGATATAATTTCCTCGGCTTAAGCTTTACTTCCCTGGAGCTAGAAAGCGTGAATATGATCATTAAGTATGCAGATTTTCATTTTCCTTAAGAACCGTAATCTTAAATTTCTAGCGACCTGGAGTCCTTTCTCTTGTTTTGTTGCTAGTCTATTGTAAGTAGCTATACCTCCGGATGATCTCTTGTGAATCTATAAAATTTTATTCACACCCGTTTCTGTGTCACTTCCTAAAGTACACACTTTAAATCGAGAACAGTAAACAATGAGTTGCCGTGAGTACAACACTCAAACTGTGCTATCCAAACACTTAATGTTTTGGTGACATCATTGGGATATTTTTTTTGCATATTTAGATGCAAGATGTACATACACTGTCGGCGTGTTCTTCATTATCTTGTGTTGCTCTAAATCAAACAGTTGTCTTATGCATTTCATTTGTTTATGAGATACGTTATCATTTCTCAGAGTCACACCCGTGTTTGCATTTGGCTGTAGTGCTGCTATATCTTGGTGTTACTTTTGCTACAAATAAAGTAATTACTAATAACATACATTAAATGTCTGTTAATATTATTATTAATTGAACTGCGGATAGAAATGAATGGATTTCATAATATGTTTAAATTGTTAAAGACGGTTACGAACACTGCTGCTCTGTAAAGAACAAAATGGAAGCGAGTAGTTAAATAGAGATATAAATATTTCCTGTGAATATCTAAAGTCTTTAGAAATCATAAACTGATCTGAAATGAGAAAGTTACTAAACACTGAAGACCTAATAAGGAAGCTAATTAATAATTATTTTTTATTCACAAACTAAAGTAAAAAGTTACATAACGTTTTCATAGGTGAATGTTATTTCATTTTGATATTGCTTCCGTAAATTAATTCAAGCAATTTCTTTCGCGTGTTAATGGCGAACGGCAATCAAGATTTTATCAAATTAATCTTGTTATTAGCAATATTGATCTGAGTAAAGATAAAGAAGATATAATGCCTAAGAAATTAAGTTCCATCAGAATTCGTAAGAGAGAAATTGAAAGTTATCACGTCCAATAAAGTAAATGTCACGCATAATAGCCAGATGAACATGGTTTAAGTAATGAAGTAAATATACACAGATGCCATGTTGACTGTTATGTAGTTGGAACAAACAATCCAATATTAAATTCAAGACTAAAATTAAAAAGAATATACCAGAATCCGATGACAACGACTATCACAGAGGAATCCTTCAAGTTGTAACTAGGCAAAATGTCAAGTAAATCGCGAAACACCGCAAAATTACGAACATTCCAATAAACAAATCCACATTGAAAATGTTTTGTAAAGCACTGTAACAGTCCAAACATTAATTGAACGAGACCATTTGTCCCGTTTCGGCGAGACGAAGGCGACGCAGAGAAAACGTATGCGTGCTCGGCGTGTGAGTTTACCAAAACAAACTCGCGAATTCAAACACCACATTGTTTTGAGGAAATATTATCGTCACGTGAAATCTACTAATACGCCAGAAGTACTCGTAATTACTTTACAGTTATGACATTGCATAATCGTTACGATAACGGGCTAAGATTTAGGCACCGTACCGTCTGACCGAAAAATCTGTGACTAAGTTTCCTAGGTAATATTCTAGTACGTATAATGCTTCTTGATTCTGTATCCATCCAGTTTAGTCTACGCTAAATTCTAATCTGCTCCAGTAATAATGTTCGGTACACAAGATCCAGAACTAAAACCCTCTCCATTAATATGAAAGTGCGGAAACCGAAATTGTTTACAAGACTTAATGATTAAGATTCTGTCTAGATACTAAAGCTTTTACGTTCACCCCTTAAAAGTAAGATCATGAATATTCACGAGTTTAATTAACCTGCCTCAAGCATTCCTAAAGAGATTTCTCTTCGAAACTATTTGGGCCAACAATGACACAGACATAATCCCTAAAAGCGTATTAAAAGTGTGTAAATCTGAAATTAATCGGCATACAAGACACACAAACGAAGCAGGGCGTTTCATCACTTGACCTGAATGCGCGTTTGATGGTGATAAGATAAGTATAGTGGAGCAGTTTGTTTGGCTGATAGTGGTGCGGCTCAAGGCCGTACGTTCGACCCTGCATTAATGGGATTTATTGATTTTCGCCACCATTTAGCACTATCTGTAGCACTTTGGTGACACCGACTGTCAACATTTTAATGGAGGCAGCAAGGCCTCCAATGACGCAAATCCAGTCAACATGCTCGCAAGCGTTAAACCTCCTTCGTTTACTATAACAGCTGCATCTAAGCTATGAATGTCTCCCTTTCGAAGCAATAATGAAAAAAGTTTTCGAACAATCGACATTTTCAATTTAGAAATTACGAAGTCTTCAACGAAATCAGATTGAAATAAATTCATTGAACTGTTGTATCAAAAAGACGTTTTAAAACAAGGGTTCTTGTTTTAATAAAAGGTGATTCAGATAATAAAACGTATCGTGTGACTACTATGCGTGCCGGAAACTGTTATTGTGTGAAATATGAACTAACCTTTGTTACGTGGGGTAACCCGGGTAACACAGCTAACACTAATGTAATCATTACGGCATTTTTTTTGTCGTCAAGCTTTATAGACTTCCTTTTGTAAGTGCCATTGGCGAGTTTGACCTTGAAGATAAAAAATAATACTTGCTTTCGTGTGACATAATATTGTGTCACGAAACGAGACAATTAACCATAACCTAAGTATCATATGTGGAATAGTTTGTTTTCGTTTTGCCTAGCCTCAGTCTAAATAAGACTTTATTTCTTTTTTTTTCAGGTAATTCAAAAAAGGAAATAAAATAAATCCCAGTTCCTTCCATGACGCATAATCATCCCACAGTCGATTAACTCGATATGGAACCCAAAACTAGTCATAATCTCGATCACAGATGACGAATCGCGCGCTCATTTGCAAGTGCACAGTGAGTACGTCCATACAAGTGGTCTAGACAATAGGCCCGCAACACTAAGAGTTGTATGATAGGTTGATGACAGCAATAATGATAATAAAGTAGCTAAACACTATAAAGCTAGGAGCAATAATAAAATTATATCTTTCGAAACTACTACCAACGCAACTACTAATTTCAAATTAGATTATAACATCAAAATGGTGGAAACGATCAGATAACAATAGATTATCTTAGAACAATCGATCGTAAACTTTATTTCCATCATTATTGATGGTTTTTACTTTAAAACCGTAAAACTTATCGAGTTATCGTCTGATTCTTATCAATTAATAACTGTTCAGTGTTTACTACTGTGTCTGCACTTGTACTTGAGTATATACTTGTGTTAGTAATTATTTCACTTCAGAATCTTGTTGAACCTATTTTGATATCGGCAATACTTTGAAGTACTTATTTGCTTTCTTGCAAAATACTTTATCTCTATTCCTTTAACTTTCTTTATCGATATACTTGCATCATACGTGTATTTTAGAAATACCTTCACAAGGTAAATCTTATATCATTTAATAGTTTTATCATTTAATACTTTACTTTGTTAAGGCAATTGTTACATTACTCTTATTTCTCTCGATTGTTTATTCTTGCATTCGAATTATTCAGACATCCGTCCTTTAAAATTCAACAATCAGTGTTATTTTAAGCAGTATTCACTACAGGTCATCCAACTGATACTCAAGTACCATCTCTCTTCTCAAGTTCCTGAGGCCAAACAACACAACAAATGCAAAGATAAACAAAATACAAGAGACGTATGATTTCATCAGTGCAGCTCAAGACATGCAGATATTATCAACACATGTCAGTGTCCGCTTATCTGCCTGTCACACTCAAATATTTGAGAAAAACATGAACATAGCTGTCAATGTGAGAAGGAAATATGGACACGTTACAGCGAACATTGAAGGTAGTAGCGATTTCATTCTCCACATCGAAGGAAATATTTGTATGCCCCACATTTCATCTTGTACCGGATCTAGATATCGTGTGTTATAATTTATCAAGGCAAAATATAGAGCGAAAGCTTACAGCTAAAACTCTCGCCTCGACTTTCACGATTGAGCTTTATGAAACTTCTTAGATTTCCCTCTCAAGCTAAACTATTTTTTTTTTACAAATGAGTTGACGAAGCTACAAGCTGTGCAACAACTTTTTCCACATTTTCTGAGCGTCACTCAATGAGTGGTTATCAACGTCTGACTGATCACATGTCGAAGCAGAAGCTTCGAAAGTTAATTTGTAATGTGACAGAGATATGGATAGAAATAGGCCGCAAGGCAAATGCTTTCTCCTGATCTCTAGGAAAGCCGACTAAAACGACGCTTGAAGAAAATGCGCTTGCGATTTCCACTATATCGCTGAGTTCCGCCAGTGAAACGAGTAATTCACATTTTAAATTTAGTGATATCGATAGTTATAGTCAAGTGTGAGAGCGCAATTGATCAGGGTTCCGTGTTTGCCATAACGAGCAAGCAAGATCTGACATCATTTTACCGTATTCGATTTTGAAAGTTACAGATTATGGACAGTCGCTCTAAAAATCCAATATTGGCTACTTGAACTTTTATTTTGGAGTTGGTGCTTGTTTGTTTGCATCTGCAAAGAAGCAACACAAAGTGACAATAGACTGGAAACATATCCTTTGTTCTGAATTCCTCAGCAAGTTGTTGTTCTGCAAAGAAACTTAGGCCGTCTCCATCTTGTACTTGAGTTTCATGAATAACAACCGAAATAGTGCTCAGCGAAATCACGTGCTAAATATAGTTGAATTAAGGCCTAGGCCTTATTACTAAAATCATCTGCACCAAAAATCGTAAGAAATTTCGCAATATCACAAAATTAAGAGCACAATCTTTCACTCCTAACCTCCTCCATAACTAAAACTTTTGCAACACTGGTCGAGATGATTAGAAAAGTTCATTCGATATACTAACGGTTAAGCGGCACGTAATTTCATTTAGTGAGGCAATAATAAGATCTACAGTGGGTCACGAAAAACCAACGCCCTGGGTGATCGTGCGCCGGCGCTTCCTGGCTGACCGACGACGCGGCGGCGCTAGTTAGGGCCTGACTACACCTTCTATTTCAGGAAGAACGTGCACAAAAGAAAAAGTAAATATAATAAGAGTAGGTGAAGTGGCAATCTTCATAGGGTGGCTGGCAGCTGTAGGATGAAAGTAGTCAAGGATCGAGTTTGAAGGCGAACTATGGTAGGAGAGACATTTGCCCGTCGGGCAGCGGCGCGCTGCAGCCCAATGATAGAACTAAAACTATATTTTTAAACTGACATTCTTACTAACATTATCATTAACACTGTAACATTTACCTTGAACACGAAAAACAAACAAGAAAGAGGGTCGACCGATTTGTCTGCTCATAAAACCACCCGCAATAACTTCAGTTTATCCGTGATCGTGGTGCTTGCAACAGCGCCAAATTATCGGGAACTCAAAACAAATAGTTAACATGGTAAATACCCCGTTTTCAATGTTAGTGAAAACTACATTATTAACACAAATTACTCTTTTCAAGAAAGTGTGTATTAAGCTAGCCAAGTATAGGCAGGACAATCAAAAAATTCAACTACTTAAGAACGGTATTAAATTCTAGTCTTTCAATGAGAAAGGTAAAAATAACTCGCAATATATAGCGTTCCTGCAAATGCGTGGGATGCAAATAGCCTCTTAAACTTAATGGTTCATGAGATTACACCACACAGAGGAGCAAGCCGACTTGCCTTTCAACTTGACCGTCTGCTTAAGTTTTATGACGACTTAATGGAGCGAGGAGCTCGGCAAAGTTATGAGAATTTACACCTTAGTGCGCTTTACTTCTGTAAAACGCTACAGCGATCAATGGACAGCGGTAAACGCGTTTAAGTGGATATAAGCTGAACTAAGCCTTAGATCTTCTTGTCTCGTGGGTAAGGAGAAGTCAATCAGCAGAAAAGGCAAGAGCTGTAAATTGTATGCAGACTTCAAGTGGGTAGACTTTTTAAAACCAGACTATTAGCAAAATTGCTTACTCGAGTTCCAAAGAAAAACCAACCTTACTCAGATTGAAGTAGGGCTTTTTTTTCGGATGGGAAATCATCAAATGAGGGATCCCACTCTGGGCGGGGCGCAA
The DNA here is from genome assembly GCA_947578425.1 of Eugnorisma glareosa. Classification (NCBI taxonomy): domain Eukaryota; kingdom Metazoa; phylum Arthropoda; class Insecta; order Lepidoptera; family Noctuidae; genus Eugnorisma; species Eugnorisma glareosa. The sequence goes on from OX387964.1 coordinate 18,894,258, forward strand.
GGGAGTGTCAGACTTGTACTGACTAAAACTCATCCATGTTCCTTCTTTTGCCCTTTGTGTTCCAGGGCCATCTCTTTCCAACAGTCCCGCAGCCCTAGTTGAAGTAGGGCTAAGTATTAAGTCATAGTTGCATCTCGCATCCAACTTTCTCCTGGTCAAAATCATATCGTGGACTTGTCTAAAAACAAAGACATAAGAAATATTTACCAGCGATAGACGGGACAAGACGAAGTCATGATACAATACTTGTTACTACTTAGTACCAAATCGTTCTGTCTAGTGTCACACTCCCGCTTGTCAGGTAGCATTCGTGTGCTCAAAATCAAAAATGTTCGGCATCAAAATTTTTGTATGAAAATATTTCCAATATCTCCTCTATTAGTCTCTTAAATCTCTTTGTCTACAAACTTCAATTGTCATTTTGGCAAGGATCTTCAGTACCATAGCACAATCAAATGAATTGATACAATGTTGCGAAATAATTATGCAATGCTGAAAAGCTCAGATACAAATCTTTGCTAATTATCGCACATTGTCAGGGTCAAGCAATAGTGCTACGTAGAAGATAGGGTTTCTTTATTATATTAGCAAGATAATATAATTCATTGTCATCTTCGTTTATAGTGACGGTGACATTTTAATTTTCACACCTCTAAATTCTTAAAAATGCATGGTCTTCCTTATTTGCATTCCGGGTCTGTGAATAATTGTCGACTTTATATTCGCCTTAAAATAATTTTCCATTTTCGTAAAAAATATTAACCTAATACAAATTCTAGCAATCCAAACTAATCTGCATTCATATAAGAAAGGGTTAATGTACTGGAATGAATCTCAGGCTTCCACTAGCTATGTAAAACAAAAAAAACTTGACAATCGCGTGTCAGAAGACTAGGCTTCGAGCCTGAATGCGTTACAAGCATTCAACCGCAACGAGGCACAAAGAAACTATAACTGTTCCGATTTTAGAACATAATCGGACCCAGTGCCCGCGGCATCCGAACGAAATCGAAATTTTGAACAATATCCGACTAATAAGGACATGACGTGAAAGTGAGATTGAACGCGCAAAAACGCGCGCGTTCGCGTCACGACACCAAACAACGAGACGCGACTAACCTACCTTTACATCACATTGTCCAAAACTGTGCTAAGTGACTCTTAATAACCGTTTAGAAAGTCGTAATTTTATTATTTATACCAATAATTTCCTGAGAGGTTAAAGGTCCACGATCGGCCGCTTCCGTGCTTGACAACCATTAGCCGAACTACAAACTGTTTCGTACACGCAACTCAACGAGAGAACTGTTATATCGGATTTACTGTAAGGTAGATTAGATCCCAACGTTGGCTGTTTTAGAGCAAAACAAAATAGCAGACACAAATTCAAGCCAAAAGCACACATTTTAGTAAAAAAAAATAAAACCGTTCTGTGGTTATGTTTGACCTAGCTAAATTAAGGCTGTCGTCTCCGTGTATTTTCACATACTTTTGATATGTATACGTTTTGCACAAAGTGGATAGGGTGAAAGGCAACAAACAAAATGAAATAACACTAACTATCCTCTTTTTCACTTTAAAGAGAAAATCAAGTATATGAATTTGATAAAACTGACCGTCATCGCAGTACTTCAAACAAGACCGAACGTAAACTTACTACAGAAGAAAGTAACAGTAACATAGTCAATCATACGAACGCAAAAATTTCACCCATTAAATCGGATCGGTCCAACGAAGGTCATAATTTAAGATGAGATGAGTCCAAAGAGACCAAACAGGGTACTTAGTAACAATAGTCGTGAATGGTTAAAGATGGTAGGTAATTCGCTACACGGAGCCACGGAGGCAAAGAGCCATTTGCGGCATTCTCATTGAACATTGCTTTCATACTGCGGTGTAAATGACTGGTTTATCGAGAAGATGAAATCGGTGAAGGAAATAAATAGCAGACAATGGTTGATACGAAGAATGTCTTGAAATAGAAAGGGTGTCAGTGAAAATAAGAATGTGAGCCGAACTTAATTAGCCTTTGCAATGTAGAGAGAGTATTTTAGCAAAGGGTTCTAGGTTAAACTGAGCTACATTTTTAAAGTAGATCACGAATCTTCGTAACCTTTAGTTCATCAAGACACAAAGATTATTATTTGTGCAATCAATTGGAATAGAACTCGTAATATCCGTAAATAAAAGTTACAATTATGTTAACGTGAAACCGGATAAAAGACAAAGGTAAACATTTTAGCAGTTATGTCTTTATGAGACAAAACTACATCAGAAATTGTATCACAGATGAGATGATCTGAGATCTGCAGATTCAAACAAACCTAGAGAAAATGACGAAGCTACGCCCTACACAACGAAATATTAAACTAAAACCACATAAGACGAAGGCAAGAAATAAGGGAAAATATTTAAACATGGGGAAATTACTGCAACACTTATGTGTGAAGAAATTAGAAAATCTAATTTACTTGAGAAAACTTTGAATAACTTTGTGTTGTTAAACCGCACTGCATACGAGTACATAGCAAATGATGTTTACGTTTTAATAACAAGGATTGTTGTAAACTGCCTCGTTGGTCTAGTGTGATTTACTGTTGAATGTGAGGTCTTGGGTTTGATTCCCATGTCAAGCAAAGTGTTATTGGGTGTTTAACATTTGGTCGGCGGTACTATGCTTGTCCACATACCGTGGCACTAACTAAAGAAGCTGATGAAATGTAAGTGTGATTGCAGGTGGGTACACCTCAGCGTTATAAAAAAGGTAGACATCCGCCCAACCCTTCGAGGATTACAGTCGTATGTTTTGTTATTATAACTGAAGAGAGTATTTTCGTAGGAAATATTAATGTACTTAAGTATCTCTACTTCCAGGTATTATCAAAAAAGCAAGCACTCCCACTCGTTCTATGTAACTTTACTTATGTTTAGAATACTTATCAACAAAAAGAAACACGACTTATCTACATTTAGATTATTTCGTAATCCTGAGTCTAACATAGCTCAACAACTTACAAAGAATAACCATTAACCTTTGTAGAAGCTGAAAACAGGAACAAACAAGATATTTTTTACTTTTACTTTGCAAACAATTCCACAAGAAAAAACAACCTAGAAACGTATATTTCCCTTTGTATCTCAACTACATTAAACAGCAAACCATATATTTGGAAAGTAAAAACAAAATGTAAAAATTTCCAGAGTCAAAGTCAGATATTTTCCGAAAGACAGCCATTCATAAGTAATTAATTATACAAGGTATTAATTAGTAAGAACGCTAGCTGATGACCCTCAAGAGCCCCGAGCATTCGCTGCATCTCCGCGCAATGCTATGACATGACCTGCACTAACAATTGCAAGAGCATGAAAGTAAACAGATGGTAATCCGTGAAACGTGTACCCAACAAAACAAAATTACAGCTGCCAACAACAAACCTAACACCACTGAAGATCCTACCTTAGATCAAAGACAGTAGAGTTCACGATGAGTTTGTTATTGTAAATATAGATGCTGTTACCAACTTGGTAGGTTTAAAGCGTTAAGTTTATCTGCGAAGAGAGTAATTTCGCTAATTTGTTGTACTAAACAGAACTGTAGATACGGTAACACGAACTTGGCGTATACACGAGAATCGTAAAGATGCTGAAAGTAATGAATGTAATTAAATGTCTTGCTGATTTCCAATGTTTAGTAGCATTAGTTTCTAAGTACCAATTATAGAAAACGAGAAACTATTAGTAACGGTTAGATTATACAGAACCGTGGAAAAGATAATCTGAAGATTGTAGAAGTGAATGAACGTCTAGAAATTCCATGAATAAACCGAGGTTAGATACGTTAACCTGATATTGATCGTTTGGAAATTGTATTACTCTTTCCTTCGTCTACGTTGGCATACCAACCAGAAAGCTCACAACAAACTCAATTTCCGTAGGAACCAATATCCTTCCGGTACCGTCTATTTTTTTTTCATAAAACAAAGCAAAAGCTTTTAGTTTGACCCAACTTACATTGATCCTCAACGTGACAACTTTACAAGAAAAAGAAATACATAAAAGCCTTTAAGTTCCTGTTCGAGAAACCTCCTAAAAGTAATTTACAACATCATCTGACCGTAAAAGGCGAACAATGATCCCATAAATAATTCAAAAGAAGTTTATTACAATAGCACCTGAGTCCCATGGGAACATTCGCAGGACATGGCCGTCATGCACCGCGGGACACCGTGGTACCATGGGGTTACTCTACTTACATTAAACTATTTAATGGTCATGGTGGGATTCGCGGAATCAGTCGGAAAGGGAAAATGATGAATGTGGTTAGTATGTTGAGGTCTTGAGGACAAAGAGGTGGTAATGCGTACATACAATTTGCAAGGGATAAGCAGGACAATGATAAAGACGAATATAGAGTACTGGGGTTCACATATGACTGGGAAATAATCTTTGATGATGACTAACGTGTTATTTTTAAAACATTAAATAATACTTATTAGATGCAATAAAATTCTTGTGGCCAGTAGTCGTTATTGTCAGCAAAGCAAGGAAGCGACAATAAATGACGCCTCTCTCCTTCCCAATCAAGTAAACAAGACAAGAGACAAACAAGAGTAATAAATAAACAACCTAATAAATAAGGTCATTAACCGCTAGACCTTGACAGTAGCCCATCCCAGAACAGCGACATAAAGCACTGAAGCTATTAGCAGTAATTTGATTGTCTCCAGACCTAAGGGGAATTGCGGTATACAGTAAACTTGACATATACTAATGGAAACATCCGAAAATTTCAAAGCTCTTAATTAAGTAACACAAAATTAATTTATTCCACGAAGACCCATTTGACACAATTTTGTAGCAAACAAAGAAAAGATATGCCTATAAAAAACAGACTGTCGTGTAGGTTCACTAGGAATGTGAATTCCGAAAAAAAATACAGAACACGCGATGGATAATTACAAAAGTAAAATCCGAGCGCAGCACCTTCGTGATGTATGACAATCGAGCTGCAGTCGACGCTATAAATTTTACCTCATAATTGGTATTTGGGACACCGGCGGAGACAGAACTGGACAACATTTCTGTCGGACCTCACGCGAGCCATTCGATAAAACTGCAGTATGAAACGGCTAATTTGAAAACACTATTATCAACGAAACAGTCGAAGCTAAAGAAGCACTTTTGAATTTAGTAGATTAATGTCAGACTCTCGCAAACAGTGTCAAGTACAGGTTTAACGATGAGAACGTGAGAGACTTATTGGCAAAACGTCGATGTGTACTAACAAAATATCGTAATTCGAGAGATAATGTTAGGTTACTTATTTAAATCGAAGTGAAAATGTAAGGTGATAAGTAATAAGTGAAATTACGATCTCTTTTCGGTCATTCGCACGAAAGTTTTGCAAAGTAGGTGATGACGTTAAATGTTAGCAAAATCAATTTCAGTGTTATGGGTACGACAATATAAACGTAGTGAAAGTTGCTATGCATTATGTGAAACGAGAATATCGATGAAAACATTGTAGACATCTTGATCTCGGACCAAGAAGTCTAATTCTAAAACAGGCTCAGTCTATTGGCTTTATCTTGAACGGAGGAAACTAAACAGATCGAATCAAGAATGTCTTAGCACGCGAACAGCTGTCTCAAAGCGGTAAAACCAACATTGACATTGAAAAAAGTCGGATATTATACCGCAACGGGTGTTTTATAATTACCACCTGTCATCAGATGGACTCAATTCTCTGACAGCTTTATAGAGACGAAGTAAAGGTGAAAGAGAATGCCCGATGAATATCGTAGTGCTGATAATGATGACTAATGCACGTTTATTTGGATGCTGTCTTCATAAATATTATGATATTTTTATTATTTTGATATTTCTTACTGAATTTTGTATCCTCTAGAATACTCGTATTTACGATTTTTTTAGCATGATTGTAAATTATACTGCATAAAATAATGTTTTATGTTCATTAGTAGCTGCATTATATGAAAATAACTTATTTTACATGTATAACGAATTCTATAGCTTTATTACTAACCTTGGCATCTTACATAAAAACCCGCACCGAATCATCAACCATAACACTGCTAAAGCTCGAACAGTGAATGAGAAATTAAAAACTCATCTACAAACGAATGATCGAACCGTTACAGTTTGCTACCAACCAGTCAGCAACATTAGAAGATACAGAAAATCTACTCTTCACAACGTCGTATAATGCAGTTTATGCAGCATATAAAAATGTGACGAGAGAAAGAAAAATCCCTAAAGCAAGTCTTGTAAAGACCGCAGTGGTTGAATGATATCACTGATAAAGACCAACTTAATGCTGAAGGAAAAACTACAGTTAAAGCAGGAATCGTCCTTTCTTCTTTAGCAATGGACTTAAATTCAAAAGATAAGTGGATTCAGACTAACTTTCTTCCACAGGTGTTCAGATTTTTTTCATAGGTCTTCTGAAATTTCTGTCATGTCGTCGTAAGGGCCACTTTAGCCTTGAATCTTGAGACAAAGCTCAAGCACCGTTGCTTCGAAGAAAGTAACACAAGTGGAACGAGAATTATTTCTGCTGATAATTGTTGGCGCTGGACGTAAATTAGTTATTATTATAAACCTGTAAGTTGGTCCGAAAGAGAAATTTTAACGAAAATTTTTATGCTGTTTAGGTCACATTCTGGAGTTGCGATTTTGATGTTAATGAGTGAGGTGTATACATTTTTACCTTAAGCAGTTTCGGATGAGTACCTAAAGAATTAAAATCTGTCTTTGGCAAGGCAAGCGACAATTTGCTCATATTTTGTGAGTAGAATGTTTCATACTTCTGCTGATCACAACAGGAGTTTTACGAGCTATAAATCCTGGTTAGTCCTTAATGTCCACCTCACTGATTAATTTGCATATTTGAGTACAAATGAAGACGTCAGTCACACAGTCCTAACCAATTTCACGTCCAATTAAATATTTTAAATCAGCCATTTTATTTATTCTTCGCATTATGTAAACGAGCTATTGCGACAAATGTAACGACAACATTTTGCGTCAATCCCACGGAAAAACCCACTTAATCAGAATATCGATCAATCAAAGTGGCGAACACTTTTATCTATTGATATTTTATAGCGTCAAATATTCGAACGACTAAGACCATTTTACTCTATGTCTTAAAACATGACACCATCAATTTACACGGTCGATTTCGGACAAGACAAAAAGCCGCACGGCAACTGATATGAACGCTACCTGGTCACAGATAAACTAGATAAAAGAACATTGATTAACACTCCGATGGTTCTTTATAAAGAGAGAATTTCTCAGATAAAAGAAAAAGATAAATTAAAGACTTGTCAATAGTACCGTAATGAACTGAGAATTGTTAGAAATTGCCGTTGCAGTTGTGAGCCGTAGTAATATTTGGATCCCTTTTTCGTTTTAATGAACCTATTTAGTTGCAGTGTGTAGGGGAGTAAGTTAACGTTACGCAAGAGGGAACAAGTCGGGCGAGCGACACGGGTGGCTGTCCGCCGGATTACCTTCGCGGCGTCAATGACGTAACGGTCGCCGGACGCCGGACAAAAAAAATAAACGATCCAAGTGACATTGATTTTGAATATTGAACTTGAATGTTTACGGAAGAATGGTCAGCTGTTTGTCAATGACTCAACAGTCGATTAAACAGAAGAAACTCCAGAGAGATTGATACGACCTTAGAGAGAAATTGTGTTGGAGATGTGTCACTTGGTAAATTCTCAGACGGTCGTTAAACTACTGGATAACAGAGTGATCGTGGAATTGACAATTATCCGTTTAACAAATCGAAATCACTTAAGTTCGTTAACAGAAGAGTTAAAGTGGACGTTGGTCGCCAAAAAGAACAAAATAACGTAAACCGAGATAAGGATGTTAAAAGAGAAAGGATAGATGCCACGACGAAAATAGCCATAATAATCACTGAACATACGGGAAAAGAAAACAAAGATGCAAAAGAAGACTTTGAAGCTAAACAAACATTGGCTGAGGGAAAAGTATACAAAACGTCTAATTATACAAGAACGTCATTAAATTGTAAACAGCTACGTCGCTTTATCATTATTATTAAATTTTTATCGCTAAAAGATATCCACCGTCTGAAACAGTAAATGCAAGGTGCAAATTAGATAACTGAGTTACGAAAACGTTACACAACGCAAGGCTGGAATGGAATGTTCAGTGCTAAACTGTTAACCCTTCAAGGCCTTGGGTTTGTAGCAAATCAACGACAATTTGCTTACAAAAGGTGAGTATAATTTACTAAGACAATAAAGTTAAACAAATAGCGCACTAAATAAATGTGGGTTTGAGGACACATTCACTTTTTTCAAATAGTTCAGAGGATGCCCAAAATTGTACAAGCAGACAATACTCATTAGACTGACCATGACTTTGGCCGATAACGTTTTGTAGTGGAAGATCAAAAGGCAAATTTCTAGAATTACCCGCAGCAAGCAAATACAAGACAAATGTCACCCTGATCTCCAGTCATTCTCATCTTACTTATACTACGGAGATATCGTTTGTTATGGTCTGCGTTTATCTCCGGCTGACGATTTGGTTTTTGACATTGACATTTTAATGAATGACAAGGCGAAAAATTTTCGCAAACTCATTTGATTGGAAACTTTAGATGAGCCTTTTGTAATTAAGTTTTTTGCGGCGTCAATAATTTTACTAGAAAAAGTGGAGCTCCTTGCAAGTTGTGGTAATTAACTAAATGCTGATTAATTAAACAATGTCAGTCCGGACATGTGTATATTTCAAATGATGAATGGTCTCCGAAATATTTATGTACGGTGTGGTATTGTTACTTACGTTCTTTAGATCGAACTCAGGGTGACAGCAGATTAAACAATTTAATAGTGTAATGAATATTTCTTTGAAGATGAAGACGTTTATGAAATATTGTAGAAGGTGAAAGTAACACTGAATGCGAAGATGTAAAAATTGGGTCTCGATAATGAAAAATAGAAATTGATACATCGAATAATAATTAATAGTTTATAATTAAATCAGCAGCCACATTGTTAGCAATGGATATCAAAAGTTGATGAAATGATGTATTCTCGACTGGATATATAACTGCTGTTTCCGTAAACGTGTTAAACCAGGCTGCGAATAGCAAAGACACCGCCTCAGTATCGTCTATTTTTATTAAATTATAATACTTGAGAGATGCGCATTTTCCGTCGTCCTTGCGGTTACTCGTATCGCATTACTAACCCGTCGACTGCAGCGGTTGTACGCTTCGTTGTGTCCGATTTCTTGTGACGCCGCCACTGCCAATCGCGTACATCAAAGATCTATGTGACTGCTTCTTGTGTTCTGCTTTGTTTATCTTTTTAACCGACTTCTTCTGTGCAGTCTTTGGAATGTCTTATAATGTTATTAACCAGTTGAAGGATTGTGTTACTAAAGGGTTGCCGGTGCCATGGAAGAGGACAGTGTCGTTGAGAGGATAGGATGCGGTGTGTCTTGTCTTACTTATGTAATCGCCCTCGGGGCACACAGGCCAATGTGTATTACAGCATATGCATTACATCAATTTACACATAAGGCCCTACCATAATCACAGGCAGGGCAGGTCAAGTTTACAGTTGGTGCGCACCTAGTATAAAATCGCATTTGTATATGTTACGGCTAAAGGTAGGAGTGAACATAAAGTTAAGTTTAGAAGCCTAACTTAGGTTAGGTTAGGGTATGTTAACCTGAGGGAAGTCGAAACCACTCTCCCGACCCGCAGGCATCGGCGGAGGGCGGCCAACGCCGTCTTCCAGCCCCCCTAAACGGGTCCAGAGGGACGGCGGACTTGGGGACGTCCGCCGCCCCCCAATATAACTGGACCCGAGGTGGTGGCGCGTAGTGTTCCACGCGCGCCCCTACTGAGGTCGCGGGGGGAGTACACCTCACTCCCCTCGCAGAATTGAGGAGGCCCGCGCACGCGGGCCGGCACTATCCGGGGATCGTGGAAGGCGCACTAGTTCCCATGATCCCCGGTGCAAGTGTGGGAAGGGAACACCAGGGTGGTTTTTAGTCAGAGTCTGACAGGCCCCTCCGCCCGCCCCAGGGCGGAGGACATCCGTGAGGATTTTCCACCCCGAAACCAAAAAAAAAAAAAAGGGTATGTTAACCTAACCTAAGTTTAGCCGGCTAATCTTAAGAGCGGCCAACCCGTCATACTTTTCATACAAACGCTCGTACGTGATTATGCAGTTGTTACACATCTATCTTTGATTTTTTTGAACTATTAAGAGGGCCCTTCCCGGCGCGTCTATCGTCAACGCGAGCATGGTCGAAAAGCTTGTTGTTTCATCCAGAGCCTTAGCGACGATATTCCTTAAATTCCCCGGTCTTACCCCGCACATCTCGTCTCCCGCGCACCTCATACCGCTTAACGCGAAGACATTGAACGAAAAACAGTGTTCGAAAATTTCTTAAACTTGTTCCAGGAAATACATCTTTTTGAATAAGTCTTACAAGTATGTGAAATAAATATTTGTCATTAAGAATCTCCATTACATGTGCAAGGTTTCTATCGTAATGTTTTCTTTACTTTTAGAGTTTATGAGTACTTTATGAACGGCCAAAGTTCCGGTAAAATTTGTGCAGAACAGCCATTTTTGGAGGCTTATACTGAATTTGTTTCTACAATTTTTTATTTTTTGCTTCTATAGAAACCTAGATATAGTGCACAAAATACTTAATAGTTCAAAAAAATCAAAGATAGATGTGTAACAACTGCATAATCACGTACGAGCGTTTGTATGAAAAGTATGACGGGTTGGCCGCTCTTTAGTATTGAATTCCAAATCGAAAAAAAGACCTATACGTCTGCCTTACTACTTTAAAAAAAAGGAACGCTTATTCTAGAGATCAAAGATCACGATTCCATCTATATCTATTCATGAATGAGTCAGATTCTTCAGAGATTCGCATTTTCCCCCGTCCTTGCGGTTATAGTGAGTATTGTGTTACCTTACCACCCGTCGTTGGTTGCCGCTCGGCGCTCGGTCTTACGCCTCGTTGTGTTCGGTTACCAAAGCGCCGCGGTCACGTACACCAATGATATTGATCTTTGTAAACGCTCTGAGAGACCATCAATTTCAGGTGATGAGAAACTTGAAAAATTACTCCAATATCCTCCAGGCAATTGGCCTATCGTAAACCGTTGTTACTACTTGAAAAGAAACGGAAAAGCAAAATTAAATGCAATTTACAATTACGAAAATACTGACAGAAAATTATGAGAATGGGGAAATGAAGATGACAGCTAGTATTTTTTAATCCCACATTAAAATGACGACCATAACAATTTTCTTAATGAAGAGGCACGGGAAACGAAAATTAAGTAAAATGTAACTAATGATGGTATTAATCTGAGGAGGACGGAAATCATTATCACACAGCATGATACTACGGATACTCGTGTACAATTTATTTATGACTATCTCGATCACGTGTTAACTGTCTTTTCGGATTTAGAAATAGGCATTTATACATAAATATTTACATACACGGTGCTTATGATAGGTGCATAGACTTTGTAAGGGGACTTATGTGTAAACCGAGAAAATACAAGGAAATTGCCTCATGTGTTACGAGAAAATAAGATTTTCCAGGTTAAGTGTTAAAATAATGTGTCCAAAAGTTAATGCCAGCATTTTGAGGTTGGCTTCGCTAAATATTCAAGAATGGTGTCAAGATTTCGGTAATAATAAGCTTGGAAACCTGTCCAAATGCATAAAAACATTAAAAAAACTTCAATTTTTCACGAAATATGAACAGTAGCCTTGCATTTCTCAATTAGGTAATTTGGGAAACAAAAACGGAATAAGTTTACTACCGTGGAATTAAGTCAAGGACAAGAGTCGAGCAGTAAGATTAACTGTGGAATTATACTGGCTTCACTCCAAATGTTTCCACGCGAAGGAAAACGAGGGAAAAAGTGGTTCGTAAGTAAAGTAGGAGGAAATGGTTATTTAATTGCCTTCACGTGCCGCCAATTTGCATGACTGCAGTTCTGCAAGGCTGCAACTACATTTTTAATGAAGATTATGGTACCAAGCTTTGTTCCCTAGAAATGAAAGACCAACGTATCAGATAAAGCATTTGATCCTGTGTTTCCAAATGCCGCATTTCTAAAGTGAAGAACAGAAGACAACCAGTACAAAACGTGCCATATCGTCGATGAAGGAACCGATCGCGCGAATAATTAGGTCAAACATCGTCATCGACAGTACTTTGCTACGATCTAGTTGCGTAAGATAAACAACCCCATTACAGAAAACACGTAACCGTTAGGCACATTGCGAAGACGCACATAAAGAATCTGTAACAAAAGATTAAGCAAGAAGAAAAATTACATCCCATTACCTGCCCCGTAGGCGGGCTGTAGAACTTACAAACCGGGAAATGCTGACAGCGGATCTACACGATGGGCCATCACAATGTGTTCGCGAGTATGCAACACATCAAAATGTCAACCACCCGCCCACTGAGTGTGGTCCCCAAGGCCGTTGGTACACCTACGCTCTAGTTAGGAGAAAGGACCTATTGTGACTGTTTGAATCATATGTCTGCGATTAGGCGCTATTATTAGACACAATTTGCATTGTCAACCTTATTGTCGTGATGAGGTATGTTGTTAAACTCGTAATATGGCTTGCTTGGTTGAGTAACATGTGACAGGATAAAAATGTGATTCTTATTGTTTGGGGAGAATTTGGAGCGGGGAGTCAGTTTATTGTGGTCAGCTTGAGTGGCGATGGTGAAACCAACATTGATAGGTACGCCGAATATGTGATATAGTTTAGATACCAATAATAGTAAGCTAGCCATCTTCTACATCATTTTCTTAATGCAATTTCGACAGCCGAATCCCTAAATTCTTGTCCTGAATATCTGATCCCTTTACTTGCGACTGTACGCTGACTCATGTTCTTTTACTTTCCTTCGAAGCCTCTTTTGCATGCACATTATCATAGGTGGTGCATAGTATACAATAATTTGTCCTTGACATGTATACATACATCATAATTCAATGACGTTTGACAGCTCACGGCGGCCTTGGTTTTGAAGCGGTGCGCGTACGCCGATATTGGAGACACATCTAGTTTAGGTATTTCTATTATATTTGCATGTATTGTCTACTTAGTCGAGTATTGTTGAAAGATTTGGTAAGAATTCTTATATTTCCTTTGCCTTTTCCTTTTGGAGACAGCGCGACGGCATTTGCCTAACTGATTAAACAATCAGTGACCACTAAAATTATCTCTGTGATAATCAGATCAAGACCTTGATGAGTAAAGTCAAGTATCATCGATTCAAATCATGTCAAATCGAATACTCTGATTGATAACCTTGTGGCGGCCTCTAATCATAAATTAAGAATTGATGTACAATTTAAACAATCTTACCATCTATTTGTTTTAAGTAATCTGCTTCCAATAAATTTAAATTAGGTCATAACTTGTTACTCTGTTTTCCGCTTTATCCATTTAGGTACTTTTACTGTGATCTCGAATATCCTTGATAATGGTTTCTTATCCAAGTTTATCAGTCTCAAGTGTAAGGGTTACACTTTGTTTATATCTGAGGCCAACTTTTATGTAAGTCCTTGTGTTAAAGCTAAAAATACCCGAGTACATATTGGGTGCTTTTTAATGTATAACACAGACTACATTATTTGATACGAATTTCTTGTCCACTTGTCTTTATCTTTTATAAAAAAGTTGGGCGATTCTCTGGTAATTTCACAAAAAATTGCCCATGATTTAAAAATCTTTAAATCATCGGCATTTTTCGTTAATTTAAAAATACCTCCTTATCGTGTAGTTTAAATTCTCATCGATAAAATTCCCCTGACAGACTGTCAGTCTTTTGAAAAGGATTGAATAAATCTGAGAGTGATGACGTTCGAAGATAAGAGCAACGTGAAAATCAATCGTGATAATGATATAAGTATCACATGCGACGGAAATAAACTAGATAATGATATAAATGTTGTTATTATATTGACTTTATGCGTTGTTGCACGTGTTATAAAATGGACGACAACGGTAGTCGCATAAAATTCATATCATCGCTGTGTCGTCTCCTAAGCGCTCTAGCAACGTTCTACCCTAAACTGGCTTTTGCAGTTTTAACAACACTTCTTTTCTCCGACGCAGAATAAACTCGACTAGATTTTTCATTAGTGATTTGTTTAGTTTCTATTTGCACATGGTAAAGTTTTCCAAATAGGTAGGGTAGGACATATTTGTTATTTTATAACCCTGATTAAATTCGCTTGATATAATCTCAAAACAATCTTAAAACAAGACAGGACATTCTTTGCACCAGCGGATATACAAGAATTAATATGAATAAAGAATGACAACGTCGCCGAGCGTCGGTACGACAGTCGGTCATCCAAACATTAAACAAAGCAGACGACTAAAAATTCTAGAAATAAAAGCAAAACCTAGTACTGCTTTATATTTGTCCGCAAAAAATGTAAATATAGTTGGCGTGTCTAATTGTTTGCTCGAAGCCAATGAACCGTGGCAGAAGTCAGATCAAGTTAAAGACCCAACTCTTTACTAGTCTAAGTTTTTATGAGAAGAAACTGTCAATCACTCATTTAGTTGAAGAAATAAAAATATCACAAAACTGTCGCCATCAATACGAGCTTTTAGAACAGCTATGGAAGAGATCAAATAACTTTATTGGTATAATAAATGGAGTATAGAGAAGCTGTGAAGAATTTACTGCTACTATTAAGTTGTATTAAAGTCTTTATGGATCACCATAACAAACGCAAGTTCTTCCACTTCATTTATATGGCGCAGACTAACACATAGATGAAGCTACATCGCATCACGATACAAAAACTACAATCAACACAAAAACCATTTTACAGATTCTATTATATCCTCTCCCATTTAGTTTAAACCATTAACCGGAACAATTAAAGGCCTCTACAATAAATTTAGCGGACGGACGTTTACAAGCGCCACGAATTTGGTAAATTAAAAATCTTTTGTCGCTTAGATTTTATCTTTGGACAATAGAACAGGACGATAAAGGAAGCAAAACCATAAAACGGTCAAAAACCGACGCCCACTGGCTTGTGTCAAATTTTGGATATGCAAACCGAATGACGCCATGACTGACAGCTGCTGGCGTATATGTAAAACTGGCTGAGACTAATTTGAATCTAGATTTTTATCCAACAGTTGTGTGATGTTCCCATGAAGTCAGTATAATAACTAAGAAGGACAAGTAGCAAAGATACAACGGCAGAAACAGATATGATGAATCATTTAGCACTTCATACAGATGGTCATACATGCACGCCGGTTGCGAGTACTATACGCACCTGACCTTTCTGAAGAACCTTGTTGTATGAACGTGGATGAGGCAAAAGGAGTATGTAAGGATTGTAGCAGGTGGCGTTCTGTGGTGTCTACCTACCCCCATAGAAAAAGGCGCGAGTTTATGTTTGTATGTGAATTTAGCACCAATCAGGCAACCAGAAAAATTGGACTCCAAAAAAGGCAATCCAAGAGCCAAACGACAAAGTTGCCGACTGTAATGTTCAAACTTCGCGAAAGCAATGACAATACTTATGTATCTATACAATACAATACAAATACTGTTACCAACACTTTTCTCACAGACACAGCACAGTTTAAACAACCACAATGACTCTCATTACATTTGATTCACAAAATCGATAGCTCCGAATTTGCATGCATTATATAAAAGAGTATAAATAAAAGATATTGTTACGCAAAAGGAAACGAAACGTATTCTGTACGGTGATTTGGATCTTAACGAAACAAAGAGCGAGCATCGTTTAGGATGGTTAAACTGCACTTTTTTTCTTATCTACCATCAGTACGATTTGCGCTGGTAGAAATTTGCACCTATCATCAAGTTTCCCACGATAGAAGCTCGTTACATCAAGTTACTCGAAAATAAAAGAGTTACACAGTGAAGACCACAGGCCGCTCGACTATTAACTACTAGTGATGTTCTCTTACTTACCGACTAATGTTAAAGCTAATGAAGAATCAAATGAAAATAATTGACGTAATTAAATAATTAACACAGTCATATCATGGACTATTAAGTAAACAGAAAGATAATTAACGATTGAACATTTATTCATTAAACAACCGTTTTGGATAAAAACATGGCACTATTTTTAATGACGGTGTTTTTAAAGAAGACAGGATAGTTAAAGATTATCGAATCAAGATACCGATGTTAAGATAATTTAGATGAGAGATGAAAGCTTGAGATAGTAAACATGGAAACCTTGTATTACATTAAAACACTGGACTAGATTACATACCCACTAATGAGCAAAACAATAAAGAAGAAACCAAGGAAATCAATTTGTAACCTTATCGTACGTTTCCCAAAAGCATCTCCATCAAAGGCAACAAAAAACAGCAAAGGACCAACTTCTAGACTAAGACAAGACTAACTGCAAGGGAAAGAATCCCAAAAAACTGGTACACAGTATACAAGACAAACACTACCACAGAATTTTTGCCTCAGAAAAAAGCAGATTTTATTAGTCCCTCACTAAACTCCATTGGTTCCCACAAAGGATGGGGAGCGTTTCTAGACGGCGAACTCTTACGAAACTCACAATTTCATTAAATTATCTACAACAGAGATTTTAAAACAGGTTCCCTGGTAACCGACGACACCCCGGGCTACAATGGACTTTCCCAATCAAAAAAAGTTGAACAAATACGTGCTACGGTAATAAATATTGATTCAGTAACGTTTAATAAAGTATCTGGTACGAACTATGTTTGGGAGACGAAGGTACTTGGAAAGTAAAGTATCTGTATCGGAAAGGGTCTTGTCAAGATAAAAGTTTGTTGATGGGGAAATTGAAACTTTACCAACTGTCTACAACTAAATATGGTTAGGTATTTTATATTTGGGTACTCCTCATAGCTGTAATATTCTTGATCGTCTCACACAGACCCAATATGGCGCAACCAAAAACAATTTAAAACAAAGTGCCATCAGCGTTCGGCATTCACGCAATGGGAAATCTCTAGTCGGGTTTCCACTGAACACCGTCCATAAATATGTCATTGTTATCATTCGAAACATCACTCATTTTAATTCGACGATCGAGAAAGGCCGGCTCATCAATTTATAAATGCATCATTACACGGTATAAACATAGTTTCGTAACGTAAAGTTCCGGTTCTACGCACTGAATTTCTCAATGTGCAGGGCATAATTTTTAATTCGATGGCATGTTGGGAGTGCATCTTTGGATTACTTAATATATCGATGAGCATGGTAAAATAATGGGTGTTGCTTAAGAGTTAAGATGGTAAATGTTTAGTACGTGTGTGAGTATCGGCCACTTCTGGCCATAGAATACGGCCAGAAGTGATAAATGAATGGTACCCTCTTTCACACCAATTGAATGTGCCTATTCAAAAGAAATTGAAAATAAAACGCTTTTCGGTTTTCGTTAAAATTCAGTAGGTTAGAAAGCCTTCATTAATCACAATTTAGCCACGTTCTATTAATCAAAGTAAACCGCTTACTAAGCAAAAATATGATTGCATTCGTTAGCAAGTTGGATTTCCCTAGAGTACGCCAGAAAAGGATTGGCTTGTTAAAATGTGAGAATCTATTGTTCATTCATTATTTAACTGAGAATGTTATCTTTGCATCAAGTCGGAGGCCTGCTTTGTGGCTCGCCGTGGAATCCCTAGGAACTGTGCGACTAATTAGAATATAAAGACAATAATCTTAGAATTTATAGGCCTTTTACCACAAAGCTGTAAAACTAAGAAACAATTCAGAAAATGTGCTTATTCATGTAGATTCTCATGTTTTATGTTAATATGGTAATAAAAGAAACGGACATCAAATGTGTCTAACTATCTGTTTTAGTTAGTTAAAGTTTACTTTTAGTGGTTTACCAGATATTAAAGTTGATGGAACTTGTCATTTTTCCAAAACGGAGACGAGTCTTTTCACATAAAATCCTACCAAGATAAGAAGTAATTTTTTTTTACTAGACTTGAGGACTTTATGCCTATCTTCAAATTATTACTTAATCTTTGAAGCTGCATCACAGGTGCACGCAATTTGTAAGCTGTCAAAATTGAAAGTGAAGCAAACGCAAGGCAACCATTGCACCAGCCGCAATGAATCGTAGATTATAAGAGATGATGTAAATACGCATAATACGTAATTACAGTACCTTTTATGTGAGAGCTGAATTGATTTCTGATGAAAAGGCATACGAAGTATAAGTTCTATAGAAATAGACAAATTTTGGAGTATGAAGAAGGGGTCCGATCATTAAATGCAACGGACAGAAGTGATTACGGTTTGATTTTCAAAATTAATGACTTGTGTGAACAGACGATATAGAACAATAAAGAACCCTTATTTAGGATCTGCCGTAGTCGGTAAATTAAATTAGGAACTTAATTTTGAACCCTGTCTGCAAACAACTAATTGGGTACTTACCTAAGAGCTGACCCAAACTCTAATTAATCCGTCTAGCTAGGTCCACTTATATCCGAATATCCAGGCTTTAGACGACCTTTTTCAGGTTAAACAAAACCTATCTAATAGGTTGGTTTTTCGTCACAAGTAACGTAAAATACGCAGAAACTATAACACCGTTATCACTCGTAACTAAACGGATGAAAGTGACTTAAAACAGAAAACGTAACGTATTATGTAAACGTTACAGCCGGCGTACAGTTTACGGGCCTTGAACTTCAATTACATAAAACCGTTAAGTGTATTGTTTCCCACTACCAAACGTTTCGGTCCGGACCGGAAGATCGCAAGTCAATTAAAATAACAGAACAGTATAGCTGTATGGAGATGAAAGCTTTGAATGTAATGTCTGATGCACATAGAGATATTGAACGTGTCTATGAAATCGAAAATATGAAAGGAATGAATTTCGTGGTGTCTGTACTGACAGACAGTTTAAGATTGGTAACCAGAAGAGCAGTAAAACCAAAAACAATTTAAATAGCGAGGAGACCAAAGTACGTGAAGTGCAAAAGTCAATGTGGAAAAGTAAAATCTGGTAAGGAATTAATTTAGGCATCGAAATGGGAAATGCTGAGTAATGGGCAATGAGAGCCTGCCCTCTGTCCCCCCAAAAACTGTAATTGTCGCTGCCACAGACATTGCCGTGAAAGTGGGTGAGTTTTGGACCAACCAAATTTAAAAAAAGAAGTAAATGGAGACGTTTAAAAACAAATTACCAGGATTAAGGAAAGATACATAACAGATAAAGTTCACTAATAAACAACACAGCAAAGATGATTGAATTAACGATAGAAATACGCAACTGCTCAAGCTTGTAGTCTTACACCTTCATAATCCAAGCATTTGAATCATATGGTTGTGGACCCGAGTTCAAGAGGGTTCAAGGGGATCGAGTCACCAGTGCATGTTGTACTTAGGACCTATGGAATCCAGTCTATAAATACCTACACATATTAATGATAACTAAAATATTTAACGAGCTGAAGATAAGGCATATGTGGCATCTTTTTAATTGATATGCATTTCACAATGATTTCAATTTTATACATGTCAGATGTGACGTAGCAGTCATTAACGTGTAGGTATTTATTTATAGGCATTATATGTCACGAGCTTGTGCAGGGCATTGCAGGGGTGATATCACTGATGTATTATGAAAGCCACATGATGTGAAAACGTGCTAAAAGTATTAGTACTTTTATTTTATTTTTCATAGATGAGGGTCAACCCTAAAACTGTTAGCAGTTTTAGGGTTAACCCTCATCTATGAGCACGGAATCGCATTTTCCGTGCTCCTTCTTTTCTGTCGCTCAGAATCGTCATCTGCTAGAGCGAGAAGCAGAGCGCTCGGCACCACGCAAAACACATCTAATCTGACTATATTGAAATTCGTTAACCCTGGGTTCCTAAAACCGAAAACAACTCTCTGATGGTTTCAAAGTATTGATTGAAAACTTACATAGACAGTATTTTTTTTTTCAGAAACTAGCTGCAGCAGCTGTTTGTTTTCGGAGTACATACACAACAAGATGTTCTAACCAATTTTTTAATCACCTCCTAAACCGAAATATATTATGTCATAAAAAGTATCGTTATATCCGCCCCGGACCACTTTTTATGATACTTTAAGGGGCAGAATTACGTCTGTTTGTGGCCATTTTCCGGTTGATGAACGACGTAAAAGATAAAAGAAACATTGCTGTGCCAAATAAGAACATTCCTATCTTGGGGCAATTTTGGCTCCATAACATGAAATGCCCCAAAACAGGTTGAAGATTCTGAGACACAGGGGGTAAATCAGATGGTGTCATGGAACTTTGGCGATGTTTATGTCCGGCAGCGGACTGTTAAGGGTTTAATTGATCGAACTACATAATACTAAAGATCTTCGCATAACAGCACCATAGATACGATATTCAATATGTATAGGCTATCGATAGTTTTATTTTTCACCGAACTTCGATATTTTTTGACGCAGCGCGGTGAATCTTATGATTTAAAGCTTTGCATAAAACTTATCACCAAGTACTTTACTTCAAAATAACAAACATTGATAGTTAACGCTGGATTAAGATAAAATGTAGATTCCCATCAATCACAAAATTCACACAGGTAAAGAACATGACAACTCCGATCACAATACACCGGGCAGCCAGGCATTACATGATAGTGACGCATACCAGATAATCTGAGACGTTTAGCCGAATCAAAGGTCGCTCGTTATCCACCAGATAATAGCACTTACACAAACATGCAGCTATTAGTTTAGAAAGTTGATAGATCATCTTCCACAATTGATAATTTGACGGGTGCTGTACCAAAAATGTTACGGCATAATTGGTGGTGTTACGGAAAAGAACAGAAGCGGTCTGTGGCATGCGGAAAGAAAGAGGTATTACTTGGGAACAGGCTTTGAAAAGACTTGTATCCTCGTGTAAAAAGCAACTTTGTTGAGATCACAGCATTGAATGTGACTGCAAAGTAAAGCAGCGACGCGACTGGTTTAGAATTAGAAATACATGATGAGTTTTTCAAATAGGCGTGGAAGGCCATATCCGAAACTATGAGAAATAGCGAAAAATACTCAAAGGAGTCCCGTTTTTGATGAAAACTAAAAATGTATGAAAACTAACTGTATCACAAAACTCAATCACGGAAGATATCCCATGACAGTTAGTGTAAATGTAAACCGTGAAAGTTTAAAACAGTGTGAACTAACATTGGATTTTTTTAAATCAATAATCCTAGCCAGGAATCCAAGCCGTTTATTTTGAAAAAAAAAAAACAGTAGTACTCGTATCACACGTCACTTTACGTCACTATTAAGGATCCAATTCTGGGAAGTAATGACAACATGCGGCAAATCCACGCCCGCTTGAAAAATTCATCTGTATAACTCTATGAAAACGACGACAGACGGCATTGTCGGCAAAATCGAATAATTTAACTAATACTAAAGAAATGGAAAACTACTTTTATGAATGGCACGTCTCTAAGTTTTGGCTCCAAAAAGTCCCTTCTAATAAGTTATTGACAATATAAACAAATCAGACTTCTTCATTAACCAGAAGATTACACTTAGGCCAACAAAAGTGACTAAGAATGATTAAATTAGTTACGAAGAAACATCTTTTCTTCGCCGGTATGTGACGGCAATTCTGATCAAGTTTTTCTCCTAACAAAAAGCTCATCAAGTAGGACGACAATTAATTATCAAGTACAAATAGCTTTCACCGCATATAAGGCCTGTAGGGATGTGCCAGCAAATAAGGAAGGATACTATCGATCGCGTAATTGCGTGCGACGCGATGGCAACCGGTCGCAAGTGTCGGACGCGTGCCTACGACTTAGGAGCTATGCACATCACTGGGGAATTATAATTTATGGAGAATGGAGAAAACTTGTCTTTTGATCGGTGGTTGCGGAAGTTTTGTACTATGTAATGCAAAGATCGCATACTGGCATCGATTAAAATATCCTAGCGATTTGTATTTGGAAAGACGTAAGGGATCGTGCGTCAACGTGCGGTTGTATGATGAACAAGCGGTAAAAGCCCGCGACAACGGTCGCGTTGTAGTCGGAAATTACCCCACGGGCACTTTTTAGATGTATGCAAATAAGGTGATACTCGGGGGTAATGTCGCTAACTACTGGTTAGCGACATTACCCCAGTAAAAGAATTTTCGTAATCAGTTCAGTAGTACAGGCGTCAGGGATCAGGGTGTCAGGATTACAGGCCAAGGATCGTTACTGGACGCCCACTTTCAAAGCAAGAAGCCCGTAGTTTCACCCGAAATTACGGGCGTCTCCTACTCCGTATACAGGCATAAGATTAGTTAGGAGCCCGAACTAAAAATGAATGAAAACACGATAGGACAGTTGTCGGAACTCCCGATGTGCTTGCTGAACTAATGAATCCGATAATGATGAGGCGTAGGATTAATTTCGAAGTTTTGAGTTACTTTCGAACGGTTCCGTTGACGGACTTAGAGAGTAGACCCCCGGTGAGGTGGCGTTCTGTTGTTTCTGCCTACCCCCCACAGGAATGTATGCATGTTAGTCAAAGATTGTAAGAAGCAGCCATTAACAAGGAACTACTAAAGGAGACAATAAGTGTGTCTTTGCCCTTAACGTGAGTGTGCAGCCAGTAATCCAATTGACAGGGAATGTGTGAGATCACGCGACGCCCACGTTGAACTAAGTATAGTTCGTCTAAGTTTATAAGTAGGTAAACCTTCACACGAAAAGAATATGCCCAAAGGTTGACTGACTAGAGAATGCCTTATGGCATTAAGTCCGCCTATGTACCACTATTGTACATGAAGTTTAAATAAATAAATAAATATGCAGATAGCTAACTGTCGTAGGTACATATTTGTCAAATATTGAAGGATGTTACTGCCTCGCTGGTCTAGTGGTCGCAAGCATGACTGCTGAGCAAGAGGTCCTGAGTTCGTTGGGTTCCCGGGTCGGGCAAAGAGATATTGCGTTTTTCCATCAGGAATTTCTCAGTAGCAGCCACGGAGTCTAGAATTGCGCCCGGTTAATGGCAATAGGCTCGCCCCCTATTACATGGGACTTAAACATAACTAGTGAAATGTGGGTGTACTATTAGGTACACGTCTGCCTAACCCTTCGGAAATTGCAGGCGTGCTGTTATGTCTTACTGAGGAGTACAATTTTCCACGCAATATTTGCAATGCTTCAAAACCTAGTCTTATAAATAGGCTTGTCAGAGTCAGCTCTTGAACATTTGGGTCCTAAAATCCCATTAATTTAGTTAATGGCTTCCCTTTTCCCATTTAAAAGAACACAGAGCATACAGCAGACAGCAATTTCATATTTTGTGCTTTCCCACTAAACGCGTGGAAAACAACACAAAATATAGATATTTCCTTCTATGACTTTTCTTCAGCACCGTAAAACATAAAATTTCACGACAATTCCACCTTACTGGCATCTTGCCGAGTAGACACCTTCAACTAACAAAACATACTCGTACGTACTTACTTACGTAGTATATTCTTCCAACGAAAACACCATTTATTTCAATCGTTCACGCTAAAGTAAACGTAAAATCTCTATACCTACTATAATACCATTCCCACAACGTTGCTGAAAGGCGTTTATTTACAGAAAAGTGACGTCATCTACTAAAATGGCGGCACGTGACGTCACATGCTGGCGGTGTATCGATCGACCTTGGCTCTGCAAGGACGTCGACACCCCATCTTAGATACAACTACAGGTACAGCTTGCAGTTTGCTATCACAATGGAAAGCTTAGTAAATACGGTAGAAGTTTTAACTCATCAACGAATGAAAGAGAATTACAAAACAGAGAGTGAACGCGATTTATACGACGTTCAACGGTTCAAGAACTGTCAGTGTCAATATTCCATAGTGCTTAATTATGACACTGTTAATGAACGCGGTTTAGATGTGTTAAACGCTTTCATCAATTTGTGAACCGTTACTGCCAGTTCAATATTATCTGTTCGGTCTTTAGATTTGAGACTTAATGAGATATTCAAAAGCCTTCTATAAAACAACTATTTTAGTTGTCTTGTTGAACAATGTTTAGAAAACTATGCTTATGTTTGTAAACTTAAAATAAATGGTGACGACTCAGTTGTCTATTATGATGTAATTGTTTGTCAATAATATATTTTCCCTGAATACAAACTAATTAAGTGTATAAAAAGGCAACAAACTAGATTACCTGCTTGCGTTTATCTTAGAATCGAAAAATATGCCATGAGTCTTAACTATCTTTTCTATACGAAATAGGTAAGTGTCAGTCAAGGAGAACTAATTTTCTTATTGACAGAATAAAGACATTATTAATAAGTTTGTTGACTTTCTTTGGGCTATTAATAGTTTCGCACAAATCAGACTAATGAATAAAGGACAAGTTCAGATGGCAAAAGTTATAGTCAAGAATAAGGTAGTTAGGAGTTTTTCGTAAGAAATTCTGGGAAATAAAAATGCTACTTATTCATTGAAATTGTGAGAGTTTTCAACGCGGAAAAAGTTGTCTCTGAATGTATGTCTTAAACAATTTTATAAACGCTACATAAACATCGAATTCATCAATGATTTATGTAACATTACCATTTTATTCTCACATAAAACGTCAAACAAAAGTAGGAACCATCACATAAGTATAATTATTGTAAGGCGAGTTTACAATTTTGTTACCTAACACGCAAGTGAATATAAGTTTTTGAAAAATAACTTCAAACCCACACATAAAGTACAGCTAGCGCTACAAGGACACATTTTCATGACTTTTTCAATAGTATCTACTACCCATTCTACAATCAACATAATTTACACTCCAATAAAGTTGATAGTTGTATAAGTAACATCAATTGGAAACAAGAACTTGAATAGACCTTACTTAGGTACAAAAAGTACATATACCTACCTACCTGCAAGTAAGCTGCTATTATTTGAGTGGAAACAAAAGCTGTTCAAACAATTGATGCTCCAGGCGTTTTCCATTGTTTCATTAACGTACAAACTATATTTAAACGTCAGTTAGCAAAATCATTTAGCTTTTCATAAACAATCTGTTGATATTTGTAGTTGGTAATTTTGCTGCGCTGTGTTGTTTTTGTTCAATTTTCAGAAAGCAGTACAATAGCAACTCAAGTAGGTAATTAATTAATAGGTCATGATGACTAGACAAAGGCTTGATAAATGAGCAGTTTTCACTACCATAGATGTTCTGAATATAAATCCGAGACGTAAAGAAAGTTGATCATCTTCGTCACGAATTCAGTCAATGTCACGACTGCTGAAATTTAGTGTACCTACTGCCAAAACTTTTTGAGGACAAAAGCAGGTTTGCCTGCTCATTTTCGGCATGCTTTAAGTACTATCTGATCTCATAAACCTACTATTATAAAATCAAAATATCAAAAGGTCTAAAATCGTACTAAAAAAAAAACATTTAACTTGCTCTCGGCTATTCAAAACTCAAGCTATAAAAGTGCAAAAAGATTTTTCAATAGCAAGAAACTATCTTTCTTTCTACAATAGATGGCGGTGTCATCCTCTCAGTTCGGCCGAGGTCGGGTGTGGTCGGGTCACGAAGTCGTGCGAACACGATCACATTGTGGAGTCAGTGGACACTTACTAGCAAACATGAATTTTATTACAATGGACGGACCCTGTTGACTTTCTAGTATTGATTGAGAGCTTTTTAATCAGCCTTCATTGGAGAAATGATACTTAAAGTGGAGCACCATAAATAAATTGTAGCCTTGACACAATAGGTACATAATGGAAAAGCTAACGTAGGGTAATTTGCGCTGTTACGGTCGATATGACGATATCTGCAGTTCTGTGAATTCATCGCAGTGCAGTTGTTATTGGCCTAGTAAAACTAGCTTGTATCTTTATGATGGATCTTTACTGTCGATCAATTCAATACTACCAACATTTTAACAATTTTTAAATGGAATGTTCCATCCCCATTATTTTGATAACTGCCTGTTCAGGTACCGCAAAAGAGGCTTACGCTAGTGAAGGTTTGACATAGGTACAACATTTTTGTGTCCGGCAGGGTTAGGTTAGGTTAGTTAATAAGTTACTGTTTTATCTAAATCCCGAAAGTAAACAGTGTCAATAAATACAAACTTGAAATAGACAACTGTCGCAAGAAGCATATAAAATTCCCTTCAAATAAACCAAACGTTCGTTCAGTTAATATCAACACTTCAGCGTTATGTTGACTATTTACTTAATGCGCAATATTACCCGCGACGTTGTATGCACAAATAAATAGTAAAAGGCTAAGCAAATTGCATACCCCAAGGGTTAAATACAGTGTTGCACCAAGTTTATTACACGCCTGTAATTACAAAATTTTCTTTCGATTTTATTGCGTATCTCAACATATCGCCAGTCAGTTTAGTGCCTCGTAACGCCCCCTACGTTCCATGTTATTTTATTTCCTTCTTAACTTTTTGCGCCACCATTTGAACCAATTTTCTTTATTATTTTTTTGCAAGCTCTTCCATTTGAACCAGTTCATTGCTTCATTAGGTCATTCGTTCTTGGCCGATGTCCAATTACATCACTTTACGTGTCGACTCTAATGTCATTCACTCCCTTGAGAATCGACCTACCTGTAGACTCTTCCATTCCAGGAAAATAGGCAGGTAAATGGAAAAAAATAGGCTGTATGACAAGGTGTTAAGGTGTTAGAATGACTACGTTTATTTAAATTGTAAGTTTTTTTTACGTTCGGAAGCCGTTCCGAGGAAGGCAGTTCTGTTTATTGAACTCACAAAAAGGATTCGAATGTTGATCGCTTTTTGTAGCGAACACAACAATCAAAGCAACCGCCATGATTTTTTGCTAAAGATTTTGCTTTGGATGGGATGTTTTTTTTTTGCTTTAGATGGAATCCTGTAATTTATTGGCGACAAGAAATGAATTTTATGATTGGGAAATAAATTGCGAATGATATTTAATTATGGCTATTATTGGCTCATAGGCCTCCGTTTTAATTGATTTAGGCCCGACACCGAAATTTATTGTTGAGTTATTGCTTGAAACACGATAAGAAAAAATATATCTGGAAGAGAATTACTTGATCTCGAAGTTAAACCATAAACATGGACCAAAAAAAAAACGGTTCTAGACATTTGACATCTCATGCGTGCTGCTATGAAACAAGTATGTATTTCTATCCACTGTGTTGTTATTAAAGGATATCTAGGTACTAAGCAAGTGCCTATATTTGGGACAAGCACAGGCTCCCAACCAATCGCGTTCCAAATAGAAATATTTGTAATAACTGTATCGGAATTTATAACCCAAAAATGTCGCTGTAGGCTACAATGACCACTTATCACCGATCAATCCGAATAAATTAGCATACATACCTACTTATCGAGAACAAATAAACGTTACTAATCAAGCGGCCCATTCTATAAACTTTTAATAAATCAAGACACTTTTTCATACATTTGTTACAATTTTTAACACATTCTATGTCCATTTTGAGGTTATGTTGATTATTTTTCTATTACCGTATACTAATAAATAACAGAAACAGCCGGTTTTAAGCAGAAAAATGTAGTCCAGTACAAAGTGCTACTAATAAAATAGAAATCGTTACAATACAGTTATGCGGCCGTAAAATACATTATCCCACCCAGTATCAAATAATAATCCGGTTTATTTTTGGTGTCATAAGCATAATTGAAAGGGTCTTAGTGACCCACTGTTGCCGATTGAGGGTTAACTTCTTTTGTTCAAGTTGTCAAAGTTTTGAATGAACTTGAAAAAAGAGCCCTTTATTTTTAAAGGGCCCTTTATCGTGTAAATAACTCGATTATTAAACCATCATACCAACTATTTAAGCCAGTTTTTTAGATATGAACGGCATATTACTACAAAAATACGATCAGATTAATACCTTTCCAATACATATCAACAACAACAAAAAAACATACGTAGGTTATCGCTCTTAATAGCAAGATAATTGATTTGGACGTTTTATACATGTGGTCAATAACGACCTCAATCACCTATCAAAATTCTCATGCCCATTAAACCAGTCCATTCTAACCACATCCGATGAATTGGCAAACACTTGCAGAATTACACACCCCTTTTAATTGCAGCAGTTCAACAAACCTAACAGCACAGAGATGTACTGTCTAACAAGCTATTGTATAAGCAATCGATCTTGAAATTACTTTATGGTTAAAGGCATTTGCATGTCATAAAACAACAACAGATAGTCCTTGTCGTATTTGGGGATATTTTGGGAAGGTTAGGTAATTTTAACCTTAGAGGAGTTTCAATTTAGTTTTTAGCGCAGTTTTAGCAATTTCGAAATAAAACATTGTATAAAACATAGAGCACAAAATAACCACCACCGCACCGAAGCGTATCTGTGATTTCAAATCAGTTCCAAATCAGCCATTCACCAAATATCTTGTTCGACTGTACAATCATTTCTCTGACACGCAGTGTAAAAAGTGTCGATTGATCGCAGCCCGAGACCTTCCGGGACCGAGACCCGTTTCCCACGCGTGTGGGGTGAAACGTTCTTCTGACAGAACAATACGGGCGCATGAATAAATATCGCCCGCAAAAACTAACGATACAGTAGTGCACTTGACATTACGGTGTGCAGTGGTGATCAACTGTTGGAGTTGTTCTTGACATCAATTGTAGGTTCTTTTTAAATTGTATTCGTGGTGAAGCAACTAGACTGGCTGTCCGGAAAACATGAGAGAGAGCAAGCACAAGTACCGAAAATTCGTAAGATTTTAAACATCCTGATAAGTGAAGATTACGAGGAATCGAGCATAACACAAACCTCCTTTCTATAAGAGGGACCATGGCTCATTAACTACGCGGACCCAGTGCGTGATGAGATGATAGGTGTCACATGCCTTCGAATTTTTTGTTCTAGTTTCCGTGACGCGTGAGAGCAGAGCAAGCAATAAAAATTCAAAAGATTTTTCCTCGTCGAGTCGTTTGAAATAAATTCTACCTAAACACTGTGTTTAATTGAGCACCTATATAAATTACCTGTTTTTGCAAAAAAATATTTCATAAGTCCCTAAGCTTATATAAACCGGATAATATTCAATTGCCCTAAATATCACGATAAGCCGTAACACGCGCGTCCCTAAATACATGAAACGAAACAATTTCAAAGAAAATTGGCGTTTACGTCAAAACTTCGCTACGAGTCTGCGACAAAACCCGCAACGGGGCGTTGCGGGTTGCGGCAAAAGTTTGAGCACCGCTATCACACAGTATTGTGTCAATGAAATGCTGTGTTGTTTAACATAAGATCGCGTGAGCATCACATGTGCTACTCAATTGTGTTATTGTAATACTTCATTGATTTATTATGATGATTATATTCCGGAAGCATAGATAGCCGAGTTTCTTCTCGCACTGGTTTTAAAAGCAGGATCCAAGAAAAAGGAGTTTAAAGCGAAATGCGTCTCAAAAATAATGTTTTAACGCTTTTAGGCTGCCCGCAAAATCAATTTTTAGCCTCAAAAACTACAAATTGGTTTTTGTTTTTTTCATGATTATAAAAGTTAAAGATATTCTTTAGTGATTTATGGGGGCCAAAACACGACTGACTCAATTTGGCTTGATACAAAAAAATTGCAAAGTTTTACCAAAATTTGCATTTTATACACGTCCATGAAGAGAAAAACCAGTTTTATTGGATTGTTATTAGACCAATTTTAATAAAATTTCGTCTACACGTACACTATTAACTACATTAAGAGGTTATGGTATTTTTTAATTTAACAGAGCATAATTATAGAATTTTTAAAGGAAATATTTATAAAAAGCGTGCAATTAATTTGCGCGCGGGCCAGTCATACCACCGAATACCACGACTCCCGCACCCCAGTACCGCACCCCGTCAGTCGTCCACAGCGCGTCTTAGAGAGCACTAGTGTACAACTTTATTGCGCGCGCCGTCGCCGACTATCCAAGACAAAATATTGAAGCGTAAAGCCACAAAAATGGTGAATAAAGATAATAAAATTAAAAAAAAATCACGATTGCAATTTAAGAAACTGAAATTGAAGAACCTGAATAGGTAAATACTTACGTACTAACTCGTAGCTAGCTAATTATTACTTAAGCATCGATGGCACCGGTTTACATCATTCATTGTATTATGTTTTTACAGAAATCGTATCAACACTGAATCTCAAATAATTGCGGAGTTGCCAGCTGACTCACAAGGAAGACAGGTACATGTTTCATAAATTTTACTTGCCCCGATATCGTATCGGTGTCCGATACTGATACCGGATCGGATAATCTGAAAACGCTCTAAAGGAACAGAGAGAGCACCTGTGTCTGCGCATACACTTGTGCACTATAATATCTGGCCGCCGTGACAGAAAACGGTCAGGAGAACTATTTTTAATATCACTATTACCACAGTATAAATATGGACAGTATGGAAACTAGGCCTACTTAGTTGTTAAAATAATTACCTACGCTTCATTGCAGCATTAGAGTTGTCACTGTTTTTGAAATTGATTTATGAAAACATTTGTGTTCTGTAGTGTAGTGATCAAACAATCGAGTTGAAATAACGATTGGAATTTTGACCTAGACTTTAGAATCTATTTACTTCCTGAGACGCATGGTCCTCCGACGCACCGTTTCCGAATTATGGGCCCTTTATTTTTTTTTTCGTATTCGAAATCTTCAAATAACTAATCCCGCTCTGGGCTGAGCAGGAGGGAGTGTCAGACTTTTACTGACTAAAACCCATCCATGTTCCTTCTTTTGAACAGTCCCGCAACCCTGGCAGGCATCGGTCCTTTCGGACCCCTTCCTGTTTGCTGACATCTCTTTGAGACGCGCGTGGAACACGAACGCGCCGTGTTCCACGCGCGTCCTTCTTATGACGACACGGCGTGTCGGCATAAGAAGGACGGACGGCGAGCTAGCCCATAGCTCGCCGTCCACAGGCCCGCGCCTACGGTGGCCGGGGGCCACCACGTGGCCCCCGACGCCCGGTGCGTCTCCCGCGGCGGCTGGGTCGTGAGGTTCTCTCCCTCTCACGTTCCGCCACCTCCTTCGCTAGCATGACTGCTTCGCAGAAGGAGGTGACGGCGTCCCATTCCGTCCTGCTCCGGACCATGGATTGGACCAATGCCGGACGCGAGAGGTCGCCGCCGCCGATCGCCGCTACGAGGACACGGCGGTGCTCTGCCCACGCGGGGCAGATCTCCACCGTGTGCTCCGGTCGATCCTCACAATGGTAGCACCCGGGCGTTTCCTCTCGCCCGATTCGATGCAGGAACCTCCCGAACCGAATTATGGGCCTTGGTTATAAAAAAAGAGGTTTAATTTCTACTAATTGATATTGGAATGCTGCTTGGTGTTGGGCAAAACAAAGGGGGGGGGGCGGAATTTTGGTTATTTTTTGCCTAGGATGCGCCGTTTTCGAGATATTCGCGAAAACGCGAGTGTAAGCGTTTAATGGTAAACGAATTTCAACTTTATGCTGAAGAATATAAAGTTGAAAATCTTTTAAAGACAAACTGTAGTATCGTTGACAACCAACTTTTTTGAAACGCCGTGTGGGTGTGCCATTTCGAACGTTAGTACGTAGTTGCCGTACTGTCCATATTTATATTGTGCTATTACATTCACTCTATCTCACCGACGTCATTCGATCGAATAGGCGTTCGCGCGGATCCCGCGGTGTTCACCGCTGTGTACGAGAAAATAATATTGTTCGAATTGGTATTTTTATCATCAAATGCCATTTAATTATAAAATTACGGGACAATGTACTGTCCTGTATTGGTTTCGCTCAACTACGGGACAATGAAAAATTCGTGCCTGAAATACGGGACAACACGTAACAGACAGGCATCTGGTCACCCTAACTACACAACTAAGTAATACAAACTAGAGTTTTGCTAGCTACTTGCCGCTAGCTAGCTGGCGGAGTGCGGCAGAGCGGGGGGCCCCGCGGGCCGCTTACCTCGCCGCGTCTGCTTCACCCCCTCGAAACCTACGTGACCACGATACCATTTCACCTTAACACTCGCATTAAAAACTATTATAACTTTGTATAACTTACAGTAGAAACTTATGGCTTCGGAACATTTTTAACTTCTTTTCTGCACTTGCAATTCGTTGAGAACGACATTATAATTTTAAATTTTCGGCGAGAATATACATAATTATGTATGCGATGATATGCTTCGTGCACGGAACGCCACGGTGTTGGTCGGTGACGGTCTAGTGGGCATAGTATCGTACTTTACAATTCAAGGAATATTTTTTAGCCTGATGCGTTCATAACACGGTCATGGTATGATACGGTGTAGTGGGCAGTCTCCTTTAAAGGCGACACAAATAGTTAATCCTAATTTTCAGTCAAATTCAAAATCTAGAAGACAAGATGAACTATTTTCCCTGATAATCTAATCTATCTAAAGACCCTCCTGAAAATCGTGAAACGTAAAAGCGCTAAAATGTAATCAATCTAAGAAATCCTTTAAATAATTACCTACCCAACGTTCGCGTGACGAAGTGACGAAGTAGGGATCAATACAAACAAACGTATTGTTTCAGTGACTAGCCTGACGGGCGACGGCAAGCACTAAAATGATTCTGTGATACCCAGCGCTGAGCACTTTACTTTACTTTTTTACACCAAATATATTGCCTAACCTTGAATGTACGGTTTTTACAGTTTGTTTCCAAAGCATAGACTAATCTAGTTAGTAGTTCCGGAGATTTTTTAGGTTTCACGCAAAATTAGATCGATGACAAAAAGTTTAGACCGGTTTATTTTTCAATCAGCGCGGAATGACAGGTGCAGCTACTTCTATAGGGAATAAAATCAATAAGCAGTATTTAAATATGGTAGAATAATGTGTAGAAACTGACATTAAAAGGCAATATCGCTGAAACTAAAACATTGAACTGAAAAAATATTGCAAGCTCCCATGAAAACATTCTACATATATAGGTAGGTGTTGTGTAACAGCTGTTATACCGAAACATTTCTTGTATCTATTTTTTTTTTTTCGGGAATTTACTTACTTTACATGTACTTTTGTCTATACCTAGTCGTAGACGACACAGAATTACATAATATAACAGATGCAAAAGGTTACAGCCTCAAGGTTAACACTTTACAAAACCAAACGACAATAGGTTCCTGTAATGACCAACATTAATATTGGCTTGGCGACAGTTTTACACCTCTACAACAATCAGGTCGCAACATTCTCGAGGAAACTCACGATAATGTTTTAATTGACTCCTTAACCTACGAACAATCTAAATTAACATCGGAAAATCGATTACCAAGATTGCGCAATTCTCGATTCAAACATAAATAAATCAATTGACATCTTGACTGCGAAAAACTTGTCACTAGCACAAAGACAGGCTTGTTAGCAAGCATTGAGGAATATGGGTCAGCGGTAAATAGCCTAATAGAAACATGCATGCAAAATCGGTTAAATTGCAAGGCAATACCATGTATGAGCGCCTGTCACTGTCAGCAATGATTGGTGTCGGGCATTCGGGGAGTGTCGGGTAATGTCGGATTTTGTCGGCTTCCAGGGGCACTCAACCTGCGGCCCCATGTTTTATGTGTGGCAGCCGAGGGTTATGACCAGCTGCCAGTCTGCGAGTGATTAATACTACTATAATACACCACGAAGCAGTTTTGTTCTGTAAAGGTCGTCCGGAAAATATTGTGCGGCTTTGTTAGCATTTTTCCATCTCGTTTTCAAGGTCTACTTTGCATAGTTTCTTTTTCAGTGAGACACGTTCGTGGTCATTAATAGACAACCCTCTTTTGTTTTCTAAATGTCGTGAAAGGTCACTTAACATTCTTAGGAGGTTATGTGTGGTGGTCAAGCATTATTTATCGATTAGTTTAGCAAACTGGGCAATATTCCTTCTCGGTCGTCGCCACCGTGGATAAAATGACCGATTACAGGCGCGATGTCGATCAGTTACTTCAGATCATCAATCCTCGAAGGAAAAGGCTGTCGGCAGAGGTGAACGTAATAGTACACCCACATTTCGCCAGTTTCGCCAATCTCATGTAGTGTAACAATAAGGAGCCAGTCTATTGCCACCAACCAGGCACAAAACCAGACTGCGCGCTACTGCTGGGAAAATTCTAGATAGAAAACCTAATAACACTGCTTGACCTGGGGACCGAAATCAAGACTTCATGTTCAGCGGAGGTGCTTGCAGCCACTCAACCAACGAGGTTTCTTCATCATCCAAAAACGTCTCCACAGATTAAGGCGGGCAGTTAGACCTCCCAGGTCAAACCTACGTGGTCCGATAAGGTGCCCAGCCTGCGATATTCGGTCTAGAATTCTAGATACATGGAAATTGTCACTCGACACCTAGCGATCACTGGAACAGGCTATTTGTGTGAAGGCGTGACATGAAATGTTACCCGGGAAATATGAGATGTGGACAGTGGACTCGTTTCCAATAGATTTTGATTAGGCATTTGTTATTTGATACAGCTGTTCTGGCGTATTCAATACAAAGATAGACATACACTTTCAGTAAAGAATGTAAGAAGTGAGCATGCAGATTGTTTACATACCTATATGTACATAACAGATCATCACGTTTGTAATCCCCGAACGACTAGGCAGAGGTGTTCCTAATACAACACCCACATTTCGCTAGTTATTTTTAATAATACCCATTTAATAGGGCCGAGCCTATTGCACACATCCAGACTTAGTGGCTGAGAAAATCCTGACGGAAAATCCAATAAAACATTGGCCGACATCCAAACCAAGACCATCATCTGTAATGCCCGAAGGGTTAGACAGAGGTGAACCTAATAGTACACCCACATTTCGTCAGTTATGTTAAAGTTCCATGTAATATGGGACGAGCCTATATTGCCATCAACCGGGCACAGATCCAGACTCCGTGGCTGCTACTGAGAAAATCCTGATGGAAAAACCCAACAACACTTTACCCGACCCGGGAATCGAACCCAGGACGTCTTGCTCAGCAGTCGCGCTTGCGACTACTAGACCAACGAAGCTGTACCTTCTTTATAAATTCTTAAATGCATGTACAGTTTACCAATTATATTTTAACGCGAAGTTAAACTTGCACACACTAACGTTTTGAATGAAACCTGTTAGTAACGCTTGGAAAGACGACGCATTGCTAATCCTGTTAGCTCTTAGTCAGTCGATTTTATACTTGAACGGTTCTTCGTATGAACCTATGACCTTCCGGTCTAGTGTGTTTCTATTAAACTTAAGGGGTAGTATTGCTCCTTAGATCCGGATAAAAACTATACTAAGTGTATTCGTTTAATTGGTTTAATCCGATCTCGTTTGCGGGGCGAACATGGCGTCATATTGCACAGGACATGGCAGAGAGATTTGGAAGGAGAAACGGGAGGCTTTTGGCCAGCAGTGGGACACTCAAACAAGCTAACAAAAAAAAAATGGTTTTGTAGTTTTAGCATTAAGATGGTACAAATACAAACAAACTTTTGGATTTATGATCACAAAAGTTAGTTACAAAACTAATCAGTATTTTCACCGAAACTTTTGGACAAGTATCAAGACCAATATAGTATCGAGTATCTTTTGGATTAGGTATGTTTCTTCAAGGTAACCAGGTCAAACTTCGGGAGTAAACAAAAATACGTACGGACATAAAAACGGGTGTAATAGGGAAGGACTTACGTTACTGAAATAATAACGTGAACGTAAACCTGAATCGTGGGGAATGTCCGTAAAAGGAACTTGTATGAGTAAGCATGGATCGATACAGAATGGTTTTGTTAAATTATTCATTTGGACTTTGTTCGTATTCCCATATGAATGCCGTGCCAATAAGAACTGGAGCAATGACTGACACATTTACGAGTTCAGCTGTCAAATACTTACTAGCGTAAAAAATGTTTAACTTGATTTCACATTTATGTATGGAAGACGTTCACCCACGTACATTCTGAAGCTGTCCCAAGGATCTGAATATTTCTGGCTTTAAAATAGCATCATGACACATTGTAAAACCGATTCATATAAGCGGAAGACCAAGACCAAAGGGTATCGTACCAGTACTAACTGGGTGGTGGAGATCAGATAGACAGTCGCTCCATATGAAATACTGGTATTCAGCTGCATCCGGTTAGACTGGAAGCCGACTCGAACATAGTTTGGAAAAGGCGGAAGACCAATTCCAGCAGGGCAACATGGGGAAACCCACATAAACAACAGTAGACTGATGGGGAATTATGATTGATGGACCCGAGACCAGCGACAGGATCGACTTGTTTAAATTAAAATATCCCAATCATATAATAAGCGATACGGTAGGTCTAGAACCAAGAAGTCTAGATAACAATATAATCTTGCATAGCAATAACAGGTTGCCAGTCCGTCTAATGCCAACAAACTGCTTACAAGGGAAGGTTACACACCTGATGCTGTGTTCGTCCCATTCATAACTTGTAATGAAGATAAAGAGACTATTTTGCTCAATGCTAATCCAATCAATGAGTTTCTTCACGTATAGAAATTCCAAGACCATAGACACTACTTATATTATTAAAGGTCTTCGTAAAATATAGATGAATGCCTTGATACGGCCTAAGAATGTTCAGATAGCGTCCAGGGAGGTTTTATGCGCGGTTTTGCTATCTTAACTATGCTGCGCGTGATTATTAGCATGCTACAGAATTGAGTATCGGACGCCGATCTTTCCGGGTAGGTATTGTCAAGCGCACGTTGGTAGGAACACCACGAAAACAGCCCTTACTGCTGGAAAATTAAAGACGGTTTCTAGATCGAGCTGTTGCCTTTGACGACTTGACTGTATGTCGTGATGGAAGGTGGAGAAAATCATTTGCAATTATGCGTTAGTAGGATGGATAACTATCAATGCTTAGTGGTTACACATGATGTGGACTTTAACATACAGTATCAGTGCTGATAAGGACTGGTCATCGGTTTTTTTAAAATCATCGTTCATTATTATATTGTAGCTAAAAAAATGAGTTTTGTTCAGCTTTATATCAGTAATGAGCTTGAGCTGTGGTAGTGAACTTGATAAGTCACAATATGTAATCACAAAACGGACTGATTTAAATAATTTCAAGTAATAATTAGAAACAATAGGTAGGTACTTGACGCTGCTGATGCCACTTTACTGATAACGCAAGGTCGCTAATTTGCCAAAGATTTTGTACCTTCCTGATAAAACTTGATTAGGTGGAATTGCTGACTGCTACACAATGATAGCCGGTGTTTTATTAAATGAATAAATAAATAAATAATGAAGTAGGTAATTTACTGTTGTTATCACTATTTAGTTGATAAACCCTTATTGACGTGTCCGATAAACATAGGTAGTTTTAGGCATTTGTAATTTGGTCATAAAATATTAAAGTATCTGAGTTCATCACTAAGGTCAACTATAAAACCTAGATAAGGTACTGACCTCCGGGATGTGTCAGCGTGCTGGGATGTACGGTGCCGTCCTTGTGGAGCAGCACATGCCTTGGTGCTGCCACCAAGTAACAGCTGGGACCATCAGTTAGGCACTTTTGGAAGGTGCGGGCCGCCTGGTAGAACAGCGCCCAGGCGTGCTCCTCACTAATGGTCGAGTTGAAGGCCTGTAGGATCTGCTGCAAGTTGATGCAGTCAGACGCATCCAGCGAGAACTCGGTCCCGCCGGTCGCCCCGGCGTT
The DNA here is from genome assembly GCA_947578425.1 of Eugnorisma glareosa. Lineage (NCBI taxonomy): Eukaryota > Metazoa > Arthropoda > Insecta > Lepidoptera > Noctuidae > Eugnorisma > Eugnorisma glareosa. Next base: position 18,932,097 of record OX387964.1, read on the forward strand.
CTCCTTGCGCATCATCGCGCCTACCCCGCCGGGCTACCATCCATCCTCGGAACCAACAACACAACCACTGCGACAACTATTGATCGCACAAAATTCACCAGTTGATCGTACCACTGAAAATTTCTCACTCAAACACGTAAATATTTTTTTGTAAACTACATAATACGAATGCGTGTTATTGTCACCGTGCTCCCCCGAAACGTCACTGTCACTTTTCGTTGGCAAGTGGGTGGCGTGATTTTTTTTTTTGTTGTAATGTTTTGGTGGTGCGCGATCGCGTTGGCGCGTGCGCGCGGCGCTCTGTTACACGTGACGCGTGGTGCAGCGACGGCAGCGCGGCGCGGACTGGCGGCGCCCGGCCCGCAGCCTCCGCGATAAGATGCGCCCTACCCCGGAACCACTTCCTATAGTTTCCTTGTTTTTCTTCAGGATTTTCCCAACACAAGCAGCCGGCTCTGGGATCAGCACTGAGTAGCTTAATATATCCGTTTTCGCAATTCGGTATCCCAGATAAGATTATTAGCTAAGCGATTATATCATAATTCGAAGATAGGTAAATGAAGTTGTCAGTAATAAATAAAACAAGAATGTCTCAGTCCAATTTATTTTATTTGAGTATGCTATGAATATCAGTAACTACACAAATATTAAATTCATCATTAAGTATTCGTTACACTTTTAATATAATAATACAAAATCAACTTTTATTAAAATGTATGAAAATTCAAATAACTAGAATTAGTGTATAAGGATCTAATATTAAACAATTTAGCTGCTTTGCAATAACTATCGCACCTAGTAAAATAAGCAATGTTGATATTTACCAGTCAATGCACACATTGCCGGTAGCAACATTACGAACTATCTAATACATGTGTAGCCCAAAATGCGTGCATTAGGCATACTGAAGAATATTGATACAATTATATAATTAAAATTAAATTAAACAAGGAATGTAATTAAATTAGTAATGTCCACCCTACATTGCCTAACTCAAAAATAAATCAAATATGTAACAAAATAAGGCTGAGTTTAGAGTTAAAAGTCACACATTCAGTCGCACATTTTCCTCTTTACGTTTTATTTCATTGAAACATCGAATGAGTTCGTTGCATCAAGCGCTTGACATCTAAACTGAGCCTTATTAACGGAAAAAAGCTGAAAAGGACTCCATGTCTTACGTATACCAAAAAACGACATTCCTGCTATTTGGTTAAGAACGCGCAGTGAAAGGGTCTTTAAACATTTTAATATAGAGCACGCTTATTTCAAAACAGCCATAATTTTAGGTTTTAGCAATACTCTCGCAAATTACAACGCACCCACTTCCTCAAATAAAACCAACACAAAATCTATCAAAACTCAGCTTTACTAATATTACTGTCATTTTTATGTAGTGCAAAGCTTTAATACTAAAATTGATCACTTCGGGCTGTTTACGATACGGCTTGTTTGCATCACAAACCACTACATACTTTTTAAGGCTTAACGCATTTAAAACGTCTCTCTGTTTCTGTTAATCGTTTGAGATGACAGAAACACAATAATTATTTAAACAATGTGTGTAAAAATACCCTTAACGAAGCCGAAAGGTACTTGTTCTCCCCGTCATTGCGATATTTTGTTTGTTCTGTACCATAACTGGGTACCTTGTACTTAAGGAGATTATGGTGGTTCAAAGTCCCAACTTTATCAGTATTTTTTTTAATACAAGTTTTTAATGTCATAACTTTAATACGTCCCTTACTATTCAGTGTATTCATCAGCACAATGTTTTGGGTGCGTTACTTTGAGTCCTACCGGAAAACGTGATTTTTCACCCCAATACAAATAGTCGTTTCCCAAAAATCATTTTTGCGTTTAATGTCCAGAATGTTAGGCTGACGGCTTCGTGAAGGGGCAGTCTACACCTTGTATGTGTTTAATGTTAAATGTAATTTGTGGTGCAATTGTTTCCGAATGTAAAATAAACAATCAGCTCTTCTAATTACCAAACTAGGTACCTAATTTCAGTTTGTTGTATTCTAATATTATGTTGGTGATGTCTCAATAAAATAAAAACAAATTGATAAGGTTACCAAATCATGTAGGCACGAAATCAAACCTAATCATCAGGTTGCCATGACAAAAAACGCGCATTAAAAATGGCAATTTATTGGAAAAGTAGCACCTGGCAACCCTATAAAGCTCAAGTTCAACCTATGTGCTTATTTACTGTTTCTTTTTTGACTTTTTATCATTAATTGTGCCTAATACCTAACAATTTTATTTGAATTTTAGAAAAACACTCTACCTAGAAACATTTAAATACACGTACAAAATCTAGTTAAATCGCCTAATACTTTTTGCATATGCCGTAAAATCGCGGTATTAATTTTTCGGAATACCCAACACGATGTTTTTTTTTAGTTCCTTATGCAGTTGGTATTTTAGCAAAATCACATTCTTACAATTTTATCGGTGATTAGCAATATTTTGATAACATAATGCTAAAGCCAGCCATATCAAAAACTCCTGATTTTGACACGTTATCGACATTCAACACTTTCACTCATACTTTGTGACACTTTTTGTGATAATTGAAATAAGCTTACTTCTGTCAAAAAGCGAATTATAAATCTCTCTACATTTTAAAATATAAATAAATGAAGAATACACGTAATTTATGGAATATTTCAATTTATATTATCAATCCTAAAATTATATCAATAAAATGTGATTTAATATCTCTGAAAACTAAATACGTATCTAAAACTTAAATATCGTTCGACAAAATACTTACTTTTACAATTTAATATAAGATTGAGTAACTAACACCTAAAACATTTAAATACATATTCGGCACAACGTGTGTAAAAGGCGAAGAAAATCACAAACATAATTTTGTCCAATTTTAGCATGCCCTATCTACATCTGCGATACTCAACCTAGAATTTTCTGGGCCCGCAACAATACAGGCGAACTTCAACCATAGTCTACTTAATACTAAGTAATACTCTTTATATGTGAGATCCGAAAGACATACAAAACGGGCCGCGGGTTGAGTTTAGTGCTGCATGGTTATTTTGGCGCGTGGCTTTGACAGGAACTGATGCCGCCATCTTGTTTTTTTGGAGTTTACTCTTTATAAGTTGTTTTCATATATAAAGCACGGTATGAAAAATGAGTGGGTAAAATCAAGCGTTGACAAAAAAGTAAAGTCATTATGCCTTCCTCTGCGCAACATACTCACGCATCTCATAGCGCTCTCCGGACCACAGCGCCAAGTACACATTTACCCCCTCACTTTCTCACTCTCTTTCTAAGTACATATTTGGAAAGCGCGGTGGGGCTATAGCATAGCAGCATGACACTAGCATAAAAGCATGGCCACTGTTTTTATAATTTGACAATAGTATTCATTAGACATGTAAAATTAATGTCAAACGTCAATTTGTGGAGTTTTAATTATTTAAAGTTTTATTTAGGAGTTAACTCTAGCCACGCGTCGGAGCTGACACGTTTTTTTCTTTACAATTTCTACGGGCAATTTCACAAATGTTTGACAGCGCCTGTCAATGTCATTCAAGCGCCAAAAGAACCATGCAGCACTGTATCGCTGTCAACTGACGTCATAAAACAACAAATTTCATTCATTCATTGAACGAATGATAGACCTCACTTCTTCTTCAAACTCCACAGTGGATCGAGGAAGTTGAGGGGATCCTTCATGTCTCCGCTTTTCAACCCTGGAGACTGTTTCATTTCCTCAAAAGATTCCCGGGAGAATTTGGTAGGTTTTTGGCCTGCGGTTGTGGGGTTAGTCGGGGTTGGAGTTACCGGGGGAAGCACCGCTGCGCCTGATGGTAAGGATACTGCCTCGCCGTTGAAACTTGTTGTACCTTTTGGGAGGAGAGATGAAAAGTGTTAATGGAATGTTTAGCTTGAAATGTCATCTGTTTGAGATGTCAAACTTTGTAGAATGAACGTGGCCAAGAATTGTCCCAAAAAGGCTAAGGATAGCAAGAGTCTTGTTATTCGAGGCTAATCTTCATTAGCGACTACTTTCCATCAGCACAGATAACAAACAATCAATCAACTGAATACAATCTGCTGAAATAGTTTCTTTTGTGACTAAAAGGCCCAGACACATACACTACACTAGATTAACGAGTCGCAGAGAACGAAATCGCCGCACTGGCAGTGTCTAGAACCAGCAATACTAATTAAATTCGTCACAGACCTCCCACAGATTTTATACGTCAATTGTGTCATAGTGCGTGTAAACGGTGACCATGCCTCCTCTAGCAGCGCCGTCGTCATACTCTATGGTACGAGTTAAATAATATATGTAAAGCCAACTGATCCAATCTGGGAAACTACCAAAACATTTGTTTGGTTCATCATGAGTCGTTATCACATAAACCGTTGATAAAAATGAATCATAAAAATTAATTACTTTTATTAATACTTCGCTTTTACCAGTAGCTTGTATTTAGGTGTAAAACAAAGTGTATACATGTGTAATCTGTTCGTTTATTATCTTGTGCGTCAATGAGCTTAACTGAAGGTATAGAGATCTGATTAGATGAGATTAAATTAGGGTTGGGCACCTAACTAGGCCAAACCGGAGATTTGTTTGTTTATAATAATAAAAAAAAGCAATTAATTGATAGGTTCAGACAACATTCGGTTTTGAAGCGGAATAAATGCAAGGATTATTTTAAATTTATTTATTGCATATATATTTAAAGAAAAAACAAAGAGCCGGATATTTCGGAATCATTACTCAAGTTGGTTATCGAAGGGATTTTTAACAGTGGGTATAAATCTCGCATTACACAATTTAAAGCTTTCTTGGCTAGCTCTGATGAATCCAATGATATGGCCTTGTCAATTACTGGAATTGATACTCCAGAAGTTTAGAAACCATCTAAAAATATTGACGACTTTTAAGAAGAAGAAGAAAAAACTGCCTAGTCTTAGACAGACAATGAGAAATTACAAAAAAAAAAAACAACAATAAACTTACCTGAACACAGAACTCCTTGGACGTAAAACAGGGCAGTTCTATACGCGTCTGCTAAATATTTGGTGTCTTCTAAAACGTTGCTTCTATGAGTGTACAAGTTTAGGCACCCAGCGTCTAACATATCTGTGAACAATTTCGCTTTGTTAGAATATGACGACAAGATTGTCGAATGACTGTTTGGAAAGTCCTGTTTTCTGACTGTGTCTTGGGTAATACCCGTTTCCGCTTAGCGTGATTGGAGATAAAAAGCTCATATATCGACTTCTTTGCTCCGATCTTTCTGATACGCAGCAGATGAACAGACGGACCGATACCGAAGTGATTTCATAAATCTTACGTATTGCTCATATTGACAAAGCACCCTGTCGACTCAGTGCCCTACCCTCTTCTTCGTTGAAAAAGTAGTTGAAAAAACTAAAAAACCCAACTGAAAAAACTGAAAAGCATAAAAAAGCACATTTTAAACAAAAGTTGGAACCAGGCGGTGGAAACATTTGAATTTAGGCCCGCCTGCTGCAGTCCAATTGTGTTTGTTTTTTCAGTAATTTCAGTCGGATTTATTAGTTTTATCAACTACTTTTTTTAACAACGAAAAACAAAGTTAACAGTGTTAACTTTTTTTATTTCCAGCTTTTCAGTTTCATAACGTGAAAGATTTCGCAGATGATCTAACTTTTTTTATTATACAGGGCGGTAATTTATTGTATAGGCATAGGAAATTTTACTGAAAGAAGACTTCATTTTGAATGTAAAAATAATTACGACTGCGTTTAAAGATTTTTAAACGCTCGCCTAAACCAGGAATCGAATCCGCCAATAATGTGAAAAAAAACAAGTATTTTATGATAACAGTCGAAGGGGTTAATCATAATAGTACATTACTGCAACGGCCAGCAACAGAGGCATTGATTGACTAACGTGTAAATGTGGGCCGAGGCGAAGCCGAGGCACACATACGTAAGTCCATCAAACTTCAAAAAAAAAACTTGTGAAAAAGTTGTAACTTTCACCCCCAATATCTCCGGTACTAGAAGGTTCCCAGCTATGATATAGAACAAAAAAAAATATCGCAATGACGGGGAGAACAAGTGCTTTTCGGCTTCGTTAAGGGTCTTGTTATACCCTTTATAATTCAATCATGATTCGAAAGACACGTGGCGCCATCTATTATCATAAGATTGTTCTTATTTTCCTTGGGAATAGTACTTTTTTTCGGGAGGAAATGTACCCTCTATCTATGTTAAGGGTTTAATTTCGGCACTTAGTCCCTAAAGTAAAAAATGTACCCTATGTCCGCTTCTGTACACCTGATAACGTTTATGCAAAATTTCAGGATGATCGGTTCAGTGGTTTAGGCGTGAAAAGGTAACAAACAAACAAACTTACTTTCGCATTTATAATATTGAAGGTATGTTGTTAAAGAAAAAATAATCCTTATGATTAACCCTTTCGACCGTTATCACGAAATACTTGTATTTTTTTTTACATTATTGCCGAGATCGATTCCCGCGATTAATTTATCGTAATCCTGAACGGATATCGTAATCCGTTCATCCGTTTAGGAGTTACGAGGGAACATTAAAACGGCCATACATATACAGGTCAAACATAACCCTCCTTTAGGGCTTCGCCGCAGTCGGGTTAAAAGGGATTAGAATGACCTCTGCATGAGCAAGGCACTGACAGAACCGCTGGATGAGTTTGTTGGCATTTTTGACATTTGTGTGCAAGTTGGACCGTCTTCTTAGTTTGCCGTCGGTAAACCCATCTGCAAGAGTCACTTACCACACAGCTCCAGCTGCCCCGCTCGCACTTGGCACATAAGCATCAGTAACAAGGCGAGCACGGAGCTCCGCCCCGCCCCCGCCGCGCATTGCACCCACGCGCCGCACAGCTGGTTGCTCAGCTTTCCTTCGTATGTTTGGCTGAGGATCTTGTCTGCGAGAAGCACCAGGGGAGAGCAGACGATCCTGTTGAGAAAAATTGGCTTAGATCCCCCGAAACTTGGATGAGACCTGTTTATGGCTACTGGTTTTGTGATTGAGGAGTAGTCAGTAGCTTATCCAAATAAAACACACAGAAACAGATAACATTACACAGTTGGACTTGTTAATGTGCCGACGCTTGAGGGAGGCCTCCTGATAATGGCATCATCATTTCAGCCGACAGATCAAGACCTTGGCTTGACCAGGCTTGGATAGTGCCCAGCGTGAGGTGTAGATTTGTGGTATCAGACCAAATGAATAAGGCATGCCTGAGAATAACTTCTGTCTTAAGGTGACTGATGATGACTGACAGAAGTAACGTGACGTGATTGTCATAACGTTAATTTGTTTATTTAAATAAAAGGTACACAGAACATTATGAATACCGATGCAAGTGCAGATTGCACGTCAACTCCATATTCCATATTTTCTTACTACTTCGTGACAGCGAGACATAAAGACTCCTCCTAAATGCAACAGTTAATTTGATGGTGCCACTCAAACGAAGCTTAGTCAAAATTAAACTTTAATTCACTGACAAAATGTCGGATACAATTTGCAATAACCATTATTCAAATGAAATAACTGTCTTAAAAGCTACTCGATTTCTTTGGTCCCTAAATTATATGGTACAATAAACGCATTAGCTGAGTAAGTATAGTACTTATGTGGAGAATTGCCTTTTTAACGGTAAGGTCCCCAATACACGCAATGTTTTTATGATTGTGTGGCTCGTGATTCTAAATTAATTCGTAATGTTTTTTTTATAAAAACGTAATATATTTGGAATAATTTAATATACCCTGAACCCTGATCTACAGTGTGATTCTTCATAATGTGCACATATCGAAATGAGGGAATTTTATCAACGGAAAAAATATTAAAATAAATCTAAATATATTTTTATATTTTTTATGGTTTTTTTTTAATTTGTTCGCTACTGTGACCACTTATATAACTTTTGAACTTAATGATCTATAGCTATGAAAGAAACTTCATAATGATTGGAAATAATTAGGCGTCCTCATAAAATAAAAATTGTGAAAAAAACTACCCTCAATTGAAAATAAACATGTTTTTTTTTATGAAATCTGTATTTCTTTTCATAATTTTTTACTATAATTGTCAAATTTCTCAATAAGACGCCCCCATTGCCTACCTTTTTTATTACTTTAAGTTATTCCTCATTGTATTAGCTACTTAAAGAGTAAAAATTGCATGTTTATAACTCAATCACAACATTTCGTATCAACTGTTAAAGAAAGGCATTGCACACGGCTACGTACAATATTACAAATAAAAATTTAAAAACATATATATTTTAGTTTTTTTTTTATATTTTTCCGTCGATAAAATTAAGCATAGTTTCTTTCATTTCGATATGTGCACATTCTGAAGAATCACACTGTATACCATGAGTATAAGGGCGTTATATATAAACTCTATAAGAGTGAAATAGGATCTTTTTTCTGATAAGATCTGACATTCTAGTGTTTGGAATGCAGTTATGATTATTGATTACAAATATTTTCAAAATAAAGAAATGAATCTGATACAAAACTACTGTCTACGCAATACATGAAGATAAACCAGAGAACGTAACGTAACTTTTATACCATCACATAAGGTTAAAATTCCAATATGACCAAGACTTACTTGGCCGGAAACACGTTGATCTGGTAATGCGTGACAGTCAGCACGGTCTTCGCGCTGGCCACCGTCAGTCTCCTCTCAGTCCAATGCACGGTACATATAACATCGTCTAGGAGCACTTTCAGTCCGTCTGACAGATCTAAGGACTGACCTTTAGCTGTGGGCCAGTAGGTTTTGCCTTGCATCTGTTGAAAAGAGGTTTTGTTAGAATTGGGTAGTAATGTAGGCACTTCTTTGGCGTATTTGCCAAAACATTTGCGTATTTGGCAAAGCAAATATACTCTATCACTATTCTAATTAAGTTCAATTAGTGTTGTAATAACACGAATGTTTGGACCAATTTATACGTCAATAAGAAAAAACAATTTGTCGTGTATTTATTCAATACTCTCTCTTTTAGAGCTAATGTACGGCCAGTATCTATCGTGATAAACATAATTCAACGCAAAGCGTAGATGTCATTTATTGTGATGTCGGTTAATTTTACCGGTTTAAATATAGAATCGCGATAAAACGGTTGTCTTCTTCGACTTAATCTTAAGAATAAAAACAAATGTGCGATATTTGGAGTATTTGGTGGAATTATTGAAAGTTCATTTGCTGTTAAATAAATAAACACAGTTTCAGACTGCCACAAGTGACAATTAACAAATGATGTTTAAACAAATCAGTAACAACTGGTGCTTACCTCAATTTCACTTAACAAACAAACAATACAGCTTATTTTATTTTCTAATACAGCTTTCCAGAACACGTTGTATTGAGACTCGCTAGGGTTCTTAGATATCACAAGTGGGATGCACCACGGCGCTAGTTGCTGTAACAAAGATAGCATGTTTAGAAAAATAAAATATCTCGACTTGGCACACGAGGTTGTCGACAATCATGTGGAATGTGAACTCGTCTATCGTTGTGCCGATTGTCGCGACGGCTAATGGCCTTATGGCCAAGAGCCTCGACGACCATCTTTCGAGGCTCTCCTTAGGCGGTTGGATCAAGGGCCTGATTCAGAAGACAGTATTCCTCGATACGGCTCGCATTGTGACGAGGTTCCTGTCTCTGGAGCCCTAACCACCGGTAGCTTGGACCCTGCTTCCGACACCGGCGGACTACTATTTTTTATATTTTTAAATGTTTATTTACATAGATTTTTTTAAAGAAATATTTAAAAATGTTAAAAATAGGAAAGAAAAATTAATAAACGAAATAACATGTTTAGAAAACAACGTTTGTTGCAAACGCATATTATTATTAAAGTTTCAGCTTCAGCTTTTAGGCTTTTTTTTGTTTTGAGATCGACTTCGTATGTGTCAAGCCTGTTTTGACAAACACTAGGCGACACCTAAACGAGTACGTATATTGCACACTTGAATATTCAACTTCTCGGTGCTAACACCAAGCGGTGCGGTGTAAATTATAACAGATGATTATTGATCGATTGATGATTAATATTTAAACGGGCGTAAGTTATAAAACTAACATGGGTTATCGTCTGCCTAGCTCTTACCCAACTAAATTCGGGTCGGCTTCCAGTCTAACCGGATGCAGCTGAATTAGCATTTTACATGGAGCGGCTGCCTATCTGACCTCCACAACACGATACGTAATACGACACCCCTTGGTAAAACAGGATGTCAGACTTTCGGGCCACTGACAACCTGTAATCTTCAAATGACAGCCGGGACCAGCGGCTTAACAACTAAAACGAGTAATTTATAAACTAACACAGTGACGACCAAAATAGTTTACTATATTTGCCACTTGATTATGCGTGTGTTGTCACTTGTTTTTGTTGTTGTGACTAGTAATAGAACGTCAACAACAGATTAACATCATTCATTAGTATTAGTGAAGCAAATAATTTTGGCAACTTACGAGTGTGATAAAAAAAAACATTAATTAATTTACCTACTCCATCACTAAGTTACTTTAATGAAAAACCGGTTTATCAAATCATTGTCTACAAACAAACTATCAACGATTCTACATTTTGTCAAAATAAAGTACTAGTTTCTTGCTTTCATAAATACAGTTCATGTCAAATAATTAAAATTGAAATGGCTGTTTGTAATTGCCATAATAACAGCTTTTTACTGAATTAAATAACGTTGCAACGAGCTTAGGCTACTTTTATTTCAGAAAAACGAAAAAGGTACCGTGAAAAAAAAAATTAATACCATGAAATTGTGAACAAAATCTGATTCAAATAGGGAAGTCATATTTTTATAATAATTTCAAGCGAACGAAAGTCGCAGGCAACAGCTAGTCTATAGTATAATCTACACTAATATTATAGGTAATGTTTGTAATTTTTTATGATCCGATTCCGAATATTCTTTCACAAGGTAAGCTACATTATTCCCGGGAAGAATATTTAAAAAAAGAACAGCACGTTCTTGTGGGACAATTTCCGACAATAATGCAAGCGAAGCTGTGGGCAAAAGGCAGCATAAAATCTATTAATGTATTTTCTTGCTTTCTAATTCCATAACCAAATAGTGTATCAGTTTTAATAACTCATTTATCAGAACAAAATATTACTTTATCGTATTTAAGGGTTTGGCTGAACTCTTACCTTATAATAAGAGGCGTTGATGAACGCGTCAGGATCAGACTTGAGGGTGAGTCTCGAGTCGTCGAAAGGCACTACTTCAGTCACTATGTTGCCGTGTGTGTGCTGCATCGCGATAGTCTTGGACCTCGTCATATTCTGCTTGGTCTACAAGTGAAGGATTATAATTAAAGTTTTGTTTAACATAGACACCCATGCATAAGCACATGAATTGGTTTTAGTAATTGGTTTTTGACGGCATGGTTGGCGCAGTGGCTGAGCGTTTGGCTGCTTCTGTGCGTGTCGCGGGTTCGATTCCCGCACGGAACTTTGTATGGCCTACAGATAGTTGTTCCGGGTCTGGCTGTTTCTGTATAAGTTTTGTTCTGCTGCTGTTTATGTTTGTAAACGCACCCACTATACAGGAGAAATTCTTGGTGAGGGGCATCGTTTTTTTTTTTTAAGTGTGGGATAACATTCAAAGTTCGATATAGATGAATTAGCTCTGCAAGGTGGAATAGGGTAGATGACCAAAAAAAGTCTTATTTCGTCCGTCAGATAGATTTCCAAAAAACATTGGTTACGTATTCTTTCTTTTTTCACGTAACAAAAAATGAAGACTCGCGTGACGACACTTGTCGGTATACTTTTTACCGACAAGTGACATCACAAGCCCCCACTTTGATTATTTGATGCGTTTAATCTTTGTCATTTTTTATTGATTTGATAAAAGAAAAAATAAGTATCCAATATTTTTCGATAATCTAACTGACGGACTAAATAGAATCATATTTTTTTTTCAGGAATCATCCCTTTTAGTCTTACTCATCATCATATAATTTAATGAGCACATGTTCCAGATGGCCTAGTTCGATTCAATACAGCCAAGAAAAATATACAATCGATTTTGCCACCAGGCCTGTGCTGAATCAGGCAACATAATTAAGTGTAGCACCCTTAGATAATGACAGCGCCCAGGAATATGAACATTTTGATTTGAGTGCGACTTATTTTGTTTTTCATGAAGATGACATGACGAATTTACATAGAAATATACTTTTCATCACTAACTGCTTAGTATTTTTGGATAAACTGGAAATTACTACAAATTTAAGCTTAAATGTGCAGCAAAAAACGGTCACAAAAGCTGGTCCCAGTGAATTAAAATTAAAACAGCAAACAGAATGTCAGAAAAGGGAAATTAATAAGAAATACTTACCTGAAAATCTTGGAGGGTCTTCCATTTAGCATCCAAAACAGTCAGCCCACTGGCTGTTTTGTTAGTCAAAGAATCAGTTAGTTTCTGTAAATTCTTCACTTCTTGAGTAAACTGATTCATTAAACTCGGGTCGGAAAACAAATCCCTCTTCGCAGGCCTTTCAATAACCTCTTCTTTTACTGGTGGTTTCTTCACAGGCTCCACTTTAGGTACTACCGGCTTCCGAATGGCACTTTCAGATATTTGTGGCACTTTAATTTCGGGCATTAATGGCGGCATTTCTACTGAAAAGTCTATATCCGACAACAAGTCGAACGCAGTCACCTCAGACTTGACCACTTGAGGTTTAGGTTTATCTTCAATGGGAACTGTTTGTGTCTCCGGTACTATTTGCTCTACAACTGTGGGAGTTTGATCATCTACCTCTGACTTATTTTCTACCTTTGGCTCAGTAACCTCTTTCGGTGTCGTCACTGCTGTCGAATGAAATGCCATTTTTAGTTTAAATACGTTTATTGACAAATGATTACAATATACTTTTTGGTACAAGTTATTTATAAGAGCTTACCTTGGCTGGTATCATACGAGGCTTGTTCCTGTTGGGACTGCACGTTTTGTATGTAGCCTGCCTGGGTCGTAGCAACCGGTTGTTGGTAAGCGTTGGCAGGCTGAGGGCTGGCTGGTACCTCGTTGGTTGGTGACGTCACATGCTGGTAGCCGTAACTATTGTTATAGTATATTTGGGTGTTGATTGGCTGTTCCGCTGGCATTTGAGGCACAATCTGCGAGTTGTCAGTAGGCGACTGCACCGTCTCACACGTCCCACCCATCTTCCCCGCATTCGTGTAAATTCCTTGCTGCTGCCAGTTCGGGTTCGCTTCTTTATCCGTCGGCTGATAGTTGATATTCTCAGGCACAGCACTATCATACCCCGCATACGAATTCTGAGAACCGAAGTTGTATTCGTACTGCCCTGTTGAAGAGTTGAAGTTATAACCCGGATGATTTTGGTAGGACTGCGAGTAGCTTGTGTTTGTTTGGCCGGTTTTACCATAAGTGCTGGTCGGGTTATAGGTCTCGGGCTGATTTGAGAAGCTGGGTATATTTGAACTGTAGTTTTGGTACGATGGTTGGTAGGATAGCGCTTGACCTGTAGTATGTGATTTTATAGGTTTATCAAAGTCTTCATACTGTGCAAAACCCGAATTATAGTTAGAATCGACCTCAGATGGGTATGAGTAAGGAAAATTGCCTGACTTATCGATGGTTGAAGTCGTCGATGTGATGGCGTTAGTATAGGTATACCCTTGAGATGTTGACGCATATGTATTAGAATAACTATAAGCAGGCTCGGCCGAAGTGAAGGTCGGTAACTGCTGACTGTACTGCGTCGATTCGTTACAGTACGGATAGTTCAATGAAGTGTAGTCAGAATGTACTTGCGACTGCGGCAAACTAGTGTTAGAATTCTGTGGTGCACTTGTGTAAGCGGCCGACCCAGGGCTCGACATATTCGGGTACTGCACGCTGTAGAACGTCTGCGGATAATCAGCGCCAAACTCTTCAACCTTTGTCGCCGACACGTGCATGTGAGCGAAGTTCGCGACCATGTCTGTTTGGTTGGTCGTATTGTAGGCAGACGCGGCTGACATCGAAGACTCGGGTATAGGCCCCATCGGGTTGATATACGGTTCATAAGTCTGATTAGGATTCACATTGACATTTGTAGAAAAACTCTGTGAGTCTGTAACAATAGTGCTGTTATTCTGAGCGCCATAAGAGTTAGAATAGCACGGATTCGTATAGATCTGCTGTTCAGAAGAGTGAGCTGAGAACTGTGGCGGTGTGTACGTGGAATATCCGTAATTCATGTCTTCATGTGACGTTTTCTCATACGGTTTGCTCGTCGCTGGGAACAGGTAGTTGGAGGGTATGCCGTAAGGGTCGGACTCAGGCCCGTATATGTAGCGGTCGTACGGACTGGGCACGGCCTGTAGAGGAGGCATTACGACGCCGTCCGGTAACTGCATTTGATTTACGTCGGTTGCTGCAACAAATTATTGTTCTTTAAGTTCCTGCGTTGCAGTTACAGGGGATAATGCTATTATATATTTATTAAACTTTATGCATATAATGTAAAAACACTGTACAAATGCGGACTGAATGCTTTGGGTTTTTTTTTTACCAGTCTACCTTAGGGTGATGCCGAGACAAAACATAGTAGGGTGCAATGTTACAGAAAATTTCCAAGAATAAAATATAATAATAAATACGTACATACTTACAAAATATATGGATGTATGATATGATATGTATTATTATGATTTGTATATGATATTATTTATGTTTGGTTGTATTTAAGTCATGCAAAAACGTTCTTATGTAGAACATAATTGACAGGATTGAAAATCTTGTGGAATGACACTTTACGCTCCTCCTTTTCAAGTCGGTAAATATAATGAATAGAATAGTTATGTTGACATACCTTCAGAGCCAACCGGTGCCGGCCGTACGGAAGTAGGATAAATACTTTCCGGGTAGTACGAGTCCAGGGCTACGGGATCCACTGAAACAAACATTTTCGTCATCGTTAGTCTATAGAAACATTGCGCGACACATGCCACTAAAGTTAATTATTAGTACTTCATATATTTATCCACTACCAACCGTCATGTGATCCACCTATCGACGAACAATCGGTATGCCCAGATTACTTTTCACCACAATGGGGGCTATCGCGTATGAATTCGCCGCTAGAGGCGCTAGTGTAGCGCGGGGGCACCGAAATGTCAGATGTCATAGAAAGTTCACGCTTTGAGTGCTTTTTTAACACAATTTTAACAAATATTCACGATTGTGGTCTAGATTGAGCCATTCCTGATTAATTAAGACTTGAAGATTTTAAGTAGCAACTTAGAATCTTAATTTTCAGTACTTGGAGATGAAATGATTTTTAAATGTTTCATGCTTGCTAATTTTATGGAGAATATTGTAAATATATGAACCTGAAATTTACACTATGTTTTTATAAGTAATAAAATAAACTTTTCATGAAGTTATTGGTACTTTAAGAGTATAAAATAGAATTTTTGACAGGATCTTAATCGACAGTGGTGCCATCTGGTGAGCTCAAAAAAGATAGCTCTCATTAGGCGCGGTGTCGAATCGCGTCGACTGGAGTTGTTAGAACCGAAACGGGGCGAATGACGTCTTTTATCATATTTGTTGCAAGAATAAAAGGTCATTTTGAGCATTTCCTTGCGACGCCTTTTTTTTCTGCCGGCCATAGCATAAGCACATAGAGTTCCCCCCCCCCCCCCACGGCTGGGACACAAGTCTCACAGGTCGTCTTTTTATGAAAGCGATTGGGCTGTAATCCACTACGCGGGCACAGTGCGGATAAGATTCTTGCTAACCATACATTTATAAAATAATTTAGAAGTAAATGTAATGCTACCTTGCGGCGTAACACTCCGAGTGCTCCTGTTCTTCATGTAGGGCAGGTAGTCCTTCAGCTTGCGCGACCCGCCGGCGGCCGCGACTGCCGCGGCGGCCTGGCTGGCCGACAGAGACGCCTCCGACAGCTTGGGCAGCGTGGGACTGGGGTGAGACGTGGGCGTCGGGGTCGCTGCTGTGGAGTTTGTGTTGAGTTATTATGAAATAACTTAAAACCTCTTAAAGGTTCTTAGTATCATTTGTCGATGGGAACAACTTTTACAAGAGGTCGCAAAAAAAACCGTGTATGGAACATTTTTTTCTCGATATCTGGGTGGGTCCCATAGTAGTTGTTTGTAATTATGCTTGAAAGGTTTCGGGTATACAATATAAAACCAAATGCAATTGCTCGAAAGCTTATGTCCGCGCACTAAGGAATATACATGTAATTTTTTCTTCACATTTGTCAATAAAATACTAAGTACTATCAACCAAATTTAAAAGTTAATTTCGACTACTGCTTGTCGCACGTTGACAGTTCAAACGTCAGTGACTGTCACGGCCATACATGTCAGGGGCGTGCCGTCCATAGAGGCAATTTGGCCTAGCCTACCCTACCATTACTACCAACAACGCAACAAATGCATTTATTATAACTATATTAATCAAAAATAAAAAAAACTCCTGTTATAATACTTAAAGCAACTTGTCGCGGCCGTGTGACGTAACTGATAATAATACTACGACGCTCGCTTCTGGCCGTCTAGGCAAGGCCCCAGCCGGCCTAATTTCCATTGATAAATTTACGCACACAGATGCGTATTTTCGTGTATATCAACGGCACACATGCTAGATTAGGGGCGTAAACTCCTGCGAGTGTAGCTGGCCACTGATTGGCTGCCCCACAAAGTATTATCCGGCTAAAACGGTATGCGGTGATGCAATTATATTTGGTAGTGTTTTTTTATTGACAAAATAACAATTGTATTTTTCTTAGAAGCCATATTTGTTTCATGTGACAAGCAATATTTATTTCGCGATCTTGAATATTTTGATTTTTATAATATCTGACGGTTGTAATTCGTTTTGAAACGTACAGTAGTGTAAATATTATTTGTTTATTTACATAAAAATGGTGTTCTGTTGTGAAGTTTGCGCTGTTAATGTGTTTGTCAGAAGTTAAAAACAATAAGTATTCACAATTGTTTGATGTTAAGATTCAAGTTGTGTCTAAAGGAAAATGTATACGTACCCGAATTACGAGAATTAACCCAAAATTCATCTCGTACTCGGTATTTCAAATGAATGTTTCTTCTGTTTGGATTGTCAGAAAATCGTGATTTGAACCTTGATTAATGTGGTGAGTTCTTGTATTTATAACTTTGGTTTTTACAGGCTTATTTTCAATGTTTGTTTTTCGAATATTCCGGTCAGACGCTCAAAATTTGGTCCGGAACGAAAACTCTTAACTATTTTTTTTTTTTTGTTTACAGCGCACTCCGTTTTATTTTTTAGATTTTTTTTGTAACGAAGCGACATCCTTCGTTCTTGTATTAATAGAATACCATTGAAATTATATAATATTATTATATTTAAGCTAGATGGCGTTGTTTCTCATACGCTTACTAAAAACACCAGGGGCAGATGCGGGGGCCCGGAAGGGTGAGTGAATATATCAATAGATGTGACTACTTTGAGGGTCATCCTAAGTAGAGCGACGCTGTGCCGTTGCGAGTTTTTTTTTTTGGGTATCCGTATGCGTGGCCTACCCTCCGTGGGGAACCACTGCACGCCACTGATTCATGTCATGTTATGTGACGTCATTTACCTCTATCTGCCTTGCTTACATCTAATTTTTTGCCCTTATTAGAATAATTTTACTAATTGTATGTACTTTAACATAGCAAAAATTGCAATAACAATATTATAATAAAATCTTAGTGAAACTTTAAGTACTTTTCAAATAAATAATAGTAATTTTTTGACACATAGTATTTGATATTTCAAGAATTATCAAGGATGATGCGTTTTGAGTTTGCATTCCGTTTCACCAAAAACACACTACATAATATAATAAATTGTAAAATAAGTGTTGTAGTAGACAATTAAACAAGTGTTATTATGGGTCAAAACAAGGTATTTTTAATAAATAAATAAAGTTTTTAATTTCTTGCATATTCCCCATTGTAGTGCGCTGCGAATTATACGAGTAACGGCGCTACTTCTGCGCAAAAATTGCTAAAAGTTTTGTTTAATTTCGACAGGCCATTATGTGTCATAAGAAATATCACACGATTTTGAACCAAATACTCAGCTTTACGGGCGCAGATTCAGGTGGAGAGTGGGCCGTAATTAATCCCTAGGGTACACTGCGCACTATACAAGGACCATGACTGCTATCTACCATACCTTTGCCCGTGTGTTCATGCAACAGCTGAGCCATCTCTTCCTATTGCACTTGGCAGGTAGATCTCAGACAGCTACCAATTGTAATACGTTATACGACAGCTTATTGTAAAACTATCTCTAAGAGAAAGACAATTAGTTACCTTTTCCGGTGTGTTTGTTCAGCAGTTGAGCCCTCTCTTCTTCCTGCACCTGACAGGTAGACCTCAGGCGAGCTAGGAGTTGTGACACGTTATGTGACAGCTTCTTGTAGAACTCTTGTCCCTTTTGTGATTTCCCCAGAAGTTCCTCGTATGTATCGTAAGATGTGATGAGGGCTGGAAATAAAGATATTACGTTAATTCAGGTAAAAATATATTTTATTAATTACTAGCTACCCGCTCCGGCTTTGCAAGGAAGCAATGTCATACATATAAACCGTCCTCTTGAATCACTCTATCTATTAAAAAAACCGCATCAAAATCCGTTGCATAGTTTTAAAGATCTAAGCATACATAGGGACAGACAGCGAGAAGCGCCTTGTTTTATACTATGTAGTGAAAATTAAGACTGTCTTTGCCTCCTGTCCTGATCCCCATTTATTTGAACTCGTGCAGCATGTCTTCTTCTTCCATACTTCTGTATTAGTCGTCGTTTCAATAGTCGCTTCGTTTCTAGCTAAATTATCTTTCACACCGTCCATTAATTGTTTTTTTGAACACACAAAAAATATGGAACGCTCGAAAAGTATGGAGCGTTTGACAAGTATGGAAAGCTCGCTCGAGTAGCATGTAACATAGAACCTTATGGTCAATCCTCAAGACAAATCTCTTTAGGTTAATAGTACGCTATAGTAGTTTCGGGCAATCAAGAGAAATAACAACGAATAGGGAGGGAAACACACTAAAAAGGAATAACTAACAGTTTAGATTCAAATTTAGAACAGAGCCACTACGAATATACTGTTTTTAAATAATTCAGCTTAAGTTAACAGTTACTTCATTTCGCCGCTTTTAAATTTATCGTCCGCAATAGGGCGGAGATATCTATAAAACCAGTTTTGCGTATACGGCGCTGTATTTTTATTCAGGTTCCGATGCTGAAAACTATGCCACGAGATAAGGACAGTAGCTACCTTTACATACGGCTCAAATTAGTCTGCACAATCCACCATAAAACTTTACATCTTAGAACAAAGCATTACCATTAATAAGGCCCTCTCGTTTCCGCAGCACATCGGATAGAAGGCGTCTCGAGTCGCCGTAAGACGCGTACACTGAAGTTAGCTTGTTGATGATATTCTCTTGGGCGGCGAGGTTCGCTTCTATGATTTGTATCTGTGAAAATAATGATTATTTTAAGGCTAAACTTGCCAAATATAGAGGGTGTAAAGTACCCTTAACGAAGCCGAAAGGCACTTGTTTTCCCCGTCATTGCGATCATTTTTTTTGTTCTAGCTAGACCATGCCTGGGAATCTTCTAATTACGGCGATATTGGCGGGACTATGTCACAAGTTTTTTTATTTTTTTATTACTAGTTTTTAATGTCGGCCCTACTATTCAATACATCCATCAGCACAATGTTTCCAGTGTGTTACATTGAGTCCTACCGTAAAATGTGATTGTTCACCCTAAAAAAATCGTTACCAGCAATAATTTTTGCATAGTTACTCGGTTTGATATACAGATTGCTGGGTTGACGGCTTCGTGAAGGGTCAGTATACACGCTGTATATTGTCTCTGTTAAAGAGGGAGCATCCTGCAATTTCTGTACGTATATTAAAAACGTAAATAACTCTGTTTGCACGATCCAGGATTTGGCGTGACGTCAGGTTATGAGCCGTAGTTTGTATGTAGGATCCCAGATACAGCCACAAAAAATCAAATTCTTTTGATAAATAGCGGAGCTACCTATCAAAGAAGTATCTTTAGAAGTTTTTGGAGGATTAGTTATTTATCCTCGTCCCAAAAATACATATATCTGAGCGTTTGAAATATGATCTTTATAGTACTAGTAGACTACAATTTTGTTCTTAATGACGTTGGTCATTAAGAACAAAATTGTAGTCTCAAGAACCCAAGGAAATGGTTGCTGTGTGCACAATTTTGCACTTTATGCCACTAAATATAAAGTGCATAATTCAATGACAACATAAAATCCTGTCCTCCTCACACATAATTTACTGACCTGAGGATTATGTTTCTTCAGCTCCTGTTTAAAGATCTCCTCCTTGGGCTCATTGTTCCTTGCCAACAGCTGTGCGGTGATATCATCACTCGTCACAGCTTCCCTAAGCTGCTGTATCAAGGAGTCCCGTTGTGTTTGCATCTCACGTACTTTGCCGACTACGCGACGCATTTCCGACATGGTGTCACGATCAAGACCGACTGTAGGCAGAAAAAGTGGAACTGTTAATAAACATTAACATTATGCTATGGCTAGAAAAGAGGTGCCTGCTCAGATGACGAGGATGCGGAGAACGATGATGATGATTATGCTTTAGGGTTTGAGGAACAGGGTGTAAGGTTCCTCAATACACCATAGAAGAGTGAGGATCCGCCGACCAGTCGGGTGTTGCGTCTGGTGGGCTACTGCCGACAGTTGTTATCTGGTTTTCCTATCTAGGAAAACCCTTCATCTAAAAGTCTAACGTCTTAAGTCACGGGTAACTTTAATAACACAATACAGAATTTTGAAGTTAGTTCTGCCTTTGTGGCATAGATGGCGCCGTAGTACTTTTTGCACTCTGCCCCTACATTACATTCATATAACATAACATCAAGCCTGTAAACCCTAAAGGGTTTAGCAGAGGTGTAGTACCTAATAGTACACACGGCGGCACATCAAGCTGTACCCATATAACCAGTATAACCTGACTTCTCTTTCTATGAGCTTCCCGTTCGATGAGAGATCAGCTTAATTTGCTTTTGCATAGCTTGATTGGCCGCCGTGCGTACATATACATTTTGCTAGTTATGTTTAAGTCCCATATAATGGGGGGCGAGCCTATTGCCATCAACCGGGCACAAATCCAGACTCCATGGCTGCTACTGACAAATTCCTGATGGAAAAAACCACTAACAATTTGAATTACATTCGCTTACCAATATTATCGATGCTGGGTATCTTGTGTTCCAGCACATCTAGTGGTTGCGCTAACAAACGTAGGTTGGCGATGTGTAGCGTCATAGCCTTGTGCAGCACTTGGTTGCTCTCGTTGGTCCGCGTGTGCGCTTCTTGGTACTTATGGTACTCGCGGGACAGTTCGGTTTGCACTATGGATGGGGGGCGGGGCCCCATCACCTTCTGGTAGTCTTTTTCTTTTGCTGTCTCTTCCTGGAAATAGAAAAAAAATACTTTTTAACTAATTATTTTATATGGCAACGAAGCGACCAAACAGGGATTCTCGCTTCATAATAAACACTTAAGTAAAACAAACACTACACTACTACCCCCTACCCTACTATTCCCACTACTCCACCATTACACCACCACTCCCTACCCCCCACCCCTCCTTAATTATACTATTCCTACTATTTACTTAAGTAAATTCGTTAATCGGCTTTATTTCATTCATTTCATTAACGTCCCATCTAAAGCATGAGAATTCAGATAAGCATAAAGTCTTACAAACACAACATAACATCAATATGTTACAATCATGTAAAAGACCAAATACCTGTATAATTTCTTTGATCTCGCCCAAAGATTCCTCCACATCGCTGATAATTTCAGCGAGATTGTTCATTGAGTCGACCAGCGTCTGTATGATCTCGGCTTTAGCGTTCATCGCTGCGCAGCGGTCGACTATCTCTTGAGGTACTCTGAAAAACATGTCATAACATTGAAACTATTTGTAACTTCAAACTTAAGATATAGATGTTCGGACATGTGCGTGCTGCCGTGTTATAAATGGAAATTATAACACAGCAGCACGCTTGTCATTCGCCAAGAGGTTAGCCAAAGGCTGCAAATAATTGCTTTTGATGGCAATAGGATATCATAACTGATAGGTACCTCTGCCAAACCCTTCAGAAATTAAAGGTGTGTATTGCAATGAAGGCCTTATCACCACCCAATTCTTGTTGGAATCAATAATGAGCGGTATACTGCTTAGTTTTTATCCATCAGAATCAAAAGTTGGGTGGTAAAAGCACAGATATTTATGCTCATAAGATTACATACACTCAAAAGCACTATTCCATAGTGCTTTTAAATGTATGTTATCTTATGCGATAGATATTGACATAGCAATTGGCAATAATACACAATCAGCAGAAATAAAAAACCAAGCAAAAAAACTCACTTCTGAACAGACTCAATGACATCCAACTGGTCCAGTTGCAAGGAGGACATGAACTCAGTGAGCTCCGTATTCTTGGCCTCCACCATAGTGACGATGTTGCGCAACATCTGCGCCTTCTCCTCCGAGTAGACCGAAGACGCCTCGTGCGCCATCATCGGGACGAGGCGGGAGAATACGTCGGTTCCTGACACCTAGAAAATTAGTAACAGTCATTGAGATAATTGGGTTGCGAAGTTCAGCTGGTAGTCGCTCCATGTAGTGTGGCTGTTGCATCTGGATTGACTGATAAAAGAGCAAGAAAGGTGATGGTAATAGTAAAAAATATAATAAGACTAGCTGTTGCCCGCGGCTTCGCTCGTTTTTTGGTCGGGAATTATCTCACGGGCACATTGTAAATATAGCCTATGGCACTCGAGGATAATGGAGCTTTCTATTAGTGAAAGCATTTTCAAAATCGGTTCAGTAGATCCAGAGATTACCCCCTACAACCTGACAAACTTTACCTCTTTATAATATTATAGTAAAGATAAAATGTTTGAGCTAAGTTGAGAGTATAGCTCCGGCACGGCGTGAGCCAATCCACACAATATTGTTTGACATGAAGAAATCACTTACAACACAAATCAAGCTCGTAGGCACAAAAAATAATACAGGCACAAAACAGTATTTTGTCACACTACACCATTGCCACGTTCAACACACAAAATTACGTTAACACGTTACTCAAAATTCGTATCAGAAAACTAGTTACAGGTAATCCATCTAGAGGTGTAAAACTAGTGAGGGCACTACACAATCCTGAATCAATCTATTTTAAATAATAGGAAAATGTAATATAAAGAATTTATTTCCTCATCACATATTTGTCAGGAAAAATAACATCTAACAACATGATTTTATCCTAAAAAATTATATTTAGGGTTCTGTACCTCAAAAAAAAAAATTGGAACCCTTATAGGATCACTCACATGTCTGTCACAGCTAATTTACTCCGAAACTACTGGACCGATAGAGTTGAAATATTTTAAACATGTGGGCCACTTTTGGCTAAATTAGAAAATGTTTTTGAAAACTATATCGTATTACACATCAAATGAACGGGCTCATTGTATCTCAAATATATATTTTTAAGATAAATAGCTTTGAAGTTATTTAAGAAACTAGGCGTAAATTGACCATTCCCCTAACTTCGAAAGTAAAGGGCCAAAAACTTTGAAAAAAAAATTACAAAAAATAGTTCTTTGCCTACAGATTACAGGAAAACCTATAAGAAAACTATGACAATAAAAAATAATAAATAAATAAATAATTAAAGTTTATTTCGGAACAAAAACACAAGATTAAGTACAACCAGTAAAACGATGGAAGCTGCAAAAGTATAAAGTGTAGCGCAACTACCAACGCCCTTCCCAAGATACAGAATGGAGTGATGTTCCAAATTTTTAGATTTAGCAATAAAATAAACGGGGCTCGCCTATTACGATGGTACGGAACCCTTAACGCGCGAGTGCGACTCGCACTTGGCCGGGGTTTTTTCCTTTGGTAGCCTCCACTCACCTCAGGATCATTAAAGTTGATCGCCAGCGCCTTCACCAAGCACACAGGCTTCATATCCGAAAGCAGGTCCTTCTCAGGCACTTCCTCATGATAAATAAACTCATTTTCGTTCTTTGCAGCTTTCCGCTTCCCCTCCACGACATCGTTGGTGAATGTCAGCGCTTCTTGCGTTATTTGTGTGGGTTCTATGTATTTGGTCAGCTTTCTTGCATCCAATAGCTTTTCGACCGCTTGCTGGTAGAAAGCTACGCGCTCACCCATCTTCTGTTGTTCTTCTGCGTGCATGCCTGTTTGGAAGAGTGAAATACTGAATAACTATTTAAGTTTAGTGCGCAATATGTTCCTTATTCCAGCTTGTGGCAAGACTTATGCGTGAGGGAGTAAGCGCTTGTTGGATGATTTTTTATCGCGCACTGGATTTTCAATGCACTGCATATCAGGGAGAATTGAATCTGCAACGATGCGCTTGTTTGACGCATTGAGATGCATTCTGCCGAATTCTCAATCCTCTGTTCAATACCGAGACTTAAATCAGACAGTCCACGCTGGATCTATCTACACTCGTGATCATTGTTTACGATGTCATAAACAAATATCAATATAGAAATAATTTGTGGGTAATATCTATATGTGTCACAAGATCAATGATCTACATGCGTCATTCATTGTATGCGGGTATAGTACGCGTTTAATTTATTTGCTTTTCACACTTTTTACAATGACAGTGGTATAAAATTCAAGATCCTATTAGGAAGTTTCTTTTTTATCTAGCTGAATACATACTACTCTAGAACGAGAAGTAATTTAGCCTTATATTAAGAAATGGAAGGAAACAACAAAATTGATTTAGCCCAGAAATTATTTAGTTCAAATGTAGACATGCATAGTGGTAGTGGTTTGTAGACTCACAGCTGTGTCAATTAAGCCCAATTTAATCATAAATCTTCTTAGCGTGTTGATAACAATTAAAATTGAGTCAGCCCAAAATAACACACAAATAGTGGCCGAGTGATTTAGTACCACAGCTGCCCACAATTATTATGCTATCAAACAAACATAAACAGGAGGTCTTAGTTGTATAAATGCATAGGTACAATTAGAATACTTTGAGTACTTGTAGTTTTCCTCAAATCAAACTATTTTTTTAGTAACAATTTTTTTAAGAATTCTGTTAGTTATGTTTAAGTGCCATGTAAAAGGGGGCGAGCCTAATGCCTATTGCCATCAACTGCACACATCCAAACTCTGTGGCTGATACTGAGAAATTCCTGATGGAAATACCCAATAACAATTTACCCAACCTAGGAATCAAACCCAAGACCACATGCTTAGCAGTCGCGCTGCCTACCACCAGACCAGTGACTATACAGGGTGCAAGGGACATCGACAAACAATTACCAAGAAACTTTTCGTAAAAAAAAACAGCTTTTCCTTTCATTTTAACCTTTTTTTTTAATTTCTGATGAAAAATTTATATGTGGAGGGGGGTCGAAATGATGTACTGAATATGTGGTAATCATTTGAGCGTGGAAGTCCCTTCCAGCCTGTACACAAAAATACATACCTTGATACAAGCAAACAATGCATCCAACATAAGAAAACTTGAAGGAAAGGTATCTGTGCCAGTAGTTGTATAACTTGGTGCCAATAATCTCATGAACAACGTCAATGCCATTGGACGGGCCCAGCAGAGCCAACGAGTTCTTGTAGAAGTACATCACTTGAGTTGCTACAGCACCTGTGAAAGAAGGGATACTTAGGGTTATTTTTTGAGTGAAAGTGATTAAAAAAACATACTTTATCACATAATTATGTTGCTGTTGCATTTGCAGTAGAGCAAATGACTGAGCTTTTCTGGGTAATTTCTCTGAACTCATCATTCTATAGAGAAGTGTGGAAGTAGGAACTTCCATACTTCTCTATTTACTCATCGCTCATTTCTACTTAAATAAACAGTTGCAAATTACTTTGATGTACACGTATTTTGTATAAAACAATAAAAATCAATTAATGGGGTTTCCCACAATTAATTCTCAGCACTCATTGTCTAAATACTTTATCATTCAAAGTAAATAAATTGTACAAGAATACTAAAGAACATCTTCTGTTTTAGAAGTCTTTTATCTTTTTTTTTTTTGAGGCATCAATGAACTCTGTATGTCTATCCCTCCTAGGAACCAACACAGTTTTTTAATTTTTTTCCAAACTTACCAACAACGCTAGGCTTCCTCGTATCCTGAATACTTTTATCAAGGATACACTCCTGAGCCTGTGCAAAACATATCTCTTGCATCATCCTCATGATCTCCGGACACACATCAACCCCAGATGGTTGCGGTAACTGTTCTCGCAAGTACTGGAACACCCACGCAGCCTGTTGGAACTGCGTACAAGCAGACTTCAAGCTGTCAGCTGTATTCCGTGGTTCTGAGGCTGCGAGCTGAGTGAGCAGTGCCCCTACATTGTACAAGATGTTTGCCATTTCAAACCTTAAGTCTGCTAGCGTTCTGTTCATGTTTGCGTACAAGTCTTTCCTAGAAAACAGTAAAAAAACTAGTGTAAAAGGTGTGGTTTTATTTGTGAGATTTAAATGATATTATTCATTTAATTTTTCAGATGATTCATTATTTATGGATGGGTTTTATTATTATTTTACTAAGTATTAGTTGTTTTTATCATGTCATAATTAACTAAATAAATTCTAAAAGAAGCTTGTAAATAATTATTCTTTCCCAAAACAAGAGTTTATAAACTTCTTATCAGACAATGATACTGTCATGTAGACATAATGTAAACAAGTTGATACCATAGCATGATTCATTCAACAATAAAAAAAATCAATAGGGATTAAAGTGGTGTAGCTGTTAATTCAATTTACCAGCTGAAGGAACACGCAGCAGGTTGACCTTTGGCCATCGGGAATCGGCTTTGTAGCGACCGCAACTGACAAAAATATCTGATTAGGGCACTCAACCCCGCAAAATCGATTGTAGGTCGTACGGCCGCCGACCGCAAACCTTCCAACTGATGTATCTCATTGCTATAGCTCTCCGGATCCTCTCTATAAGCTTCCGCAATGTACTAGAAAAAAAATATACAACGTAAAGACGTGACAAAGAAATTCTGAAAGTAACTTTATCAGAGATTAGGAGACCTACTTACCTGTTTCAATTTTGGTCCAAAATGCGTGTTCTCGTGGGTCACCTTCAGCTCAAAACTTATCATGGGTAATTTTGGAACGGCTTCCATGTTTTCCAAAGCTGTTTTTACCCGTTTCAACTATTTTTCACTCGGTAAAACAATTTCATCACAAATTAGCTTATTTGTTCCACTGTCATTTTTTTTGTGTTTTAATTTAGAGGGCGTTCCTCTTTTTTTGATTACGGTTATTTGAGTACCGGTTATCACTAGACTGACATTCTCGTTACACAACTGCGTTTTCTTTTTGCTTTTGACATATCTTGGAGATGATTCATAAACCAAAGACTACTACATATTTAAGTCATAAACCAGCCATGAAATCATTTATACACAGTAGTTTGGTAATTTTTTGATTCGCCTGAGTATTGGTTTCTCACTATTCTTTTACCATAAATCCCCGTCAACAAAAAAAAAACAATGTTTTGCTTGTGCTCATCACACAAACACCGTTCTATAGTCTATAAAGCAATTGGCATGTCTGTCAGATTTCTTGGCATTTTTTGCTTGTGCATATATTTTATTATATCTAGTTAAATACAATAAAAATCAAGAAGATTTTGCATGCACACGACTAATATACTTATAATATGAAGCCGAAAAAGCCTAAAACCGATACTGAGGTAAACTATCCTGTAGTAATGTCTATTGTTTACATGCGTCCTGGCCAGGGTCACTTCGGCTTCATTCACATTTCTTCATATCTGTGTCGCTATCCCTTCTACACAGCCAAAAATCATCAAAAACGTACAGACAACAACAAAAAAACATCTAATTACAATCTATGCCATATTTTCTTCCCATCATTTTTAGGAAGTGGCGCCTGTGGTTCCCCCTCAACCGGAGATAATTGAAGCCGACTTGTATAAGCGCGCGTACTTCGGTCCTGACGTGCCTACCCTGGAGCTAGAGTGTTGGGAAGAAGAGCTATCGGAAATCCAGCTCCAAGCCTATAAGAATGCTGATAATGAGTACAAGAGTATTCAGAACAAGCTGGATGATATGGTCAAGGATACTGGTGGACAGATTGTGTACAATGGAGACCAGTTTACAGCTTATCAGCTGCTTGGGAAGTAAGTTAGGCACAATACCACAGTTAATTTTTGTTTTTTTATTTAAATTTCATGTACAAGAGTGGTACAAAGGCAGACTAAATGCCATGTTTTCTGGTTATAAAACTGCTGGGGCCTTAGTCTGCTATTGCAATAGTGTCAGAATGGTCTGTAATAAGGCCCCTAGCCCACGGCGTATTGAAGCGCGTTCGAAACTCGTTTGACGTGCGTCCAAAGGGTAATTCGTCTGCGCGGGGCCTTATTAAATCAATGATAGACCATTCTGACACTATTGCAATAGCAGACTAAGGCCCCTGGACATTAACAAAAGAATATTATTTGCTACAAAATTTGCTGTTGTCATAATAAGGACATGATACAATTGTACTAATACTATTTATTTTACACTAGCTGTTGCCCGTGGCTTCGCTCGTATTTAGGTTGGATTTTTTTTTTTTTTTTTAAATTAAATATAGCCTATATTTATTTTATTTATTTATTTATTCATATAACCATTCGCATTGTGTTCGAAATTATGTAGTACGTTTATTAATTTATTACAGTGAAATTAACTTATTATATTGAATTGATTAATTATATTTCACTAAAAATATTAATAAATAATAGCACCCAGGGATAATGTAGCTTACTATTAGAGAATGAATTTTCAAAATCGGTTCACAAACAAATTTTACCTCTATAAAATATCTCTAATATATAAAATTCTCATATCACAATGTTAGTTACCATACTCTTCCGAAACGGCTTGACTGATTTTTATGAAATTTTATATGCATATTCAGTAAAAGTGTAAGTAGTTCAGTGAGAATTGGCTATCTATTTTTCATACCCCTGGGATAATTTTCGACCAAAACGCGAGTGAAGCCGTGGGCAACAGTATATTATAATGAGCTTTATATAGTATAATATTAGTATAACACTAACCCATCAAGCTAATGCCTACTATGTAGAAATTGTTCCCTCTTATGCTTTCAACAGTTGTTACAATAATGATTAGTTGTAGTTTCAATTGCCAATTAGGGGGATCCCCCATGTTGCATAAGAAATTGACGATTGGTAGGGTGTTTCTTTTTTAAAAATCTTCTATTATCTGAGTAATTTGATTCATATTTCTAAAACTTAACCTTTTGATTTACAGGCAACCAGTCCTGAAGGATTTGGAACGGCAAAGTGCTGAGATTATTAGATCTAGATCTCGCTCACTGTCTATTTCAAAGGAGAAATCTGGAAAGAGAGGTAAGTAAGATAGATTTACGTTGATAAGTTGTCTTGTTTTGAGGATGTCCTCGCGCTTCTACCCACAGAGGCATTAAAATTGAGTTTAAGGGTTGATTGGCCCCTTGGATCGGTCTGTCTTCTTGTAAAAGGTTTTAAAATAGTTGTCTCGTGAACATATATAAAAATGGAGCATCAGAATTTACGTGAAGTTAAGTAATTATTTTGGGAACTTTAAAGCGTCTGCAAAGCAATACGGCCGGCGAAAAGTGTCTGGGAGTATTGGCGACTTATTTTTAAGGATATTGCCTAAACTATATGTAAAAATCAGCTTTGAGAATTTACATGAGGTAAGTAATGTTTTTATGTACTTTGATTACCTGATACCTGAAAATTGGCCGTCTAAGCAAGCTTGCAGCAGGTAGGCATGCGTTCTTAGTACATACTAGCACTACTCAATCGTCCACATTTCCTTCGTCAGAAAATACGTGACGTCTGGTGGCCCTGGGATCTTGGACTATCACTGATGGATGTGGATGGAAACTAGTGTTTTTATAAATACACACCCAAATATCTAAACCTGTTTTCCTTTCTCTCCAGGTCGTCCAAAGAAAGTAACACGCAGCACTGAAGATGACCGAGACTACTCCCCATCTCCAGACAGGAACAAGTCTCCTGAAGTTAAGCCTAAAAAGAAGAAGAAGGACAAGGAGAAAACAAAAGAGAAAGATAAGGAGAATAAAGAGAAAGAAAAAGATAACACCAAGACTAAAGACAGGACCCTCGCACCTTCTAGTGAGTAATTTAAATGATGTTCTAAAATTTTGACTAGTTAATTCCATTTTGGGTATGAAAATCTTGAATACATACACATACTAGGGATGTTATGGAGGTGGTTTTATCGGAACCGAAGTCGCAGTCGGAGTTTATAAATTTGGTTTTTTGGAGTCGAAATCGGAGTCGGAGATGTGGCTTAAGAAAGATGTGTTAAGGGCAGGTAATAAAATAAAATAGTACAAAAATAAATAAGTCTAATTTCAATTAAAAAATAATATAGGTGTCACAAACAAAAATAATCACATGTATCGGAACCGAAGTCGGAACCGGAGCTGTAAGATCAATCGGAAGTTCCGACATTTCGGAGTTGGAGTCGAAGCTCCGTAACATCCCTGGTACATACCATTTCTTCATTTAAAATAAGCTACAGAGCCGAACAGTCCCGTAGCACGATTTCCGACATTCACGATTACATGACATCAAGGCCGCAGACTACAACTAGTTAAACAATATATACATTATTGCAAGCTAAACATCTATGTTATACTGGTATCAGTTTAAAGTTGATCTCAATGACATGAAAACAAGGATTTCAAAGTTTTTAAACTGTCGTGGTAACTAACATTATCATCAACACTAGAAACAAGATATTTACCATAGGCATGGTCGTTATTTCACGTCACTAGATACAATAACTAGTTACGCGGCATGTAACCGAATCACTAGGTTCGAATCTAGTTATAAGTAGTGATTTTTGTAATTGCGTTATTACAGTTATCTGTGATTGTTGGGTGCGAGTAGCTGAGTAGTCGTTACGTTATTCGAGCGATCGAGAATAGAGTACACTGTCGGTAGTGTCGGTTGGTCGACTGGTTGATCATAGGTTCATAGTAAACACTAATAATTAGTCATAAATACATTTAATGCAGTCAGCCCTAAGCGTGAGTAAAGTATGAAGGGAAGTTAATTTATTGATTTAACAGTATAGCTACATACACTTAAGTAGTCTATAGTGATTTAATTTATTTTCGTTTCATGTGTAACTGTATAGTTGGTGGAGGTATTTATAAACTAACAATCACAGTAGCTGAATAAAAATAACTAGTTACAAAAATCACTAGTTTCGAAACAGGTGACGCCGACCAAGTAACTGGTTTCGTTACGTTTCTTGAAAATGACGTAACGAACCACCTCTAATTTACCATGGTTACTGTTGGTTTGGAGTTTATCCGTGATGTTGGTGCTTGCAACAGCGCCGAAATATCAGGAATTCAACACCCACAGTAAACATCTGTCATTATTACTACTCCATATAAACATTCACCAAATCCCACAGATGTGCACAGCGTGGTCACAAACGTGCGTCCGTCAGAAGCCACGGCGATCGGCGGTCTGCTCACCGGCAGCGCGACCAAGACCACAGCTATCGTCGACCTCACTAAAGACGACGGCAATAAGAATGTTGCTGACTCTCGGGAGGTCTCTTTCAATAAATTGCAAGGTAAGTTTGTCTTCCATAACAATAGTTATAGTTGCAGACAACTTTCGAAATAACACCTGAGTAATAAAAAAAAAACATTAATTTCAGACAAAATAGTCCTTATGCAAGGCAAGGTTATTAGTAACAAGAATTGTGTTTATAATATTAGTTTTTATTTAAAAGCTTTTTCAAGCTTTTAGCCAGCTGGCCAGGTAACGCCATATTAGTAATATTCTATAGCTTTTCAGGATTATAAGTTAGCAAGTACCCTAAAAAGCAATAGGTCTTCATTTTTAGCTTCCATTTTAAATTCCTTTCTTTTTAAGAGTACTCCTCAAAAATCTATTAAACTTATTAGTTTTTACTTTAGTTACACAAATTAGTATTACAGTATAAAAATCACAACACTTGACTTCACATATAACGTATACTCTTTATTGCGTCCCTATTTGAACCATACACACATGCCGCCATGCCATGGGAGCTCATGGCTAAATAATAACAGGCGCTCGGATCGATCTATAGGTAAGCTATGCTTGCCTAGGTTGGTCTGTGGATGGGTGACCGCCCATTACATAACCAGTTTCCTCCGTGCCTCAGAAAGCACTTTAAGCCGTTAGTCCTGGCTGTGATCTGTAGATCTTTGACAGTCGTTACAGGTAGTCAGTGGCTCATAAAGTCTGACAACCAGTCTTACCAAGGGGTATTGTATCCCAGTACTAACTGGGTTGTGGAGGTCAGATAGGCAGTCGCTCCATGTAAGATACTAGTATTCAGCTGCATCCTGTTAGACTGGAAGCCAACCCAAACATAGTTGGGAAACGGCTAGGCAAATGATGACACATGCGAAGGGCCCAGGTTATTTGAAAAAATACGTACAATCAATTTGAAAGAAGACACTAAAATTATCCCCATATCTCCAACAGGCAAAACATTCCCATCACTGGTGGTAGTAGCCCGACCGTACCTTCGCTCGAAGGATTCCGCGGCGCCTTCGGACCGCTCCACACTGGACAGCAAAGTGAAGTCAGTGCTGATGCACACGCCCATGAAGTTCACGGAGTGGCTCATACAGCAGGGGCTGGTACGGTCAGAGCAGTGGTGCGTTATACATGCTGGGAATAAGCTTAAACTTGGTGAGTCATGTATCAGCATTATCAATATGAATGTTCTACAAAGTTCACTGACGGTGGACCACTTTTCTACCTTATGACCTGAGAAATAAAGTTGAGTCCACGAATAACTTTGGTTACAAATAATCAAAGCTGCACCGCAATCTCTAGGCTGGGCTTATTCTATCACTAGCTCAACTATTGAACAATTTACGTCGACGCGCCCTTGGTTATCACTTTCTATGTAAAGACAAAACTTTTCGAAAAGTACTGCTCAATGAAAATACCTAAAAATACTTTACTCGACCTAACCTTACACGCATTCTTTTATTCCAGGTATGTACTCCGACGTATCAAAGTTCCCCTACTCAGGCGGCTACGTCTGGATCTCCGAGTGCTGTCCCACACGATTCGTCTCCGTATACTCCAGCTCCATCTTCGAAGGGGCCACTTTCCCCCCAAGCGTTCTCCTCAAGTTAATATACCACTGGGCTTGTCAGACAAACGTTCAGAACGTGGTCCAATGGGTGAAAGTAGACAATTTATATGTAAAGGGGCTGTTTACGTGGCTAAGAGCTATTTGCACGTCAGCCATTCATCAGCATATGGGGTTGCTTGGTGGGTCGGGTAAGAAAGTGGAGGTCGGAGTCATATCCTTGGGTACGACGAGTCATGATGGAACGCAGAGGCAGGTGAAGGTCGAAGTGTTGGGGGTATTGGATCCCGTTGAGAAATTGGTGAGTTGTTATATTTTCAAGAATTTTCGTTTCGTAATCTTCACCTATGATATAATATTGCTATTAATTTGATATAGTTATATCTTTTGCCTATGAAACAGTGTGACAGTCGCTCATTATTGTTTACCAAACCATACACAATATGTAAGTAGCTTCGATTCAATCCTGAATTCCTAATCTTTCGCGTTAGGGTACTTGTATTGTATCAAGGGCTCGTGTCCGTAACTTCACGTCCAAAGCGCGTATTTTGCGTACGGGGAGTCCCACCCTAGCTCCCCGAGAAAGGCCAGCAACGCCTTGGTGTTACTGACAATCTCGCGGAGAGCACCTGGGTTATATGGGGCAACCTCTGAGCAGTGTAGAAGCACTTGGACTGCTAGAGTACCGCAAACGTCTGATTTATCTTTTCTTTTTAGATCCGCCTCCGCGCAGTAGAGCCTCTAGCAGAACATGAAAAGAACTACAAGAAACGCTTCCAGAAGATCTTGGAACCTCTAACCGCCTGGGTGCATCCTGCTTCAGTAATCCTGACCGATTTGACGGTAGACAAGGGCACCCTGCTGTCTATGGGCTTTAAGAACGTTCACCAAGCGTCTGCCCATACTGATGCTTCAAACGCGAGGAATAGCAATGCCAATATCATGGAGTATTTGAGAAGGATCGTGCCTAGAATGTTCCAGAACACCTTGTCGTTGCTGTCCAGGCAGATTATACAGCAGTTCTTGGATGAACTGGTTTGGAGAGAGAAGTAGGATTTTTTTGTGTTTTATTTTGATGGGATTAAAGTGGTTATGTAGAGACTTTTAAGCAGAAAACCATAATTAGGTGCTTTCTTAATGTGTGTTTATAGGAGTTTTTGTAGCTGACTAATAGTTGTTGTGGCTAAAGGTTATTCAACGTCAAATCATTCAATTCAAAAATATTTGGTATCTCCTACAAACAATATTAGCGCATCCAAATTCTGTAACACACTTCAATCAACATTGGTAGTTTGTCATGTTTGAAAAAATCGTCTACTCAAATGAACGTGGTTGAACTATCCAAATTAATTAAGTCTACGGCAATGACAAAAGTGCAAACATTTGGTTGTCCTATAATTTTGTGTCATCGGCAGGGCACGAAACCCTTGTCCCATTATAAAGGGTGTAACAAGACCCGTAACGAAGCTGAAAGACACATGTTCTCCCCGCCAATGCGATCATTTTTTTGTTCTAGACTATACCTGGGGAACCTTCTAGTTACGGAGATATTGGGGGTCAATGTTCCAAGTATTTCACTTTTTTTTTTAAATGCCTGTTTGTAACGTAAGATTTTTCTGTAAACACCTCCACCACCCGGGTGCTATTCAATCCATCCATCAGCACAATATTTTGAGTGCGGAGTCCTACCGTAAAACGTGATTTTTCACCCCAAAAAATAGTCGTTTCCCAGCAATATTTTGTGCGTAAAGTTACTTACAGTACCCGGCGATAAATATTGCACGTCGACCTTTGGAAAGAGACAATCGGCTAATTTCGGCTTCGTAAATCGTTATCTCTGTCGCACGAAATACAAACAGTCCGGTATCTATTAGGAGCTGTTAAAACAATTATGATTTGCTTCTTTTGATAATTCATTTTATTCTTTGTATAAAATACACCAATTTTTCTATAAGTGATAGCTTAGATTGAGGTAAAATAAAAAAAAGACATATTCACATTATGCTTACGTATTTAATTATTTTGGAAAATTACAGCTGTAGTGTACATAATAAACACCATTAAACCTATTGTTAGAATGAAACATTGTAAATAAAATAATAATAATTCTAATTCTCAATTACTTCCATTTCACTATCTGTGCTCTCAAAGAGGTCAATATCACTGACACTGTCAGCCGTTTTTTTTTTCGTTTATTATCGTTTAAAAATTAATTACATTTGCTTTACCAGAATAGCATTTATAAACCACTAAGGTTTGTACATAATGCTACATGTAATTCTACATCGTAGTAAAAAACATAATCAAGGTAAAAAATATGCAACATAATACCTTATTTCGAAATTTGGTAATTTCATCTCAGGTATATGCTAGTTACTACGTAAACTGCATTTCACATTGAGCATTCAATGTGTTGTAGGTAGTGAGACTTAAGTTTTAATTTAATATTTCTTGGCGTAATGTCACTGCGCATTTATCACTAGTCTATCTGTGTAATTGTCTAAACCGTGTTGAATGCTTCTATATTCATCCTCACATTTGATTGCATGATCGCAAACCTTGTTCCACTCTTCAGCCCTGATCATGTTTACTTTTTCAGTCAATAATGTTTTTCCTGTAGTTAAATTCATACCCACATTTCTAGATACTACATAGCCTTTCAGTTGAGACCATATATTTTCAATTGTATTAAAATCCGGATGATATGGTGGCAATCGCAACGCAGTGTGCCCATGTTGGGCAAGTACTTTGTCCACGGAAAACTCTGTATACCTCTCCTTGTGCTGACATATAATAGCATAAATCTGGGTTTTTGTTAATTTTGAATCAACTGGAATTTCGTGTCTGTTTAACCAGTTGATCATTTCCTGTTTAATGAGGTTTGAGTTGGGGGGTCTTTCAACATATTTGTTGTGATAGGCTGCGTTGTCGATAACTAGAACAGAATCACTGGGTATATTTGGGATTAATTGTTTAACCAGCCACTTTTCGTAGTTATCGTTATTCATTTCATTGTGATAAGTAGTGACCTGTAGTGTCTGTGGATTTATACGTTAAAAAGGCACCGGATCCTGATTCGCGAAATTTGCGTATTTTATCGAGGTATTCCATTCGTTTGAGACTTACATCGTGCTTTTCCATTAGAACTTTTCGATTATCTTCCATTTTAGTTAACCGTAATCCCATCTCGTGAAGTATTTTTCTCAACGTCTTTTCAGACCCATTGTAATTAATAGCTTCAGATAATTTAGCTTTTAATGATTTTATTGTTGGCAGTTCATTAAATCGTAAGTGAAAATCATACACCATTCTTCGAACAACATCATAATCAAAATCGTCCATATCCAAACGAAATTGCTTTTTTGGTCTCCCTTTTTTTGGAGTGCTGAACTTAATTTCAGTAGAATGTGTTTCAGTACTGACTTCATTTAATATATTGTTCAAAGTTTTTCTTGAAATTCCAGTGGCATTTGCAACTCGCTCTTGAACCTTCTTAAAATAACAACTTACATTTTCATCTTTTTAAATCTGTCAGCTTCGGTTACAAAATATTTATAAACATTGTACATAATTTCGCGTGACTGACCTCGTAAACGTTTCCCTCTTTTCCTAATGATGCCATAGTATAACTTTAAATTATTTAAATTTGGGGGTGTTAACAACTCTAAATATATATTTTGAACTGGACGCGACCGCACTTCATCGCAGTTGAACAACGACTGACAAAACGTCACATAGGTAGTGTGCGACAGAGATAACGCTCTATGAAGCCGAAATTAGCCGATTGTCTCTTTCCAAACGTCGATGTGCAATATTTATCGCCGGGTACTGTAGTTTGATGTACATAATGCTTGGTTGACGGCTTCAGGAAGGGTCCTGTTACACCCTGTATTTAAGTTCGGCGCAACACATTTTCTTCTTTGTTATCATATCTGTATGAAGAAATAATAAGAACTGTCTTTATTAACCGTATTATTATTTCCAATTCATTCCCCAGGTACGGTATAACCCCTGGCCAGGCGTTCGACAACATAGTCATCCACATCTCGGAACAAAGTAAGATGGAGTCCAAGGACCCGATCACGGTGCGCCTCAACAAGATCGCAGCTAACCCGTTCAAGAACTGGAAGTATCCTACTGGCGGCAAGGTAAGGGACTAATACATACCTATTAGGTATTTTTTACTACAATTTAGTGATACAGTACAGGCTGTCGCTTTGCATCCTGGTCAAATTCAAGGAGGTATCTATATTCATGATTCTCGACCCGAATCTATAATCAAAAGAGTAGGTTTTTTTTTTACGGGAACCGGTAAGTGTAAACCACCCGTATTAAAACGCAGCCCGTCTGTTCCTAGCCCTATAAACGCGCCGTCACACACACAATCGCAAACGTTTATTCCACAGTATAATTGTGGACAGTATGGAAACTAGGGGTGGTTTACGCTTACCGAAATCCATTAAAAAAAAACTTTAATTTTTTTAGTATCGAATCGGGTCGAGAATCATTAGTTTAAATACCTCCTTGAATTTGACCAGGATGCGACAACCTGTATAATTTAATGTTATAGAATTTATCGGCATAGTAGAAAACAAGACAGTTTAACTTTTGCATTTTGAAATGATTAGTATGGAAATATAGATATTTTTGTCCCGGTGTCTGAAACCTTATTAAATCTTCCTGGATTAAGGGTAACGTTAGGTTAGACTAGACACTGGTTCTACATTTTTTATCTTACTAAAACAAAGCCGTGAGATAAAAATTCTATCCCCACGCGGATGAAACCTAGCAAAGGATAGTTCAAGAGAAATGAATCTCACTTAACTCTTTCAAACTCTTAGAAACGCGACAAAGCCGAGGAGCCTGAACCGGAGACGGGTCGCGGAAAGCGCGGCCGCAAGAAGAAGGAGCCGTCGCCCTCTCCGCCGCCCAAGAAGAGGAAGAAGGAGAAGACCACTTACGTTGAAGACGATGATGAGGAGGTCTGTTACACTGGATTATGTTATGTGAAAGCTGAGATTCGCAAGGACCTGAATAAATGAGCACTATACAACGTGTAACAGAAAGGGTATAATCATATGGAATACTGTGGTACGGACCATCAAACTGAACAACTTTCTCTATGGGACCACCATCGAAATCGTAAAAAAGTAATCAGCTGTCCTATACAAAATTTCAATACCTACTCGACCCAAATGTATGGGATAGCTGATTATTTTTTTACGATTTCGATGGTGGTCCCATAGAGAAAGTTGTTCAGTTTGATGGTCCGTACCACAGTATTCCATACGATTATACCCTTTCTGTTACACGCTGTATAGTGTATTTGTAACTCGGTCACCAGACTTTGTTCTTTAAGCTAAAATCGCGAAACTTTTAGATACATCAGTTTGCTTCGTGACAGGATTATGATTTAGTCAAGATTTTGACCAAAGTGTTATCAGTTTAACCAAATTAAATCTACTGTAAAACTGTGGTTTTATCATAAATTGGGAAGTTGCGATAAATTATCGTCATAGTTAAGGCCAGAAAAGGGCGAATATAGACTTCTTTTTTATAGGTGATCGATTTTTATTTGACATCGACATAATTATTTCAGTCGTCGAGAATCGGTCATCGACAAAGAACGCTTTGTCCAACAATATTACAAATATTTACATTTCTATCGCCAACAGATCCCTCTAGCTTTAAGCCGGAAAACTAAAATCAAAGAAGAGAAAGAAAAAGCTCCCAAAGACAAAACCAGCTCCGAGCCCACAGCTCGAAGTCGCCGCACAAACAAAACTAAGTCTTATGTAGATGATGACTTGGACGACATTCCTCTGAAAAATATCAAGAAAGAAGTGAAGCCAGAGGAAACTGTGTCTATGGAGAGGTATTACTTCGGACAGATCGGGGGGAATGGACACTTCAAGAAGACTGCTATAGCTGTTGAGGTAAGTCCTTTTACAAGAATTCATTATAATTCTACTGCTGAACGAGAACTGATTTCTATATTCGATTTTTTATTTTTTACTTCAGTAAAAAGTGTAAAAACACGAGTGTGATGAAAGAAAACGAGTCTAAACTCGTGATTTTTCTAATGGGGATGTCCGTTAATAGCTAATTGTAGATGGCGCTACCATAGCTAGATCTAAATCTGAACAATGAGGTCAAGCTATTTAAAAAATATATAAAACGACATTTCCAGATTTTCAACCAATGACTATGCTTGGAACTAGCTGTGCAAGCGCCATTAGTTTCACAGTTCCGTCAAATCAATCGTTTTTTTTTCAACTCTTATAACGATTTATTGTTTACACACACGCTATCGATTATCGTAAACAAAGCGATTCTCTGCGAGATCGACTTAAAGCATGTTTACCAATAATGGGGCCGATTACAGTGCTTCGACCTCAACCGTCAATGCGTAAGCTTCGATTCTGGGGATCAGATCGTTACTTTGTAGCATTTAGTGCTCTCCTGACCGTGTTGTGGCCACGGTTTTCGTACGCAGGGTGTCATAATCGTGTGCGTGCGTACGTTCAGTGTAGCATTTTAATGTCTAATGAATGGCGAAAATAATGGCGAACACGGTCAATGTACCATCGCATCAAAATGAATCTGCTCACTTTTAAAACAAAATCCCGTACACACGATATCCACATCTGTTCACCACCCTTACTACTATTGGTCAGCACAAAGAGAGTACGGACCGAAAAACAATAAAAAATATGCGACCTTTTTACATTATCTTATGTTTTACAAAAATTCTCAGGCTGTTTATGATCACAGATGTTTGACCACCCTTTTTTGACTATATAGGAATAACACAGAAAAGGACCAATGAAGAGAAAGTCTTTAACTAAGCGCTCCTATAGCGGCCGGATGCTGCAAGCAAAAATAGTCCGTAAGGTGATCAGATTCATTTTGGGTCTATTGTACGAGCTGCCGGTCGGTGAGGCACTGCAACCGGCCTATAATTTCTTGTCTCACCCACAGTGCCCAGTCTGCCACGAAGAATTCAACGACAACATATCTCTAATGTCCCACCTGTACGGGCACGCCGTGTCGGCCACGCTGGAGTCCGAGCGCGCGCAGTGCGTGTACTGCCTCGCGCGCTTCGCGACACAGGACGAGCTCGACACGCATCTCAAGCACAACCACCCCGCGGATACTAAGTCGCCGGAACTCTTCACGTATGCTTGCCTCATTTGCGAGGTGAGTGTAGTTTATTTATACAGGTTTTTGCAGTTGTAAATTGTAAATGTTACTGGAAATCTGTCGCCGAAAGCAGTGCTTTCGTAGAGGCAGAAAGTGGTGGGGCCAAAAGAGGTTCCAAACCCCGTATTCACAAACGCTTCGATTCGACTTCGATTCAAAAAGTCGTATGTCTATCTCGCTCGCTTTCGTAATGCCAAAAAAAGATAGTCATAATACTTGTCGAATCCAAATCGAATCGAAGCGTTTGTGAATACGGAGCCAGGTCCACATCATCATCTGTCTGTCCGTTTCTCAGCTGTTTTAGGGTCGCTTCCAATCCAACCGGATGCGGCTGAAATACCGGTAGTTAACATAGAGTAGTAGAATGTAATGTGTATGGATGTAGTTTCATCCTTGTAGTTTATAATATAGGTACACCTACCAATGTTTGTCTCTGCATCACCCAAAGGTTGACTGGTAGAAAATGCCTATGGCATTAAGTCCGCCTCTGTACTATGTGCTTGAAGTGTTAAATAAATAAATACTAGGACAGTTTAGGTGCACATAAGCTGTTGGCTCTTCCATGTTACAGGCCTTACATAGTGCCACCAGAATATTCGGCCACTTCTTGCCATCAGCAAAAACACGATAAAGTCTAACATTTAGAGGACTGTCTTTCGTAATTTTTAATGTTTTTTACGATGAGACCTTACTAAACTACCATTTTCTTCGACAGGTCCGCTTCGCAGCCGTGCTAACCCTGGCATCCCACATGCAGAAGACACACGCGCCTCTCGAGTTACCGTATGCTTGTGACGCGTGCGACTACCGCGTGTCATCACACCGAGCCATTGCAGACCACTACAGGACAACTCACTGCACAGGCGATACCGTGTTCTGTCCTTACTGTCTTAAGGTACATTTTACAATTGTAATTACCGCTTACCATAGAATAAAGCCTTCTCAAAAAACAGGGATATAAGATAAATAATAATAATAAAATAATAAATATCGCTGGACATTACACACAGCGCCATCTAGGTGCCACACTAAGCAACGAGGCTTGTGTCGTGGACACCAGATAGTTGATAATTAATACTACATAGATACTTTTTGTTTGTAAATACATACTTATTATACATATAAACATCCATGACTCGGAAACAAATGTCCATGCTCACAAACATTTGCTTCTACCGGGATTCGAACCCGGGACCTTAAGAACGTAAGGCAGCCTCACTACCGCTGCGCCATTCGGGTCGTTAGATTCGGGTCATCCATTCGGCCATTCGGGTCGTCAAGATAAAGTTCAATTACATCAAAAGATTTATTTTTTAATCATTTAAAAAGCAAATCAACGTTCCGATATGGATTACGTGCATTTCGTACTATATAGAATGAGTCACACCAATGTTTTTTGTTGTCAGCATGTCTAATAAGAAGTAACTTGAGAAACAAGAATCCGGTTT
Organism: Eugnorisma glareosa; assembly: GCA_947578425.1. Lineage (NCBI taxonomy): Eukaryota > Metazoa > Arthropoda > Insecta > Lepidoptera > Noctuidae > Eugnorisma > Eugnorisma glareosa. Next base: position 18,974,142 of record OX387964.1, read on the forward strand.
TATTTTTCTTAGAAAATGACAGATATTAAACGTTAAACTTTTGGCCTCTGCGGCAAATCCGAATAACGTGTGACGTCACGCTGCGAGCTGCGAGTCGAAATAATAAGTACACACGGCTAAACATCAAGCTATACAAATTGTATAGTGGTTGTGGTGGTGGTAGTGTAGTATAGTGGTTTGTACGTGTGTACAAACCACTTTACAAATCAAATTTTATGAACGTAAACACTCCGCATCACCCGCAATCGGACATGACACTCGCAGCGTCACGTCATCGCAGTAGCGAGCGAAAAACGCAAATTTAAAGCGGTGAAACTTTACAACGCTGTAACTTTAAAAATCCTGGCCCGATTTCGATGAAACAAAAACTATTATTACTTGCACGAGTACGCGCATTAAAACATTTATAGTAATATTTTGATGTGTTGATTGACTCATTGATGAATGTCAAAAACAGATAATATTGGTCTATTCATAGGAGTACAGGAAAAAAAATTGAATACAATGTCATCTTACTTTTGCAGGTCATTAAGGTATACGCCAACGGCCACGAACTGACAGCTAACGTAGTGCTATACCTGGACCACTTGAAACAGCACCAGGATAAGGAGATGGAAGTACGCTGCAACAGATGCGTGCTCAAGTTTGTACATCTTGGTAAGTCACCAAGAGGAATCTTAATTTTATTAGGGTTCCTTACCTCAAAAGGAAAAGAAACGGAACCCCTTATAGGACCACTCGCGTGTCTGTCTGTCCGTCTCTCACAGCCAAATTACTCCGAAACTACTGGACCTATTGAGTTGAAATTTGGTAAGTACACATATGTAAGTCGGTGACCCAAAGACGGACGTGTAACGTAAATTAATGAATTTTAAACATGGAGGCCACTTTTAGGGGCGAAAAAAAAAATTGCTAACTATATTGTGTTACATATCAAATGAAAGGGCTCAAGAAAGAAAATATGCGGAAATCGAACAGTTCCCCCCGTTAACTCCGAAACTAAAGGGCCGAAAATTTTGAAAATAAAATAAAAATAAAGAGTAGTTCTTTGCTTATAGATTACAGGAAAACCTATAAGAAATCTATGGTACCAAATTTGGATCAGATTTAGAACAATTTACGGAAATCGAAATTTAGATAATTAACGTAGAGGGTTCCCCTCTCCACGCGAGTAGAACTCGCCCTTGTCCGGTTTTTGTTTTGAAGTTCAATTGTCATTGCAGCTAAATTGTTTTGTAATGTAGTGAAATTAGGCAAATGATTATTCGTTAATTACAGGGCAACTGAAGGAACATCAAGTCCGTGACCACATCACGGTGGAAGGTGCCACACCACTCTGCTCCGAAGAGCATTTGATTACCAAACCTAGAGTAAGTCTTAAACTGACACATTAAATGCTTCAGATTTAGGGCTGTATGGGAATCAATCATCTTCCTTGTCCTACAGGGTGTAACAAGACCCTTCACGAAGCCGTCAACCAAGCATTATGTACATCAGACTAAGTAAGATTACGCAAAAATTATTGCTGGGAAACGAGTTTTTTTTTTGGTTGAAAAATCACGTCTTACGGTAGGACTCAATGTAATGCACTCAAAACATTGTGCTGGTGGACGCATTGAATAGTACGGGGTCGTGGAGGTGTTTAAAGTAAAAATCTTACATTAAAAACATGTATTTAAGAAAAAATTTGTGAAAAAGTTGGAACTTTGACCACCAATATCTTCGTAACTAGAAGGTTCCCAGGTATGGTCTAGAACAAAAAAATATCGCAATGACGGGGAGAACAAGTGGCTTTCGGCTTCGTTAAGGGTCTTGTTACAACCTTTATTGTACTTGGGGTCACCCTAACAGGTTTTCTTCCACGCTCCCGTGTCAACACCACACTATCATTTACTCCCTTTTGTTTTCATATCATTCCTCACACAAGCTTTTCTTTGGGATTTTCTTTGGTATCTTCTCCTCCCCCTTATGTTATAAGTCCCATTTAACATTGAAGAGCCTATTGCCAACGGTGCACGAATCCAGACTCCGTGGTTGCTACTGAAAATTTCAAAAACCCAACAACAGTTTGCTCGATCCGGGAATCGAACCCAGGACCTCTTGCTCAGCAGTAGCGCTTGTGACCACTAGACTAACGAGGCAGTCCAGCCTAAACCGGAAACCCAACTGAAGGAACATCAGGTCCGTGACCACATCACGGTGGAAGGTGCCACACCACTCTGCTCCGAAGAGCATTTGATTACCAAACTTAGAGTAAGTCTTAAACTGACACATTAAATGCTTCAGATTCAAGCCTATATGAGAATCAATATATAGGGTGACTGGTAATTAGTGACCGATACTTAAACACGTGATTCTACTCATGATAACAAACAACTTTCCCAAAGAAACTTTTTTTTTAAACTCATTTAATTTTATCACAATAACACAACAGCTGTATGAAATTCCCACGCGCGCGCTTTTGACCTACGAGTATCAACTGGTAGCCGCATGACGCCGTTATGTCTCATTACAATGGGTGGGTTAGCAGAGAACCCGCGCGGCTCGCAAGCCCGCTCCTTAATCGTTGTACATGAGCAGTGTAGGAAGGTACCTACATGTTTAGGTAGCCGCTAAATTAAAAAATAATAACCAATGACGACCAGACGCCAGACGCGACGCTCCGGCCGCCGCGTGGCCATTTAGGTACACAGTGATGTACCTACATAAAGCTTCTCTGTTTACGACACGGTGGGGAGAAAAAACACGGTGAGGTAAAATAAATAATAAATTATCTAGTATTTTGGCACTTTACGTGCGCGCGCTACAATAAATACCTAAATGCATTATCTTTCTATCTAAACAAACTAACTTCAGAAATTGCGTTTGTTTTGTTACCTACACGATGTTTAGAAACGGCAAAGATACAGCTACATTACCACCTGACTTCTCGACACCGGGAATTGTTCAAGTTATTCCAAGTTTCCCATCACACTTTTCTAGGATTTGGACTAGCAGTCTGTTAACGGTATTTGAGTCTGAATCAGAAGCATGGCAATCAAAATGTATGTATTTTAATGCTTCGCCATTACCACCTTCCGAGTAGTAACACATCACCATATTATCACTGTACTCACTCGCTGTATAATTGTACTCCATAGCGCGCAAAGAAAATCAAAACATGCGCCTGCGACGCGCTCTCCGGGGTGACTGTTTTTAGTGTTTTACGTCATTACTGCACTGAGGCAAAGGGTGCGGGCGGGTGGGGAGCGCGAGACGCTACTAGTACAAGTACATTTTTGCCCCTTGCCGAGGTCAGACTATCAGCTGATAGATTGTGCCTACTTTTTATGTAGGGCGCGCGCGTTCCTAGATATTTTGTAGTTATGCGGACATACGTTGCATCTTAAAAGTAGTTATACTTAAGACTACTGTGGAACACGCAGTCTTTGGATATTATTTTTTAATTTAGCGGCTACTTAAACATGTAGGTACCTACCTACACTGCTTACGTACACCGATAACATTGTAATGAGACATCGGCGTCACGCGGCTACCAGTTGATACTCGTAGGTCAAAAGCGCGCGCGTGGGAATTTCATACAGCTGTTGTGTTATTGTGATAAAATTAAATGAGTTAAAAAAAAAGTTTCTTTGGGAAAGTTGTTTGTTATCATGAGTAGAATCACGTGTTTAAGTATCGGTCACTAATTACCAGTCACCCTATATAGTATAATAGATAATAGATGTACCTTTTAGATTTGTTTACCTCGTTTTTGAACGATTGTTGTTTACACATTTGTGACACTTATGTAGAATACCCTTTCTTGACAAAGGGTGTTTATATTATTAGGTGTGTATCCAACCTGTGTACAAGATTCTTAATGTCTTTTGAGTATTTCGTGTATATAAATAAAAATAAGATTTTGTTGAAATGAATTGTTTACTGTGTTTTATAGCTTTACTCTGTATATACAGTTATGGAACAATGGTTGTAGACAATAAAATTGATCATTGTCCGTGTTTACATCTTTTTCGGGCTGACTAATTATGAATTATCATTCACTCTTTTCTATTCATATCATTCCTCACACGACCTTTTCTTTGGTCTCTTCTCTCTCCCCACCCGTTTGTAAAGGGTGTAACAAAACACTTAACAAAACCGAAAGGTACTTGTTCTCCCCATCATTGCGATCATTTTTTTGTTCGAGACCATACCTGGGAACCTTCTAGTTACGGAGATATTGGGGGTCAAAGTTCCAACTTTTTCACAAGTTTTTTTTTAAATACTTGTTTTTAATGGAAGAGTTTTACTTTTTACACCTCCACGACCCCCGTACTATTCAATCCATCCATCAGCACAATGTGTTGAGTGCGTTACATTGAGTCCTACCGTAAAACGTGATTTTTCACCCTTCAAAAAAAAGTCGTTTCCCAGCAATATTTTTTGCGTAAAGTTTGATGTAAATAATGCTTAGCTGTCGGCTTCGTGAAGGGTCCATACACCCTGTATTTAACACTCTTTTAGTAACACGCATCTCATCCCTGAAGATCTTCTGATATCAAAATACTATAATAATCTCTCTTTACAGAACAAGGCCCGACCTCCAGTAAAGGACTCCGCTAACCACACGATCGCGGAAACGTTTGAAAATTTGACCCTGGTGCTGCCTGATGGCATGCTCTGCAGGGAATGTGACACACCGCTGGATAGGGACAAACATTTCTTGTGAGTATAATCGCCGTTATAATACTACTCTAGTGCTACTCATACTCGACTATTTGTTTAAAAATCGACCCCAATAAGATATTGTTTCGAGCTGGGTATGGGATATATTAAAACACTACCGATTAAACACCAAATATCTTTATTTAACACAAAACACTGTTTTGTGTTACATCGAAGCGAATCCAGGTGGACTACAAGTGCGATATCTAAGTGAAGAGTGATTATACAAGCCAAAATCAGACTGACTGCTCCCGTAAACATGACGGCTATTTATATGCCGACCGATCCTTCGAGAAAGTTCCAGAACCATCTGGAACCTTCTTCACAGCTCCACATTGGCACATTTTAGACTCGAACGTAATCTAGAACCTTGTCGTAAAACAGCCGACGTACCATATCATATTGTAATACTAGCGACCCGCCCCGGCTTCGCACGGATGCAATGTTATACATATAAACCTTCCTCTTGAATCACTCTATCTATTAAAAAAAACCGCATCAAAATCCGTTGCGTAGTTTCAAAGATTTAAGCATACAAAGGGACATAGGGACAGAGAAAGCGACTTTGTTTTATACTATGTAGTGATAATAATAAAATAATACATATAGGCACATCTCTGCTTAACCCTTTGTTAAATTAGTAATGGAATGTTATGTTGTGTTTTTGTTGCCGTCCTAAATGTGTGGATTTCAGTTTTTGTCGCAAATATATACAAAAGTTCAGGCTACCAAACATGTGTGGTACAACTATTATCACCTTAATTTGCCCTGAACTTATATGCGCATCTTTATGACGTACAAAACGCGCGTTCCTGACGACGACGTCGCATGGCAATTTCGTGAAATCCGCGTGTGCACTTAGATTTGCGGAGCACGGCTCACTTGACGATAGCATGCCAATGGCTGGCACTTATTATTTCGAGCGATATTTCCAATAATGTCCTTGATACTGGTCTTCGTGTTATTGGATTTAACAGCACGGAGTCAGGATATATTCTGGTTGATGGCAATAGGCTCGCCCCCTATCACATGGGACTTAAACAGACGTGGCGAAACAGGTGGAATGTTATGAGATATTGTTGATAGTATGTATTGTATTGTATTGTTGAGGGCTCCCTTTTCCGCATTTAGACTCAAAGGCGGTCCATTATGCGTGGGGTGGGACGGTTGGCTACAGGAGCCAACCCAGCTCCTTCCAGAAGCACAGAAGTCTCCTGGGACGTTCACAGACTTCTAGGAGCGACCTCGGACTGCCGAGGATTTGTGCCCGTTGGTCAGCAACCCCCTTACATTCCAGGATTACGTGGGCTGCCGTTTCATCCGCGCTAAGGCAGCCCCTGCACAGCGGGCTGTCTGTCGCGTTGAGGGTGAACAGATGTTTGTTGAGTGGGCAGTGGCCTGTGAGCATACCCACCACAATTCGCAGGTCCGTTCGTTGGAGACTGAGTAGTCTGCTGGTCAGTCGCGGTGTTAGTGCAGGTACCGCCTCTTTAGACTGTCTACAGTTGGTTGTAGATGCCCAGCGGGCATTGTGTTCTGTTTGGGTTAACAGACGCATCCAGGTCCTGATCTGACTGAATGGAACCGGCAAGTGGGGCTCGGGGCCGGCCACAACCCCTTCCGAGCCCCTCCTAGCAAGCTCGTCTGCTGCATCGTTACCCAATGATCCACTATGCCCCTTGATCCATTGCAAGGTGACCCTGTTGTGGTCGGAAATGGTTTGCAATGCTAGGTGACATTCGTAAATAAGGCTGGAAGACATAATATTACTGTCTAGTGCCATTAGGACAGCCATGCTATCGGAGAGAATTCTAATACCGCGATTGGAAATCTTTCTTTTAATGACTGCGTTGGCAGCTTGGGAAATCGCTACACATTCACATTGGAATATGGAGCTTTGATCCCCTAGCGATAGTGATATTTTGATATTGAGATCCATGGAGAAAACACCAGCACCAGTACCGGTTGTGGTTTTCGAGCCATCCGTATAAATACGGACTTCGTCGGCTCCTGAGTGGTCTCGCTCGGTCTCAGCTAATTGTATTCGATAGAGTTTATCGAACACGTGGACTTTGGGGATTCTATCACAGGGCGCGTCAATGAGCGGTACCTTACGCAGCGCTCTGTCCCATATTGTGGTGTGAATGCCCCTTTGTTGTTTCCACATGCCTGAGTGTCTTAGTCTGATTGCCGCCATACAGGCCTCCTGCCGAATGAAAAGATCCAGCGGCTGCAGACCAAGCATTATCTCCAAGGCATTAGTTGGTGCTGTCCGCATACATCCAGTGGTGGCTGAGCAAGCCAGTCTCTGGAATGACTGCAGTTTTTTACTGGTGGTAATGATTTCAGTTCTGGGCCACCAAACTACCGCACCGTAGGTGATTATAGGTCTGATTACGGCTGTATATAGCCATAGTGTAATTTTCGGCGAAAGGCCCCAGGATTTCCCTAGAAGTCTTCTGCATTGCCAAAATGTTGCGCTAGCCTTATTAATCTTGTGGTCCAAGTGTTTGTTCCATAACAGTTTGCTGTCAATAATAACGCCCAGATATTTGACCTCTTTCGTACAGTTTGGGTAGTTGTAAATTGCCAAGATTGCGTTTGTGAGTGAACATAATGAGCTCCGTCTTTGACGGGTTCACTGATAGTTCGTGCTCCGAGCACCATTGTTCGACGATCTTTAAAGCCTGTTGATAGTATGATTGTTGACGTTCCAGAGGCACGACCCGCTGCAGCAAGTGCTCGTACGCCACGTCGTGCTACCGCGCCATGCTGCGCCACAACGGGTACTGCGCCGGCGCGCACTCGCTGGAGGACGCGCCCCGGGACGCGCCCTGGCGCTCGCACTGCCTCTGCGGGTACAACACTGCTGTTGGTACGGAATGCATTCTAATCTAAATTAAAATTTTAGAAGGTCTACAGTTTGTGAGGATAGCGATACCGCCACAATGCTCCCGCATGTACGACACTCAAACGTTGTCCATGAATGTTTTTGAGTAAGCATATGCTGGGGGAAAGATAGCCGAGTAGATGCGGCAAGATGAGAAAACACTGAAAGCGCATTTGACAAGAAACAGATCCGATCCCCGTAATCAGGGGTCACATTCAGATTTTGAAGTTGATAAATAATTACGTGATTGAAAATCAAGGGCTCATAAGCGAAAGAATCGACTTTTGTTATAATAATCTTATTTCAAAATCCACAGGAACGGACATGCTAACTCACTTATTGATGTGCGACCACAAGTCTGCGTACGCCTCAGAGGACGACGCGCGCGCCAACACGGTCGGCTCCGGAGAGGATCTGCCCGTCGTCACACTCGGCAAGCCGGCTGACGAAACTCCACCGCCAGTTGTTGATACGGTGAGTTTTACGTAAATAAAAAGAAATACATAGACGGGAACTCTCATTATACGTCCCAAATCAGTGTGACTGACACTGGCAGAGCCACCATCAGGGATTTTAATTTTGATAACACAAAAATTTAGTCGCTAATTAGTCGCCAAATATCAGATTTGGTCGGTCACTGGTTCAAAAGTTATAAGGGTTTATAGGTGGCCGATCTGCAGAGAGCCTACCCCAGCAGAGCCACATTAATATCTCAAAAACTAGAGCACCTAGCGAAGACCTGTTTTCTCCCATATTTACTCGCTAATTAGTCGAAACTAGTCGCCAAATATCAGAATTGGTGGGTCAAGGGTTCAAAAGATATAAGGGTTTATAGGTGGCCGATCTGGAGAGAGCCTACCCGCAGGGCCACATTTATATCTCAAAAACTAGGGCACCTAGCGAAGATCTGTTTTCTCCCATATTTAGTCGCTAATTAGTCGAAATTAGCCGCCAAGTTACAGAATTAATCGGGTCCTAGTTCAGAAGATATAATGAGTTCGATTATTAAGTTATAGTCCAAGAGCTAGATCGAAGAGTTCACGAAAAATTGCCAAGAAAAAGTATATTTCTATTAATATGTGTAATATACTTCTAGTTTTATCGGTCTGAAGTCCTTAGAAATGTCCCAGAGAGATAAATTGTCTATTAAATACATATTTTAATGTTTTTAACTACTAGGTTAGAGTGTCTTAAACATCTTTGAAACCATTAAATCTTGCTCTTGGTCTATTTAGTGTCAAGATGTACAGTCGCATGCAACTGTTTTACTAATTTACAATGTTGAGCTATAATTAACTTTAGAATAATAAATACGTTAAAATTATGGTACCTTAGTACCTACCTACTAAATGCGAACCCATAGACACCCCAATTATACGTAGAAAATTAAGTTACAATCATAATTTATGCACTGAAGCACTTAGGCAGGTAGTTTTTTTTTAAATAACTATCTTAATTGTAGCCAAATAATATGGACATCGACGGACTACATTGGTAGGTAGCGCATCAGCATTGGTATCTTAGGACGCACACACAAACAGGCTAGTGATGTGAAAAATCAAGGTAACTTACATATTAATCTGCACTCATACGGCATCCTCTTTTCATAACACTCTCAAATTGTCCACCACCAAGTTTAATGCACTCACTTAAATGCCCGCATTCATAATAGTTCTTTTATTTTTTTACAACAAACCTTCTCGCTGTACTCCCGGTGGATGACTAAAGAAAAAATCCTTTAGAGCAAGTTTGTTTATTTACCTTTTTTTTTTTAATACTTTGAGCGGCGCGAATACCGCCGACCGACGCGCAGGTGCTCGCTATTTTCCCCGTTTTTTTATTTGCGGAATACCTAGAGAACTTTAAACTGGCTGACTTTAACTTACGTCACGGGCAACTCATTCTAAGTAGCTCGTCTGTACACGCGCATCTATCTCTTTCTTACTTACCGTGTAAATGAAACGGAGTGCAGCGATCTATCTGCCAGCGACTAAATGCACACATTTTGTTCGATACCTAAATAATAACATATATTTATTGTAGATCTTGTGATAGGTAATGAATACAGCTTTCCTTTGGTGAGTTGAAGTTATAGAATTCCTCCAGACGTCGTAGATACATCTGTCTAGAAAATACTTTAAGTATTTTGTACTTGCTTGTACCACTGTATGGGGAAATTGAATTCTTTAATATCTTTTTAATAACACACCGACTGAATCTGTAACTTGGCAACTAATTTCGACTAATTAGCGACTAAATATGGGAGAAAACAGATCTTCGCTAGGTGCCCTAGTTTTTGAGATATCAAAATTAATTAGATTTTTGTGTTATCAAAATTAAAATCCCTGATGGTGGCTCTGCCAGTGCAAGTCACACCCCAAATCAAGCAATTACCCTTTACTTTAAAAAAAATCTTAAATGATACGATACGATACGCCTAGTTTTGCAAAGGAAAAACTAATTAGTTCTTGAACCAGCAATCTTAAACTCGTTTCCATCCTTATGTGCATATCTATGTATCATGTCACACATGTTTATACAAATAAATGCATCTTTATCTTTCTTGGAGTGCATTTCGATCACTCAAAACTATCTTTCACGTAAAAACAGCTCCTGAGCCTTTGGCCTTATGTCATGACATGAGCATAGCCTGGTACATATAACATACCAGTATCCTCACGCTAAACACAATCATAAACCTTATAATAAAAATCGATGTTATAATATTTGTTATTTGTGGTACAGCCGACAGTAGAGCGCACGATGTCGGACTACGCGCCGCCGTCGGTGCTGAACACGCAGCTGTCGCTCGACGACCTCGCACCGCCCTCCGTGCTGCAGCCCGACCAGGTGAGAAGTCAGCCAACGTCGCGGCCCTATCCAGAAGTACTGCGCTCTGAATCAAGCGCTTGATCCAGCTGCCAAGCGAGAACCACCTTAGATGTTGGTGGCTAATGCCATTGGCCGACACGACAATCGGCACAATAACTGCTGTACTCACGTCTCAAATCTCTTAAGCCAGATCTATTTCCTTGAATTGCTTATCTTTCTCTGCTTTCACGAGGTTCTCGTCAAGCGGGACCGCTATATCAACAATCATTGCCCGACGCTCCAATCGATCTATCACCATCATGTCAGGCTTATTCGCAACAATAGTCCTGTCAGTGATGACTGATGATCTAACAAAAATTCTAATACCCTATATTCATCCCCCAGCATGATCAAGAACTATTGAAGGACACATACGACCGTCCCCTCGCCACCCCGCGGCACGAGGAGCCCCACTACAGTCTCGGGGACTTCGAGCCGCTGCCACAAGAGCCCCCGCCGCAGCCCGACTTCGAGCAGCTTTAGAAATAAAGATACTTATTATTTCATTGAGCTAAGCATATTGGGATTGTCCATCGGCAACTTCTCTTAGGGGGGACTTTACTTTTACTTATTAAGGATGAAATCACATTAAAACACACTTTTCTAGCATATTTTTCCCTTTGTCACTTTATTACAACTCACAAAATTGAGAGGTCCAATCGCGCGTGAATGTTGAAGCTTTCGGCCACACGAACACACTCGAAAACGCTGATCCGTGCGTTTGAATGCGATTTCACCCTAACGGAATTTTAATGCCCCATTTTTCCTCAAAATTAGCGACAACTAAAGAAAGCGAAGAGTTGAAAGAGAGCGAGAGTTGCAAACTCCAAAATTGTAGTAATATATAGGTATTATGTTAGGTACCGATTGTTGTAAGTGAAAACGGGCATAAGTACCAACAGCAGTTAAGGCTGTTTATTGTACGTGTCGGTAAGTGAATGTATTCATTTAAGAATTACATTTTTTATTTCATTTAAGTAGGTAGAGACTTCTACATGGATGTTTATCACAAGGGAGTAGGAATTATTATATTAGCTTAATATGACGTATTCAGTACATCATTCCGAACCCCTACATAAAAAAATTTCATCAGTAATTTAAAATAAACAGCTGTTCACCCTGTATTAATAGATATTGGTACATAATGTTTGAACTACGGAATCACATTTCTCCATGTTCCTATCAGTTTCTGTTATTTGCTAAAGCGAGAATCAGAGCGGGAGTGCTATAGCACGCGGCAGCATCGACAATGCGCTCGGGTGATGGTATATTTGAGATTGATAAACTCCAAAACCACTTGACCAATCACTCATATTTTTTTTTACTTTCAAGCAAGCAAAGTCGCGTGCTAAAGCCAGTATTTTATTCTGTATATGGCTGTAGCAATTACCCACTTTACAAAACACACAGGGCTAATTACTAATAAACGCAGAGTTAAAAAGAAGATTAGTAGAACTACGATTATTATTTTATCGAACATATAAATCTGGCCATACGCTAACACCAACATTCTTGTCAATCATGTTATTTTTTTGATGATATTGATGTTCAAACAGTGAATCTGTGAATTAAAATTAATAATTAGTAATTAATTACTTGCTAGTTTTAGATGTTTATTAAAAAAATAAACAAGACACTGTTTTAAGCTTTCACGGTTTACAACTAAACATACACTGTTACTTACGGGATATCTTCCGTCATAGTCCATTATTTTGAGCTCCCGATATTTCGACGCTGTAATTGCAAGCGCCATGATCACGGGTTGGTGGGTTTTTAATGGACTATCACGGAAGATATCCCCGTAAGTGACAGTATAAGTTTATAAACAAGACAATTAACAATGCTATTTTACAAAGTTTTTAATAACAATATGACTAGACTATCGTCATCACATTGTAAATGTGTAATGGAAACTTAAGTTTGCACAAATGATGTGCTCTTGAATTCAAGCAAGCGCGTGCCTTGTACGCCAAACGACACAAATATGTGACAAAATGGAAGGTGAAATTGTGGCTTGCATGGATTCAAAAGGTTTAGATGCATCCACACCAAATTTACTGTTTGTTCAGCAATATTTATAAGATGATAAAATTAAGGACATCCAGATTAGGCTAGTTTGATTGTGTATTGAGTTAAACATGCAGTAGGATATTATGTTATGACCACATTCTATAAAGAGTACATACTATTTTTGTTTTTAAGTCTTCCGGCTCCAATAAGTTAAAAGTTTATCAAATTATATTTTAAGACATCTATTAGACCATTAAATGTCTATAATAAGAACTGTGGTTTCTTAGTTTATAATTCCAGGATATAAATAAATGCTTTTATAAATCATTCCTTCTTTAATTCATTCCTACACCTGTATTTTATAAGACTTGAAAGACGCTAATAACACTATTAATGTGGCGTCCAGGGCTCAAGTTATTTGATAAGATGTTCCATTCACACAAAAGCAGAAGAGAAATCATTTCCGCTTCCCTTTCTTTTTCTTGAAGATTAGTGTAACTTTATTTGTGACTCCATATTCCTGGATGGGGGCATTGTCGTCATCTAAAGTTATACTGTCAAAGTTCAAGCTGTATGTTCTCCAGATATACTTCCATGATATTGTTGTCTTGATGCCAGCCCTCCTTTGAAATATTTCAAAGTGCCGCTCTATTGCTTTCTTGAGACTTTTTACTGTTGCGTTTTGGGTAACCTGTAAAGATTTTATTTGTCTTAATACTTTCAAAACTCAGATAAAATTAATGTGCTTAAAGGGTTAGCAGGTTAAATCAATGATATTATAAAGAAAGATATGCTACATTCATACTAAGCAGCGTTTAAATATTGTTGCGTTGTTATAACTGCGATAGATAATACGCAACATATGATACAGAAGTAGCTAGTGCTAGTAGCTAAGACAATAGCTATTGCATTTGAAGTACTTAAATTATGACAATTGCCTGAATTTGTCTGCAACAATTTTCATGCGCTAGTGCAATATCTACCTCTTTTTATTTATTAGTTAAATAGTGAAAACTACATTTGAACACCAAAAAGATAGTGACAAATACCCAAATAATTGATACTTTACTAACAATAATTAATTCAAATAAGAACATAAGTCATTTAGAGATATGTAGTCATACTTTATGAACTAAATTCAATTGACTTACAATAACTTTTAGTGTTGGTTCACTCTCCCTTGATATAAAAATGGTTATTGACTGGCCATGTTCCACAGCTACCTGAAATAAATATTCTATAACTACACATACATAAACTCACGACTTTTTTATATGGGGGAGGCACAAACCACAGAACGCCACCTGCTACGATCCTTACATACTCCTTTTGCCTTGTCAACATTCATATATCTGGTCATACACACACCACAAGCGAGAACTATGCACCTGACGTCTCTGAAGAGCCTCACCAATAATATAGTACTTAGTAGTATGACCCAATACTAAGAGGTTAAGTTTGCACATAGGAGGTGATCTCCAAAACTTCTAATCCAATTTAGAAAACCTTTTCCCTCATGGAAAGTTTTTACTATTACCGAGTGCCATAGGATAAGGTTCTTGGACATGGACAAAGTCGCAAGCAGGAGCTAGCCTAATATAATATCGAACAAACTAGTAGCAAATTGTTGGTGTCTAAAAAAACCAATTCTAGAAAGAAACCCTGCTACCGATAGGTCTTGGCTGCGGCTTGTTTTATTCGTCTACAAAATAATGAAGATGTGCTCTCTACAGGCTGTAAAATGCTATTTACCAGAGATAAAACTTCTTCAGTAATAACATCGTTGGGAAGGTCCTTTAATAAGGAATCGTTACTCATTAAAGTCGCAAGTGATGACTGAGTGACTTCCAGAAGCTCATCGTGTGATAATGAGCTGGCTAATTCTTCATATTCCATTGCTGTCGATTGAAAATCGAGCCGAAGTTTTGTTTGCAAACTGAGTGGTCAAGTCAGATCAGTGTTCTGTCAAAATCAAAATCAGAGACCTGCATTCTCGTTAACAATGATGAAAAAAACCGTAAAATTTGCAAGAATATGCCTCGGGCTGTGCCTCGGGACAGCTCTAGTTTCATAGATAAGACGTTTTGCTTTTTATTTGGAGTTGCCACTTTGAAGAAAGTTACACCATCTGAGGGGAAAAGGTCCGTTTCCGGTAACATTATCAAAGGACTACGCTGAGTTTAAATTATGTTAGAAGGTTATAACCGGTGTGGTAACCGGTGGTGTTATGGTTAGGGTGGTTGAAGAGATCGTGGAGTATGTCCGATCGAAGACCAGCTGGACCTTGAGGGTGGAGAAGTTGGAGTCGCGCCATAACACGAATTTCAAGTCGTTCGTGGTGCGAGTTCCGACTCATCATATTGAGACCTTCCTCAAGGAAGAGTTTTGGCCGAAGGGTGTCATGTATCGACGTTTCCGCGGAAGGCTACGTGACACCACGCAGCGCAACACGACGCCGTCACTTCGTGTAAAATAGTTATATTTTCTGTTTTTTTTTTTCTTCTGGTTTTTATAAATATGTATGATAGTCTTTAAGATATTTATGTTATGGGTCTTAGTCACCTGAAATAAATGATATATTATTATTATTATTCCCTTTATTTAACTTTTATACAAATTATTTACATTTTTAAATATTTCTTTTAAAAAAAACAATATAAAAACATTTAAAAATATAAAAAATTGTTGCCCGCCGGTATCGGGAACAGGGTCCAAGCTACCGGTGGTCAGGGCTCCAGAGAGAGAAACCTCCTAACAATACGAGCCGTGTCCAGGAGTACTGCTTATTATTATTATTATAACAATATTATTTTTTGTAAAGTTGAACCTAAAAAGATATAGCCCGAGCCAAAACTGCTACTATAAGGGGGTACTACTCTGGTGCTATCCAAAACCCCACGACAACTTCAACGAAGTATCCGTGGACAAACATAAATTTCGATTTCAAGCTCAAGTCGGCCGGCAGTCTGGGATTGAAGGGCTCGATCTCAAAATCAAAATCAAAAATCATTTATTTGCGTAAATAAGGTACAGGAGGATCTTAAAGATAAAGTATATTTCTATTATTCTGCCATTAATTTCGGCGTGCAAATTTTACATAGATAAATAAGAAAAGAAAAATTGATTAATTTTAAACATGGATGCAGTTTTTAAATTGTATTAAATTGATTCAATAGTAATTGAATTAAAATAATTAATTATTATTTAAAATTATAATTCAGGACTTACAATTTATCGTCTAGGAACTCAAGTATAAAGTAGTAAGTATGTATTTTTAATATTTTTGTAACAATACCTACGCTTAAAAAAAATTGGAGTGTCGTTTTGGTACTTGGAATTTTGTTGTACAATTTTAGGACATTATACAGCGTGACATTTTAATGGTTGTTTTCCCGCAGCGAAATTGTTTTGCTTTGGTAATACAATCGTTTAATAAACAATTAAAATATTAGAAACAAAAAATGGCAGATTGTGAAAAACAAAACTCGAAAGCGACCACGAACCAATAGTTATACCTCCTGATTGCGCTGAGTGCCGCCGCCGACCGGCCGCGCGGCCGTTGACCCGCGTGCTTTTCAATCAGCTGATAAGTTGATAACTTATTCTTGATAATAATAAGCTTTACCCAACCAGTTATTCAAATTTTCCCTATACACTTTTACGGGCTTAGGACCGTCATAAATACCTACGTTTATAACTGCAATTTACTGAACACGAAATTAAATAAAAGCAAGTTTATCGTTTAAGAAAAATAATTTTCTGAATTAGATACCTTAGAAAGTATTTGTGGCGTATTTCAAAAATTTGATTCAACTTATTTACAATAATTTTAATTAACTAAACTACTTTTAAATGTTCACTATTTACAAAAGTACGAGTAGGCCTACCTACTCGTACTTTTGTAAAGTAAGTACCTATACTTACTTTACACTTCCCGGTAACGGAGTAATTGTTCGAAGTGCAAGCCACTGCGTTGTATACACAATCGAGCACGTTTTAATTGGTTGACTTTCAATTTTAGTAAGGTGTCTCTGTCACTTCTTACGATATTAAAAGCGTCCACTATCGCAGTTATTAACGCGTCGCGAGTTTCGTGTTCCTCTCGATACACAGGCGCTTGACCTCCGACCAGCGACCACAAATAAAAGTCCAAAAAGTCCGGAATAATGATTTGTAACATTTCAGGTAGGTTCCGCTTGTCCTGTCACGAAATGCCGCCCAATGAGGTGGCCAATAATTACCGGGCCCACACATTAACACATAAAACGCACTTGATGCGCACACTCGCGAATAACATGTGGGTTATTCAAAGCCCAAAAATGTTCGTATTTTGATTGTCCATCAACCACTGACAAAAAACAATTCTGTTCGGTCCGTCGTTTTCGTAGAGAGCATGAACTCTGCGAAAATGGTAAGGATGCAGTCCTTCAGAGTTGAGCAGTTTCAAGACGTAGTATTGGCTTACGCTAAACCTAGTCGCAGTCTTTCGCGTACTTCGACGAAGACCCCGTTCGAAGTACTCGATGATCTCATCGTCGAGCTCTGGCAAAATAATGGCCGATCGACCTCTGCCCTGTGCATATGCTGGTGTCTAGAAATGCCCATGATCGAGTAGCCGCTGTGTCGCCGCTACGATCGTCCGGGCCGATGGGTCTTGGGGTTCATAACCCCACGAAGACGGAGCGACTCCAAGTGTTGCGGCTCCGCGTAAAGTCGCCGGGCCAGTTGCACCATAGCGACGTTCTCCAAATTGCAATAACTGTAATGGCGATCCATTGCAAGATAAGATAAAACGTGCTGCGCGTACGACAATCGCGGAAAAACTAAGTATTACATAATACAATAGGAAGCCGGCGCGCGGCGTCGTTTGTAATTGTTGCGCGCAGGCTAGTTTATGTCGTATCGCTACACGCGAGAGCTTATTTTGCTTTGAACCTTTATAAATCGGTCTTTCCTTTGTCGGCTTCGCGGCTGTGTTTTGTATTGTTGCGTGAAAACTAGTTTATGCCGCATCACCACGAACGAGAGCTTATTTTACTTTGAACATTTATGCATCGTGTCTTTCGGCGGCGGGCGGCGCGTGCCATTCGAGTAGTACCTACAAGGTACGTCTAGTGTTACTATTGATTCTCATGTTTTCGAGTTGACGAATATTTTTTTAATTATTTTAAAACAAAAACATTTTTTTTTTTTTTCTCTTTATTATTTTATAGAGGGTTTGATCAGTATGACCATGCCACCCTCATAGGTGCATTCTATCTCTATCTACGCTCTACGCTTAATACCTAAATTTACAATTTTGTAAAGTTTCTTGGGTGTCCTGGACAAGGGCGCAGCCAAAATACTATTAAATATGCCAACATCAAAACATTTTAAACAATTTTCTTCGAAAATGTTACTCCTCTCAACCTCGTCCCGGACACATTCCGCTAAAATATGAGTGGTATCCTCTACCTTATCACACTCAGAACAATTGGGCGAATCACTCTTTCTCATTAGAAAGGCAAAGCTATTCAACGGGACATGTCCCGAACGCAGTCTGAAAGCAGTAACAATGTCTTTTACTTTTACTCTATGCTTCGAAAGTAGGTACTCCTTATGGCAAGTTGTTCTGCCGCGGGAAAACAACCATTAAAATGTCAGGCTTTATATACAACTGTTGTTCGATGTGAATGTGAGATTCGGCTTGGGTTTATATTTAACTTGTTGGTATTATGAGATCGAGGGGCATATCGTAGCTTGTCGCTTGCTGAAAAAGACTCTTAAGCTTGAAAACAAATATACAGGATTCTAAGATATAAATGCACAAGAATCTGTTGGTTTCAGCCCAAAAATAGCCCTTAAACACTTTTTTTGCATTACAAATTATTGCTTGATCAATTTCCACACAGCGACAACAAATAATGATACCATACCGCATAATGGAGGATATATAGCCATTATAGCGTTTCTAGATCTCGCAGCTAACGCCTCAGAGGGTAGACAAACTTATTCATTTTACCGCAAACGTCATTGACATGGCTTTTCCAAGAGCAAAATTTATCTAAGGATATTCCAAGAAATTTAACTGTGTCAGTTTCAGTCCGGGCGTTCCCTTATATTATATTTAGGGTTCAACGGTTTCGTTCGGTAAGTATGAAATTGCATAAATTTTGTTTTGCTAATGTTGACCTTTAAATGGTTAGCTTCTAGCCACTCTATAGACGTTTGGAGAGCCGTGTTTATTTCCTGCTCATAGGTATTTTTATCGGTGCCTTTTAATATAATAGTGGGATCGTCCGCAAATAGTACACATTTATGATTCAAAATATTTACAAAATCATTTATGTAGAGCAAGAACAGTGGCGGACCTAAGATACTGCCTTGAGGCGCGCCGTAACTATTTAACAAAAACGTAGACTGATAATTATGACTCTCGCGTTTTGGATAGATCATTATAACTTGATACTTCTATTGCTTGTACTCGATCAGTCAGATTCAGATAGGACTTCAGCCAGTCGTATGCTCTCAAGCTCCATAAAGACAATGACCCACCGTATGACAGTGGTATTTTGCACTGCATGCCCTTATTACCTGCGTACTTGATGACCTTTTGACGGCACCAGCGAGCGGAGTTCGTAACTGAATTATTGGCCATACACATTTTTCGTAGATACTTTAAGCCATTATTTACTAATTGAGACTCATCCAATGAAGCTAAAATCTTTTGATTCTAATTAATACGATACAGGAGGGAAACTTTTTTTGACGACTCAACTAAGGGGTTAGTTGAGTCGTCAAAAAAAATTTGACTGCTGAGCATAAATTCCTTCCTTTTTCGATACCTAGCCTAGATCCAACATATGTAACGAAACGAAGAATTTATTGCCTACATTTTTCAGAAAAATAAACAAAGATATTCCTTCACGAAAAGTGCTCGTTGAGCCGCTAATTTTAACACCCGTATCCATTGGTTAAGATGGGCAGTCGAAAGAGACCAATGACGCACATTACGCCAAAATCTGAAAGTAGAAAATAAGTTCATTTCGAACAGTTTTTGAATCATGGATACTCGAATAATATTCTATTTATTTTTTGTTTTGTGGAATAAAACTTTCAATATGTAGCAACATCACTTTATTCTTTTCGGTCGTCTTTAGTGTAACTATTTTACTCTTTGGTCTTGTAATCTCTTCACTCGCTGTCACTTAGAAATTTGAGGTTATACTGTCATATTATTACAAAATTCTGGAAATTGTATCATCCGACTAAAATCTAAGATATTTCAAAAATGGATACCTTGTCCACGGGTTCGCTCTCTGGCGCACAAAAAGAGGAATTGATGGATCAGGTGAAACAGCAAATAGCAATCGCCAACGCTCAGGAATTACTGACGAAAATGTCGGAGAAATGTTTCAAGAAGTGCATCAATAAACCTGGAACAGCCCTAGACAATTCAGAACAGAAATGTATTGCGATGTGTATGGACAGGTATATGGATGCGTGGAACCTGGTATCACGGACATACAGCACTCGAATTCAGCGAGAGAGGAATAACATGTGAGAGCACCACCAGGGACTGAGGGCTGTGGGCCATCGAGTCACTGTAAATATAGACGACTTAGTAGATACAAAGCATTTGAAATTGTGAGTTGCGGCTGCCGGTTATGTTAATGTGTTAAATAAAAGTACTTTAGGTTGTTGCTTGTTTTTATTGATTCTACTTGGTAGTTGGCGTATCAGACAGGGCTGCAACACTCCTATTACATGTTATTGAAATGTGAAGTTTTATCAGTATATTATTATTTCTAATAAAGTGTTAGAATATAACATAGTTTGTAATAATCAATCTTAATCCTTGCTGTACAAGGGTCAGTTTTAATCCTGAACACAGAATTGTCAGAGAATGGTTATGTCTTACAGTAAGAAATGTTTCATAGAACCATCTATCGGTGTTGGTCCAGTCAATCTGATGCAATGGCTTGAAATTGAGCACACGTCAAAACATAAGATCGAAGTTATTGTATAAAAATATTTAAATAAAAAACAGTAATTGTGGGGATAGTAATGTATTTAAAATATTATAAGTTAAATTTAACAGTAATTGTTTATTCATTCACTTTTGAAACCCAATCTTAACTTGATTCTTTTACTTTCTTTGCTTATAACTCTCCTCTAATCATCTTCTTTCTATAATGATAGAGCTTTTGTATCCACATCTCCCTCAGTTCTGCTTCATCTGGTATTTCCTGCAAAACCAATTAAAGACTTCAAAACATAACTGGATGAATGGTAATCTATCTGTGTACCTCTGCTGTGGTAATAAGTAAGTAAAACACAACTACAGTGCTTGATGATAGTAATTACATAGATTTCATGAAAATATTAAAATTAACAAGGATTCCCACTAAAATATTAATGGGTTTAAAAAGACATTGAATCAACATAAAATAGTTTAGGTTACCTGGGAGATGGGTTCACCTAGAAAACCAAACAACTTACATCAAAATTAATAATAGAATCATCACTCGGGATCTTTATATCAGAATCTGGTACAGTTACAGTTTGTGAGTTCAAATCAATCACAATATTTTGTGACTGTTTCTTATTCCTTGACGATGTGAATGTTTTTGGAACAAATGAGTCACTGTTCAACTCTGCTAAGAGGTTCCTGTCATGTATTGTGGGCATATCCTCCTTGATTTCAACCTCCTTGTACTCGTACGTAGGAATTTTGGTCATAGTCAATCCTGCAGCAGCGGCTGCTTTAATTGCTCTCTCTAATTTAGTTTCAGTATCATCTAGGTTTAGCTTCTTTGTTTGGGGAAGGCGTTCTGTAATATGGAAAACCGTTTTATATTAAGTGTTAGCAAATTACAATAGGATTTATTCGCATACTTTAATATACAAAAATTTACTCATGATACTACAAAAGGATGAAAAGTTTTTATGTCATGTACACCATACGAATTAGAAATGTAAAATTTCACATAGGGTGAACTTAATACTAAAAGCAATCTTTTGAATACAACCTTTGCATGGATTCAAGGTTGAGAAGGAATGACTAAATTTACTTGCCTATATCAAAGGAGCCGCTGCGGCTGCTAGAAGACCGTGACCTCTTGGATTTCTTCTTGCTGTACTTAGATTTACTTTGAGAACTCGACAATGACCGCGATCGATCTCGCTTCGACCGAGATCTCGAAGTAGATCGCCTCCTAGACTTCGACTCGTATCTATCCCTTGATAGACTTCTTGTATAACTCCTCCTTTTGTGTTTAGATCGCGAAGTAGACCGTTTTCTTTTGAGGCTACTCGTCTCCGATCGATCTCGGGATCTTGATCTACGTTTGTGCTTGCTTTTGGATCTTTTCCTATCGTAGGATGACTCGGAACTGTATGAAGAACTTCGCCTATCCCGATACCGACTTCTATCACGCGGCATAGTCGAAATTACCGCTATAGTATAATGTACTCTGTCTCTGTGATCGAAATATAGAAAATAACTTATTTATTTTTCATCATAACCTCAAATTATGTTGTGGTCTGTCAAATCACCCTTTTTGTCAATAGTCTCATCGTTTAGTTATTACACATTGTAACATTTTAATAAACGAATCCAAAAATGTTGAATTAAAATGTACGTATTTTTATTTTGCCTGTTAATAATTAATTAAGAACACTAACAACGTTTTACTAGTCTTTTACTAGAAACTGCTGTGTGTTCTTTAGATTAACTTAGCAATCAAACATTAAATTATTAGTAAATTTTGCAGTTCTTTTTCGAAAAGCTACAGAAACATAAAATTAAAAATTCAATAACAAACAAAATCTTATCAAAACGCAGTAGGTACCGGTATTTTCAAAATTCAAATCATTTACTGAATACAGAAGAAACTCAATAGATGGCAGAATAAACTTCTTTTCAGAAGTTCCTTTTCACGTTCTTTTCATTGATTGAATATGAATTACTTCAAACTAATTTGGTTTTTAATTGTAGAAACAAATACATAAATTATGTTTTTATGCTTGAATTAAACTGTGCGAAATACAATATCAAACACAGTTTCAAGGCTTTCAGTATTACGATTGTAAATTCACGCAATCTTTCTCTGACATTCTAAGTTAGGATGCGTTTATTGAAACTTTTCGTAGGGCAGCGACCGTCAGTCGGCCTCGATGACGGAATGTGTGAAAATTTTAAGATGGTGATCAACTGTATTTTTCGTATATTAGTAAAGAAAATCAAGTCTGAAGCTTTGTGATTATGTTGAAAAGATTAAAATGTGTTTCAAACAGTGACTGCGCTTAATAAATTACGATCGTATCGGTGAAACGGACATAGAGTGCAGTACGTGTTAAGTGCAATCGCTGACATTGTTTCGTTTAAAATTGTTGAGCCCATCGCGATTGTTATGTTTAGTATTCTATTGTGTGCTTTTATAACGCCTTGTAAATGGTATAAGAGATTCTGATGTTTCCTAAGTCATGGAGCGGCAGGAGAGAACACATGCCAACATGGAGGCCAGTGACTGTGTGGACACAAAACAGGTGAGTCCTACTCGGATAATTGCCGGTTTTTAATAATTTCACCTTTGGCTTACTCATATTGCCTTGGTGCTTGTGAAAGCATTGGAATGTGCCAACTGCAGTGAGTGGTGTAGTAAAACATGTACTTTGAACGTGCATGTTTTGATGTTCATATGATTTTCTGAAGATATTTTTGAGTAAATTACTCTACACAATGATTCAAATGGTTAATTTTAATTAAACTTCATGGTTTCAACGATGTAAAAACATATCAAGGCAAGTGGTGGGCGCTGGAGGTGGCTGCCCACACTAACTGAATAAATTATTGGCATTAGAACATTGTTATGAGCCTTATTTGTGATAGCACACACAATTATGTGTGTGTGTGTCTTTGTCTTGCTCCTTATAGTCTTACTATCTTTAGAATGTTCTTGAATATTTATTTTAAGTTCAAAATAATCTGCTTTGTAGAAAGTTTACTTCATTCCTGAACTGGAAGTAATTTCTTAGAATGAGTCGCCTCATAAAGTCATCCATGCCAATTATAAGAAGTTAAAGATATATGATCAAACCTGTATTATGTTATAAAACTTCATTTATTATGTGTTTTTATGTTCAACAATACAAACTATGTGGGACTTTCATAATTATTATTTAGTCACTATCATATTATTGAAAAGAAGAGAAAAAGAAGTTAACAAAACACCATAATTTGTTTAATTTCAAGTTTATAACTCATATTGTTTACCAAAAAAACCTATTATACTTGTTTTATTTGTAAGTTAAATAATCAACATTCGATTATGACTCGACTTAAAGCTTGTGACTCATAAAAGTCACTGATTCAAGATTGGTACTATTTCATTCCATGTACTAGACATACAGTGGGTGATCTTAGATTACAGTAGTATATTCTTGGTTGTCTGACAATCATGAATAATAGCCTTTTCCCTAATTTTGTGGGATCAGCTTCCAGTCTAAATGAACGCAGCTACAGTGCTTATCTGGAAATATCAATAACTTTAACCAACCCTCAGGTCGTTGTTTCAAGAAATAAGTTTAATATTTTTTATAATTGGGACGTTCTATTATATTGATCCATTTCTCCATGACTAATAAATTTAGTTAAATTATCTATGAAATGTCTGTTTCCACTAATACTTAGTCATCTGTCTAGCCTTTTCCGAACTATCTTAAGGTCGGCTTCCAGTCTAACCGATGCAACTGGATACCAGTATTTATTAAAGCGACAGCCTAATAATATGGTAAGAGTGATTGTCAGACTTTCGGCCACTGACTGCCTGTAGCAACTGTCAAAGATATACAGTTGACTGCTTAACATGCTTTCTGAGGCACAGAGGAAACTCAGTATTGAATGGGTGGTCACCCATACACGGACCTACCTAAGCAAGCGCGGCTTAACCTGGAGATAGAACCGAGTTACAGTAATTATTTAGCCAGAAGCTCGTCGCAGTAATGCTTAGTGTCAGTGAAAATAGGAAAAACAAGCTAATTATGGAGATAGCACCTTTCTATTATTATTTATTTATTTCAATCTTCTTTGGATCATAGGTACAATAATTAAACAGAATTAAAAAATATAAAATCAGCAGCACAATTAAAATCAACGTCAAAACGTCAAACGTCGTTCTATGTTAAGGGTTTGGTTTCCGCACTTAGTCCTTAAAGTGGACCATTATAATTATGTGAAAAGTGTGTGAGCACATTTTTGGACACTTCAAAACGGTTCACAAATCTTCAATAATACAGCAGACAGTGGTCGACTCAGTGCTATGCATTGCCAATCTATATGCAAGGAGTAAATGTGTCACATTGCATATTGTTTGTTAAGTCCACATTCATGCAATATTCACCAAGATGCATAATGTGAGAGGTCAATGCTTTTTTAAATCATGTACTTATATTGTAAACATTATTTGGCTTCTTGGGCAAGCAGTGGGCTGAATAATTACAAGTTTGTTATGTAATAAGAACTATGTATATGGCTTTGTTTTAACAAAGAAAATAACATTATCTTTAACTTTCTTGTGATAGTTTTATTTTCAGTCATATTACCTATCTGCAATGTATTAAATAAAAGACAACAACAACTATAAATAAGTTTTGATGGTATGTCTATCCATATCTTAAGATCTGATTGTAAATGACAGTCCGGGGAATTGTGGGATCCTATGGAAACCTCGCTAATATGAAACTTAACTCCCAATAGTTTTGTTCAGCTTGACTGGACCAGGAGTTCTTAGCTCAAAACAAGGAGAAATAATTATTTGTCATGAACTCATGATGATCAACCAACCAATATTAGTATAATAGTCACTACAAAAATCATTTTGGGAAAATGTTAGGTAAGTTACTACATTTACACATGGAAGACGTAAAATTATTGTATGTTACTTATTGAGAATATGTAAACAGTCTGTGCACACATTGGTCAATCTTTAAAAAGTATGTCACATTGGTTAAAATTTTTGTATGAGTACTGATGTGATCTTTTGAGCTTAATTGCTGAATTATTCAGCTTAGGTAAAACTCAGTCATACCACTGCGGCTAAATCTTTTGCATTGATAAGATACGGAAATTGTAGAACCTTTTAAAAACATTCTTCATCTGTAGTTCCTTTGCATAGCAGATAAATAAGAATAGAAAAAAGTGTGAACAAGGAAATCTTTCAAAATACCCAAAAAGTTACGACGGAAGTGCGAACAAAACTAACGCGCTTATCTAAGTTCGTCCGAACTTGTTGACTGTTGGTGTCGTGGTAGGGGGCGCCCGCGCTTCGCCGAGTTGGGCGCGCAGTTGAAACGCGTCGCGCGCGCAGGTCGCCGTGCGCGCGTTACCCGCGAACTTATCGAACACGCCCGCGAGTGATGTCACAAGGAGAACCAGTGGTTACTGTGCTGTGATTGTGAATTAACTATGGTAGCCATGGTGGCATCAGCGTCAGGATATGGCACCCTCCGCCGCTTTCTCAGCGTGCCCGGTGGACAACATTCAGTTGCTGAAGCAGGGGTCGGACCCAGCAACTCCGTTGCCGTCTCGGTAAGATCTCAGTTGTTAGGAACAGTTAAGCATAACGATGAATGATAACGTTATACGTTTGGAATGCCGACTTAATGACTTGTTGATGCGTTATACTATATTGAGGTGTGACTGTAAAGTACAACAATCCGCGCGATGAATCGATGCCATTGATAAGTTTGTTTGCGATACGATAATCGATATGGCTTAGGTATGCATTTATGTATTACTAGTAAGTTAATCAGTAGCCGATAATGCGTCTTCTGTGATAGTAGTATGATTGTCATCAATGCCAGAAGTTTCCAAGGCACTTCATTCAAAAGTTTATAAGTAGGTACCTGCAGATCTCTTCTACTCATTTATTAGGAATGTATTTACTATGTGCAGAAAAAGACCAAATTGTTTGCAATTTTTGACAAAAAATTAAAACACTAGAAAGTTTCGCTCTACATGTTCCATTAGAATGTATACGTGCGTATTAAAATTACCAGACTTGTGCAAAAAATACCTACTCTTGTGTTCGTGAGTGGATAACGAAATCTGTATTATTACTAGACCGTTTCTCATTGACCAGTATTGCTTGAGTTCGACGCTGCGCGCAGTGTTACCAAAATCTTGAAACTGGTTCGGCACACCGCATTATGGCAGCTAAAAAAAGAATCCGGACAAATCCATCAGTCTTCTGACTGTAACCGTCCACGGTGGGGTCATCAACCTTACTTTCCTTTTTATTATTCCACTGTAATATAAGCATCGATCGAAAATCCGGCCTTGGCCTCACACGGACCATTAAAACAATACTTTTCGATGATGATGTCACCCTGATCTGTTGGGGTATGTACGGGATGGATACGGCCAAGGTTAGGCCAACAGACCGTGGC
The DNA here is from genome assembly GCA_947578425.1 of Eugnorisma glareosa. Lineage (NCBI taxonomy): Eukaryota > Metazoa > Arthropoda > Insecta > Lepidoptera > Noctuidae > Eugnorisma > Eugnorisma glareosa. The sequence goes on from OX387964.1 coordinate 19,001,050, forward strand.
TGTATCTCTAGCGGATCACGGCTCGTTGATCACCATCCGCGAAAGGAGCCCATCACTCTCTGTGGCTACCGACCCAGATCCGACAGTGCTTACCCGCTTTTTACCTTACCCGATTTAATATGAATTGTGTCCACTCAAATTGGCATAAACGTTCCACTTATAAACGACACTAGACGACAATTGAAGTCTCACAATACTGGAAAAATACCGCATTCTTTGACGAGTTTGTAGGCTTTCCGTAAGTGGACGGAATCTTGATTATAGACGTTCAATCCTTCCTTCCTCTTTTGCACTTTCTTGTATTAGCCCGCATCGTTGCGTAGAGAAAACGCCACAAATCCAATACGATCGCCGTGATAATAATACACTGTCAATGGAAATGGAGAGTACACCTAGTAATTCACCGCGATTGTTCGCCGTGGTTTCCTTTCCCACCCGCTAGTTTTTTAAACTCCGATAAAACTAATTTGAATAAGCTATTGATGTTGATGTCAGACTTTCGCGTTACATTTTAAGAGAAACGTAACGTAAAATTGCAATGAAACTGATCCACAAATGATCCGCATCGAGAAATTATGAAGAAGATTTATTTCACGCTAAAGTAACGAGAATGAATCGGTTTATCTGTTGCACATAAACTAGTTGGACTACATCGTAGTAGTGACTGTTGGAATGCTCATTTTGCCGTAAACGAGGTCGACAAGTTTGCCCTAAGAATCTAATTAAAGTTATCGAGAGATGACGAAAAAAATTCTCACATTCCGAACGAAAATCTTGGAAAAACAAGTTTGTTGGAACATTAAATAAACATTGAATTTTTGATACATTATACGCTTGAATTCCACAGCTCAATGTGTTCAACCTAGCAGTCGTTAGTATTTGGCACAGTTAGTTCCAGCAGAGGCCGGACAAGTTGCAACACGGCATAACATTGTGGTGTCACCTCTTGGTGCATACTTCCGCCCACGGCCCTCTTATATGGTGAGGACCTTGTTACGGTTGCCTTACGTAGACACATCCACACGACTGGATTTTGCAATAATTATTATGTTTGTGTCGCCTTGCCCGGAAGATTGTAATTTGCTAAACTCCTTTATCTCCAACCAGATCACATTGTCATCTTAATTGCTTGATGCATTCTTGATTGAAAAGTCCTTGGTAACGTTTTGTTGCTATTATATCTCTTGTATTTGTCTCCAAGTGCGCCGTTGTGAATGGGGACACCCAATTGTTGGCTCATGCAAATACATCAAAAGTCTTTATAGTTGGTTCGGCTTTCGATTTAAGTAGGTAGCCCGGTGAAGTAACTCTGGCAACTGTAGCTATAAACATTACGCAACATGGAAGCTCTACAAACAAAACTTATTACCCACGCCTTTAATGAAACTAATACTTTCAAAAATGATCAAAGTGAAATGAATGGACGAAATAAATCTTAAGCAGTCACAATCGAAGGCGGACGTCGATCAAAGATTAGAAACGCTCTTAAAGCAAGTGTACGGTTCACAGTGAAGATTCATTCCCAGATTAGTCTGCTTAAGAATTTCTTCATAATTATAGCACGTATGCAGCAACGTCTAACAATCGCGGTGTCAAAGAAAATATTAATTAAACTCGTCACACTCGCTACTTAAGTGTTATATCTGAGGGGAAATTTTAATTTAGTTGTGAAATCTCTTGATTTCTTTTATCAGGTATGCTTTACTGAATTTCCGGCCGAGTTTAAATGTGGCTCTATGCAACACCGTAGCGTATTTGTTACGCCACCTATGTTTAAATGTACTGACAAATTGAATGCGACCTTTTATGTAATGACATGACTGTAAAGGCGTTAATTGTTAGTAGTACAGAGTATAAATAGGCAATACAAACATTAATCATCGGTCCCAAACAAACCATCAGGGAAACATTATTTTTGCCTGTGACGGCCTGGTATCCTTGAGTTACGCCATCTGTTGCGTCGTTTGTCCTGTTTCCATTGTCCGGTAAACTGTCAATGATGCGTCAATTTGAAAGTTGTCATAAAGAATTATCTCATTCCCTTGGACTTTCGGATCCAGATTATGACAAGTCACTCAAAGAATAACTGGCAATCCTCGTCATTCTTACTCAACCACATTATCCAAAGACAAAAAACTTCATGCAGACTCATGTTTGTTATCTAAGCCTGTGCCGATAAGCACAATATAAAATTAATCAACTCCCAAATTTTATTTTCATTTTGCACTTAATAAAAAATGTTATTAGTGTTACTTAACCCGGAATGCGGTTACGTGTCAACATCAGTACAGGTATTGAGGCACATTCGCTATGATGGTCAGAGAAAGCTGTATGAGGAATGTTTCGCGCGGTTACTTTCATGTGGTCGAGCTTTATATTACATGCCAGTGAAGAAATTGCCTGTTCAAAACTTATCTGTTATGAACTCAGTATTGCCTGCATATGTTTTGCGATGCGGCTAATATTCTCAATGCTTCGTTATTGTGAGAGTATTGCACGGTAACTGTTCAAGTTGTCTTATTTTTGTGGCTTGCTTAGTTTAATTTGCGTGCCTGTTTTATTGTCATGCATAAACACAACATACAAAAACTATCTCTTTTATTAATTCCGAACTCTGGAACTACGTAATTATGGGTGTGATGCATTTGTTCTTTGGTTAGATAATATCTATTCTCTGATCTCTCTTTTCAAGAGAGTCATTAATAAAAGTGGCCTTAAACAACCAAACATTATTGTTGAAAAGGAGCAGAATAGGCAGTCGTTAAATACTGTTGTAATTCTCCATATCGTGTTGAAACACTTGAAAATCTTAGTACCCATAGAGCCGTAATATTTTGTCAGATACGCTGAGGTTTCATGTAATTCTCATTTGTAATCTAAACATCTATATCTATACATACACATATACAAACAATACCTACATACAAATCAATAAAATTGAAGTGTCTGTAATACCAAAATAACAGTTTTTTACTGAATGCATATTTATGAAAGTATATACGGTATTTATAACAAAAACTCATTTGTCTGTCTGTCTGTTTGTTCCGGCTAATTTCCGAAACGGCTGCTCTGATTTTGACGGGAATTTTACTAGCAGATAGCTGATGTCGAAATAACTAAAGCTACTTTTATTTTAGAATAAGAATTAGAATTCCCTGTAAAAAAATAAAACCCTTTAAATTGGTAACAAAATTAGATTCAAAAAGGGAAGTAATATTTTTTTTAAATAATTTCGCGCGAACGAAGGTCGTCGGCAACAGCTAGTCACACATAAAATGTAATTACGTGTCCATCTCTCCGATGATGGAACTGAATTACTGTACAATGATAGACTATGAGTTAGCACCCTGTCATTACCTACCTTTGCATTATTTTTAATAATAAAATCTCTACATTCTTTATGGCTTTAGGCTTTTGGCTATAATCAGTGCTCAACAAGCAGTCCTTAAACTTTTCCCTGGAAACCCACAACGTTATCCAACAGACGAACTTTACAAAGAAGCAGGCGTGTTGCGTGCTCGACAGTTTTATATCTTGAAGTCCCTTCTTAAACTTATTGCTGCGATAAGGAGACGATTCACATACACCTTAAGAGTTAGGACAGGTGCTGATAGTGCCCATGCCAAGGGTTAGAACGGTATTTGCTACCCGGTTTTCACTCTTTCTCTGAAGCAAAAAATATCTAGTGCCCCCTTTTTTTTTTTTTTTTTTTCTGCTTGGGATTCTTCAAATAACTTCTCCCGCTCTGGGCTGCGCAGGAGCGAGTGTCAGACTTTTACTGACTAAAACCCATCCATGTTCCTTCTTTTGCCCTTTGTGTTCCAGGGCCACTTTATCTCTTTCGAACAGTCCCGCAACCTTAGCAGAGTGCCCCTTCCACTTAAATAATTTCCGCATGATTTATTATAATTTTCATAATGTATTGTTGCTTGTATCTTGCTCTGCTGTCTAACACTGAACATCGACGATTCAATCTGCTTATCACCAACAACACCACAACATACTGCCAAATGCAACAACAACATGACAAACAACATGCTGACCAACAACATTACAGGCTGTGCCTTGTTTGGGGCCTACGGTTTCTTTTGAGTTCTGTTAACTTTCCTCACCGTATTGTGTTTTCTATGGTTTAAGTTACGTAACTTGTGTGTGTCACTAAATTTATGTATTTATCTTTTGTCAGTCTATCGCTGTCGTGCCTACAGCTTATTTATTCCTTACTGATTCTTGGAATGGAATTGCATTCCCAACTCGACCATTATTTCGAAATCAATTAATTCCAACCTTCCTCGATTTAACAGCGACACTAATTTAAACTATATATATGTATATAATTTTTGTACAAATGCTTGGTCGGCCGTGTCGGTATTGGTCAATGATATTGGTAATGGTAACAAATATGATGTCATTGCAAAAAGTGAAATTGACTCCCGCAAGGCAACGTGTTTGTACAAATCACATGCTAACAATCGACTGTTTGAGAGCGATGTATACTGAATGGAACCGACACCATTCACGAACAAAGCTCCTTAAATACTCAATCGGTTATACAAATTCAAAACATACGAGTTGTAGTACAAAAACTGTGTGTAAGCTGTTCTGGATACAATGACTCCTGTTCAAAGTGCAACGTTTGGGCATTTTCACTTACTTGATAGATTACTAACTGCTTGGACAGAAGTCTTGAACATACAAATCGGACATTGACATAAATTACCATAGGCCTTTTTGTTGTGAAAGACTTTCAAAAGACAGAACATTCAACATTCTCCGTCCTGTATTTTTACTCATTATTGTGGACTGAAAGTACTGAGGAATTTCGCAGCTGTCTTACTGTAAACTTACTCGAACTTTCCGTGATTCGAAATTATTCCGAAATAGCATTGTTTTTAATAATCATGCTAATCAAAGACTAATAATTTTCTCCTCTCTTTAGGCAAATGTTAGCTTGTAAAATCTCACTCGAAACAAATCTGAAATTGTAAGGAACATCATCATTTTCATGCCCTTATCCCGATTTATTTGTGGTCGGCGCAGCATGTCTTCTTCCATACTTCTCTATTACACGTGATCTTGTCAGACACCTCTTTTCTGGATGTAAGTAACATCTTTAGTAGAAAATCTAGACAAGGAAACAAAACACGCATGTAATGGATGCTTCAAGGTTACAGCATCACTTTCTCCAAAACTAAGCAGCTCTCATGACGAGATGTGTTATCGTGTTTCACTGTCTTTTTTATCTTGTTATCGCTAACATCTGACATTTTGCATACGAATTCGCGTGTTATACCAATTCCATGCACTTGTTATGTACATATTTATTGTGGTTAATTTTATTTGTTCGAAAGTTGCGACGCAGATCGTGGAAGCGAACAATTAGGCGTGAAAAGCATCTTTCGTTGCCACTTCAAATTCTATCCTTTTAGTCAAGCTGACGATTTGCTTAGACTTAAAGGAAGAAAGAAAAGAAAGAAAAAGTATTTATTAGACTCACACAGGGCAATACAAAAAATGGGTGACATAACATTAAAACAAAATTATATAAAAAGTAAACATTATTAAAAGAAAAAAAAACAAGTGAAATAGGTCCTGTGCGAGGCCAAAAGACTCCCATCTCAGCATGGTGCTGTAACTTAAAAATAAAAGTCACAGCAACATCACCACACACTCACTCACTTCGCATCATTAGTAAAATTCGAAATATTTGTTTTCTTACTTATTGTTCAGCTAGTGAAAACTTGAATTGATTGACAGTCCCTGAACAAAAGATTAACTCTTTTCAACACTCACAATTTCTTGAGAGATTCGTGACGAGTGTAACGGTCTTATTTCTATTTTTGGACAATTTGCGAAAGTATTGTGGATACAGTTTTGTCGTTTCTTTTCAAATTATTATGCCAATGCACGATATTTTTTCCTGTCTGCGCCAGCGCACATTTTTTCAATTCTTATGAATGTTTTCACGGCTGCTCTGTGGTAAAAAACAAAGATATCGTATTATACAGATTGAGTAACCATTTTACCATTTATAACTTGTGTTTGCTGAGTAGGAAAACTTGCGGTCTCAGAAACATTTGCAATAGCGCTCTTTTTTCTCAGTTTTCAAGATCAAGGCTTTTAAATGCTTCATCATGACTGATCTGCGTTTCTGTTTCTAATGTGCTTATAATAGCGGTGAGTGATTTGTAGCAATCATCTCTAGTCGAGTGTAACATATTTACCCGCTTTGTAAGTCTCACTTGTTTATTATTATAGGAAGTTAATTTTTGCTCTAGTATCTTGATGAAACCTCTGACTTGTAACCGTAATTTGAAAGATAATGAATTGTACGAATGGATATCAAATCGATGCAGAATCGAAAGCAACGCACACAAAACACTCAGGAAACAATAAAGCGGTAGTGGAGTCGGCGGGAAATCGTTTAGTGCTTCCAGAGTTCGCAAAACATTACACGGCATGGTCCCAATAGTATTCCGAGAAAGCGCATTTCACGCATGTTGGTTTAGATGCGAGGGATTCTTGTGCAACTCCCTCAGTGGGCCGGATTCCATGGCAAGTGGTAATGTCGTGCAAACTGCAAGTATTGTGCGCCGCAACATCCGTGGGAAATCTCGAAAACGAACCTTGCATGCATAAGTAACTGGCCTCTGGTAGTTCGGATGCAGTTTCGTCATTTACCATGTTGCTGTTATGAAATTTACAGACAGGATTCTCAGGTTATTAGCCAAGTCGTCTTTACAGTTATTAATTTAACATTTATGCTAAAACGGTCTAATCACCTATCTATCTATTTTATATTGACCTGTTCCAAACTACGGCTAGCTTCACCCAAGAAAAAAATCTAGAAGCCTTTGAAATATAACTTCAACTGTCTGAATATTTCGTCACAATGATTTTTTCTTGACCATTAGAACTCTTGAACTTTGTAAAAACTCGCCATAAACACGTTTTTATGCTGCTACGTTGAGTACCGAATCGAATTGTGCTTGCTTGAGATCTGTTGTGATGCTATCAAGAATCACGGAATCGACATTAAACTTTCCACTAAGTAATGGATTTGTTAGACAAATATTTTAATTGTTCTTAAAAAACCGCATATTGTTTAATAAACTCAGTCTTGTTTACTTGGTTAAAGTTATCTTCCCACAGTAGGATTTCTTCTGTATATTGTTGTTTCTGTACGAATGAGATCAGTTTCGCCTATCTTAAAATACTTAATAGTCATACTTACTTTTGCTTATGTACCATATGTTCCAATAATTCTTGATTTTCTAAGTGAAATCGATCGACATCAGACGTATTTTCGGAAAATGTGCATCCATCCAGGATGAAAACATACTTGATCTATCTCCCATAACATTTGCACCTAACACAACCTCGATGATCTCTTTATACCTCCTCCACGCTTCGTATTATAATGAAGACGTCGAATTTCTATTTGGTCTTGAAACCTTGAACATTTAAACGTTTTATTTGTTGTTTCGTTTAGCAAAGTCTCCACGCCTACAAGATTTTTTGCAGAGGTCTTGGTATCAACATGAGACAAATCTTCTGTATTGGAATGGCTAATTGCTTCCAAAGCATTTGTTTCTACTACTAGTTTTTATTTCGCGTTATTCAAGTAATAGTGTTTCTATGATTATTGAATTGGTTTTATGTAGGCCATATTGTGTTTTACAATGTTACAATTAAAACGCAATACTATTGAGTACACACTACACACCCGAAAATCGCATGTAAAAAAAGCAATTTTAGGCCACACATTTGTGACGTCGCGTGTGGCGAAGTTATGCGGTAAAAAGCTCTTTGGGCCGTTGGGCCAGATGTCAGCAGCTCGGCACAGACGACGCCTACCATTGTTCATCAGTGTCTACTATTTATTTAACATTCGTGTACTCTACCAACAATGTAATCAAAGACTTCGTGCGTGGAATGCTGATGCCACCTACAGGCTTATTTACCTTAACAGAATTGTATCTAATGCGAAAAATGGTTGCTCGCCTATTGGAGACGTCAATGAATACCGCTTTCGCAACTTTTTCTGCTCACATAAAGCAACTTTCGATACGATTAATAATTTTATCAATATTTTGGTCGAGCTCTGTCGTAATGGGCTATGTAACATCTAATAAATAGCCGAATGAACCGACGGTCATATCGATCGTCCGACTTTTTGTACTCATAATAGTGATGGTTACGAAATGTTTATATTAGTCGTTGTTGCTTGCTCCCTTTGCATATAGGCGCCACATTTCCGACTTTCACCGAGATATCTCGCTTCTGCACCTTCCAACTGGGTCATACCTACGTTGGGACTTGGATATAGTTACATCAAAATCTTTAGAGAATTCGTTTCGTTTCAGGTTAAAATAATAGCTAAGAGTTTCTCGTCGTTATCAAGAGAAATTGAACATCAGGAGAGTGTTCAGGATAATACCGTGCGATAACTTATCGGACATGACGATTTCGCCTTAAATACAGCATTTGTTATCGTTGACAACAATGACGATAGACACGCAAATATTTTAACTCGCGATAAGCGCTTCTTTGTCGTTTGTTTCATGTCAATCTTTAGAGGAACTTGTGTGAAGATTATTTTATATTGAATCAGTATGAACGGTAATTTCCTCCCACTTCTATTATAGAAGCATTCACAATGAGCCTTGACAGTGCTACGTTAATATCAGCGTAGGCCCTGAGGCCACTGTAATTTTCATTAACATCGTTCGCGTGTTCACATTTTCATCCGTACCATCAGAGACAGTCATCTGTGTAATTGCCGAATATGATATAATTGTTTGGGTGGCTGTAAAAAATGTCCTTGTCTCAACGTCGATTTTATTTTTTCTAGTCTTTAGTCCCAAGTTTTGGACGTGTTTTGTCCTAAAACGTTTTTCTTAACGCCTCGTCAACTACAGCCTACAGCCATTTGCTCTGCAATAAACTTAATATGTAATCGAGGCTGCGTGGGCGTGATATATTTATAGTTCTTACTAGTTATGACTTCATCGCATCACTGATCTGTTGACATTTCTGCTCTCAGTGTCCCTAATGGTAGTGTTCCGCTGTTTAGATTTAATGATTTGTAAATTCTATCAAGTGCCTTACTCTGCTTGATGTCATCATTCTCTTGCCCTTATCCTAATTCATTTGGGGTCGGCGCAGCATGTCTTCTTGCATCTTCTCTATTACTCTTCATCTCATCAGACACATCCTTTCTTGCCATATCATCCTTTACACAGTCCATCTTACTCGATGTAAAATGTGTATATGTTGCTAGGGCCCGCTTTCCGCCTAATACGGTTTTCTCATTTCCTAAGTCCGAGTAAATTACCCTTTAATTTCCGTATTCATCCATCATGCAGATTGAATTGTAGTAGTCTTAGTTTTTCAGCTACTTAATAAAAAATAAAAAAGTACTATTTATGCATCAGCCACAGGTATCAAGGCTATTATTCACCACCAATCATCACCAATTATTGTTTTTTTTTTTTTTTGCCAAAACGTCCATTTTAAGCAGAAATAGTCTGAGTAACCATCGCTTCGGTCAGGTGGATCGAAGTGACTCAGAGCAGGGCAAATCATTTCTTATTTCCTGCACCGCAAAACTAATTGTGTGTTCCATTAGTTCCGCTAGCAGCTAAACCTCGGTAATGCTACGATTGCCTCCACTATGACAGTGCCCGTATCTGTGCCACAGACCGTTCACAGTTTCACACACACAAATGAAATTAATTATGTACAAATTCTTAAAGCTTCCTGCTTCCTGCTACTTGAGGGCTGAGTGAGACATCGTGAATTTTAAAATCGTTGGCGTTTTAATGTTTCTGTACAAATATGCAGGTCACGTTTCAATTGTCTATTGTATTCGGTTGATGTTAAAGTTCTTTTATACTTTTATTAGTATCTGGAACCTCGAGGTTCAACTCATCTCGACATAGTCTTCGTGATTCCAGTTATTTGTTTCCTACATACCAATTACGGTAATCCAATCGTGCTTAATAGGAACCTTGCAAAATTCCATTCAGGTGGATAGAATTAACTCGGCCGTTGACCATGTTAGTAGCTTGCTTCCAATGAATATGTATTGATGCAAAAGTTCTTAGGGACAAGAATTCTTTTTCTCAGCGCCGCTCGTCTCCCATATTTGGTCACCCATGAATCACTGAATCACGTCTCGTCAAACTTGTCGAGTATATGGACTTTGTATAAAATGTATTTCTGGTGTGTATCGTGTTTTGAGCTCATGATGTTCCTTCCTTGAATTTTCACCTTGTATCTAAAGTCTGACCTTATTTGACTTATCTTTTGTGTTTCGGCTAACAGCTGTACCGAGGAAGCTGGCTTTAGCAGGTGACTATTTAAGATGAATGTAAAAAGTTGTATATACAATGTTCATAAAACAAAGAGCTCGAGCTTGGATAGCAGCCGTTGCCAGCAGATGCAGGGCATAGTATACGATATCTTTTGTCGAGACAGGCTGACCTATTAAAATGCCAAAACATGCGGATTACAGAATGCAATGGCTGGTGAAGTACACTGGCTGATGTAATTACTAGGCACGCGATGTGAAATTTATTCGTTCATTAGTCATTATGAATGTTTTTATTTTTTCTTGCCTTGTTTGTCGCTAGCTATTTATGAATTTTCTTTTGGTGATATGGTGACGGAACCATAACGCTTGCTCTATAGCGTACTATTTTGGTCCCTTTTAGTTTTTCAGACGGAATAAATGTTTGGTCCATAATTTATGCTTTCTTACTCGTGTTTTACTTATAATTACGAGTGTTTGTAATTACTGGAGTAAGCAAACGTTTATTTTCTTTTTAAAATCAATTTCTCGTTATGTCATAGGTCTGCTTATCGAGCCACTGTTATGTTTGCAACTAATATTAGCTAACAGCCTGAATACATATTTGGTTCTAGCTAGTTTGATCAATCCCAGAAGTGTCAAAGTTTTAATCGTTTTGTCATCTCCCTCGCTCTTATGGTGGAGAAGAGAGCTCATGGCTTCAGAGCCATAAGTTAAGTGCCGGCGAGCCTGTGTGGGGGCTGCGTGGGCGCACGACCTCAGCGGATCGCGTGGGCTGCAGGTGCCAACGCACCTTTCCAGTTTCCACGCATCGACTGCTGCGGCCCGCGAGCCTCCGATCCGAATCGACGATAATCGACTCGGTTAACTGTTCACGATTGTTTTGCAACGAACCTTCACCCCGTTTCGTAGATTCTATCTTGTTATTTATCCATTATCTTATCAATCCTGAAGCTTTGGCAACTTCCTTGAATGTATTCGCTTTTTAATGCTTTGCATGTTGGTTGGTAACAGCCGATATTTCCAAAGATGAAGTCATTGGAAAATTGCGTGTTTTGATCTAACTTCGTTCGAATGCACCATTATCCATAATATGTCTCCGCATACCTACTGCATTTTACACAAAAGGAAAAGATACTATTACAAGTAAGTTCCATTGCCCTTTGTTCCGCGGGTCAAGCGAGTACAGCACGAGTGCAGTTGGTCCTACTCCGACAAAATAATTTAATCCGTGTGAAGGATAAAGGCATTGAGGGCATCCATTCAAAACAGGTTTCCATTGAAATCACTATTTGCTACTGCGTGTCTGTACTTTAAACGATCGCGTAATAATTCATGAAGCAAGCAAGCCATCTGCTCGTGAAAGCATCGATGATGTGGCGTCGACCTGTCTAGTCTTAGAGTTCCGCTTGAGCTCGATGCTAATCTGTGGTGGTTACAGTTGACAAACACGCAGGAAGTGCATTCTTCCGTAAGCGACGTCGATGGCACTAATGAGCCAACGCTGACCACCTCGCCGGCGCCTTCTTACGACGAACCACCTAAAACTGGAGAGAGTGAAATGTATGTTCAGCGACGACTTCGCTAATTGCACACCAATTAACCACCAAGAATTGAGTGTAGAGAGTGGCCTGCCCGCTCCACTTGCTATATGTTATAGCTGGTGTATGAAAGTACTTAATAGTCGACTCTTTACGAGCGAAACGCTCCTTACGCTTGCAAATTGAATGAGTATGCTCCAACTGTGTTTATGTTTTTTAAATGTGTGAACTCCGCTTAGAAATGAATTCAATTCTCTTCTATCTGGCTCTGAGTGTCTGGGCAAAGACTATACACTTGTTGAATACAGTTATCCCATCTCCAGTAAATATACGTTTGTTTTATTAATGCAAGATGAAAAGCAATTTGAGTTTAATGTACCGTGAACCGATGATGGATATGAAATTATAAATTTTGAGTACATTGCACAAGGGATAAATATAAATTTGAAAGTACCGCATTAAAAACATCCACATCTGCAACATGCGTCTCATTCTCTTCTTACTGGCAAGGTTTTACATAAATATTTTCTACGGTGACGGGATTCTTGGCAGATAAACAATGTTAATTAATTCGCGAGTGAATTATATTTACATTCATAATCTTAATGGTCAGCTCACTCTGCTGATATCCAATTGACATCAAAATATTTACATTCAGACCAGTTTAAAGGTGTCCACTACGTCTGTGTACCACTCGCCAGCTGTGTACGTACGCCATATTGGCGCCTGTTTTAATAATAAACTGGAAAAATATTATTAAAGAAACTGGAAAGTTATTTCGAAGACGAATGTATACCGAATACCGATGCAATTAAATATTTACTTTATGGTATAATGAATATTAGTAGTGGGGTTGAAGCCGTCGGAGCAGTGTATAACGCCTTGAATTTAACGGCTGCAACGAAAAGGCAAAAAAATACTGATTTGAAAGATTTGCAGTAGTAATCAACTCCGTCGATGGGTTGATACCGAATACCGATGCAATTAAATATTTACTTTATGGTATAATGAACATAAGTACTGGAGTTGATGCCGTCGGAGCAGCTGATGTGAAAGATTTGCAGTAGTAAGTAATCAACTCGATGGGTTGTTAGCTTACCGCCTGCAAAAACGATAATTGTATCCTGTTTCTAGATTGGGTATATCTAGCGCATAGACGTTAGACCATACAATAAAGCCTGTTGTTGGTCCTAAATTGAATTCATGTAATTAATTTTAAGCAGACTCCCTTGATGTAGTTGCCGAACCAAGCCTTTGTTCTGCTCAGCTAAAATATTCCCAAGAAGATTGATTTAATATATTGCATTGGAACAAGATTAACGACCCGACGACATTCTCCCGGGATATTATCAGCTACAGGTGTAGGCGGCTATAACGGTTTAGTCTAGTCTTGTTGGCCTCTTTACCTTAGTTTTCAGTGCAAATAAATGAACTGGTTCACAGGCCCGAAGTCACCTAACAAGCCGATTCCTGGCTTCCCTTCGGGAACAAGGAAGGCACTCTACGTAGTGGTTCAATATTTTTACAAGCCCCGTCGTGGGACCTCGGTTCCAACTGGAATGTTTTAATAATGATTTCAGAAAATCTTCCGAGTTTCTTAATATTTGTCACGTCTCAAATATTTGCAGTGGTGCTAATTACTGCTTTATTAAAGAATTATTTGTTTAGCCAAAGGATAGTTCAATTCTCACGACAAGCTCTTCATGTTTGCTAAGTCCTCGTTTATTCGAAGAAGAAATATTTACACCAACGCAAAGACATTCAACTTTGGATTTAAAGCCAATCAATCATTTATGAACGAAATCCTATTAACGGTTTCTTTCTGCTTTTAAGAGATAAGTCCGTTCATGTTAATTAGTTTCTTACAAATCTCATTTAACATTAATTTAATTCAGATTAAGTAATTTATTCTAGAATCTGCTATAGTTAATTATTGGTCACATCAATCATCAGTCTTATTGCTTTCGAAGACAGCTGCTCATTTAACTTTACACTACTTGTACTACTCGTATTATGTATTCTGTGCTCAAACTAAGACTTAACGTGTATCTATATCTACTGTGAGGTGTCTTAACAAGTTTTTTTAAATATTGTTCAAATTTTTTGTTTCCTTTTTTAATCTTTGACACAACAGTTGTTTACTGTGATATTCTTGATCGAGCCCGTCCAAGTAGCTTCCTATTTGGGAGTGTCTCCGTGCAGTGGACTATTTTTAACCGTGGCCGCATGCTCCGGCACGCGCCCGACCTTTCAGCTTTATGATTTGTCGACGTTCTGATACTGTTATTGATAGTTAAGCTCATCTTGTTCATTTTTTGCTCCGTCTCTTTCCAATGTTTCAGACACATTTTCTTATAATGTTTCCGCTTTGAACGTAGGTTTATTTTTGTTTGTGATTCCGGGCTGGTTCGGAAGGGGGTTTGATGCTACTCTTTGATCGATATAGTCAAGTTGCGGACTGATATTCCTGTGACAGACCTAGCAACGTTATTGCCTTTCTTTTGCCTAGTATGTCTAGCAGTGCATGGGTACAGTTTCTAATATCTCCATTAAGATACAAATCTGAAATCCTCGAATCGTTTCACCGTGCCGTGTGGCTTAACCGTACATGTTATTAAAATTCTGCATCACAACGGATTTCTGAGCTTCGTGATGCGTTTGCATGTTTTAACTATTAGTTTACAGTAAATTAATAACAGGGAGTGATGGTTCGCGTGCTTGCTTTCCCACTTGCATGACGAATTTGGAGATACAGAGATGCGATGGCATGGGGCTCACGACATCTATGCAGTTACTAACAGCTTTATTTGATTATTCAGATCTATCCATTTCACCTTGACATTGTACTTTAATATTCACAAATGGATTATGCTCCTCGCGGTCACATTTTATGACATCATTTTTATGTTGTCTCATGATGTAAGTTTTATTATCAGGAATATGAAGTAATGCTATTTAAGTGCTTAAGGCGTGTTTGGCAAGCTCATGCGTCTTAAGACGTATAATGAACGAACATTGTACTTTATAGAGCTTTGCCGTTATGAATTGTAAGTACCGCGTGCCGTGTAACAACACAAACAGTTAACTGAATGCTTCTGTAAATTTTCCTAATGCAACTGACTAATTAACCGCTACATGCGTTGACGTATTTGCTTTGTCGTTTACGCCCAAGTCAATTAAATTGAACTTCTCTACAATCAATCCATCTACTATCACATTAACGAGTACTGAGTGATGATAGTGCACTCCTCAAATTAGGACAAGGACCATTCGGTTCCACTTATTGATCAATGCGATCACAATAAGCGGACGTTGCCATATCGCGGCTGTGGTTGACGGTGGACAATAATTGTAGCAATCGACAGCAGACAACTGGCTCAATAGAACTGCTATTTGCAATTATTACCTCGTTAAAGTTGGATGACGACCCAAGATATGAGTAGTTTGTCATCATTGTACTGGTTTATGATTTTATATGCTGTGTCGAGGTTGAAATGATCAATAGGAGCTGGATTTGGGTCAAGCCGCTTTGGGCCTTGGTTTGGTGAAGGAGCTAATAAAGTTTATAGGACTCAAGTTTTAATGACCGCTGTTCAAAACTTCCTATCGAGAAAAATACCACTGTTTGGCTTGTTTGTTTGTATCTTAATGTTATAATAATGTTGTTTTGTATTGTTTCAGTCGAAGCAACGGGCATCAATCAAATGGCTGTTAACGAAGGCGTTCAACAACAGGGTCCCAGATAACCTTCAGGAGCCCTTTTACAGGGATCATGAGGTGAGTTTAACATCTAACTTTCATATTTTCTTCAATGCTGTTTTACTACATTAATGGCCAAACAAGTCTGAAAAGAATGCTAAATAATATCACTGTAGGTTTCTTTAAGCCTTACATTGTCCTTGACTTGATACAATAGCCTATTGTTTCCGAATTTCGAGACAATTACATTTTCTCCTTGATTTCGCACGCTTAGATGTCCAAAATGTCAAACCAAACACCTGTCGATCAAATTCGGTTCTAAAGTAGTGTTGTAAGTTGTAATACTTTCATCACAGCTATTATTGAGTATTTTAGTTTCTTGTAATTTCTAAAGTTGCCAGTTTTATGTCTATTTCATTCAATTAATGATGTTCTGAACCAACCAAGTTACAAAGCGAATTCAGAAAAAAGTTCTATTATAGTCTGTACAAAGGTTCCCTTTGCGTTTTTGCCCACAATGATTACCTCATTACCCTGAATTTGAGCAGTAATGATAGTTAGGCCAACAAATTACGATAGCGTTTCGTGTGTCGTACAGACTTTAGACATGACGTAACTACATTAGTGTTTTTAGGGTTCCATAGTTTAATCGGCAAAACGGAACCCTTCTATGATCACTTTGTTGTCCGTCTGTCTGTCTGTCAAGACCTTCAAGAATACTCAGGTCTGCTACCCCTTGGAGAAATGAAAAAATCAAACTTCTAAGTCAACGCTATCAAAAGATATGACTGTATAAGTCGCATATTATGCGATTTCACAAGGGATTCAACACCGGTACGGTACTTCCCTTTGACCTAGAATCATGAAATTTGGCAAAAAGCAAGGCTTACCCTTAAAATAAAATAAAAGTTGAAAATTAAAGGGTGCCTCTCTATACATACATAGTTGACGCCAGTTAAGTTTTTTTTTTTTTAGATAATGGTACGGAACCCTTCCTGCGTTAGTCCGACTCGTACTTGGCCTGTTTTATTTCTCTACAGCAACAGTACCCAAATAGGAAATGTGAAAGGAGACGATAGTCTACAATCGTCAATCACTAAGTATTCAGTTTAATCATAGAAAGATGAGGAAATATGTCACAGTAATCAAGATCTGTTATGAATCGTAAAAAATAATGCGCATTGTAAAAAAAAAACTGACTTTGATTAGTGCCGATTCTGCCTTTTGTTACAGTCTAAACGTAACTTTTTGTTTGCCAACTTTTCTGTTTGTTACGTCGCGGTCACTATTAAATCTCGAGTTTATTTACGGATCGTTTATTCCGTTTCATATGATATGCGTCGGATTAATGTTTGAGTCATATAATTATGTCGTCTAAATGTCACAGGGTCAGTACTTTTAGACTCGCGCAAGGTTTTTGTGTTTTCGAGGAAACTATTCGTGGTTTCCAAACTAGCTACGCAGCTGTCATTTATTATGACGTATTATCCTAAAAGTAGTAATGAAGCTGCAAAGCGGAACCCAGTTTTGGGTCAGCCATACACTAGCCAGTTACTGCCCATTTCCTACACGTAGTCAACGTAGAGCATTGCCCTCTAACCCTCCCCTCCCCTCCTCTCCTTATTCTAACCAGGTCATTCTAACCCATACTTACAGAAATTTGGATACTAACACCATAATTATCAACTACCTTGGGTTATACAGGATGTAAGCAGACCCTTCACGAAGCCGTCAGCCAAGCATTCTGTACATCAATCTAAGAAACTATGCAAAAAAAATTGCTGGGAAATGACTTTCTTTTTTTGGGGTGAAAAATCACGTTTTACGGTAGGACTCAATGTAACGCACTTAAAACATTGTGCTGATGGGTGGACGCAATAGTACGGGGGTCGTGAAGGTGTTTAAAGTAAAAATCTTACAAGAAACAAGTATTAAAAAAAAACTTGTGAAAATGTTGGAACTTTGACCTCCAATATCTCTGTAACTAGAAGGTTCCCAGGTATGGTCTACAACAAAAACAATACCGCAATAACGGGGAAAAGAAGAGCCTTTCGGCTTAGTTAAGGGTTTTGTTACAACCTTTATAAAGTACGAGCTCGTACACACAGCTACACATCAAGCTATACATTTCCAGTTTATGCTGATCTCGTATTGTATAGGATTTACGTAAAAAGCGAGGTCAGCTTATACTGGAAATGTATAGCTTGATGTGTAGCCGTGTGTACCATCAGTGAGCCAGTATTTACCTTAACAAAGCGTGACGAATATACGAAAGTATGAAAAAAACATGCCGTTCGACGTTAACGTGAATCGTTGCTGTTATCTCTTGAAATATTTTAACTGCAACCACCACATTAGATCCTTTGAAACAGATAAAAGAACGTTGCCCCTACACACGGTCAATGTTCAAACATTTCTCAACTTGAATTTCCTCTACATTTGTACTCGTATCCGTGTGTAAACAACTACACTCGGTTTCAATAGATGCTTTCACTGTTGTAAACAGTTAATATTCCTTTTGCTTATATCTTTCCTAGCTCATCATTGACTAAAGATAATAAACACATTCGAAGTTGTATGTATAAACAGTTTTATGGTTCGAATTATTTATACTGGATCCGGGATCGTACTCACGTATGTGTTGTATTTGATTATATCGCGGATATTGTCCCAAATGGAGACAGGGTTCATATTTCAGAACTCTCATTGCTTATGCAGTGTATCATTCATTACACAATCGTTTTATTTCGGCCACTTTACCGGTGCGAAGTATGAGATCATTCATTTTGGAATACTTCATTCCTGTTGAACATGGAATTGCTATTAATAAAAGTGCATGTCGCCTTTGGACAGCAAATAGAAACTGTTACATAAAGGAGATTAGTTTCCCTGCTCTGTCGACTAATATAAAAGAAATTGCCTACTGCGGTAGATCTCCACAGACCGCCTACAGAATTGACCTTTCATTTCCACCCGCTTTTATTTTTCAGCCGGCTGCTACGAGATTTTCAGTATTAGATTTTCATTTCATTGTTTATTTATTTCTGAATTCATGTCTGTATTGCCTCGCTTCTGCTAAATCGTGCTGATCTGGTTTGATAAAGTTAAATTGCCAAATCTATCTCTTTGCTGATACCACCAATCTGAGTCCATAATATAAGTTCAATTTCCTTAAACAGAAATCGGTCGGCGAAATTGTGCAAATTAAAGTTTTAACATTTATGTTCATGACCGGTTTTATATCAGATTTATACACCATGTGGTGGTTATGTAATGGTGTTTCCACATTCAATATTTATTTTTACTTCAATACATTAATTAAAATTCAACTTGAATTTCAGTTAACATTATGAGAATAAACTTTGATTTAAGATCACTCCGCCATGTAAAGTCAATACCGCTGTTCTTTGGTGACCCCGAAATCCTCATAAGAATTGGAAACGACCGTAAAGAAAGCAGTTCCCCACGAAGTAAAATCAATGCCAAACCAGTCACATGTCTAATGCCTAATCGATCGGGAATTTCGATTTTACCCTTCATACGTAATTCATTTTTATCAGCTGCCAGTTCGAAAAGACTGCCCTTGAATTAAAAGTTCAGCATGAACATGGTACAATATTGATCGCAGCCATCCCGCCACAGTTGCTTGGGTAGTGTCACGCGAGCTTTCAGCACTGAACACAATGTGCTTATAGGAGTGTCCCTAGTTACTACGTCCTTATGAGTTTATTTGACCCAATGGCGGTTTGTTTTCGTGTACCACAATGGCTGTGATGAGAAAAAAGCGGAATCATAATAGAAATGTAAGGCGATACGCTGTTCTTTGAGCTATCAGTGATTCGTAAATATAATCTTGAGGTTATGAATCGAAATTGTGATTTTTCAGTTTATGATATAACGTTTCTTGGAAATCTTTCTCTTTGTAGGATTGCAAATAGTTTTCTTATTGTCAGACAGAAAGGAACAATTTTCTGGGTCTTCATAACCTTCGAGAGTTAAGGCTGTCTGAGCCAGACCGTAAATTAAGATGATATCTAGGATTTAAGTGTCTTCATCGTTACCTTGCTTACGTAATCCCTTTGACATTTAATTCACTAGGCTTGATTACTAACCGTGTTATGTAATTGATATCCAGTTCTCGTCTTTTCATAAATCTTTACCGAAGGGATTTGTACGAGCAATTTTTTAAGCTGTCCACGTGTTCTAAATCAAATAGCCGTCCGAGATTATGATTTGTTTGGTTAGCCTTTCTCCGATGATTTCTAAGAAGCCTGTTCATTTATCATTGGTGTACAGCGGATGTCCATTAACGATTGTTGTTGCGAACGAGTTCAAGGACCACTATGTTTGGATCAGATATATCTGTACTTAGGGCATGAGAACACTGCAATCTAAAGTTCTCTTGGGATTGGTTCACAGATTTCCAATTTACATTGTATACCTACGCTTCCATAATTCCTCTCAGAAAAGATTTTTAAAGTAGATTCTAGAGCAGTCAAAAGTTTTAAAAAGATAAAGGACGATATTGGATCGGTGGAAACTTTATCTATGTTCAAAGTTATTAAATCCCTTGAAAAAGTCTGTCAAAACTTGTTCGCATAGGTCAAAGGAAAAATAAAATCAGATTACAATCTGATCCAATGGAGTCATGCTCCATTTGAGTAATGTGTAATAGCAATAATTTAATTCTCTCATCTGAATTAACTATTGTTTGCTAATATCTATGTTAGATAACTGTTCATTGAATGCGTGGGTGAATTGAGGATTGATGCGTATTCAGCTTCGTCGGATGTTCCTTTTGAAATTTTTGTAGACATTGTTGAGTTGGTTGAACCCCTGACAAAGGTTGATATTGCTTTGTTTCAGGGGTCGACAACCAGACACTGGCAAAACCGTTGACCAATTATTTCCTGAGGCCTACGTTTAGTATCGACCAATAAAGATGACTATAACAATAAAGTCTATTTCCTAAAGACATAAAACGCCCAACGCAATGAAATCACTATCCAGTTTTACATGGATTAAACAATCGCTGGGTTCATTTCCTTGTTTTGAATTTAGTACTCCGACAAACCGATTTCAATCCATATAAATAACTGGAATGTCCCTTTGAAATGTTATAAGTCGCGGTGTTCTGGCTCATCTAAATTGTCTCTAACCGATTTCCACGTCGAAAATATTCCTTAATGAACGCACTTTCGTCTGACTGTTGTACCAGGATATTTTTACTTTTTGGGAAGTTATCTTCTGAGGAAAATTCCCGATAGTCAAGGACATAGAGTCGAAATTGGAATGTGCATCTGTTCCAAAAGAGGCAAAAGGTAAAATTGTCGCGTCGCTTTAAAAATAGTCTACGTCGTTTCCGCCTTTGGGAAACTGGTGATCTTTTGTTCTTTTCGCCGGTGACTGGTGACTCAGCTGGTTTTATTTCACATGGATGATGGGTTTCCGGATTTATTTTAATATCTATTTTAATAATACAATCCTGACCAGTACTTCATTCCTATGCTGAAGATGATATATCATTTTCCTTATTCTCAGTACAGTAGTCTTCTAGCTTCCTCAATACTATAATTGGTTTCGTATCGGCGACCTCATTGTAACTGTACCTATGTGTTTATTAAACGGTGGACTAGGTTTTGATATCAGGTTGCCACGCTTCAGTGTTTTCTTAGGATGCTCGTCAAAGTAGAACGGATAGCTTTTGTGTTGAAACTTGCTGAGTTTAAAACAAACCTTCAGTATCGGTTCTGAATAATTATTTTCTGTTAGCCCAATTTCAAAGTTAGTGTCGAAGTTGGAAATTAGTTTCTTAATAACTTAATTAACGGTTATGTAACAACCACATTTCTACTCAAATTTGATGACTCGCTACTGGAGATTTATAGACATTAGTTAGATTGCGTAACGTACAGCACATTGTCCCGTTTTATCTAAAAACATTTATCTCTGTCTCACTAAATGTCAAAAAAATGATAAAAATAAATATTATGTAATCATTACCAATACTGAGCCTAAAGAGGCAAGTTTGTTGACCAACATGTCCATGCAAAAAATCACACGTTTTTATCCTAAAGGCTCTTAGTTTTCGATGAATGAATGAGTCAATGCCATTTATTATTACTGAGCTGTATCAGTTTGATTAAGCATCCTAAGTACTGGCTTATTGCAGCATATTGAGATTTTATGATTCATTCATTCATTCTCAATGATACCATTATGCTTTTACGAGACCAAAATAAGAAGTTTAAATAATATAAGGCTGTAAAGCGGATTATGTTATGTAATGGTTACTTGCCTTTATTTGGCGTCGTTTATTGGTTCTTGCCTTCAACCATTATTATATACGTAAAATGGCGGCAAAGTTTTAACTGAAAATAAATGAGGTGCAATATCTTGAAGATAAAAGGTAGAAAAGCCATTTCCTGTCGTAGTTATCACACCAACGAGACGCTAAAAGCCTCCGCTTAAGGTGGATGCGCAAGGGCAGCCCGCGAAATTTAAATTTTCTTACGTTTATTGCAATTTGCAGGTCAGTGTCAGGTTGTATGTTGATGAAAATATGAATCGCGCCAGTAACACGAATGTAGTTACAGAATTATAATCATTCAAATCATCAATACAGCCCTGCAAGTTCATATAACCCCATTCAATAGCTATTTCAAGTCACTCAATGGGATTAAATGAACTTGGAGGGTTGTATTGATGATTTGAATGATTAATGATAAACTTAAGAAAATTTTAATTTTGCGGGCTACCCTTGCGCTTCCACCTTAACACTTTAACAACCATACGTAACCAACGTACCAATGTTCTAAACGTCGATACTGGGAGAGAATTGAAGGAAATGTGCGAATTACAGATTAAATAGTGGTATTTTGTCGCTGGCTTCGACGGCTTTCTCCTTGACCCGCGCCTGCAGCCAGACACTGTCGACTTGTCGCCGTCTCGATGCATCTTTTTGTCGTGTCGCTCACGCCGCTTAATTATGTGCACGTCAGGTTAGAATCTCATTGGAATTGTTAATCAGGGGTGCTCACATGTTTCGTGTTAATTGAGACTGTGAATGGTGCTGCTCTTTGAAAGTGAGTGCTAATAACTATTCCTACAATCGCATATTCGCTTGCTGCTCTATTATTGAGAGGGATTGTGAACTTGCCATGATTGCTTTTCATCGGTTTTTATGATCGGCTGTTAATAGAGTTTCTTATATCAGACGTATCAAAAAATGTGAGCTAAACGGGTTCTAATTGAGAACACGCTTGCGTTTCCACAAACTAAGATCTGTGTTTGAAAAAGAAGATTCAATTCCAAAACGGCTCTCCTGGAAGACACGACGGTGTTCCGTGAGATTGTGCCTCAACCTTTGGACTGCCTCGAGAATTGATCGGACAATCTGATATGCCATCCGTGGAAATGAATTACAACTTCCATTATGTTTCACGCTCTTTTTACGCAAAACTTTTGCGAATATTTTCCCTGTTGTTACGAAATAATTTGATCTCAGACTGTAAGACTAATTCATCATTGGAGAAAAATAAGAGTACCTACTATTTTACTATCATCTGGCGAAACCGTAGCTCGACATCTAACAAAGGCAAAAAGCCGGTGAAGTTTCTTTCGGTAGATGGCACGATGCCCGGCGTCATTCTCACGAGCGTGTGAATGATCCGATCCGAAGATAAGTTAATTAGTTGAGAGCACTTGATTCAAATAGCGAATGGATACCGATAGGTGTAGTTGTTCTACAAAAATTTACATATAGGAGAGGATTTTGAACGGCAAAATGTACGCGTTTATGTTCCAAGTTGCGTATAGAACATGTTTCTTTTTTAATGGTTCAATACTGTATTGGAAACTGCTACAGAGGCAGGCGTTCCATTGGAGGTTTAAAGCCTGTTGGTCATTAAAGGTGGAATAACGATTTCACATTATTTTATTTATTTATTTCATTTATTAAAACTTTCTGCACAAGTACATACAAAAACTGTACAAAGGCGGACTTAATGCTTTGGGCATTTTCAACCGGTCTACCTTAGGGTGATGCAGAGACAAAATAACAAACAAGTGCAATAACAGAAAAATAGATTAGAAAATATTTATAACTAAAACATATATTAGAACATATATTATATATAGTACATACGTATAACAAAATATATAAAGTTCAGAGAGATAAACAAGAAAAACTACAACTAAGTTCTGAGACAAATCAATCAACTTCTTGTGTTTATGTTCTCGCAATGCTTGCACTACACTGTAACCTTATGGCAATGCTTGCACTGCAAATACTGCAATACACAGTCGGATAAAGCTTGTAAATAGTCAGCCGAGCTTTAGGTTATGAAATGCCACAAAAATTAAGCACTTCATGACTCGTGATGAGATATTGATTAATGTAATGTTTGTCCTGTTAAACAGGCTATTTTGTATCCAATAAATCAGTAAACTCAACAAAATCTGTATCCAATAAATCAGCAAACTCAACGAACTAAACGTTGTTCGGCGAATGTCGCCCACACAGACCTTTAATCAATCTATTTCAATTTATTATTACGTAATAGATGTACACGATAGATATACAATCAATATAAGTAACGTTCCAGTGGTTTCAGAGCTCTTTGTTTTAAGTCTGGCTTTAAAAGGCGTTGAAAACACGGTACATTGCTACTGAAAGTGGCGTGTTCGTCTGTGACTCATATATTGTCACTTTTCTATATTATATTTGTTCGGACAATTTAGTTTTACTGCAGATTTTATCTCGAACAAACTCTCAAATACTTCTCCTCGAAATGTTATCAGTCTGGCTGCTACATCGGCGTCAATTTTCGTCTGCACCAATGTTGCTATTAGTGTAATGTATTTACAGTAATTCGAGCAATGACCTGCCCAACAATAACATAAATAACATTCTTTGCCGAAATTCTTGATACAAAGTTTGCTTACCATTTTGCGACGAAAGCAATAGAAGCGGGGTGTATAGAATTGTTTTCTTTCAACGTGGCGTTACGTGCAAAGGGTGAATGGATCCTGTGTACCTAATGGGATCTTGCTGTCCGAATAGTTCAATATTTGCGAAATAGCTTCGGGTGTCGCCTGGGATTGTTAACAAACTGTATTAGACGGACCTTTATGTAGAACTTTCCTTGTTAGGCTTAGTAATTTGAAGTTTAGCACAACTTACAATGTCCACGTATTGCCTTGGCTTTACACCTTCAAATACTTAATACGTTACTACTACTACTTAATACGTTAAACTATGGTTAAACTGCATAGTTTCTGTGAGCATATTCTTGGTTTTGGTCATTATAAATCTGTGTTTTCTACAGCGTCAATAAGTTTGTTTTTGAAAAAATTGTGCAGTTCTATTCCTAACTGTACGCACATTCCTCACGTTGCCCTTCGGGTCAAGGATCCCCTAGTCTTATGTGAATAATTTAGAGGCACCGAATTTAGTCTTAGTGGGCGAGAATTTTGTTGAAAATCGACTGTAGTCTCATACAATATTTATTCGAAGTGACTTGCTCAAATAAGATAATTTTATATTAGCTTTACACTACACAATATTCTGAATAGAATAACATTTCTCTTTTCGACAAGCATTTAGAAATACTCAAACATTTACTAGTCATTGATGAGTGAAACGGTCTGAAATGGCCGTCGTTTTGCACAATATTGGTAACTAAACATTCTGTTTCTGTCAAATGTCTGTCATAAAAACCAAGACCGTGGTGGTCATTAAGAAAACCCATTCACCGCAAGTAATTGTGTCTGCGTGTGTATCGATACGGGATTAATAAGAATCGAGATTAAAAGTGAGAGCTATTGAGGCCAGTATTGGCCTGCCATATTTCACACGTTTCGTTTGTCAGCGCTTCATGGTCAATGAGATGGTAATTTTATGTTGTAATACTTCGATTCCGCAATAAAACCAGTTTTTGGTCGTAGCTCGTTTGCCTAATCTACTATTAGCTAGACTAAGCCGCGTTGCTGAATCTAAGATTGTTGACAGTGTCGCTATTTAATATTCTGTTTCTGATGTAATTATTTCGTTTGGTAATCAATATTTAAATGCTGAAAGTCACTGACCTCTGGATTGAATCTTTTAGATTGGATAAAAAAATAGCTGGTTTCGTTAATTAAATAGGAGATAGAGTAATGGCTAATTTGCACAGGTGGAAAGCTCATGTTCCTCTAAAAGCTTTGCTTTCGATACCGGTTTGGTAGCAAATGTCAGGCTCGTAGCTTATGAAAGTGCCAGTGTGTTAGGGGTGTTATTTACAAATGATGGCATTATAGCTCCGTCTGGTCTAGCCGCACCTGTCCCACCAAGGTTAATGTGTTCACCCCATTATGTGACGCATGTTTACACACCTTAAATGACTAACTTATTAATAGATTCTTCAATGACTCTGTCCTGGAAGTCTATTATGAAGATTTATTGTAATTTGTAAATCCATAACAGTATTATGAATAAACATAATTATTTAAGACCATGTTTTTATACAACCGATCTTGACATTGAGTATCTTCATTAAAATAATGCGAAGTTCACGTTTTGCTTGTGATATTGTTTACAAATGATGTCTCTGAATGTTACTATTTCGTCCTTGACATTCACATTTTATGGCGCAAATAAAAACATGACTGTGTCAATACACAAGAAACATTTCAAAATGTGATACGATAAAAAAAAATATAATAATCTCCTTCCCAATAAATCTTCGTTAATTCGGACGTTCCACCCACAATCTCCATTAAACACTATCAGAAGGCATCTTTATTGAGACGATACTTAAAAGCATTGCTAAGTGCTAAGTAGCTCGCTCCGTTAAAAATAGGACGTGACCTAACATTGATCTAGATTCAGGGCTCATCAGCGCAGTCAGCGCTCCCAACATTGTGTGCATTGCGAACGTTTTTATTAGAATTCATGTCGGTTATTATGACGACCCCTGTCGTAGTGAGGAATTTCGTTTCAGACCGTCCGAAGTTACTAGAATTCCACGGAAATATTTTGCACTGATCCTCTGAATTGGGTCTTTGTACAGTAGGGCCTCCTCTTACCTCTTACGTTGTCGAACAATGAACAGCAATAGTAAACAGTCATGTTTTGGGTACACTTGTACTATCGTAGACCTCCATTCTTTTCACCAGGTAATATCAAAATCAACCAAGTCTTGGGAGTGAAAAAACCCTTTCGAAACAGTTTAATGTGTCAGATACATAGTTTTCTTAATTAGTTTCTAAGTAGCCAAGTATGGACCAAGATTGCAAAGAATCTTGGCAAGTTATAAGGCCTACTTCCCGAAGCGGCATATCTTCTGCTAGGGAAAGTTACACAAAGTTCCAAAGTTTCGTAGTTATCTGTGTGCCAAGCCCTAGTTCTCGTTTAGAGCTGGAACTTATACGACGGTATTATTTCTAGTGCACTGACTAAGTTTAGACTACCTATAGTAAAGCGGGTTTAGAGCCCATCTTGAACTGTTTCGTTTTTAGTGCGAATGCGAACTAGCTGGCACTCGGGGCACTCGGGGATAATGTAGCTTCCTATTAGTAACAGAATTTAAAAAATCGGTTTTGTAGATCTAGAGATTACCCCCCTACAACCTCACAAACTTTACCTCTTTATAATATTAGTAAATAATAGATAAATGCGTTTGGTCATGGTTTTATTCGGTCGAGTTGTAATTCAGTGGCTTCTGTTGCATTTTGTCTCTTTCGAAAGAGTATTGAGATGTCTGCTGGTGTTTTATTTACTTCATTTAGGTAATAAATCAATGGTGTAAGAGCAGGATTATCTAGTCTTCTACCGACTTTATAGTAAATCTCAGTGATTTGCGCAAGATGCGTGCAAACTGGTTCGTTAAGCTTTGTTTATCCCTCGATTTATGATCTGTAGTAAATCCTAATATTTGAGTAACCTATTATAAATATACTTACGCATTTTTCCGTTCTTTTATTCTTTTTATACATCGACTTACAGCGCAAATATCTTAACCACACAGAATACCTTTTGATGATAAACAGGTTTTGGTCTAACAGCTACAAGGCTGCCTGTCGAACCGAATGCACCATTTCTTCTGAGTCATCGCGACAGCCTTTGCAACCTTATCTACCTTAAAACGTTACCTAACCACAATTTTTTCCAATTCCAGGACCAAGAGCACCTCAAGCCGCCTATAATTGGCGGTTTAGCGAACGCTGAGCTGTACTGCCTAGCGCTCGCCAACATGTACTCTGACCCCAACTACCACAGTCTGAACCACTGGAACATACTACAGACCTTCTCGAGGAAGGGCGTGCATGTACCCGACCCGCCCGACTGCGCGCTCACGGAAACTGTGCTCATACAAACTAATCCTCTCAAAATGGTATGTATTTTATGAAATAATTGTTTCTTTTGTCAGTTTTGGTGTAGAAGAATGTTTGAAGTTCAGCGAAAATTCCTCTATTTAAGCTATATATTATATTATAAGTGAGAAAGTAACTGTGTCTGCCCGCGTGCCTTTCCGTCTGTTTGTCTGAACGCTACCTTCACTCCACTAAATGTATGAACGGATTTTGATATAATTTGACACACAGGTAGACCATGACCTTGGTTAGCGCAAAGGTTAGTTCATATCGGTAGTAGGTCCTGTCGAATAATTTTCAACTTACAGGTGGGCAAAGTTACACATTGGATACTTTTCCGGAAGTATGTTTCTGTATGGACTATTTCTGACACACGGCGGGTAAACCGCGGGGAACAGCTAGTAAAATAAACATACAAGGTGTAAACAGACCCTTCAAGAAGTCGTCAACCTAACATGCTGTACATTAAACTAAGTTACTCCACGCAAAAAAAATTGCTGGGAAAGTAAATTTTTGGGGTGAAAAGTACGTCTTACGGTAGGACTCTAATGTAACGCACTCAAAACATTGTGCTGATGGATGGGTATATCGGTCGTGGAGGTGTTTAAAGTAAAAATCTTACATTAAAAATATGTATTAAAAAAAAACTTGTGAAAAACGGAGGTCAAGGTGGTATTTAAAGTAAAGTTATAATATTTAAAAAAAGAATTTTAAAAAACTTGAAAAAGTTGTTTTTTTTTTTTTTAATAAAAATGAGTATCCAAGACTCAAAAACTGTTAGTACTCGTATAACTAACGACTACGTTAGCAAGCACTGACAAAAACAAAACAACACAACACATAACGGTGGATCACTGCTGCGACAACCCATGACTAATTCCACAACAGCGACACACGTAAACACAGTCCAGGCGACTTGCAATCATGCTAAGATACTGTTAGTGCTGCCCCACACCCTGCGCACCAGGGGAGCGCACCTTTTAAATCCCCGACGCACTACAGAAGCGGGGCAGCCCCACCAGCATCCTAAACGCGTTATTATACTGGATGCGGAGAGCGCTGTACGATCTTTGCGTACATCTAGCGCACAGGCAGCATGTGTAAAATGAAGTACAGTTCGCTTGAAAGAGCGTGATCTTGACTGGAATTGAGCATCGTGCAAACCTGTGAGCCAACATGTTCGCTCTAACCGACAAAGCCCTGATGCTGACTATTATAACTATAACACACAGTCAGCATTCCTAAAAGAATGATTGTTGATTCAAGTACCATGAACAATACCAGTAGTAACACGAACGCTGAAACAATTAAATCCTATTATTACTGTCGGTTGCTAGTAACGCTTTGAATATATCATCCGACGGATAAGTTCCTCTAGTAGTAATACATTATATTTTATACCTCCTCTATGCAGTCATCAGTTGGTGAATAGTGGCTACCACCGTTACAGAAAACTACTACGTCGAACAGTATAAATGAAAGGAAAATACAGAATATATCAGTAATCTCGATTGGAATTCCACTCACGTATATGTAGTAACAGTCTGAGTTGGTCTAGTCAAGTAAACAGATTACTAAGCGTTGTCTATAACGGACTAGCTACTAGTCATTACTTATGCATTGTTGCGGACTTTGCTTCGACACCTAGTGCATAGTGCTTAGCATCGTCAAGATTTTAACTGTAAACATCTCTGTAAAACGTTATTTATCACCCCAAAAAAAAGTCGTTTCCCAGCAATAATTTTTGCGTAAAGTTACTTAGTTTGATGTACATAATGCTTGATTGACGGCTTCGTTAGGGGTCTTGTTACACCCTGTATTTACAACGGCACGTGCTATTCTCAATCTCATACACTTCCTGGCAACCTGATAAGAAAAGAATCATGTCTGAACCATTGATGTATATATATGAACATATATCTAACAAAATCTTGTCACCCTTTCCAGAGCGGTCACATGGCTGTGATGGAAGCACTGATGGTGCTGTACGCGCGCGAGGTGGTGACGCCGGACCGCGTGGCGGCGGCGGCGCAGCGGTTCGGCGCGGGCGTCCCGCCGCTCAGCAACACGCCCGGCGCGCCCCACGAGGACGGGCTGCTGTGCTGGATCAACGCCGCGTGTGCCGCGCTCAACAAGGCCGAGGTAGGAGCTTAAACACAGAATCACTTGGACTTCGTCTTAGGAGAGAGATCATTCAGACTTCTAAGTTGTTACGAATAAGCGAGGATGTCTTCGTTCGAAGGTTCGAACCACGTTCGTATTTTCATTAGGCCCATTTTGCATTTGACTGTGACAGCTAGTTTTAATATTGCTTGCATTGCAAATAATGAAGTCACAACTGGATTGCTTTAGTAGTGTGTTTTCTTTAGATAATATTTTGATGTAACTTTACAATAAGTACAGATTATCTCTAGCGGACTTCCAAAAGATTCCGACGTCCTTCGAATTCATACTTTCGAAGAATTGACAATTTTGCGAGTCAGCGCTAAAACCTAGGGGCCTAAAATGGAAGCTTTATCAGAATCATAATATGAATCACGTGAAAAATTTAAAATTCTCAAAATGGTCTTTATGGTTATTACCACAAAGTCCATTTTAAGAGTTTTACATTTTTAACGTAATTCGTATTATGATTCTGATAAAGTAGCCATTTTAGGCCCCCTGACTGCGCCAGAATTCAGTTTTCTTCTAAAAACACCTTTTTGGGCATACTTAACTTGAACCACATCTTTTCTACATTCTAGGAGGACACAGCATCGCACGTTCCGATGCTGAAAAGTCTCCAAGAAATCTGCGACGGCACTGCGCTCGCGGCGTTGATCTCTTTCTACTGTCCCGACGCGTTACCTCGGACGGCTGTGCGCGTCGGCCGCATGGCGTCCATACAAGACTGTCTTCATAATCTTATGCTGGTTCATGATTTTTGTCGGACAGCCCTGCCACATGATGTGTTCCATATGATGCCTGAGGACGTCACTTATATGAGAGGGTTGGTATGATCACTACTTTTGTGACCAACATAACTTGAGACGCGGTGGTATTTGGAACTACGAATGGTATGTCATTTGACAGTTGGATGACGTTTTTCTTAGCATGCAGCGCCACCTTCATGTCTAAGTTATGTTGGTCTAGTTATACATTTGTGTGACTTGTTGGTGGTAGTCGTGACTTGTAAACTCAGTGGTTTTCAACTAGGGACGTCAGTGTTCCGAACAGGTCACATTTATTGATTTTGTGGCTTCTTGTTTTCAGGTCAATGCGTCAAAATTTAGTAGCAATGCTCGCCGATCTCTTCAATATGCTAGAAGTTCATCCGGTCAAATCTGTTAAATACCCCGGAAGTGGTGAGTTATGAGACTAAACCCAACCCAACCCAAGTTGATCCAAGTTATACCCTCTGTATTGCATGCTAAATAGTAATGGGAGTATGTGGTCATAATATCAAAGATTCTTTGCCTACTAATATTAGAAATTAAAAAATTAAACCTACACGGAAATGGTTTAATAATGCTTAATTTTATTTACTGGCAATACTAAGTTTTAGGCACATTTGGGGTTACTATCACAAAGACCAAATTTTCAATATGTTTATTTGAATATTGATGTATTTATTATTAAATTACGTGTAAAATACACTTTATTTTATTATATCGTTACATGCGTGTGTGAGGTAAGTTTGATTTAGTATAAAAACGAATGAACGCTTCGCTGTATGAAATTCCGTTCCTAATGTTTGTCACCCTGTCTTGCTTTGCAATCGGAGCCTATACGCTTCGCATAAATGCATTATAATGGGATGTATCAGTACACGAGCGCGACGCACAAAATTAATTATTGGATGCATATCTATTCATGAGGTGACACGAAGTTGTGTTGTCAGTACGTATCGTTGGGTGTATGTCCCACCCGGAGTGGCCACGAGACACGAGACAGGGTGATAGCGCTGAGCGGGTGTGGTGTCCGCAGCGGGGAGGGGCGCGGCCGGCGGGGTTGGCGGGGGTGGCGGGGGCGGAGGGGGCGGCGGTAACGCGCACGGCGTGCGACACAAGCGCAGCCTGCCGCCGCCCGCGCCGCAGCCCATCCCGCAGCTGCGCGCCGGGGCCGACGACCTCACGCTGCCGCCCTTCGCAGGTACCAGCGCGGCGACCCAGCGGTCCCGTGACGTCATCACGCCGCCTTACGACACTACAGGGGAAGGCTGCGCAACACTTTCTAGATGCTTATATGTGTCACGATTCAAATTGTTTTCTAATTGTTCTTTTTTCAAACATGGTACTTTCTACTCAAAAAAAGTATTATTTGGGATATTAATTTCAAGACTTTCTTTTGTTTGCGCGTTTTACTAATGAGTCAGTACAATGTCAGCACTTATTATGCATAACCTATTTGGTTACTACTATGGGACCGACATCACGTACCTACAACTCATTGTTATCAAAACACGTAAGAGTGTTATTAAAATCATATTAGTATGTACTTAATATGTAAATACATCTGTGAACTTCTCACACCTACAAACAGACAGTTCTTCTCACAATTAGACATCACAGCTATCTAGAAAACGTGTGCGCTTGCCTTCCCAACAAAAAAAACATAGTGTCAAATGCGTTTAGTTGTTTTTCTTTCGTTTGCGTGTGTGTGTGTGAGTGTCAAACAAAATGTCGTAATAAATGGAATGTCTATTTGTGTTATAGGGTGTACCTCTAAATGTGAGTTATATTTTTTTCACGTTTCACTTAATATTGAGCTTTATATTAATATCAATAAAACACCTTTTTACATGAATTGGTGGGCTTCGGAACTAGCGCTTTTGCATGGGATTCTTTAACGCTTTCTTGAGGCACTTTGGAGTCGATGACGTTATGTCCGCACGGCTCCCAGCTATGTCGTAGTGACGCCAGCACAGTAGACCTAGGCTATCAAGTTTTACAGTTACAATTTACTTGTAGTATTTCTGCTCGGTCAATCCGATGCGAGCGAATTGCAAATGCGACTCCGGACTCTTGACAGATAATGTACCGAACTATCTGTACACTGTCATATACTTCTCTGTCAGTGTCCACAGTCAGTCCGTAATATTTCCGCGGTGGTTTGATCGAACCATAAGGGTCTACTCACACTTATTCAGCTCTGTTCAGCTTTTGTTCATAGAAAACAACGATTTGGTATGGAATGCGTACGCACGCGGAAAACTGAACGGTTGCGTACGCATTCCAAACAAAATTGTTGTTTTCGATGGACAAAAGCTAAACAGAGCTGAAAGTGTGAGTAGTCCCTAACTCGGACAATAATATGACCCATCGAAAAAAGAAAGACGGCATGTGTTATATTTTCGGCTTGGTAGTCTATTTTAGTATTTATTACTAGAAGATAAAGACTTGATTCTAAATATCAGGTTAAAGTAGTAGCCACGCCCGCTAAGCGTAATTATCACAGACAAAATTAAATTGCTGGCTTATGTGGCCAGTTTTTTTGTTACTTTACAAGTAAGACTTGATCAGCTTGATGCTATTGGCCGATTAGTTATACTAATATAAAACTGCTGAACAGGGAATGGGTAAGTTAAAACTTGACATGTTTAACTTTTTTTTTGCAAATAGATTTTTGGTCAAGTAAGTTTTTTTTATGACTTCTAGGTGTTCTGTGATTTTTCAAGTAGACGTTTGGTGTTTCTTTTATTTTTCTTGAATGCTGAATGTGTTTGTTTCGTTTACGATCAGGCTTAAAAATACCAAATAATATTATTTTCTACATAATATCGATGACCTTTGATGTTGACATACCCAAATTTGGCAAAGTAAATGATTGTGTCTAATGATGAGTGTCAATATAATATTAAAATTTTAGTTGATTACCGATCCGACCAAAAAAATAGTATTGTTTTTAATCAATTCTCAAAAAGAAGATATCGCTGTTTATTGCAGGTATTTCTGAGCCTGATCGTATGTCACCAGTGTGCTTTATCCAAAGCTAAGTTGCGCCTTATTCGCACAGTTCCCCGATCTCCGTCGTCGCTGAGCAGTCGGTCGCGCCTGGCGTGCCGCTCGGCCAGCTCCACGCCCGAGCGCCGCTCCGCCAGCCCCGCGCGGGACGACTTTGTCGTGCACCGCCCCAGACATGTCACTACTCTCGCCGCTATGGCACGGAGGGATGATGATAATGGTATACTACCTATCTCCTTTTGCTTCTTTTTCAGGCATTGTTTTTAAGTTTAATCGTGGAATGAAAATTATAATTATTTTTCCGACTACGAATCGCCAACACTTTGAGTGATATGAGCTTCAATATTGCTCACCACCATCACATTAAAAATCTATATTTTAAACAATAATAATATTGCTTAATATCCGAAAATTTTACATTTTTTGGCGTGATGCTTGAACATTAAAATAAAAGAGAATGTCCAATTTGTTCTCTCAAGTAAAGCCACAAATCCACAAAATGAATTTATTTTTAACCCATCTGCCCGTGGGGAATATGTTTTTGATGACAATATTCTTCTGGTCACAGTATTAGAGACAAACATGACAGCGGCCGGCCGGCCATCCAACTGGATGGACACACGCGACAATTCCTTCGCCGGGCGTCGTTCCCGTCGCTCCTCCATCAGTGATGACTCACAACTCACTGTGGAGAACTTTGGAGGCTCCCAGGATCGACTGCACTTCGCTGGAAGGAACCCGGAGAAGGAGTTAGCTACGGTCGCTAATGTTAGGAAGATCTCAGCGCCTTCTGGTGAGTTTGGGAACAGAGTTACTATGTATCATATTAAAATAGCCGACTGGCGAAATACGACTGGTGATTTTTGCATGAATGGCGGGTGCGGTAGATGCGGCTATCATAGCACACGAATTAATAAAACAATTAATTGTACTAGATTAAGTACCTGGTAATAAATGCCAGGTCAAAGTGAAGGCTACATAGGTACACTATTTGTTCCATAAAACCATGTCTTCGTCCCACTGCTAAAGCTAGCCAGCTTTAGCAGTGGGACGACGATATGACGATGAGCACTGAAAACATTAGACTGGAGGTTTTTGCTTTTCCAAAGCATAACCATTTGAAAAGATAGCTTTTTAATTGAAGTTAACAGGCAAGCGAGAAAATTTGAAATGTAGTGGTTAACATGAAGTGTCATTCATTACTTTAACATTTACTCCGCAGGTCCCGTCGACTACAACCCGCCTGTCCGCACCTCCCGCCAAGATATCCAAGGCTCAATAAAATTCTTCCACGAGGACTTCCAAAACGGCTCCGAAAAGGAAGATCGACAGAAAGTCGAGCGACAGAACTCACAACCTCAAACCACAGAACCTGAACCGTACTTCCCTATTCGACGGCAGTTGAGCAGTGATACTATTACTTTAAGAGAGAGGCAGGAAAACTTCGGGTTTTCGAGTAAGGGCGGAGGCGATGGGTTCTTCTTAAACGATAAAGATTCGACTGACGGCGACGCGACCAAAACTAGCTTCGCCGATCTCAATAAAATCAGGAGTAATGGTGACCAGACAGGTTTGTTCCACACCGATGGGACAACATTCTTGTTACAGCATACAAACTTGAAGCTATCCTAGCTTGCCGCATTACCAGTATGTTAACAAGATCGTTCTCCCATTCCTTAGCCTGTGACTTCGCTTCCGCGGCACTTTATGAAACGGCCATTATAACAGCTTTGAATGTTCGCCTTGATTGCGCTTGAGTTTAACGGCACACTGTATTCGGTAAAACATTATTAATAGCACTTATTTAGTAACTACAGTCTGTCGTTAAAGGACCACATATTCCCATATTCCAAATTCTAAATTTGTGACCAGTTTAGTTAGTTGTAGAGTAATTATGTCCTACAACTTACGTCGTAGTGTAATGATGACCTAGTCCTACAGGGTGACTTTGATCTCATTAATCATCCTTCCAGGGGATGAAAATACTGGTTAATCTCTACTACTTATACTAGAGAACCAATTTTTTTATTGAACGAGTATCCGATTTTGGTAAGAGACAAAACGACAATTTTTTTATCAGATTTCAATATATCAGCATTGGTTCTTTTTACCCTACTCTAGCGAAAAAGGAGGTTAATGTTTTAACCTCCATGCTTGTAAAAGTTTGTTAGTAGTACTTTTCACTCCCTGTAAGGATGCCAGTGAACTCAATTTTGGCCTCTATAGTGAGTGGGTCATGGTTGTCGGTTGGTGTCCAGGTGTTCAGTCGCAGTTGGGCCCCGAGCGGAGCGAGCGCCGGAAGAGCGCGACGTTCGCGACGCCGCCCGCTAACACCACCACGTGGCAGCAACAGTTCATGCAGCAAGAAAATCAGCCCAGTTAGTAGCGATTAGCCTTATAAATCTCAACCAACTTGTTTCAGAGGACCAGTAGCAGAATCTTGACTGAAGTATGTCAGAAGAAGCGTCTTATTATTTGTCTTCATAAGATTATCTCTCATGGTGCCTTCACATCTATTTTTGGTTCAGCGTAGGCGTTCGTCGAACGGGGACTCAGCGATGCACGACGCTAGAGCCGCATCAACACGTCGTTGCCAATACAATCCCGTGTAGATGCGACTTTAACTCCGCATATTTATTTAGGTAGTCGTCACCGATGCTACCACACTCATTCGGCTATGCTGGATGTCGATGACGCAAAATGTAGAATAAATGCGAAAAAATAGTAATTTCTCGAAATTTATGTAACCTGAACGTGTTGCCAGACAAATACAGCAAAAATTACACTTATTTCAAATCATCTCAAACCCTTTATGAACTACACTACCATACACCCGATTCACCCAAGCAAAATCTCTCGAACACTACCCCCAAACACACACACTCACACCCTCCTAATTACAGATGGCGAAGACCTGACAGACGAATCGAACACTTCAAGTGGGGGACAGATGGCCGCACAACTGAACAACATAAGACTCAAGCTAGAAGAGAAACGGCGACGCATCGAGCAGGAGAAGCGACGGATGGAGATGGCCGTCAACAGGCAGAGGCAGCAGTTGGGGCAGCAGGCCTTTCTGCAGGCTGTTACTAGGGTGAGTCCGGGGTGTGCTGTGTGCCGTGCGGTTTATGGGTGGCGAATTCTCATCAGGGCCTTATTCCGGTGATAGTACATACAGATACAGCAAATAAGGGAAGCCACTGAGACAACATTTAAAAAAGCCACATTACATTTATTTGCGTAAAGACGCAAAAAGGTTTACAGAAAATATCGCAAGTCTTTGGCGGTTATATCATCGATAATGGATAATGGTGCTATTTGTAAAAGATGTAAATGTATGAAAATTATATTCACCGCTTTTCACATGAGTCTCTTGGAGTTTATTGAAATTGTGCTATTAAGGCTTACTATCCCGTAGCCCCCGTGTGGCGGTTTCGATTATTAAATGCAAAAATGCTCTGGTGAGAATTTGATGTCCTGAAAACATAGGGCCTGTGTGTGACGAAGTAAATATTTTGTATTGTCTTTAAAATTGGAATTGGCGTCTTCTGTGCTACTGTCTTTACGCCATTCCTACTGACATCTGAGTCGAGTAAGATTTTGTTAGTTTAAGAGTGTGAGTGAGAAAATTTGGTAGATAGATTTAAAAGAAGTGCTAAAAAATAGGCAGAGTCAGTTTGACCAGAGAATAAATTAATTAAAACTAATTCTGGAAATAAACTATCAATTAAAGTAGTGAAATAATAACTTCTGATATCTGTTATTTTAATGTTTCTGTTTAACAGAGTACACACACTTTTAGAATGTATTTTATAAAACCAATGTATCAACAAAAGTTTTATAAAATGCGTTCAAATACAGCACAATGTTACTAACATTATGTTCTTCTCTCAATTTGTTTTCTAATATTACCGACGGATATATAAATTATACTTTTCTTTCTATTTCATTAGGATACATTATTGCAATACCAGTTGGCCAACTTGGTGAGTGGCCGGTTCAAGAGTTAGCCCTTTCCGTTTAGTTTAGACCTTTTTGATTATTACTTTTTTTACTATCACTTTGTTACCATGTTCCTTTATGTTATTTTGTACAGATTTCAGTTCGGTACACGCTTACACGGCTTCTTGATACATAAACATTGAACCATTTAAATTTTGACTTTATAAAATGACTCTAAGTATCAATTTAAGTTGGTTTCATTAAAATTCGCCTTATCAATTTGTAATTTTGATAATAAATGCTTAAAATATGGTAGCTACTTTGAAGCCTAGACAAGTAATAGAGGCTGCTTTTTCTATGATCATTAATTATATCGAACTCATGAATATTTTGCAGCGCAATCATATTTTTCTAATATTCAATCTTAGTACTACAGAAATCGTTTGAAGGTAAATTGATTCCTATTTATAATGTCAGACATCTCAATCCAGTTCACGGTACATTTGACTCACGTTTTGAAGAAGCACATTAATTTGTAGGAGATCCATACATTACACTTATTTATAAGCATGACTCCGTTGGTTGGGGTATATCTTTTTTTTTGTTTCAAAATTGTTTCCTAAACCAACTCATTTATAGAAGTTCTAGAGTACGCGTAAAGTAGTGTCGGTGTGTAGTGATTATCGTTTCAGTACGAAAAAGAACTTTTTCGCACTGTAATAATGATGACTTAGACATTGCGTTGTGTGACCCCTTCTGCAAATAATAGGTAATCAGGAAATCTCTTACAAAAAAATAATGTGCTCATAACTTCACTCCATCATTCCCCGATATATCTCAACCAACACTCAGCATGCAGTAGCATGTCATAACACGCAACACTGCAACAGTGTTGCGCAACGTTTGTGTTACGGTGTCGGTTGCACGCGCGTGTTGCAGGGCAAGGGTGCGCGCACGCCGGCTGATGACGAGCCCAAGCAGGACCTGCCTCCGCAACAGGTAATGTAACGGTGGTATGGGTGATGCAACGATACGGGTTTTGTTACAAGCTTTTGTGTTTGTTATTTTTGGGGATGTATTTTGTGATTGGGGTGAAAATAGTGTAAAAGTTTCACTGATCACTTTTGTTTTTTTTTGGGATTATGTTCATTGTACTAGCTTTATTTGTTTTTTAATGGAATTAGCATTTACCTTGTCAATAGATAGCTAATAACAACACGCCTGTAATTCCTGAACGGTTAGGCAGAAGTGTACCCTATTGTACTCTCATTTTACCTTATGTTGTTTAAGTCCCATGTAGTAACTGTCATTCAATGATAATGATAAATTTATATACTCACTATATACTTCAATATTTAATAGTCCCAACTGTATATCAGTTAGTTTAATTTCCTGATTTCGTTGCATTGGCCATCATTCACGACAAAAACATAATATTGTACTTAAACTGGTAAAGGGATATTTCAAAATGAACTAAACACGAATGAAAATGATTAATTGGCATGAGTTTGTAATTAAGTGCATGCAGAGTGGTCAAGAAATCACGAAATGCGATAAGCAGTGTCAAAATATGGAAGCTTTAAGTAAACATAAAATGAAGACTGGAAACAAAACTGTTGTAAAAGCCTTTAGCTACGATAATCAGGTCGCGTATTGATTAACTTTAAAACCACTGTGAGTTGTTTTATACTAGGAAACTAATTTCGGGTTATCATGCGTTCGACAAAATGTTATCATTACTAGTGTAATGATCTGATGTAAATGTCTTGCACAGCAACATAGCAAAAATAAGCAGAATCGTATTCATATCAAGCTTCCGCTCGCGATGATGTGACGATATAATGTAATCACGTTTTGAAAGTTATCCTGGCTGAATTATCTATACATCTATATACACATAAATATAATTAGTGTCAGTTTGTAAAATCAAAATAACAGCTTTTTACTGAATACAGATGAAAATATATGCGGCACTTATAACAAAAACACATTTTTTTTTAATTGACTGTGTCTGGTCCGGCTAAACTGTTACTGGCAGATAGCTGATGTAATAAGGTTTAACTTAGCTAGGTACTTTTTTTTTAAATAATAAGGTATCCATGCAAAACGAAAGACCTTGAAATTGGTAACAAAATTCGATTAAAAAAGGGATGTAATTTTTTTTTAATAATAATTTCACGTGAACAAAGATCGCGGGCAACTGCTAGTTTAGAATATTTCTTATGGCGCGGTTATAAAGTTAATCAACACGAGATTTTTTCACACGTTAGCTTTAAATATTATGCTCATAAAGAGTCTGTGTATAGGAACTGGTGGTGGACCCACCAAGTCAGCGGGATGCAGTGGACAACGCAGTACTAGAACAGTACCAGCAATCTATTGCCAAGTAAGTACACATACTCATGACAAAATGGATAAAACTTTGCTGGAATAATTGCTCTTCATTTAATTTGTCGATTTGTTTTCATTGCGAGCCATAAAATCTTTCAGTGCAGTATCAAAATAAATTCATATGTATGTACTAGTTTCGCATGCGTCGTTTAATTTAACTTTTTTGAGAATAAAAAAGAAAGAAAATATATATATCGCTCACTGAGTCGTAACAGCACAAAATACATAGAGTCTAAACACTCATTACTACCATCACTAATCACACCGTCAAATCAACATAATATTGGCTTAAAATCCAATACCATGTGACTGCACGTCACTTACAGAATGAACTCCAGCCTGCAGGACATACAGAGTGACATCGCGCGGCTAGCCAGCCAGCAGACGCAGCTGCAACAACAACAACAAGCCAAGCAGTTGTTCCAACAACCCCAGTTGCAGCAACCGCAGGTTCCACAACCCCAGTTGCAGCAGCCGCAGATTCCACAACCCCAGTTGCAGCAGCCGCAAATCCAGCAGCTTCAGCAACAAATGCAGCAGCTGCAACAACATATGCAGCCGCAGCAGGCAATGCAACAACTACCGCAGTCGCCTTATCAGCAACAATATCAACCTAACATTCCACAATTGGTGAGTTGAATGTATTAAAGTTATGGTATTGCCGCCTTTTAAGAGTGTTTTGTGTTTGAAACGACAAGTTCGACTGAAGATAATCGTACATTATTTTAATTCGATTAGTTAGCATGTTCATTTGTGTTCAATCATTAGTGTAAACGTTTGGTCCAACGTTCCCTACGTTGGACCAAAAGTTTGCGCCAATGATAGCCAGGGTTGGTTTAAAAAAGAACGGACATCGCTTCCTATGTTGAAAACTAAACTCGACCCTCTATAGAGTTGCTTCGAAGTTGAATTTTCACTCGCATAGCTTCGTGTGATCCATTGTTAGTGAAATAATCGTATCCAAACACACCCTAATGTCTGAGACCAGTTCTAATGGTCAAATGAAACATCCAAATAAAAATGAATATAAAAGAACAGCACAGCTAACCTGAATAACTGCGTGGAATTAAACTGAGTTTTGATTTGTAATTAATTGATCAAGTTTCAGCGCTTCATCCCACAAAATGTAATCACACACTCACATGCATTATACATATTATTGAGGTTACGTTTCACAATTATCTTTATCAATTCTATAGCAAAGAATTCTGATAATGTCACACACATCTATGAATAATGAAACCTTAAAATGATGGTTGATTACAGCCTCATGTTCCACTAATCTTCTCCTCATGTAGACATGGTGAGAGAAACTACACACTATTGGTATAATAGGCACAATTGTTAATATGCCTGTTTCGTAAATACTTAATTTTTGTTTCAAGAACTTAGTTTCTTATTTCACAAATATTTTTCTAAATCTTGAAGACTATACAAACCAACAACAAATTAGCTTCTCGAGAAATTGTGAAACGCACCTCCCGCTCCACATCGCTGACTCCCGCCTAACATTGCAGCACAGCCAATTCAGCTCACAGCACAATGTGTCCCGCCCCGGTCTCGCCAGCTTCGGTTCCACGCCGCACATACCGCAACAACACTTGCAGCAAGTCCAACAACAACAACAGTTTTACAACTACGAACAACAACAGCAACAGCAACAGTATCCTCAGTACAACAATCAGTATAGGGATATAG
Organism: Eugnorisma glareosa; assembly: GCA_947578425.1. Lineage (NCBI taxonomy): Eukaryota > Metazoa > Arthropoda > Insecta > Lepidoptera > Noctuidae > Eugnorisma > Eugnorisma glareosa. Next base: position 19,042,932 of record OX387964.1, read on the forward strand.
AGGACTATGGACGGCAACAGTTTTACCTTCACGATGCGACGCCGCCGCCGCGCCGCACGTGGGCGCAGCATGCACAGCAGCAACAACAACAACAACAACAAGAGACTGAATTGCGAGGGTGGCAGGTCGGTTGCACGTTCTCATCGTTTTATTGGTGTTAGTCTTAGTATTAAAACTAATACTGAAATTGAGTTAAAAAATATGTATTTAAGCTAAATAATGTAGAGAATTATGTTCCCATTGTGACTTTACAGCAAACAAATCTCTTCCTTAGTGTTAAAAGGTATAGTTTAAATAATACAATCAAGGAGATTGCAGAGATTTTAAGTGTAAATGAAGAGGCAGGACGCAAGCTTACAGCAAATCGTCGCTATGCACCGAGGTGTTGGTTGCATAATGTACAAAATTGACAAATATCTAGTGAAATCTTGCTCAATATACAATCATATGATTTCAGCTGCATCAGCAACACCAACAGAATCACCAACAACGCCAACAGTTCGCTCCCACCACGCCGGAACCTCCTCAGCGGACGTGGAAGTCTCCCTCTCCCCAACCTCCCCCCGAGAGGAACTGGCAACCTCAGGGACCTCAGGGCTTCGTGCTACACGACCGCACCAACCAACAGTCACAACCCTTCCAAGTACACTACAATAACGACCGGTACCAGAACGGAACCGAGAACATTCGAGAACCACAAAACCATTTAAGCTACACTGTGATAAACCCTAACCAGTACGTATCGCAGTCGCCACCGCTGGCGGCTAGTCCGCAGCGACGAGCGAAGACGCCGCAGCGACAGGGGAGCCTGCCTGAGGTGCAGCGGAGGCCTGAGCCTGTGAGCTTGCAGCAGCTGCAGGCACCCTCGCACACACCCTCACACGCGCCCGCGCACACACCGGTCCAGGCGCAGCCGCCCGACGACATGGAGCCACAAAACATCTCCTTCATCGGCAACGCGGAAGACGACGCCCTCCGACAAGGCATCAACAGACTGAACATCTCGTCCGGCACGCGCACCTACCGCATCCCCTCCCCCACGCGCCCCTCCCTCAGCAGAAACTCCTTCCAACAGCTAGAACAAGACGACGTCAGCGAACAGAACGAGAAAGGCTTCTACATCTCCTTCGATAACGAAGCGCCGAAACGGCCGAAGCCTCCTTTGCGGGCGAAACGAGGCTCCCCAAAGAAGGAAAGATCTACTGATATAAGTCCTGAAAGAAGTCCTGAGAATACGTGGAATGAAAGATTGCAGCCGGCTCGAGAAGACGAGTTCGTGGTCCACAGGAGTACAGGGTTGGAGCAAGCGATGAGATCTAATGACGTTTCTTCGGAGCGCAGAGAAACGCCACCTAGAGAGCGACCCCAACGCGCCAACAATGCGGAGCCCGCCGCCTTACTCATCGGCGAGTTGAATCCTGACCCGGTGAGACTATTTCTATTTAATTCAAAGTAGTTTACATTACACAGTTATTGTTCTTTGTAACTGTTTTTTGATTTACTTTTGCAATTAATTGAGATTAGATCAGCGTATTTTGAAATAGTAAGTTATATTTCTACTGCATGAATTTCTCATAGAAATTCCCAATCCCAACATTATTAATTTATTATAAATCTTGTCGTTCCTGAGCCTGTTCATCGTTTTTTGAGTAACTCAAACATACATATCTTTAAGATTTGTTGACGCGTTGTCCACGTTACACCAATTTCGAACCCTTTGAGTCAACACACACTGACACCCACCTTAAAATTCCAGAACTCTGCGGAAGAAATGGAGCGCAAGAAAGAGCGCATAATGCTCCTCTCGCTCCAACGACGGCAGCGCGCCGACGAAGCCCGAGCGAGAGCCGAAGCTGCCGCGTCCGCACGCCGCGCGCGGGAGGACGCCGCGCAGGAGGTGAAGCTCGCGCGGAAGGAGGAACAGGCGCGGCGGAGGGAGGCGATACTGCACCAGTATAAGTTGAAGAAGGCTATCGAGGAGGCGGAGAGAGAGGTAATTTCATTTTTCTAGTATTATTAGTACGAAAGGGAGTGACCAATAGTGGACTGCTGTAGGTACATATGATGGTTTTGATTACATTTATGGACGCGGAATGTTCATAATTTTGTTTGAGTTGATTATGCGTTTTATATGCGTAGCCACTGCCTTAAAACAGCATTTTGTGGAAAAGGGTCGTTTTTGCTTTCACATACTAATCCAATAAAATGGTTGGACAACTGAGTTTAATACATTTTGTCTATTTAGCACTTTAGGTCCAGCGATTACAGTTATTTTTGACAACCAGTTTTACCAGGAGCTATCGTATTACCCAGTACTAACTGGGTTGTGGAGGTCGGATAGGCAGTCGCTTCGTGTAAAATACAAGTTTTCAGCTGCATCCGGTTCGACTGGAAGGCGACCCCAACATAGTTGGGAAAAGGCTAGGATGATGAGTCAGTAATAGTTAGTTGCGTTACTAATTTGATCGATTAGATATTTTTGTTTCTAGTTAGAAGTCTTCAGATTTTGAATCAATTTTTACATAGTTTTCATATTAATAATCTCGGCACTGAACTCCCCAGGGCAAGCACTTGGACAAGTCCGAGTACCTGGAGGGCCTCTCGCGCGGCGGCGCGGGGCCTGCGCCGGCGCCGGGCGGCGCGCGCCTGCGCGGGCGGGTGGGGCGTGCGGCGGCGCGCGCGCGGCCCAAGACCATCCACGTGGACAGCTCCGCGCTGCACGCCGCCGAGGGCATGCTGCACACCAAGCAGCCCTCGGCTACCAACCTCACAGGTATGCGACCTTGCCACGGTAAGCGGTCGGGCGTGACACATTGACGAGACGAAAACTTAAAAGGCAATATTCAAGTCTCTTCTTAACATAGGTACAGTTACTATCAACGTTAAACACTTTTAAAAATGGTTTTCTTCGACAGTGTTAAGTGCAATTTTATGTTATTACTTACTCAGTATTTTGGAACCCACGCTGTTATAAAATAGGTATTATCAAGTAGCAATCGTTATTTCACAAGAAAATTACTTTTGAATTTAGCTAAGCATATTAATTATCTATACTGTCTCTCGACTATACTACTAACCAAATAAAGATGAAAATCGAAAATCAGTAGGCTTCTGCAGATTTGGGCCTTGTTTTTCCTACTCTGATGTCTATAATTTAAACAATTTAATGCAAATCTACTGACATCTTTGATTCGTCTCTTAAAATTTCTGAAGCTCAATGTGTCATATGTACTCCCAAATTCTGTACGTTGTGTGCCGCACGATGTTTGTTGAGCACTGTCCTCTAGTTCAACGTTTAGCACGCCTAGCAGTGCCGACACCTTTTTGTTTTTATTTTATTGTTACATGTTACACTTTACATTTTTTTCATTGAAACAGATTTAAAGACAAGTAATTTTGTTAAACACTCAATATTATGTGAACTTTTCAAGTATTCAAAATTTCTTAATAAATTAAAATATAATAAATTAATCTTATATAATACTGAACTGAACACAATACTTTTTGCTAATTTCCCTTAACTTTTTGAAGCCGCACTAAATGTTAGCTTTCCCTTTTTTTTTACAATATTAATTTGCCATCTGGCATGCTGCCACCTTTTTATGTTCACAAACGAGTTGTGTTATGCTGAGAGTGTTGCCAAATGTAAATATTGTGTGTGATGTAGTCTCAAAAAGATATGAATTCAATAAGCATTTTGACGGAACTTTTCTGTTAGTTCATTATGCTCGTCAGTTCTATTAAAGCTTGAACTTGGCTTGACACGCTACCGCGTGTCTAGATTCCTGCTGAATATTCTCAGATATAATTAACCCTTCGTGTGCCGGGAACGTAGATCCACGCGAGACACAATAGGTTTTTAATTGTGTCTATATGTATACTCGGCATACGAAAGGTTAAAGCAAATAAAGAAAGAGTTTTATCTTCCTGTTTTGATAGATGCATACGTACTCCGCCGCCTAGATGTATATCGGGAACCACCCGCTATAATCTACTACTTGGAACAAATTATGTATCAATCCGGCCCCTACACTTATCACTTAGTCACATTCTAAAAGTACACGTCAATACTTACTATATAATCTTTAAATCAATGAAAGAAGAGCTATAATCGCGCGCGTTGTAAAAACGAGTGTGCCAAAAAATTGGCGCACTCCAGACGGTAAATAAAATCGCTTTTAACGCCTTTGGAGAAAGAACTAATTTTATCATCATAATATCAATTCGCTAACTTAAAACAGTTTACTGAGACTACATCGAAGTTAATCAAGCAAGCAATCACAGCTAACAAGGCTTCAGCATAGCGCAGCTCCGCGGCCTCGCTTGACGTTGTGTTGTGTATAGCGGGCGGCACCATGCGGCGCGACTACTACCGCGGCTCGCAGGACAGTCTCGCCGAGAGGGCCGGCCTCTATCGAGGTAAGACATAGGGTCGATAGACTTGAAATTGTTGTCGGAACAAGCGATGTGGCCTTACCTATTTCTGGTATAACGAGCTTACAAATTAAGAAGTTGAAAATACGAGATGGTGCGATACTTACAACAAGACGATTAGAGTAAAATAAACTTGAGTAACAGTAAACTTTTTCCCAACGGGCTGCGCAGAAACTATAGAATGCCGCCTGATACTTATAAAGTCATCATCATTACCATCTTCTTGCCTTCACCTGTATATCTTGGGGTCTAGCAACATTTAGGACCAGTAATCTGAAATAAAATGCCTTCTGAAGTCGGTTGTTCCAACAAACAATTTGAAGCGCTTAACGCTTTTACTTTATCGTAATGCTTTTAAAACAGTTTTTTGAAGCATGATTATAATTGTAAGCTTTGAATTATTTCCTTAATTTTTTTCACTAATAAACAGACACACATTTTACACATAAAAATAACTTACTTGTACTAAATACATTGGGATCTTATCTTCAGAATCACCTGTGGAAGAACGCGGCGGTATGTCTCCGGGCAGCGCGTCGAGCGGTCCGCTCGGTCGGCGCGGCTCGTGTAAAACCTCCCGAGGTAAGTTTGTCTCTGTCGCACGCGCCGTGCTTCTCGCGGGGAACTAGCTCCCTCTCGCTCGCTCGCAGTCGCCACACTAACACCCGGCGTTCGCTTCGCTAGCCGGACATTTACGAGTAACGATGTCAGTCATGTAAACCAACCAATAGAGTTATTGGTTGGTTAGTGATAGATGCTGTTATTTGTAAATGTATTGGTGCATTTTGTATTTTACATGATTTGTTTTGATATCGAGTATTAGTGCAGGATTGATTGTGCGATTTTTCACGAAGTTTTTTTTTTTAATGAATTATAAATGGAGGGGCAATTATTCGAAAATACGTGGTATCAAAACAAATCATCAGTTTTCTGTCAATGTTTATTGTAATGTGGACATGAAAATTTGCCCTGGACCACTCCATATTGATATCGAACTTGGAAATAGTACCTCAGGGTGATAAGAAAGATTTTCATGTCTTCTGTAATATTCCGAAGTTGTATCACAAACAGCTATGTCCCGATAATTCTGCTTGAAATACAATTGAACTCCCGACTGTGAGGTCAACACGACCAGATATTCCATAGTGTGTATGAAGGCGCTTCTTTCCATTTTGGTTTTAGTAGAATGCTTCGATTTCAATTATTTATATTTATAATCGATTTATTTTATATGTGTATGATTTCAGCATCGCATAGATTATAGACACCACTCGAAACTGCAAAATTTATGCTTCATACCTTTTTTTGGCCATTATAATTATGTAGTTGCAATTTGAATTTGAGTGGTACAATATTTTCATAAAAGCTTTTTTTCCAAATTTTTCGATACGCCCTCTAGACCTTCCGCGCATTTACTAAATTGGTTCCCGAACTGTAAATACCTAAAGTGATGTGATACAATTTTTTATTATCGCGGTATAGCATTAATTTTGTTTGCCATATTGTGTAAAGAGTATCGAAGCTCGCTTGTGTGACGATGCATGCTTGACGCGTCTGCGTCGCAATACATCGAATGCTGCATTTGACATAACAGAATGGAGTTCGCATTGCATGGGAGTTGCGAGATGACATGTATAGGAAACATTTCAGAGCGCGTGAATGAGGAACCTCAGTCTTCCCGTGGAAGGTCTAAATATACGAGTTACCAGAGTAACTTTAAGGCGGGACGGAAGTCAAGCTCTCTTATGAATTTGTGCGGTAAGAGCAGTTTGTAAACACGAGATAAAGGCTTGACTCACGTTGTACGGACGGGTCTATATTGTGCCGTCGCTTGTGGTGCGTTGGGTTTACTTTCTGTTGCTCCCGCGGCCGGCGCGGTCACTGTGCGCTGTGGGAACGTTCTATGTCTGCAGACTGGAGACACATTCAACATAATCAATACGAATTTAATAAATATTCTCTTCATTTTTTTTCTGTTGTTTCTGTCTCTCTTGTAATAAGTAGTTTGCCAACTTAATTAAATAATTTGGTTTTTATTCCAAGTCCACTTCAACAAAAGTTTTACGCAAAAATATATTTTACTGTCATGAATTTCCGATTCTAAGTGACGCCTGATTCCATACCTTATTATGCAACTAAATTCTTTTGAAAGGTGCTCCATACATACATCAGTTGTCCTCTACAGACATAGAGCTCACAATACCACGACACATTGCGCCGCGTCGTCTGCGTTCTTTCGTCTTGTGCACATTTATTTCATTTGGGTCATTGGCGATATATAAGTAATACATAATTTATTATTATTATTATATTTACGACCATTATACACAATGGGCTTACTTTGGCCACACTTCATTTTATATTTTCTTTTTAAGGCATGCTACTCACAGTGTCCGTGTGTCCGTTTCGCACGATAAGACAAACCCGGGCGGCAAAATATACATTCAATTTCCCGTCCCGGTTCATGCCGAGTCTGGCCTCTGGCCGAATCTGGCCGGATTGGACATTTGTGTAGCGACTCAGGCCTCAATAAAGAAAGCTACTCCAACGATGGGGGCGATGAATGTTACAAGCAAAACAGATTTTTCCCGTTTAAAAGTTATTGAAGTTTATCCATAATTCATGGCCCATTGTGTACAGAGGCTTATTCGGTAATGGTATATTCATATTCTATGGTCGGGTAACTCGGTCCGAGTTAGCGCATGTTTTTATATTTATGTTTATATCTTGGTGTTGGTGTGACATCGTCTTTATTCGTTTGTTAAACACTTTACAACCTTATCTTAATAATTATAATACGTCAATAATCTATCGAGGGATATACGTGGTTAATTCTATATAATTAACAGTTAAGTCTATCCTAAGATCGTCTACGAAAACTCCTTTCTACTTAAAACTTGTCTATTATCAACAATCTTATTTCTTCAAAGTGACTAAGTAATTATCTAATACCAAACTAATGATATTAGTTTCAGTATTTATCTGTAAGTAGGGTAAACTGATAAGGTAAGGAAAAGGTATAATGCATGTGTTTTCCCCCCAAAGATATAAAATTATTTAGATTATCCTAGTTTAGTGATCATTTTCTTCTGTCCAAGTGATTTTAATATAGTCTAGGTAGGTTTAGATTATCCACTTGGACTTCTGCTTACATCATGAAAGATAATCGTGGTGATAATACATGGTGTATGTTAAAACCTAAGTAAGCTTGAAAGTGGTTGTTTTTACATTTGATTTTGAACTTATGATACTTTACATAGCAAAGAGATATCTTGTTGGATTTCTCCCTTTAAACGCATTCATGATTTGGGAGATAATTATCCTTGTTGAGGAGTTATATTTATTTTCATAGTAAATCAAAAATATCGGAGACTAGGGTAGATATTCTTTTTTATTTCAAAATCAGATAGTAAATTGACTAGTTCAAAACCTTTTTTGAAATACACCCTGTATAACAAAATACATCATCATAACATATATGGTTGTAAGTGTTTACATCTTTGGACCAATTAGAATACATATTACAAAATTCGTATGTATAATGCATATGTTTATCATGTTGTATTTATGCGTAAAATACAAAATGTCGCTTCTTATGTTCAGTTTTGCCTTTTTAGTTTTGCTTAGCGGCAGTAGACAACACCCTGTATACGTAGTTTTGACACACATTTAGTATTTTACGCTTCGTTTATCGAAATTGAAGAGTTTAGTTAGAAGAAGGAAATTAGGTATTGGCAGAATAATTTTCTATACTAATTTTAATCCTTTGCTAGCCAGTAAAATATTAACTTTTACCTAACTGGAGGATTACCTAATACATTGGTAAAGTAGATCTGTCTGTGATAAAAACTAAAAGCTTTACATATTCTAGTCAGTGATGGGTATTATTGGTATATTATCAAATTAACTCTAACCAAAATAAAGAAAGAGTTACAATGACAATCAACATAATAAATCTACTTTAATCAGCAGCTAGGTAGTTTAGAGTAAATTGGCTTTAAAGGGACAGGATAACAGAAACGTTTTACCGCTACGATTCTTAATTAATAAACAACATAATCAGTATATTGTTCCCAGTGCTTTGACACAGGACATCTAATAAATTAAATGCAATAAGACAACAGCTGGGTTGTGGAGGTCAGATATATAGGCTGACAGGAAAACTCGACCTGAAAGGGGTTATACTTGAGATCATTCGCAACAAATGAGGGCTATAGGTTTTGAGCTCACCAGATGACGCCACTGTCGAGTAAGGTCCTGTCAATAATTTTAAAAGTACCAATAACTTACTTAACTTCATAAAAAAACTATTTTGTTACGTGTAACAACATAGTGTAACTTCAGGTGCATATTTAATTAATTATGTTTACAATATTCTCCCGAAAATAATTAATCAGGAATGGGTCAATGTAGACCAAAATCGTGAATATTTGTAAAAATACGTGATAAAAAACACTCGAAACGAACAGTCTATGACATCTGATATTTCGCTGACCTCGCGCTACACTAGCGCCTCTAGCGGCGAATTCATACGCGATAGCCCCCATCAAGTCAGTTAACTAGGGGTCAAAACTTGATGGCTACCGAGCTGCGTCAGTTATTCTATTATTTTAAAATTTTCTAACTTGTTACCAAAAACAAATAATTAGGAAAATACTACTTTTTATTTTGAGTTCATGTAAGTTTTGGACAAGCTTTTTTTAAAATAATCTCTAATTTTTTAGCTTTCAGAAAAGTATCAATTAAATGTTTAGGAACGGAGGAGTTTTTTTCATAATAATTGGTTTTTGATAACAGGTCAGAAAATTAAAAAAAAATATCGAATAACCGACACAACTCGGTAACCATCCAGTTTTGACCGCTAGTTTTCTGGACTTAATTTGGTGCTAATGACTTTAAGTATAACCCCTTTCAGGGAATAAGTCGAGTTTCCCTGTCACCTGTATAGATACTCCATGTAAAATACTGGTATTGCCGCCTCAACATAGTTGGGAATAGGCTAGGTCAATGATGATTATAGATCTAGCTTCATGAGCAGCTAACTAGCTCAGTATAACTTGAATTTAAAGGGACGGGATTTCAGAAAGATTTTCTCCTAAAATTCTTACATAGTCAGCCCAACATGTTTCCAGTGTTCGTACACAAGCCTCTGTGAGAGAAAGCGGGACTTAATCTTTAGCTAGGATTCTTAATTAACAAGAAGGCTATAAGGCGATAGGTCAGGGCATGGTATAACATACATGTGGGTGCTGGTATGGCTGGCTGGCCCGTCGCGGTAGTAACGTCCCGGTGCGCAGACTCGGGGCTGGGGCGCGCGACGCCGCCCCGGCGCGCGGCGTCGCCCGGCGTGCGCGCGCTGGGCTCGCCGGCGTCAGGTCCCGGCTCGCTGCCCGGCGCCATCGGCAAGCGCCGCCACCACCCCAGCGACGACACCTCCGACGTCTCCTCCACGCATTCCTCCATCATGGATTACTCAGGTGAGAACTGTTCTACGCTTAATTACGTTATTCCTAATCTTCACCAAATATCAACTTTAAACGAGAGTTTGATAAAAAATATTATAGTACTAGTGAAGTTTAGTTGACACTATAACTTCAATATTCTGAATTACAAAAATTGTGAACATTGTTGACACTTGTAACTTTAAAATATGTATAATGTTGTTTAGCCACCACCAATGTAAAGTAAGTGGAAAATCTTGGTATACACATATACATTGTTTATGCCTATTTTTTCTGTGTTTATAAATTGATTGAACATCGAAGATGAAATATTTAATAGTATGCGTAATAGTTTCTAATTATATTTAAGTATTCCAATGAGTTGCAAACAAATGACCCAAATAAATACACACATAAAACGGAGCACTAACTCTGTAAAAACAAATGCACAACCCCTCTACAATTGAAACAAAACTGAACCACAAATTAACCCAACAGCACTTTACTACAGCGAATTATTTGTTTATCTAGGAAGCTCCGATAGAAGTCGCAAAGGTCACAAAGGTCCTTATACTATTACTAGGTAGCGGTAGCTAGTCTGCCACCAACACGTAAAAAGGTGTAACAGAAGTCTATGGCGAAATTGTGAGGTGTGTTACTGACTGTCAAACTGAACAACTTTTTACAAGGGACCAACACCGTTATCACCTGTCCTATAAAAAACTTCAATCCTCGACTCAATTGTATGGGACCATACATTTTTTCGAGGATTGACCATACATTTGAGTCGAGAATTGACCATACATTTGAGTCGAAGAATGACCGTACATTTGAGTCCAGGATTGACCATACATTTGAGTCGAGGATTGAAGTTTTTTTTTGAAGTTGTATAATTGTATTGAAGTTGATTTTATTTTTTCGCGATTACTTTGCTGATCCAATGGAGAAAAGTGTCCAGTTTGATAGCTTGTAACACACTTAAATATGACCAAACATTTCTGTAACATGCTGTAGAACGAACGACACAGTAATCACTAAAGAATTTGAAGAAAACACCGTATTTCAGCGATGTCATGCCAACTGTCGACCATCTAACTATAAGGCATGGTTTTGCGAAGCATTTGATCTAACGAACCTGCATTGTGTCTCGCTTCGAATTCGCTTTCTCACCGAGATTAACACATACTACTCACGGCACTTAACTTCGTGCATTCACTGTGCATTTTTACATCGTTTTGTACTACTAATTTAGCTGTAAATAAACATACATTAAACATAGCTGAGAGGAGTTACTTTCAGATCTATTTGTACTAAGCTTCAGTGACAAATACCTTTTTGAAAACAACTATTATCGCAAACCAATGAAGAAATAATTAGATGGACACGAGTTTGGAATTTATTTTGCACCATCAATCCACAGTAGAATCAATTCCGATACAGATTTCTGCATCTAGAATTGTAGACCTAATTTTTAGTTCTATCAAAAACAGCGTTGATATTTTTATTACTTTGCAAATTACACATACCGACATCAAATAGGCTTATAACATAGAATTTATTTCTTCGCCTGTTACACTCAAATTATGATAAATTCTACCACAAATATTAACCTGCCATCATCTACAGGTCCGAGACTCTACAAGCAACCATCATCGAAGTCAAACCGCGGCATAATGCTAAACGCGGTAGAGTACTGTGTATTCCCGGGCGCAGTGAACGCAGAAGCAAAGCGCCGCGTACTGGAAGAGATCGCGCGCTCGGAGAGCAAGCACTTCCTCGTACTGTTCCGCGACGCTGGCTGCCAGTTCAGAGCGCTGTACAGCTACTGTCCGGACACTGAACAGGTCACCAAGCTGTACGGGACGGGACCCAAACACGTTAATGATAGAATGTTCGATAAGTTCTTCAAGTAAGTTGCCATTCGCATATTTTATCATTACGACTGAATGACTGAATAAAATAGCTTTCGATCGTGAAATGTGGAAAGAGGTAAATGAGGCATTTGACAACTTGGGTTTTTATTAATAATTGACTCGAATGTAACTTACTGCTGGGCTGAGTTATCCCACTTCTGGGGAAAGGCCTTACCCCATGACTTCTAGTTCTTTTGATCCAGAACTGACCACGTCGTTGTCGTTGGTTAAGTCCAACTTATCCCGCCAATCTAAATTCTTAGTGGTCTTCCGCGACGCCTGACTAAAATATCCAAACTTATTTATGGTGTTTTTTTTTTTGTAATAATTCCAGATACAACTCGGGCAGCAAATGCTTCTCGCAAGTGCACACGAAGCACCTGACGGTGACGATCGACGCGTTCACGATACACAACTCGCTGTGGCAGGGCAAGAAGGTGCAGCTGCCCAGCAAGAAGGACATGGCGCTTGTCATATAGACATTACACTAAATTTTAAAGAATCCATTATCTAGTCGCCGGCGGCAGTCGAGTCAAGCCTTTTTACTCTTCAGTTAAACGCTATGGTAGGGCAATAGTGCCAGTGTCCAATACATTGTATTTTAAAGTGGGTTAGTGCGTTTTCCTCGGCGGAAGCTGTTTTATTGAACATGAAAATTATGTTAATTTTGCTTGTGTAAAGGTGTGTTGTCGACCGATGTGTTCTGTACCGGCCGCCTCGCCCGGCCTCGCCCGTAAGCTGTCATCAGTCTCGAGTCATAGTAATCAATTGTAGGTAATCGCGAGGGCGGACGAGCGCGGCCTGCGGTGCCTGTGTCATATTGTACAGTTAGGGAGGTTGTCGGCTCGAATCGAGTTTGTTATGTTTGCTTCAATCGGTTCTGTATTCGTAAGTGATGTGTCGCTGACGCGTGTTTGTGTTGTCATTAGTTTCCGTGTCGAGCTTGTAGCGGCGTCCGACTGTCCAGTGTCAGCGCGCGCGCGGGTCGGCGGATCGCTTCCGCGCTGATAATGCTGCGTTAGTTCCAAATGTGTTACTCAGTGTATAATCGCAATGTTTGCCATATGTATTAGTGAGATGGTCGATACGTTCCAAATTGATTAAATTGTCTCAAAAATAGAACAGCCAAATGTCAGATTACGGTCGATAATTTAGATACATTAATTTTGTTTTAGTAGAACTGTCTCCTCACATATAAAGTAACAAGTTCACAAACTAATAATATCGCTTAAATTCGTTTATAATATTTAACTCGTTAGTGATTACGTTCAAGTTGACTGGAGCTAAGATTTGTTTAACTGACCCCATTCAATGTTAATTCTATTCCCATTTTTTACTGCTTGTATAGCTAAAAGTAAGACGAGGCACATTTTACGTGGTAATTGTACTGCCTTATCCTGTAAATAATTGTTTTTTTTGTATACAGCTATTTATTAAACGAATGTTAAAGGAGAATTGATGAATATCATTTTTCATTGTTTAATGATTGGTCATCAATATATACTACCGATAGTATATGGTATGCAAATATATTGTATTACTTAAAACCATAACGAAATAATATTGAATTTCATATTAATTTGTTGTTTTATTTCCCAAATAAGAATTACGTGTACCACAAGTAACGCAGGTGACTAGTTTGACTAGTGTTTGATGTTGTAAAGATAAAAACAAAACCAACCGTGCCGCATGGCAGTACAGGATTGAGCGACGTATTGTTGGGGTCAGAGCACTCATCGACAAATTAATTGAAATTTGTATGGTGTACAAGTGTACATAATATAAGAATTTTCTAGAACTGTTTTAAACTTTCACGGTTTACAACTACCTTCGATCAATAATAGTACTAGATTCAGGATCAGGAACAAAAATGAGTCGCTCAAGTGGCCACGTTTGCACACACGTAAACATCTACATTTCTTAGAAAAAAGTTTAATAATATTAACAACTTCAGTTTATTATAAACCTTAATGCTTAAACATAAAGTTTAATTACCATTGCAAAATAAATTTATTTAAGTCCTTTCATCGGAGAAAGGTTAGAAGCAATAAATTTAAAATGTCGCTTGAAAATAAGAAAGTCATCAGTACAAACATATTTATTCTAAAATGAAACTTAAGTCTAAGTAATAAGGTTAAAAACAATTATTTACAATTTCGTGCTTATTCTATTGTGGAACTAGACTTAGTTCTTGGTATTATATTTCAATGCTCAGAACACAGTAAGTATTGAAAGACGTAGAGCAGCAGAATATTTTTCTTAAGGTTCGTTTTGTATGGTGGCAAATATTTTTGACCGATTAAAAAAAAATAGTAAATCTATACTCTTTTACATTGCCGCTTTTACAACAAATAGGTAATATAAAAAATAAAGTAAAAAAAATATAAAGGCAATCAAGAAACGTGTTTTCGGCGTATTGTATAAACAAAAGTATATAAAATAGTAATCTTGGTATGTTTAATTCCCTTTAAACAGATTCAGCTTGTTATAAAGCTGCCTTTTAGAAGTCATTTTTATTTGAGCGGTTTCTTTTTTACAAATATAATGCAATCTTACATCAATGAATTTTTCTATAATGAGTTTAATTAAGCTTATTTTATGGCTGTGTTCGTGTCCACCAGAAAACACATCCTTTTCAATATATGCTTTTAAAACATTTACACATATAAAGTTTTTATCATACTGTTTTTGCATTGATTTGCCACCACTCATGCGAAGACAGTTGCGTATAACACGTTCGGTTTTCATGCATATGTCAAACACATCATTTGAAGCATAACATAAACCACCCATGTCTCTTACATCTATTAATTTGTGGAACCATAATTTTTCTTTAGCCCACAAATCCATTTTACAGTCCTCACAATTAATTTTCTTAACAAGGCTACTGACTACAAAACCAGAAATGTAACCTACTATTTGCGGAACAATATCTGAAGTTGGATTATAATCTAGTTTTTCAATCAGTTCAGTGCAGTTTGTCTGATATTTATCAAAACTCTGTTGTGTGGATCTATTGTTTAAAATTTCTGCAGAACTTAAATTTTTCTCCTCGGTGTCTTCAAAACGGTAACCTATTGACAAGTTATTAATCTTGTTGAGTGATGATGATCCTGATAAAATTGGTATGTTCTCTATAGGTATACAATTTCCAGTAAATTTAGAGCCCAGTTCTAAATGAGACAGCAGTTTTTTAAAACTGGCTTTAAATTGTCTAGTGTTGGGATTATTATTATGTCCATTTTGACTACGTATGTTCCCAAAAAATAGCTCGACATGGTCTTGGCTGAGTTTATACGTTAATAAAAAAGAAAGAATGTCAGTTGCAACTAAAGTTTTATACAAATAAGTCAGACTGTTGATGCACACTAATAGTCCTAATAATCCAGTATTATTCTGTGTTTTGATAAGGGGCACTTTTTTGGTTGAAAACACAGTTCTTATATCGGTACCGACTTTAAGAGTTCTTTTATTTGTAACATTAATTGCTAATGATAATAAATAATCTTTAGTTTGGGACAAGAATGACAATATTTTTTTAAGAATTACCCTTATTCAAAGGGTGTTTGAATCCAAAGTCCTTAAGGTTTCTAGTATTTAGGGTATCAAAAAGATCATTTAGTATCTTAATAAATTCTACTGTGCTTTCTGATTCTCTAAATGCGGGAATATTTAAGGTTTTATTACAAAAGTCCATAGCTTTGGCAACGCTTCTACTCAGGAGTTGCGTGGCTAATTTCACGTTCATTATTTGATTTTTAAAATGGACATGTCGATGTGAAAGTTTATTCGCCAAGTGTAAACAGTTTTCTTCTTGAAGGTTATATATTTCTGATAAATATTGCCATCTAATTGATTTTTCACCAGTAGTATATATTACTTTCTTAGATTCGAAGGTGTTCCGCATCAGTTTTAACATATGACACGCGTCTAAAAATACAACTACATTATAATCAGCACTGGGGTGTTTGAAATCAGTTTTTAAGTTTTTTAAATCATCCAACACGCAACCTAATGTTTTCATCGTTGCAATATTGCTTTTGCAGCCATCGAACGTTACAGAACGAATTTGCACACCAATTTTATTGCATTTCTCTAAAGCCATCTTTATTAAATTCGCCTTCATATCTGCCTTAATACTGTCAATAAAAAAATAAGCTAATGGTAGTTTCCAGGAATAATTGATTGCAACTAACATAAAAACATAAGCTTGGGTGGCCATTTGGCTACTGTCGTCGCTACCTAAACCCATATCTACTAAGCCCTCATAGATTTTACCTGTCCATATCTTTTGCCTCCTAATAGACATTTCATCAGCAACTAAAGCACATACAATATTTTTATCACTAGATTTTACTTTCTGCTCAAGCCTATTTAATGTTTCGGTGCAAAATCCAGGTTCTGCATTTACACTTCGATACCATTCATATAATGTATGGGGGTGGGGTAAACATGTATTAAACATTTTACGTACATATTTGTATGCAGATGGCGAGTAAAAATGCAGCGTTAAAGCAAATTTTCTCGCACCTGGAGGATATTTTATGAATGGCCTCGTACGATTTTTTTTATTTTTAATGTACATTCCATTGAATAATTCCGCAACTTCAACATTTTTTCCAAGTCGAAAAATATTGAATCATCAATGGATTGTTTCTTTTGAAGCAAATTAATTATGTTTTTTAAAGAACTATTTTTTTTATTTAGACGCTTATTTACTTTTTGTAAATTTTGTATTTTCTTCGATTTTGTGTCTATAATTCTGCGACATGTCGTCAATTTCTTTTTTAAATACCCTTTTCTCGGAGTGTCACTAACAGATATTAGATCTGATAGTGATGCATCAGGAGACTTAAAATCAACTGTATCAGCCCGAGGCACGTCATGAGTATCTTTAAAACTTGAAGTTGTTGAAGATGTGGCCTGTAAAGAAACACACAGTTTATTGAACACATTTTAAAAATACCTACGTCGAAATAGTTTTCTTCGAAGATTTTTACAAAATTTACCTGATTTGATAAATCTTTCGTCAATTCTGAAGATATAGCTGATTGCACTCTTATTGGTCCGTGAATCTAAAAAAAAGTTATAATCAACTTACTATTTTATCAAAACGTTATCTTACACCAACTATTTTAATACTTTATGATAATTACCTGCAATTTGGGAACCGCTGTTTTTAGTAATCTACGCCTTTGCGTGTTTCCAGTTATGTCTATTCTATCAAAATGAATCGAACATATTCTTGAATTTTTACAAGGGTTATATATTTCTTCTCCTCTTTCTTTCGCGACAATAGATACCCATTCTGCACAGCGAAATGGGTTACTAGGAAATCTACAAACAAAAAATACATTATAAAATAACAACACTACTCCATGCATTCCCTGTCCAAGAACAGTCGACGTTTGATACAATAGTTGGAGCGTTGTAGCCAACATTGGCCAAACAATTATAATATTAGCAAATTGAATTATTTTACAATTTAATTCTGTTTTTATTTTATGAAAAATACATAATGATCTAAACTTACCGAAAAAAAGATATTCCTTCCAAATCCTTGGTGTTACGGTGGTTATTTACACAGTTTTTAAACGCGCACTGCGGCATTTTGACGTCTTAATGTTGGCTATGATTGGACCATACTAATTTGAAATAAGACCACAAAAGTATTCGTGGTCTTATTTTTCGGGCCGTTTTTGAAGCGCTTATCGGGAATCTAGTACATTATTGATCGAAGACAACTACACATAAACTGTCGCTTACGGGATATCTTCCGTGATTGTCTGTTATTTTGAGCTCCCGATATTTCGACACTGTTGCAAGCGCCATGATCACGGGTTGACTGGAGAATGCGGGTGGATGGAAAATAAATTGTTCAGAGCAGTCAAATCTGTCTACCCTCTTTCTTTGTCTTTTGCTACGCGCACTACTGGAACTCATCACTAAGTCACGGCAAAACACACTCGCCGTATCACAAGGTTTTTTGGAGTCGTTATTACGATGCCGGCTGCTACTTTAGAGTATACTCAAAATTGGATTCCACGTACTGGACAATTTGAAGCCATCCTCTCGATTGAAATTTTTATATTTTCTTATTTCAATTGCTTCTCTTGTAAGCCTTGGTGATCATGGCGCTTGCAAGAGCGTCGACATATCTGGAGCTCAAAATAAAAGACAATCATGGAAGATATCCCGTAAGTGACTGTCACTTACGGGATATCTTCCATGATTGTCTTATGTGTAAAATTATATCACACTAATCTGCTTTATGTAGGGCAATACAGCGAGTATTGCCCTACCTAAAAGGGAGGCATTCTCGGGGACTGATATCAGTCCTCGAAACTACATTTCCCATGTCACAGAGCGCATAGACTTCATGAAGCAGTAAGTGAAACTAGTCGGTGGGTGGAACGGTAAACTCTGAGTCACGCATTCTACAGAGAGAAAGGGGTTTGTCCAGGCGCATCATTTGGTCGGTGACTTTCAAACCCCTCGAGAAATATATTGGCAACTATCGAGAAATCAAACTATCGCGAGGCAAAAGCAAATATTTCGGAGCTCACTTCGCTCGTTGCTGTGTGTCACAAAAGGAACCTAAATTATCCGAGAATAGTCTACAATTTTTGAGGTCGCTTCGCTCGCTCAAGCCTATTATGTCTTATGTCCTTTGCGTTTATAAGTTTTCTTCATAAATATGCAGAATAAGCCAATAAAGGACAAAAGAAAACTATCAAATTCGAGGTGAATGCTAAAATTTTCAAGTTTGCTAAGCTCGCATCTATTTTTTTCGATTGTTCGGTTTTTCTGAACAAATCGACAGAATGAATTGACAAACGAAAATCTAATATCAAATATACGATGTCGAGTGCAAAAAAATCGAGCTGTTTTCTGTTTCAGTCTGATTTTGTTATTTGATAAAAGTTATTTTGATATAAAACAATAAAATAATTGTAATCGAATCGGAGCTTGTCCTGACTTGAAGTCGGATCCCCTAATAAGTACTTGATACAACATTTCAACCTTAGTCGATAAAGTACCTACATAACTACTATTTCTGTATGAACGCTAAAATCTCCGTAATCGCTAGATATGCAGTCTCAGGGAATATTTCCTAGAAGCCGTGGAGGTGCATCGAGATGTGGTTGCAGTGAAAAATGGTCTCACCCCGCTATCCTTTGCTACAGAGAACTGGCGTAAATCCGCAGTCCTTGACACTAACGACCGCAGAGAGGCATGGCAGGCTATGGAGCTTCATGGACGCTTTTCCGGACCCGTTGTAGGCTTACCAGCGTTTAGCCCGGCTACTCTCCAGGGAACTACGGAGAAACCGAAGGTTTAATTTGTGCAGCAACGTGCTCTGTGTAATACAGCCTTGTGGGGTCGGAAGTGCCGTACCTATTGTATTGTATAACGGGCTTGTGTCCGCAACTCCACGTAGAAACGCGTATTTTGGGTGCGGACGTAGGTGCCTGACCCAGTTCTCGAAAATGGCAATATCCCATCGTACTGGTTTGTCCTTTCTGAAAGAACTATTGTAAACAATAAGCCTGATTTAGTGGTGGTGGACTGATCAGAGCGGCGCTTAATGATTACTAACATAAAGGTCCCGCATGTCGATGACCTCGTGAAAGCCAAGAAAGATAAGCTCATCAAGTACACACATCAAAAGTGTCTAGGGATCAAGCATTTTTATGTGGATTTCTTGAGATTGAGATGTGGCTTTGTAATAAATTTATGATTTTATAAATTGATATGGATCCTTTTTGGTGCATTTCATAATTTGAATCAGGAACTGTGAATCAAATTCGAGTAAAAGATGAAAATCAGCTGTCAATATTTTCCCTATAAAAACATACAACGCATTGAAGACATTATTAGTGCTACTGTTTCCCTACTACTGATTAAAACCAACGTTATTATGGAGCGGCGACGTCATTTAAGCAGGGAAGAAATGCTCAGAGCCGTGGGAATGATAGAAGCTGGTTCCCGGCAACGTACTGTGGCTTTAGCTCTGAATACAAGTCAGAGTGTTATCAGTCGACTTTGGACACGTTACCGAAGCACTGGTACCGTGGCTGAGCGCCATGGGGGACGGTATCGCTGCACCACACGGAGACAAGACCGATACATTCAAATCTTAACTCGAAGAGCTCCAACAATAACCGCCATGATGTTAGCCGTGAGGCTTCATCACTCTTCAGGGAACTTAATTAGCGACCAAACAGTCAGAAACCGCTTGCATGAAGTGAACCTTCATTCCCGAAGACCGCTACGGGTACCACCTATAGCAATGCACAATCGTAGGATACGATATCAATGGGCTCTTGAACACAGAAATTGGGCAGAAGAACAATGGCGTTTCGTGTGCTTTTCTGATGAGTCTCGTTTTGGTATGAGACCGGATACAAGACGTATACGACACTGAAGAACCCCTGGACGCCAACAGCGATTAAAATCCTGCCAGGAAGTCCATCCTTATAGTGGTGGAACCATCATGGTATGGGCGGGTATTTGGATCGGCGGAAGAACTGAGTTGATTTGGATCAGAGGCAACCTCAACGCTCAAATTTATGCTGAGACGATTGTATCAGACGTCATCGTTCCTCTACAAGTGCAAATCGGTCCCTTATTTCAGTTAATGCATGATAATGCACGACCGCACACCGCAAGAGTTGTAAGACAGACTCTCGCCGCAGCTAACATCAATGTCCTGCCCTGGCCTGCTCAGTCGCCAGACTTGAATCCGATTGAGCATGCATGGGATATGCTACAGAGAAGAGCTCTGCCGAATATGGAGGGTATCCAGTCGCAAGAAGACCTTTTTTTGTTGTTGCAACGAACATGGGCGGCCATTCCACAGCGTGATTTGGATGAACTCATTTTGAGTATGCCAAACCGATGTTCTTGTGTTGTTAGTGTTCGCGGTAGAAACACGGATTATTAATTGTTTAAGTTACCCAATAAAATTTTAAAGAAAACTGTTATTTCAGTCTTTTTTTCGAACTTTTGTGTTAGTGGTTCAAATGTCAAAAATCCCTTTATTAGGAAAATGGCAAATTTCTTTATTAATGCAAAGGTGACTTGGTTTATCGTTACTGTGACAAACGAAAACACTTTATTTGATGAATCCTTAAAGAAATTTTTAATTAATATCAATCAGGAGAAAAGTTATTGCAAAAATATATGTTGATCCCTAGACACTTTTGATGTGTGTATATTGACTTGGCTCGCAAGGGTTGTCGACATTTGTGTTGTGGACTCAGCGATCAATGTGCGGGGGTCGTGTCAGCCAAGAGCCTCCACGAACACCTGAGGAGACTCGGGCACTCGGATCAGGGGCCTGATTCAGAAAGCAGAACTTCTTGACACGGCGCGCATTGCTAGAGGTTCCTCTCTCTGGAGCCATGACTGCCGGTAGCTTGGGCCCTGTTCCTAATACTTGTGGGTGGGCTACTATTTTTTTTATGTTCTTCTATTCAAATATTAAAACAATACACAAAATACGTAATAACATTAAAGGAATAATAAAACAATATTTAATCATATAAAATTATCTTTATTCCATATTTACACAACAATCATCATTATAATATATATTAAATTGAATTACAATAATACTGTCTAAAACTATTGGCCAAAAGATTGTGACTAAAATATTTATTGTACTAGTGTTACATTAGCGACGACATTTCCCAAAACTTAAAAACAGTTTATTTCCATTAATTACAAATTATTAAAATCATAATTTACGTATAATAAACTAAAATTAATAATATCTAATAAGAGATCCATCAATCAACATTGCGAGCAATTAAGAAGTTAGCAACTTATATAAATTATAAATATTTAAATAGGGAGGTTAGTTTAAAATAAGTTTGGACAATGCTTGTAGTATTGGCAGAGGGGCTGTTCAAGTATTAACGTAAGCACTATAGGTGTTGCGGGACTGTTCGAAAGAGATACCGGGGGGGGGATCTTGATGGTGATTACGTGAGCAGTAATTAATTACTTTTTTACACATATGGCAACCCACACATTGTCCATGCGGAAAACGAAATGTATTTTCGGGGATTCCTACAAATAATGACTACGTTTAGGTTCTCGCTTAGAACTGAGTAGGGGAATTACCGCGTGCTATTCGCTTGTCTACATTTTTCCGTCAATTTATTGTGTTTCGATACGATTGACGATTTCACGTGTTATAAGCAAAGCAAGTTAATGTTTGTATTACCGTTGATCCACTTTCGCCAAAGTTGAATTGTTTAAGATGTCGTGTCAAATAGACAAATCCAAGTTATACTTACCAAAAATTGTTCGAAAGTTTAAAAAAATCTCTTAAAGCTAAAAAAGTACAAAATGTACAGAAGTTAGTTAACGAATCCAAACCTATTCCTAATTTCTAGACGTAAAACTGCTGCTCATTAATCAATCAATTGTACCAATGTGTAAGCATGGGGGGAGGGGTAAGAGCTTTGCTTACTTTTGCTGACGAGGGGGAGGGGTGGGTTAATAATTGCAAAAAAAATCTGCTTACGTAATACTTGAACGGCCCCAGACATACGGATATAGACAAGTGTAGAATAGCTTCTTTCTGCCAACTGCATGGGAGAGAGACGTAAAGAATCACACAACAATCATTCTCTTCTAGGGTCTAAAATGGTCGCTTTAGCAGAATCGTAATAGGATAATAATATGAATCAAGTTAACATTCTTAAAATGGTTACAGAATCAGTTAATACATTATGAATTATCCCTTTGTGACCATTTTACGAATTGTAACGAAATTCCTATTATGATTCTGCTAAATCGGCCATTTTAGGCCCCCTGTTCTTTGAAATACAGGTACCTATTAAATAAATACTTATCATAATCAAGACCCTCGCAACCAGGCTGTCTACCCGAGTAGCCGTGGTTGCAAAACTAATGTCTAGTTTACACGAAATTTAGCACTTTTCATTGGTACCTTTGACGCTTGCCACTAAGTAAATAGGTTCCGATTCTATTCACTTTTACTCATTCACTATATTGGCATGTTCATACGGTATGAGAAGTACTAACAATTAGCTAATTAACTTGTGTAAACTGTGCCGAACCGACGCGAGTAATCAGCTAACCGTCGGTAATAATCATCATTTAAAAATAATTTACCATGTATAATCATGGCAAGACACTTTGCTTAGATATGGTAACCATTTCTTTAAAGAATACAGCGTGGAGTAGCGTTTAGAATAAATACAGCTACTTTAAAATGCCACACCCGCCTATAAACGCGGCCGTCGCAATCAAAATTATTGTAATTTAAAGAATCCACCTAACAGCACAGAGTCCGCATGGTAGATTATAGTCTACTCCCGCTCAGAGGAGAACTGCAGAACCATTTTAATTCAAACAATAGTAAAGTAATGTGTAACAGGCGACGCCACGTTTGAGTCGATGCTCTTCTGTAAGTTCAGCTGGTGAACTATTGTGTCGGGATTGTCAACCTCCTGAAAATAAAGACAGGATAGCTTTAAAAACAAGCTTATAATCGATGTATGTAAAACGGTTGTTAGCGGTGGCGATTATGCATGTCTAAGTTACGGTAAAGTTAAAGGTAAGTTATTAGCACATCACTTTTATTTTAATAGGATATCGAAAGGTGATCTCTAGGTTTTTGTCATCATCAAACCAAAGCAGAATGATAAATAAGTAATGTAGGATCGTCACAGTATTTTTCTGTTTTAGAGTGCTATAATAATTCTAAATGCACAGCCTCCTGTGAAGAGCGTGCATGAAGGTGGAGGAAACGGTAGCGCACGTACTCCTCGAGTGCACCGGCGTCACCCAGATCAGCGAGGAGACTCTTGGAACACCGAGATACCTTGAGGATGTCCTGAGAAGACCGGGAAGTTTGATCTGCTTCTGGAGGGTGGTGGGCTGGTTGGATTAACGGCCACCATGGCTCACGTACACACAGCGACACATCAAGCTATACATATCCAGTATAACATGGCCTCGTTTTTTCCCATACAATGGGAGATCTGCATAAACTGATTTGGTATAGGTTGATTGGAGACCTTAGAGACTTAGTGCGGAAATAGAATTCTAAATGGAATAATTACCTCCTCATCTGCATATCCGTTAATCTCGACTGGTATAGTTTGACCATCTTGAGTTATCACCTGAAACAACATTTAAACGTATTAAGTATCATAATATTTATATTTTTAAATTCCTTTTACCCAATTGCAGCAAAGGGGTTTGACCTCTATGTATGAATGTATGTCCGTTTCTATGTTCCCTCGTAACTCCTAAACGAATGAACCGATTTGGACGAATTATAAGTCGTTAGATTCGTTTTGGTAGCGCGAGTGTCACTAGCTACGTTAAAATTAAAAAAGAGGATTTTGGGCAGTATATTTAGGGATTCGATTTTTTTGTCTTCCAAACCCTTCCGAGTTCAAAAATATACAGGGTGGAAGACGCCAACGCTAAAACTGTTACCACGTATTCAGTACATCTGAACACCCCACATGTAAATGTTTCATCGGTAATTTAAAAAGAAACGTCTGTTCCATACATCTTGACCGTCTAGGTATTGTATATTTTGAATTAGCTAGCTAGTTCTTATAATTGTATTTAAATTGCATGTGTATATATTCAACACATTGTAAATTGTTATCGAATAAATGAAATGAAATTGTAGTTTTGAAGGAACCAGCTGGTTTTTTTTTTTTAACCGTTTTAGTGTCTGTGTCCCGTCCACAGTCGCGTTTATTTTATATCTTCTTCTTATCCGGTACGCTCTCGACAGAGCGGTCGTGATCGTTAAGTACTCGTAGCAGTATTGGAAGGGACAGATGTGATACACTTCACGACATTTCGCCACCGCTGCCTGCTAGAGGTCATCCTGCTGCATTCGTTAACTGAACTTCCAATGGCAGACTTGATCTGGTCAGTCCAACGCGTGGGTGACCTTCCGCGCGGTCTAGTGCCTTCTACTTTCCCTTGGACGACAAGGCGTTCTATGGACTGATTGTCACGCCGAGAAACATGTCCGAAGAATGTCAGGATGCGAGATTGAACTATCGAAAACAGACGCTGCCTGATACCGAGTTCTTGAAGTATCGAAACGTTCGTGCTGTTATACGGGACCCCGAAAAGAACGTTTTAAAAAAAAAACACTTTTATTAACACGATGGAAACAATTTATTTCGGGGTTTGACCTTGAACACTTTCGGTTAACAAAATATTGGAACTGGCAGACACAACTATAAAATAACGGAGATGGTAGAGGTTCGGCGATCGGGAAGAGACTGGTGCACCGCGGGAGCGGGAGGCAATGCTGCCCTTAAAATGATGATGAGACAATTTAGAGAATATCTTAGTAATGGATTATTATTGATTATTAAGGGTTTTCCCTAGCATTGGGAAACTGTAACAGCCCCCCGATTTAGAGTAAACTACACCCTTGAAAGTGAAGTTTATGTTTAAGTTAATGAAACATGAGTCAGCCAATTCGAAGAGAGGGCCCCGTGTTAATGTTTGAGGGGTTAATGTCATCTAATTCAGTCTCATTATTTTCAGGAGTTCTATTTTCTCTAGATTTCATTAGTCTCTTGTGTATGCCAGTTTTATACACCTTATAGATAATAAAGAACGTAATAGAAATTATAATTACAATTGTTACACCTGAATAGTATTTTTGATATAAAACAATATGTGGTTTTTCAATTATGTTATTAAGGCTTTTCAGGATTTCAGGATTATCATAAGCTAAGGAATCTAAGTTAACATTCTTAAGATTAATTACAGGTAAGTTTGATACAATATTATTATACGCTACAATGTTACAACATGAATCATTTAAAATATTAAAATTAGAAACAATCGTTTTCAGCAGAACTTTACGATTTTCATGCGGAGTTAAACGAATGTCCTTGCAGTAGGCGACACATTCAGAAGGTAAGTACAATATACCATTTCCACTAAATTCTATTTCAGTAGATTGGGAGTTATTACATTCAATACTTATTTTAGTTTTTACTGACATTACAAATAACCATCTATTATGGCGTAGTGGCTGCCAGATGCTAACGTGACCATGAATAAATTTGGTTTCACAAATCGAAGGAATTGAGGTAAGTACTTTTGTAATAATTTCCGTTTCACAAGAAGGCGTCGCGGAAGAGGAGTACAATATAGGTGTTTCACAAAGGTAATGGTCATTATTAATTATTTTACAATAGTCTAGATTATCTAACTTACAGTACATTGACCTATCTCTGCTTATACCAATATATTTGGATGATGGAATGATGGTCGAGTATGACTCTGGATTATTTTTATCATGAGGAACCGGTGAAGGTAAGTTATGATATACATTTAATTGTATAGGGTTTATGAGAGGGATTTTTACTACAAACACTACTTTTTCTTTATTGAAGTAACTAGATATTTCTGATATATTTAAAATAGTATGCATGTTATCAAGGTTTAAAGGAACAGGAAGTTGCTTAGTTGTGGGTAAGAATCTGTAATTATCCACCAGTTCGGTGTAAAGTTCCTTAGGTGTTAGGATTGTGGGGTACAGGACATTTGATTTGCTAAACATGATAGAGTTAATTATGTCTTCGACTTTGAAGGACAAGGCTAGGAGACTGTTTTCTATCATAGAAGTTATTTCCAGCATGCGAGACCTAATGCCTAATTCTTTTGAAACATAAGTCAGATTTAGAATATCTTGGGACAGTTCATCGATTGCATTTTTCAGATGCTTTTCATTTAGTTTAATTATGGACAGAGTTTCATTGAAAGATTTAAGCAAAGAAGTAGTGACTAATATATTTTCCTTCATTAGAAGGGCTAGTTTCTTTTGATCTGTTTCTACTTCTCTAATGGCATTGTCGTATCGGATGGCATCGTCTTCATCCATTGTACCAAATAATTTATTTGATAAAGTGCCTACAAATCCGAGAAGTGCAGATCTTCTCGACTGGCGAGATGTTAGGTGAAAAATAGCCTCGTTGTCATGGGCTATATCATTATAACGGGTGTTCAACGGTTCAAAGAGGTTTGTACATTCCAAATAATCAAAGACTTTACCATTGTCACATGCTTGTTTGGATTTATCGAGAATAAGACGGAGATTTACAATATGTGGATTTATAAAAGAGACATCATATGGAATAACTATACTAAGGTGACTATCAATTAGACTTAAGGAACCTAAGGGATCGAAGTAGATGCCAGGACTGTTCGTCAAGGACGTAATGAACTCCTGACCCAGCGCAGAATTACTGTAATAGAATATTATAATTAAAATTAGTATTAAGAATATTATAAACTAGGACTACGCTACAGATCTAGGAGCTAGTTTCACTTCGTCATAGTGATGCGTCACATGACGTCTATTTATGAGTAAGGTCAAGGTGCTTTTACCATTGATCTTTACAACTTTATACGGGCCTTTCCAAATTGGCGA
This sequence comes from Eugnorisma glareosa, assembly GCA_947578425.1. NCBI lineage: Eukaryota > Metazoa > Arthropoda > Insecta > Lepidoptera > Noctuidae > Eugnorisma > Eugnorisma glareosa. The sequence continues at coordinate 19,070,186 of OX387964.1, forward strand.
AAGGGCCTTACGCAGACGTACATGATTTTTGAGATACACGTAATCTCCGACTTTATACTGAACAGGTCGCGAATGGTTGTCATAATACTGTTTAGATCTTTCTTTCGATCTTTGTATGTTTTCGATGGCTTTTTCGCGTGAAAGTTTTAGGCGATGATGCAGAGATTTGAGGTATTCTGGATATGTAAGGTCTGATTGTAATTCGTAGACGGAATCCGGAATAAAAGGCTTCTGACCAAAGAGGAGCTCGTATGGCGTAAAGTTAGTGGTGGAATGAGTAGCAGTGTTATACGCCAACATAGCAGTATAGACATACTTATGCCAATCAGAATGATTTTCATTGACATAAGATTTAAGGTATTCCTTGAGTGTGGAGTGACTGCGTTCAAGTGCACCTTGAGTTTGAGGATGGTATGGGGAAGACCAGATTTGTTTAATTTTCAGGAAGCTGCAGGTTCTTTTAAATAAATCTGCGGTGAAGTTTGTGCCTTGATCAGTTAAAATAGATTTTGGGATGCCGAAAACAGAAATAAAGTGCACTAGACACTCACATGTTTCTTCTGCAGTCGCATTAGCGACAGGGTAAGCAAGGGAATATTTGGTGAGGTCGTCTTGTAATGTAACAATGAACTTGAGCTTAGTAAGACCAGCTTCCGGAAGGGGACCCACAAGGTCGAGGCTTAGTCGTTCAAATGGCTTAGTGGAAGTGGTAGTTATTTGCATTGGTGATTTATTAATTTGTCTTAGGGCTTTATTACTTTGGCATTGGGAGCAATTTCTTACGTAAGTTTCGATATCTGTCCGCATATTTTTCCAGAAATACCTTTCTTTTACTCTGTGAAACATTCGCGTAGATCCTAAATGTCCGGCAATAGGGATGTCATGGTTTTCGCGGAGTATTTTAGGTATCTCTGAAGGTGTAGGGTAAATTATAGTATTATGATAAATATAAACTGAAACTTGAGTATTGTGAAAGATATAGCAGAACATGTTATATATTTTTGCCCAGATATGTTTGTCGAAAGGATTTTGGAAATCAGTAATAGCTAAGTTTGGATTGGGGTCAGTAGAATTGTGTAGTATATCGGATCGAAGATTTAGTATACTTTTATAAATGTCTTCATAAGAACAGTTGTGAAAGTGGTATACTTTAGTGAATAGGAAATATATTGATTTTCCCTTATGATCAAATGAGATAAAGGAGTAGAGAGTTCTTTCCTTATCTAGGAGTTCCATAGAGTTTTCGAGGTTGCTTTCATTGTGTTCTATGATTTTAGCGTTACTGTTAAAATCTTTGTTACTCATTGTTTTCAGGAATTTGCTATAGTTATCGTCGCGAGATGGATTTGTTGTGGGATTCAGAGATTTGTTAGATGTGGTCGATGTGGAAGGGTCATCGATTCCTGGTGGTGAATCATCGTTTTCCAAGAGATCTACAGAAGGTAGTTTACCGTCAAGATCTAGAGAACCAGGAGGTAGCTGGATATCAAGATCCTCGAGAGTTAAAGGGCTGAATCGAGGTGATGCATCATCTGCATTTTGGTTAGAAGTGGATGGAGTAGGGTCACAGACTGATGGTTGAATTGGGTTTACAGGATATCGGGATAAGGCGTCAGCAGCGGCATTAAGTTTTCCTTTCTGATAATCGATTTCATACTCGTACTCCATTAGTTTGAGGCGCCACCTCTGTAATTTACTACTAGGATCTTTATGATTAAACAACCACTTTAATGGTCTATGATCAGTTATGATCAGGAATTTTCGTCCATAGAGATACGGGCGAAAGGTTTTGCAACCGAACAAAATAGCAAGAAGTTCTTTTTCAGTGGTATTGTAGTTAGATTCGCTCTTGTTGAGGGTCCGAGAGGCATAGGCTATTGGCCTATCTTTACCAACTGGACCTTGACTGAGTACGGCACCGATGGCATAATTAGAAGCGTCACACGTTAAGATGAAAGGGGCAGAAAAATCTGGATAGATGAGGATAGGAGCAGAGGTAAGTTTGTGTTTGAGTTCGTCAAAGGCGATTTGTTGTTGGTTTTCCCATAGAAAGGGAACATCCTTTTTTAAAAGTTGAGTTAGAGATTTTGCAATTTTTGAAAAGTTAGCAATGAAACGGCGATAATAGGATACAAGTCCGAGGAAGGACTTAATGTCCTTTGGAGATTTGGGAGTAGGAAATTGGGTTACTGCTTTTATCTTTTCAGGGTTAGGTTTTACACCATCTTTAGTTATTTGATGGCCAAGATATGCGACTTCACGTCGGAGAAACTCGCACTTGTCAGGTTGGAGTTTTAGATTGTAATCTCTAAGCCTTTGGAATACTGACGAAAGATTATCGATATGAGAATTCAAATCATGAGAGTATATAACTATGTCATCAAGATAAACAAAACACCGTATGCCTTGGAGGCCTGTGAGGGCGGTATTCATTAATCGTTGGAAAGTGGCGGGTGCGTTTTTTAAACCAAATGGCATTCTTGTAAATTGGTAATGTCCTTGAGGTACACTAAACGCAGTTTTAGGCGCGTCTTCCTCATTAATTAAAATTTGATGGAAGCCAGATGCAAGGTCAAGGGTCGAGAAGTATTTACTCTGACCCAGCTGATCTAAAATTTCGGATATCTGTGGTATAGGGTAGCTGTCACCAACAGTGATATCGTTTAGTTTTCGGTAGTCGATAACTATGCGCCATTTTTGCTGACCGGAAGCGTCAATCTTTTTTGGGACAATCCATATCGGTGAAGACCATGGAGACTCTGAATGTTTTATGATTCCTTGGTCAAGCATTTGGTCAATTTGTTTATTGACCTCTTGTTTGTGAACCTCTGGGAACCGATAAGATTTGACATTTATTGGATTTTGATCGCTTGTTTTTATGTTATGTTTAAGTGCATTTGTGTGAGACAGTTTATCACCCGGGATAAAGAATATATCTGAGTATTCAGAGCAAACATCGTGAAGAGCATTTGCTTCTTCAGGATTGAGGTGAGAGATTCTAAGAAGATTTAATACTTCTTGTGTTCGGAGGTAAGAGTTGGTATTTTTAAGATGACAAACTGTATGAGCGTCTACTGGATCAGAAGGATTGATGAAAGAACTTAAAGGAATGAGTGTGATATCCAAATTTGACTTTAAAGTTATAGGAGTTTCGGAAGTATTAATTACTGATAAATTAATTCTTTTGTTCTCTTTGACTGCAACTAAGCAATTGGCAATCAGTAAGTCTTCGTGATAAAATTGATCTAGTACGAGCCCTTCTTTCACCTCAGGGTTGGAGACAGAGCATTCTATGACAGTTTCGGACCTGGGAGGAATTACATAAGTAGGTTCATTGAAATGTAATTTTATTTCGTATTCACCTATTTTCAAGGTTTCACGAGTGTAGTCAATTGTGCAGCCAAAAGCGATCAGCATATCAGTGCCAATTATACCATCATAAGGTAAGTGTATTTTAGGTATTATGTGGAATCTATGTGTGATACTATTTTTATCATTTATTTTTAATTTCAGTTGAAAATGACCCATGGTTGGTGAAGCTTGATCAATGGGGTCAATGCCTTTCAAAAAGATTACTTCTGTTGAGATATCAACTGGTATTTGTATAGAAGATCGCTTCAGTAGGCTTACAGTTGCGCCAGAGTCTACAAGAAGAGATAAGGTAGTATCTGACACTGAGGAATAGACAAGGATGTGAGGTAAGCGTTTTTTAAATGGACCAATATTAATTTCATAAATTTTTGTTTCAGGATTTAATTTATGTTCGGCGGGAGCAGAAGATACAGCGGAAGCAGAGGATACAGAGGGTACAGCAGATGCAGAGGATACAGTAGATACAGTGGATGCAGTGGATACAGTGGATGCAGAGGATCCAGTGGATGCAGAGGATACAGTGGATGCAGAGGATACCGAGGATACAGTGGATACAGTGGATGCAGAGGATACAGTGGATGCAGTGGATACAGAGGATACAGTGGATGCAGAGTTGTGATTTGTTCGCGAGTCCCTATCATTAGGGGATACAGAGGATATAGCGGAAGCAGAGGATACAGTGCTATGTTTTATTCGCGAGTCCCTATTTTTAGGGGATACAGAGGATACAGTGGATATAGCATTGGTGTCTTTGTTATGGCGAAGTTTAGGAATTTGAGGTCTGGGTCTCACGAGACACCGCCGTGAGCCCTTTATTCGTTTAAATCATTGTTTGAATTATCCTGAATATTTTCTGTGTAGTTATAGCCTTCATTATTATTTACCACGTGAATTTGACCTTGATTGTTTTGGTAACGCCTTGGAAATTGTCTTTGATTATTTTGGTCTCTGAAGCGATTATTGTTGAACTCCCGTTTTTTACATTCTTCAATGGTGTGGCCCACATTTTTACAATAGCGGCACACCGGAGGACCTGAAGTAGATGGTCTCTGACTATTAGGATCATTTGGATAACCTTGCTGTTGGTTTCGGTTTTGTTGGAATCGGCGTTGAGGCCAACGTCCTTGATTAGGTGAGCTGGTGTTGATAGCTGATGGATTACGTTTAGAAATTGTCTGAAAAATTTTTTCTTCGGACACAGCGAAGCCAATGGCTTCATTTAAAGTTTCAGGGTCACGGCATCTAACTACAGTTGATAATCGAGAATTCAAGCCACTGATAAATGTATGCAATGCCAAATCTTGCATTGCAGCGACACGGCCAGCCAGTTCACCTTTCTTTTTAGTGGGTATTGAAATATTAATTTCAGTTAACAGTTTCGCTAAGCATGTTTCTACGCGTAGTGCGAACTGGTTGACATTTTCGCTATTAGATTGACAGCAATCTTGGAGGTCCGAGAGTAGTGCAGCGTAGTGTTTTTTCTCACCGAATTGATTTTTTAGGAACTCTTCTAGCTGCTGCCAGGTTTCAAACTCTTTAATTGAGCACGCGCTTTCGGCACGTCCTTCAAGTTGGCTCAAGATGTATTTTAATACTATGTCTTGCTGATACGATGACGCAAGGCTTATTGCATTTCTGCAATTATTTAGGAATGCATTGAGTTTTTCTCGGTTTCCGTCGAATTTATTGATAAATTTGCTTATGAAGTTCATGTCTATTTCTTTTGTTTCTTTCGACATGACACAAAGCTCTTCTTTAGGCATGGCCAGTTAGACAAAACAAAGATAACGCGCAAGGTACGGAGAATTTGCGATAAGAAAAGAATGTTGCACTAGTCTCGGAGCTTCGGAATGTAACGATAAGAAATAGTACACAGGAACAATTTGATTAACTGGATATTATAAAGCACTTTAGAATTAATTTGGAACTAAGATGAAACTTGTAGTTTTAGATCACTTGCACTATTTTCACAACACGGATACGGTAAGTACTTACAGGAACATTGCGACTACGACGGCACCACGAATCATTTCGTAGCCAGGCGAGATCACCCAAGGTGAGTGATAGATGTTTGGAGTATGCCTAACAGGGCACGTGAGGGTCTGGTAAGACCAGCAGGATACAGCGATGAACGAAGAGATACAGCGATAAACGGAGAGACACGGCGACACAGAGGTGAGATTGGATTTCGGCACTTTTCACTGTCACAATCACAGCACAGTATGGTTTTTCTTTTGTTTAATTTGCACGAATTTGAGGCGTTCCGAGGATTTATTTATTTAAAATCCCACCGCTGCCACCAATGTTATACGGGACCCCGAAAAGAACGTTTTAAAAAAAAAACACTTTTATTAACACGATGGAAACAATTTATTTCGGGGTTTGACCTTGAACACTTTCGGTTAACAAAATATTGGAACTGGCAGACACAACTATAAAATAACGGAGATGGTAGAGGTTCGGCGATCGGGAAGAGACTGGTGCACCGCGGGAGCGGGAGGCAATGCTGCCCTTAAAATGATGATGAGACAATTTAGAGAATATCTTAGTAATGGATTATTATTGATTATTAAGGGTTTTCCCTAGCATTGGGAAACTGTAACAGTGCGAAACTCGGTCCACGAAACCCCAAGCATTCTTTTTATATATGGTACTTTATATTATACGATTTTTTCGATATCTTTCACATTAAATATCACAAATAAACTAAAAAAGGCTAGAAATAAAAACAAGTATTAAATAAAACCCGACTGCCGTAAAAAAAATGATCATTCGGGTTTTTTAATTTCATTTTTTGTAAATGTGTAGAAAAGGTAAATAAAGGAAATCATAGTATTTCGGCATAGAGTACTGATGTTTTTGCATAACATACTTTATTGCTGTTTGATGAACAACTTACTTGTAAAGACTTCCCGTCGGCAGACGTGATGGCGAGCCGAGTGCCATCCTGCATGGTGAAGTGTAGTGGATTGCCCTGCTCGTCCGTTACCTACAAACATAACCACAATACGAAAATTCTTATCAAAGGGTGTTAATACATACCATTACCATAAAATTGCCCCAAGCGCATATTGGTCAGAAATTATCCCATAGTACGTACAAACGAGAATAAAAGTGTCTCTTGTTCTCATTCAGGTCACTTGTGTGCCTAATTGAAACCCCATAGGGCGCATAGTTTACTTGTGTGTCTAATCGAAACTGGCTAAGATTTGAACAGAGGAGTTAATTTCACCTTTATAATCTGATGATTGAAAAGAGATAAAAAATATTATAGGAAATCGTCGTTCAAGTTCTAATACCACGTAAGTAAATTTTTTGAGGTTTTTGACACTTTGAATTTTGATGCAGTTTGCTAGAGAATCAGAAGACGCGTTGCTTCAGCTAATCAGAAACAACAACAAGTACCAACTATCTTATTATCTACCATTTAATTCATTCACTTATCTGTCTTAGATACAATTATGCAGTTTATGCACTGACGAGAGTGCAAAACTAATTCTAGATTATATATATCATAGTACTTACAGGCATATTTTGGTCATGTCCTTCCAACACGAGCTCGTCAGGCAGCTGCTCTAACTCCTCCTGCTCGAGTTGTTCATGTTGCAGCTCCAATTGCTCGTGTTCGAGCTCTAATTGCTCGTATTCGGGCTGCGGGACGAGTAGTGAGGGGCCTGAGTACAGCTCACATGTTGTTAGCACCTTATCTTCTTCTAGAGTTGCTGCCTGAAATTGGAAGGCACATAACTAAGATTAGCCAAAATCTATCTAAATGGGCTACGATGTGAGAATAAAGGGTTATAGATAACTCTACCGGTTCTGCATGGAAAAGATACACCACCACCATGCACAGCCACAAGCACCAGTATGTGTAAACTTCTTAGAAACTTCTAGTGAGTTTTTCCTACTTTATTGATTACAATTTCATATTCACACAAACAATATTTTGGAGCTCTTAATATTATGAAATAGGGATTTAAGGACGCTGTTACATTTTAATATAATATAATAATATTTTTTTAAGTACATAAAAGTTTTGTAGTACATGAGGGACTTACAAAGTATACATAAATAATTACATGTTGTAGGTACAATCAATGGCTGGGTGAACCGCTGCTCTCCTAGCTAAATTGCTGAGCAATCTGTATTTAGGAGAGACAGTTTCGACTCCCTATTTGAGTATCACAATAATCATGTATATTACTTTTGGCGCTTAAAATTTAATATAAAGTAAAACACAAGACCAAAAATCATAGTTTTAAAATTTAAATTAAATAAAACAAACTAAGACGGCGAGTGGTGAGACGAGTGAGTGAGTGTGTGCATGTGTATTAGTATGAGTGTGTTAATGTGTGTGTGTGAATTTGTAGATAAGGAAAATAGGGCTACTTTCAGGTAGGTGTTACTAAGTATTTTTCGGTCTCGTCGTAGGTTTTATTCAGGAGGAATTCACGGAGGGCAAGTTTGCATTTGCTGTGTGGTAAATGATATATATAAATAGACGCATTAATTTTATTGTACAAACAAGGGCCAAGATAGTAGAAAAATCGCTTTGTGTATTCAAACTGAGTTTGAGGAACAGTACAAATTATATCTTTCCGTCGTTTGGTAATATTAACAAAAGGGGTTTTTAAATGTTGCAGAAGAATGGTTTGCAGAATGAAATGTTGCCTTATGTTGAGGACCCTACAATTTTTGTAAAGTTCTGAGGTTGGAAACAGAATAGGTCGAAATGTTGCCACTTTCAGTATAGCTCTGTGAGACACTTCCAAAGGTTTAAGGGCAGTTTTTGTGGCGCCACCCCAGCAACTAATACAATAAATGATTATGGATTGACATAAGGCATAATATACGTTGCGAATAACAGACTGTTTGGCAGTGGCGTGCAGTGGTTCTCCGCGGAAGGCAGGCCAGCCACGCTAAGATGACCCTCAAAGTACTCACATCTATTGATATATTCACTTATGAGAAACAACGCCATCTAGCTTAAATATCAGGAATTTCAATGGAATTCTGTCAATACAAGAACGAAGGATGTCGCTCCGCTACAAAAAATTCTAAAAAATAAAACAGAGAGCGCTGTAAACAAAAAAAAGGTAGAGTTTTCTGACCGGAATATTTGAAAAACAAACCTTTAAAATAAGCCTATTAAAACCAAAGTTATAAATACAAGAACTCTGCATTAATCAAGGTTCAAATCACGATTTACTGACAATGCAAACAGAAGAAAGATTAATTTGAAATGACGATGAATTTTAGGTTAATTCTCGTAATTCGGGTACCTACACATCTTTCTTTGGACACAACTTGAATCTTATCATTAAACGATTGTGAATACTTACTGTTTTTAACTTTTAACATACACACTAAAAGCGCAAACTTCACAACAGAACACCATTTCTAAGTTAATAAACAAATACAACAAATAATATTTACACTACTATACGTTTCAAAACGAATTACAAACGTCAGATATTATAAAAATCAAAACACTGAAGATCGCGAAATAAATTTTGCTAGTCACATGAAACAAATATGGCTTCTAAGAAAAATACAATTGTTATTTTGTCGATAAAAAAACACTACCAAATATAATTGCATCACTGCATACCGTTTTAGCCGGATAATACTTTGTGGGGCAGCCAATCAGTGGCCAGCTAGCCAGCTACACTCGCAGGAGTTTACGCCCCTATTTACTATGTGTGCCGTTCATATACACGAAAATAACGATCAGTGTGCGTAAATTTATCAATGGAAATTAGGCCGGCTGCGGCCTTGCCTAAACGGCCGGGAGCGAACGTCGTAGTATTTATCAGTTACGTCACACGGCTGCGACAAGTTGCTATAAGTATTATAACAAGAGTTTTTTATTTTTTATTAATATAGTTATAATAAATGCATTTGTTGCGTTGTTGGTAGGAATGGTAGGGTAGGCTAGGCCTAATTGCCTCTATGGACGGCACGCCCCTGCTGTTTGGCGACTTGTCGAAGGGTTTTAAAAATATATATAAGTTTTCTGGCCCTGCCTGTTACCAAGTTAAAATGTGTTTTATAATTCAGGTATCGATCTAAAGTTATACCTAGGTACTTAATATTATCAACTGTGGTAATGGGTGAACATTGACATGACTGCAAATGTGTACCCTTACAGGAGTGAGCCTTTATAGCGATAGGAATATTAGGTTGTGAGGTCGGTGAGATAGAGAACGTCATCAATTTTGTCTTGGATGTGTTACGCGTTAGAGCGTGGGATCGAAGCCAGTTAAAGGCAGAATTAAAACCATTTTGAGCAATAATCTGAAGTTCTGACCACGATTTCGCGAAAAAGGTAAGAGCTGTATCATCAGCAAAAGACACAATTTTTGTATTTGTGATGTTGAGATTGCAGAGGTCATTTAAATAGATGAGAAACAGTGTAGGACCGAGTATACTGCCCTGCGGCACACCGTAACAAATGGGGAGCTCGTCGCTAAAGTGATCACCAATTTTCACCAATTGCAGTCTATTTGTCAGATAGCTTTTAAAAAGATCCAGCTGCAGTCCTCTGACACCTGCTCTTTCTAGTTTAAGTAAAAGGGTAGAAATGGGAACGGTGTCGAAGGCCTTAGCGAGATCAAGGAAAACCGTAAGCACTTTCTTGCGATTGTTGATTTTCTCTACTATGAAGTTCGTTAGTTCATGAACTGCATCACAGGTTGACTTGTTCTTCCGGAACCCAAATTGCTGAGAAGAAAATAAGCTATTCTTTTCGAAAAAATCTACCAATCTCTTATTGATTAGGCGCTCAAGAACCTTTGAAAGGGCGGGAAGTACCGCTATAGGGCGATAGTTATTGAAAGAGTTCCCATCGCCACCCTTAAATAGAGGGTGTATAATAGCCTTTTTCAAAGCAGACGGAAAGACAGCAGTCTCAAAACAGAGGTTAAATATGTGGTTTAAGACTGGAGCCAGAACACTGCAGTATCTCTTAAGGACCACAGGAGAGATACCATCCCATCCAGTGGCTGCAGAGGATCTAAGGGACTCAATTGCAGATTTAACCTCATCAATATCCGTGTGATCCAAAACAATTAATGATGATGGAGAGAAGTTAGTATGGGAGCAAGGTAAGATAGGTGAAGTGCGGTCGTTGACAATATTATCAAGTTTTTTACCCATGTCAGCAAAGAACTTGTTAAGATCATTGCAAGACTGTGAAGGATTGCCAGAGTGTGAAAGTAGTTGTGTAGATGCATATTGTTGTTTTTGTGTGTTTGTGATTCGTTTTATGGTTTCCCAAAGAACCTTTGAATTATTTCCAGCTTTATCAAGCTCTTGGGTGTCGAATTGTCTTTTGACTTTTTTAATATTTTATTGCAGAAGTTTCTGTATCGCTTGTAAGAAATTTCAAGCGTGATATTATTAGGCGATTGTTTTAGTCTTTTGTGTAGTTGGTCTCTATGTCTCATACACCGCAGCAAACCCGGAGTGAGCCAAGGTTTGAGGATCTTCTTGTTAGATGGTACCTTTTTGGTGGAAGAGTTCTCCGAATTTTCGACGAACTCAAATTTGTGCACCTAAAGTCGCACGCAATAACATCACGCTTACGCACACATTGAACCACTCTGAGCGCTCGATTTTATACTTCACTAATATAATCTTGGTCCTTGATATTATTTATTTTATTTTATTGAAATTGATTCCGGAAGATTACTTGGACCTTTGAAAATGCATTTGGTAACTGTTAGTACCGTCGCGTCGTCATGATAAGCAGGTTAGTATTTTCAACCAACTTCAACAATAGAAGGTGCTCGACCCGTAAGTATCCGTGATTACTCTCAAAAACTGCTGATCCAATATTCATCGGGCTTTCGTTTACAAATGCAAATGTTTTCAGGGAATGTTTTTATTGTATAATGTATTATGATCTGAGATGATTTTCCGAGATAGGCAATGGAAATGGCACTCTTCAATAACAATCAGCAAATGACTCGCAATCGCTGTGATCGTCTATCTTACTAATATTATAAATGCGAAAGTTTTTGAGGATGGATGGATGGATGACTGATTGTTACTATTTCACGCCAAAAACTACCAAACGGATTTGGATGAAATTTGGTACACAGTTTACAACCTGGATCACATTTAGGATACTTTTATCCCGGTATCACGTTCCCGTGGGATAATAATCGAGCATCACGCAGGCATAAGCTCGTATACAGGGTGGAAGGGACACTGACTCGAAAACGGCTACCACGTATTCAGTACGACATTCTGAACCCCCCATTTTTTTAAATTACCGACTAAAAATTTCTCTGATGATGTACTGAATCCACTCTGAGAACACATTGATGCTCTGGGCTTGTACATCCACTATTATACAAATTTTGGCAATAGGACGAGATGTCTGCCTGTGCATGGAATAAGCTGATCACAAGTAAAGGTATGATTCCGAACCACGCTGCACGTAGCAGTGCTGTCGCGGCACTACTGGTCCCCATTCAATCTAGGCATATTCCGACCTAGGCAGCAATTGCTACCGCGACATTGCTGCCTCGCTCGGAATATAATCTCATATAAGCTTATAGAGATTGTATGGGGGCCAGTAGTGCCGCAACAGCACTGCTGCGGCAGCATTGCTGCGTGCAGCGTGGTTCGGAATCATAACCTAAGTATGTTTTCAATTTTAGCAAATGAGGATTGCTGTTGTTAAAAACATGAGCACATGGAATTCAGATATCAGCAAAACACAATTCTTATATCTTACAGCATGTCTCTGCTAAGTACCACTCACCTGATCAGCGTCCAGTATATGGAATGCCGGCGACTCAGCACCATCCACATCATAGGTCACGTAAATCACTCTCTCTTCCAACTCGTCTTCCGTCGCCTCTTGTAACAGCTTGACGGGCGAGGTCTCAGGGAGGGAAACTGTCTGTTCCTCCAGCTGTATGAGCGTAGATTCTGGCTGTTCCATCTTCAGAGGTATCGGCACAGGTATTTGCTGTTGGTTCGCGTTAGCCAGTAAGCTGATCTGTTTGTGGACTTGCTGTAAGGGAGGAAAATATTGTTACTAGTGGCCGCCCGGTGGCAGAAATTTTACCGTTTTTTTTTTTACTTTTCAACACAATAATAGAACCCCTAGAATTTTTTTTTTATTATTAGATTATTTTTAAAAAGAAAAAACAGCTTTTCCGTATATTTTATTTAGAAGTTGCAATGTAATTGTGCATAAATCTGACGGATCTTACATGAAGTTCAATGCAACTTGTGATTTTTCAAGAAAGTTGTATGTAGAATAGAATAAACATTTATTCGCTAATGGACAGCAGCAACACAATAGAGCAGCACATACATATTACTAACAAACAGCTTAAAAATTAATTAAAACAGCTCAACTGCGCTGAGCATGCCCATACACACGGGTGAGGGTAGTAGGTAGTAAATAAATAACGTTATTCTATTAAATGGGCATTTCTAAGTGTGTAATAAATAAATAATATACAATAAATCATTTTGTCACAGAGGCTAACATAATTATATTAGTAACAATAGAACACGAAAATACCTGCCAAATAAATAAGTACTTATCCGAAAACGAAACACAGTTGATTGACATGACGCACTTCGGGCCGGCCGATGCCGCATCGACCTATGCATTTTTAAATTGCAATACCGCCATGTCATTTAGTGAGAGTGAGACTACTGCCTAGTTAATAGGTATTATTTTATTGAGCTAAATAAAACAAAAAAAATACTTCCGAGAAAGTGTACAGTGCCCGTAGACTAATAATGCTGCGAGCATTGAGTTCAAAAACAAAATTAGTTATATATGTACATTTTCAACATGATATGTACACACGGCTACACATCAAGCTAATACTGGAAATGTATTTCCAGTATACGCTGACCTCGCATTGTACGGAAATCCTATACAATGCGAGATCAGCATAAACTGGAAATGTATAGCTTGATGTGTAGCCGTGTGTACTAAAAAAGTAAAAAAAATACTATAATCTTATTTGAAACTATCTGTTGCCCGCGACCTTCGTTCGCGTGAAATTATTATAAAAAAAAATACTACAATCTTATTTGAAACTATCTGTTGCCCGCGACCTTCGTTCGCGTGAAATTATTTAAAAAAAAAATCTCCTTTTGAATCAGATTTTGTTAACAATATCAAGGGTTTTAATTTTATTGCACGGAAGCCTAATTATTTCTCTAAAAAATAATACAAGCCTATGTTAGACCTTATAACATTAACTATCTGCCAGTAAAAGTCTCGTCAAAATCGGTCAAGCCGTTTCGGAGATTAGTTAGCCGGAAAAAACAAACAGAAAGACAGACAAAAATCGAAAAAAAATGTTTTTGTTAAAAGTGCCGTTTATATTTTCTTATGCATTTAGTAAAAAGCTGTTATTTTGACATTACCAACCGACACTTCAATTTTATTTATTCGTCTAAAAGGCTGCCCTGTAAAGTTTACCATAAATGTCAGATCTTCCGTCACTGTTCTATGAATATGGCGATTTATCTAGTTACCATGGATGCAAATGAAACAAGAGTACAATTTTACCTTAATGTTACAATTTTATTTGCACAGTCAGTGTACAGTCCTTTCAGTTACCTCTGATTTTGCATAATTTCAAAACTACAGTGATTAACATTGAAATAAGGTTGCTGTAGGGAAAGGGAAACTGTGAAAAGATGTGTAAAAGATGTAAGTGGACGATGACATTTAGTACTTGTGTTGTAAATCATTATTGGTGGTGCACATACCTTCTTATGCTTATTAAGGTTGGAGCAGTCGGCGAAAGCGCGCGGACAGTGCGGGCAGCGGAAGGGGCGCTCGCCGGAGTGCTTGCGCAGGTGCTTCAGCAGCGGCCAGCGCTCCGCGAAGCTACGGCCGCACTCCCCGCAGCGGTGCAGGCGCCCGCCGCCCTCGCGCCGCACGTGCGCCGCCCACGAGCCGCGCGACACGAACCTGCGGCACGAGCCGGCTGTACAACGTGACCAGAGACTATATGAGCAGCGGCCAGCGCTCCGCCAAGCTGCGGCCGCACTCCCCGCAGCGGTGCAGGCGCCCGCCGCCCTCGCGCCGCACGTGCGCCGCCCACGAGCCGCGCGACACGAACCTGCGGCACGAGCCGGCTGTACAACGTGACCAGAGACTATATGAGCAGCGGCCAGCGCTCCGCCAAGCTGCGGCCGCACTCCCTCCCCACTCCACTCTCGCTATACGTTGTGACCAGACAACATAAACACCGAAATATTGCGATTCCCTCGACTATCTCGCAGCCCTTTTCTCACTAGATGACGTTTTGTTTGAATTTCGTGGCCGAGAACGAAACACCATATAAATTAATTATGAGCAGGAGAACAATATTGTGATGAGACATACCTCTTCCCACAATGTGCGCACGTGAACGGTCTATCTGAATTGTGCCGCCTCGCATGCAACCGATGCTGGCTGGACGTGGTGAACTTGCGCGGACACATGGTACACTGGAAGGGCTTCTCTCCAGTGTGGATGCGCTCGTGTTCCGACAGGTTGCCTTTCTGACTGAAGCTCTTGCCGCAAACGTTGCACGAGTACGGCTTTTGACCTGTAAGAAGAAAATAGAATTCTTACTCGCCTCTGAAATCGCTAAAGCGTCAAGTTATGGTCAATTTTAACAATTTAGTACTTTTTAAATCATTTTTTTATTTTGCATTAAGGAGTGATTTCTCTTACCAGTGTGCCACCTCATATGCAGCGTGAGACTAGTCTTGTGCGCGAACTTGTGCTTGCATATCTCACACGAGAACTTCTTGACGCCGGTGTGTAGCAGCGAGTGGTTCAGGAGGTTCGCCTTCGTCTTAAACGAGGCACTGCATAACTAAAAAGGTAAAGGTAAAGGTTAGGTTTTAAATAAATATTTTCTCATGCAGGTCTTTCCTTTGGATAGAGGCACTCCACGAAGGCAAAGATGTATGTGTCAGGCCCCTCTCAGAAAGAACTGCATGGTGCTCCGGAAAAAGGATTAAGAAGAATTCCCTGAAGTCAAAAATAAAAATATCTAAACTTTAGATCACAATAGCCTTTTTTTGTGTAGTTTTATCCGAGTTGGTATCTTACCTTACAATTATAAGGCCTGTCCTGTGAGTGCACCAGTTGATGTCGTTGCAGCAACTGTTTGTGTTTGAACGACTTGCCGCATTTGTTGCACACGTATCTCTGCCCCGCATGTTCCGCTTCTTTGTGGTATACCACTGATGACGGGTGGTTGAGGACCTGCAATGGAGGACAAAAATTACGTAAAGATAATGCTGACTGTTGAGTCGATATTAGAGATTTTTTGGGAGATGTGAAATGATTTTTTGAGAAATGAGTGCAAAGCAGAAGATTTTCTGATACCATTGAATATAACACTTTATTTACCGTTGCGTAACATGCAAAGTTGACTGAACCAGACAATAATCGGATTTTCGGTCGTCATCTAATAGTGACCAGTCGCGTGTTTCCTTGTACTTTGAGAACTAAAGCTTATTTTCAAAGCTTTAGTTTCTATGCAGAGACAGTAAACGGCAATGTTATAAAAATGATCAGCTCTGCTTACTCTTCAAAATAAATATTGGTGAATAAAAGCAGCTAAAGCCAATTTACTGTACCTTTCCACACAGATCACAAGCATAGCCCTTAGAATTGCCAGCGCGTCGTCGATGCGACACAGCGTGTAACGCGAGCGAGCGCGGGTACGCGAACCTCTGGCCGCACTCGCCGCACACGTATGGACGCTCGCCTAGATGCGTCGCCTGTAACATGAACCAAACAATAAAATTCATTTCCGTTGTTATTTAATTTGTGACAGTGGTATAGAAACTAGCGTTAATATGAACTTTTGCTTTTTTCTTGTAGAATGCTATTAGGTATAAAAAACATTGATGGGATTTTAAACTTTTTACACACACCCATCATTTTTTTAATTCACGAATCCAATTATTACAAGTTTCTTTAGGAAAGTCATATGACAGGTAAACGAGACCTTGAAGGACGCAGGTGACTAAATCGCCACCCTGTATGTGTATATCTATTTATTTAAATAATAGCTTTTATATAACTGTTTTATGGCTTTTGAAGTCAATGGAATACTATAATAAGTTATTAGTACAGTTTTCCGAGTTACATTCGGTCAGAATTACCTTGATATGCAAAGATTTGCTCTGTTTACTACTGAAAGTCTTGTCACAGTGATTGCACTTCAACCTCGGTTTTCCAGATGGAGTTGTTTCTACTAGTTCTACATCATCAGACTTCTCTGTCGCAATGGTATCTGTGTTCGAATCTGGAATAACAAAAATAGTAAACGTTTTTTTTTCAATAATGTTCAACGCGTCAATCATTACTATATGAGCCAAAAGATGTCCACAGCGGACATAGGCCTCTCCCAAGTGTCGCTATGTATACCAGATCTGTGCTTCTTGCATACAGCGACTACCTCAACCTTCACCTCGGCCTTCCAATAATGCATCTTTTTATATTTATATTATATATTTATTTATATATTTATGCTATAAAAATATTCTAGATACACTCACCAACAATTTTAACATCACTATCAACACTAGGACTAGAGGTAATCTCAACAGCTGGACCAGTCTTCAGAAACTCTGATGAGCCACTCACATCATTCTCAATAACTATTGGCTGAGGATTTAAATCCGGCAAAGAGGTTGTTATTGGCATAGGTAATATCACATTTTCAAGAATTTGTACAGTATCAGATTTCATTGTTTGCGATTGCGGGTCATCTGGTATTACTATTGTTTCAGTTCTTGCTTTGTCACTTTTCTGAAATGATAAATGTTTAGTAAATTAACTCAAGAGTTCGCGATACAACAACACACGAATGACGCAGAGGCACATGTTTGTCAATATTGTGAAATCAGTTTACTATGACAACTGAACTTTGTCAGATGAAGTGCAAAATGAGTCCTTTTTTTGTTACATGTTAAATGTTCTCAGCAATGCGTAGCACAAGGCCACAGGACAGGACAGGAGGGACAGGAGGGGACAGGGACTAATGCGCGCGTTCTTAACGACCCCGCGCGAGTGTTTGATGACAAATGAAATGTGAAACCATAGAAACACAATGACGTAAACAAAACATCATTACCGTCAGCCAGGTGTAAAGAAATAACCAATGCAAGTAAGTATCCATAATTATATAAATGATGTTTATTTTGCAAATAGGTTTTTTAAAAACACTTTTACACGTCTCTTTTTTAAACTAGATGGGGCCGGTGTTTCGTACCTGACTACTCTGAGAAGAAACAGCCGAAACAAACTCAGAGGTCATAGTCTCTTTTAAAGTCCAGACATAATCTTGGTTAACTCACATGAGGACTATGCAGATTAGTGTCTGAGATGGTCTCTTGAAGAAAGAACCACACAGATTTGAGTGGACCTGTCCAGTCAGTGCAAGCATTTGTCAGTTATCGTGTAGCTCGACTTATAACTCAAGGAGCTCAACGACACGACGAACAATACCAAAGAAAGGACATTTGGGTAGGTCGCTTATAGTGCTCAAACTGCCAGACAATAGTGGAAAAAGATACACATGGTCCTCACACTCACAATAATCAAATAAAATTAATACAAAATACTCTACAAAAGAAATGTCATTAAATGTGACCATTAACAATAAAAAATAAAAATAAAAGTAAAATACTTAGCAAAGTAAGTATTCATGTCAAATCATTAAATATAACAATAAGAAAAATATAAAACAAAATAATAATAAAAAAAAAATAATAATAATAAAATACTAAAAGTATTCATGTCAAATAAATTAAATGTCACAGTGTATATGAGAAAGGAATCAATAATAAACAAGCGAAGTCCGAAATTTCGACATTCACAGAGTAAATTTAATTGGAGCAGCTTAATCCCAAGCCTTTTTATCTTCGAGATAGTGATCTCTCTCTATAACAAGTATCACAAAGGTATGGCCATATTTAAGGATGTGGTTAGACTATCAAACTGAACGACTTTCTCCATCTTAATCGCGAAAAAATATTCAGCTAACCCAAACAATATTTCAATTTTACTCAACCCAAAATGTATGGCAGCTGATTTTTCCGCAATGTTGGTCCCATGGACAAAGTTGTGCAGTTTGTCCAAATCAATATGTAAACAAATAAGTAAGATGAACCAACCTTAGCCCTAACTCTCTCAACATTCTTCTTGCACGGTATAATATTCTGTCCAGTATGTCCGAGTTCCTTCTGGTGGTTGTTGAAGTGTAGCCGAGTGGTGAATGTCTCGGAGCACTGGCCGCACTGGTACAGCACTGGGCCATGTTGGGCCACGTGCGACATGTATCGGCCAGTGCAGGTGAACTCCATACCGCATATCGCGCATTCTTTGCGGGTTGGCGTCATAGGGCCTGGAATTTTGTGGAGACAAATTATATGAAACAATTTATTGTTCTAGGCAAATGTGCGTTTTTCGCTAGACTGCTCCACTTAATAGTCTTAAATTTCAAAACCTAATTTAATAGGTCTCCTGCAATACCTGTCTTTCTTTCTATTTTTAAGCAGGAAATACTATCTTACCTTTAGGCCTTCCACGGCCCTTGCCCTTGACAACAACAACAAGTTCACCGGACTCCTCCAGGTGACCAATAACTTCCGGTTCTTTAGGGGCAGGTGGCTTTATGTCTATGTGCTGTTCTATCTTCAAGTCAGCTTCACTGTCGTCTCCATCTGTTACTCCTTCTTCTTTGAATATCCGCTCAAGCTCTTTACCCTAGAAGGCACAGATAGATTTGTTGTTAACTTTAATTTAGTTTGTATCCATAAGAACTTGGGGTTTGAATTCAAACATGCATCTTTCCAAAAAGAACGGAAAGTGAAATATTCAGATATTTAAAAACAATTGGAAGCCCATAAAGCAAGCAGACTGCTCAGAAACCCTAACATCAAGTAGAGTAGAGTCTAGTCTAGTCAGAGAAAGTTTGGGCAAGCAAAGATTTTAGGCTTAAATGAAAGTACCACCACTACTTCTTCCAATAGTTACACTCCAATTATACATTTGTATTAGTACCTATATTTATTTATAATTACAATAACAGGCAAGTAAAATTATTTAATTTGCCAATTGTCTTCATTAATTGCTACTATGAGTCAATACAATAGTATTCAAGATATAAACATCTTTTGTTTTCACATACAAACCAAACTATTTTAAATAATAAAAGTACCTGGACTGCTTCTCTGAACCTTGTTGGAGTTTTCCTCCTCCGCTTCCCAGTTGGTTCATCTTCCCTAACTTGCTTTTTAACACGTTTTACTTCCTGTGCCTTTGAAGCAGCTTCCTTGGCTAACTCCTCGGGAGACTTAGGCTTTTTGGGAGGCCTGCCTCGCTTACGTTTTGGCTTTTCAAGACCAGCCACTTGTAAGGAAATTGGGTGTTCTACTTGGTATACTCCGTCGCCTGTATTAACTGGAATTTGTACAAAATTTGATCAGAACAGACTGCTTGATAGAAATGGTTGCTCAGCAGCTTGGAGTTGAAAGAATTAAGTTATGATTATTATTTTGTTACTATTTATAGAGTCTTGTATTTCACTCTTGTATTTGTGCTACTAGATTCCAGGGCAACTACTGTATTTTATCTTACCTTCATAAATTATCTTATCCGTTACAATTTCCTGCTCCGTAGGGGGATTTTGTAAAGTTCTCTTATATTCTTTTTCTCTGAGATGAAGTTCACGTATTACTTTCTGGAATAAAGAGGCGTTCTATGAGTAATGTTAATTTAAGCATCTCTCTACAAACAAAACAACAACAACATTCCCTTTCAGCTTACAGGGCTACATGACAGGGGTCAGGTCTTTAAATCCGCCCCTAAGGCTACCCACTGACCAAAAAGTGAATTAATTAAAGGCATTTTACTTACTTGTCCGTTTATAATCAGTGTCAGGAATTCTACGGTGGCTTCCAGCTGTATGGTGCATCCTGGACAAATGGTACGAGGCAGTTGCCCATCATCTGCAACCTACAATTACACATTTTACCATAACGGTTAGTATTATTTTTACAAGACGTAATATTTTTATTCGTAAATCTAAAGAAACTACAAAGAAAACAAACTTGGCGCGAGCTCTATTTCAGATTGAAATAATAATAAATCTGACATTTGACAAAATGAAAATGTCCTTCTTTATGTAAGAGTTTTAAACTCCATGATCTGAATTATGTAATTATTTTTTTATTGTGTCCTTCTCTGATATTCTTGTTTATTGTCGTATTAAATTACAGAAATAAGTTAGAAAATGTTAATTCGTACATATAGTCAGCCATTTTATTTTCATATTGATTGAAGTCAATACAAATCACAATAAATAAAAATAGTTTACCTTGATTGGCAAATATGTGTTAATTATTTCACTTAAGTTTTGACTATTTTCTTCACACGAATATAATAAGTTTCCATTATCATTTTCTTCTCCACATAATCGACAAACATTAGAATTGTAAAGAACTACTTCCATCTTTTCGTGGACTGAAAGCGCCACCTATATCCTGCACTGCTAAAACCAAAGCTAATGACGTTTACAATCCGTTTAGTTTTTTCACTGTGTTTGTGGAATTGCAGTCAACCTTTGCGACATTGTAAAAAAAAATATTTTCGAGAATAATTTAAGCAATTTATTATAATTGCTGAGTTTTGTTTCTAACAAAGATTTGTTTTTTTTTCTATCTCGAATTTTTATTAAGTAGTTACTTTTGTGCCAAACCAGTTTTCATCATGTAAGTAAATATTGGCAACACTAGGCACATCCGTCTTTTCTTTTTCAAGTCCTTTCCGGTAAAGTTCTTGGGGCAAGAAGCCGTTGTTTCGGTTTTTATTATTTTTAATCGCCTCTAATCCATCAAAATGAGGATCTATAAAGATATTATTACTGGTAATTAAGTTTATTGTGTTTCTCCTCTCAAGTATACGTGTATATTTCATTTATAATGTGTATCTTTGATAACAGTGATTTTGACACTTCGTCGAGCAGTGATGTGATGATGTCTCATCATCAATTTTTGCAAAATTTACTGCCACATCTACATTTTAGGGTTATGGGAAGGTGTGAACATGGATTTCATGTAATGATTTACTTATTTCAGGTGATGAGATGTTCTCAGACACTTACAAAATGAAACTGGTCGATGAAGTAATTTACGAAGTGACCGGCAGACTGGTATCGAGAGCACAGGGCGATATTAAAATCGAAGGCTTCAACCCCTCGGCTGAGGAAGCCGACGAAGGCACAGATTCTGCAGTCGAAAGTGGTGTTGACATAGTCCTGAACCACAGGCTTGTCGAAACATACGCTTTCGGTGACAAGAAATCCTACACATTATACCTCAAAGACTACATGAAAAAGTGAGTGTCTCAGTGATTATTGCTTCAAATTGTGATCAAGTGTCAATGGTGCATTCATTGATAAGTGCTACTGGTTTGAAGGCAAGTCTTTGTGGTTGGATGAAGGTGGTTATTGCAAACATGCTGGTTCATTGAAACTAGGTTCAAGGTGTGTCACTAGATTTTATAGTCAATTCATGTTGCTGTGGGGTAAAGCTATGTGCAGCCGGCCAATCATGTATTTGCTGCACACTGCACTGCCCTCATTGGTCAAATTTCCTCATACCTATCTATATATCAGAGCTTAGTCATGCCATATGTTATTTTTGCACTAATGAAAGTTCACTCATGAAATGCATTGTGAGTCATTTGATGATAAAAATGGTACACATTGTAACATCTGAAACTATGTATGATGTTAAATATGCACCTAAATAAGTACTCTTAGATTTCAGTTTAAACAAATCATCGAGTTCTTGTTTCTCTGTTTCAAAGTCAGATTGTTCTAGAAAGTATTGGCCTGTTTTATCATAAATGATGGTTATTCTAAACAATAATTCTATCTCAGAAGTATATTGTAAATAGATAAATATTCTGTACATGCAGACAGCATGTTATGTATGGCATGATCAATATTTATGTAATCATAAGTTTCTTATCTCTATTTTGGCATGTCTATGTTAATAGCATATCAGTGTAGGTTAAGTTCAAGATAATTCCAGCTGTTAGTGATTGCATTGGTTTTAATAGCACAAGGAATATGATTTATCTAAAGGAATATAACCTATTTGTTCAGTGTATTCTGACTTGGGTATAATCCAATCTAATTCTCATTATCAGATTGTATCTGCTAAGACATCGAGTTCTGATTATAATTCTGTATAAAATCATTGTTTGATAATTATGTATGTTGAATCAAAACTGTTCATAACTGTCATCTAGTATCAAAACCTCCAGATCCAGAAAGGGCAATTTTACTATAAATGACTTCTCGTCTCTGTCAAAGTTACAAGTGACATGTACCATTTTATACACTTTAGTAAATTTACTTTATTCGAATCTCCAACTCATTTAAGCTAAATTATGTGTCCATACTAACATCGACGACGCCATGACAGGTTAATATCCTGTGTTCTAATTGGTCTATTTGGATCTCTCATTGGTTAATTGGGTATAAATAAGCATCCAAATCTGAGATTTTAATACAGAATTTATGGCAAATTCACCAATGAAACTGAATGTAGCATTGGTTCATTGGGTATAAATATACATCTAAATCTGAGACTTTAATACAGAATTTGCCAGGTCATCAATGATGAATTTATCTTGTCAACTTGATTTTCTGCATTTTGTATTACATTTTCCTTGTATGTACAAATTGTTTACCTTGTGAGTGCATTAAAACTTGTTTTTGCTTCGTCCGTAGACACCATAATAATGACACGGCATAAATTGATAATGTATACAGTTTGCATTGCCACATTTATTGATTCGGCACTTATGAAATAACGCAGAGACTTATCTCAAACCACACCTTTATATCTTCCTTACTGTATGTTTTTAGTTCATGGTGCATCATCTAATACCACTGGTTGATCCTCAATGACTTCCTATGGAGCGATTGATGCCAAAGTAAATAACCTTTATGAAAAAACATTCATTCTGTAATGATTGTTCATGAAAGGGGGCTGACACTTAACTTATCCTATTATTCTGACCTTACAAAAGCTATCTGAGCTATTACAATGTAATATTGTATTAATTTACTCCTCTATTGATAATCTTACTTTGAGAAATAAAATGTTTAGTAAACATGGAGTGTACCTAACATGTCATTTTCTTTTATTCCAGATTAGTTGCACAATTGGAAGAGAAGGCACCTGACCAGGTCAACATTTTCAAGACTAACATGAACAAAGTCATGAAGGACATCCTCGGTAGATTTAAGGAGCTCCAGTTCTTCACTGGAGAGTCCATGGACTGCGATGGCATGGTCGCCATGATGGAGTACAGAGATATTGACGGCACACAAATCCCCATCATGATGTTCTTCAAACACGGTCTTGAAGAGGAGAAGTTTTAAGTGAAAAGCAAAAGTGAAAAGTACTCATACTCATAATATTCCACTTCTGACACAGGCGCCTAAAACTCATATCTTTTTTATTTATTTACAAAATCATGTCAATCTGCGCATCGGCTGAAACCGGCTTCTCCCATCACAAGGCTGAACAATTTTGTAATGTTAATAAATAAATGTTGCATACTATAAATAAATAAATAAATTAATGAACAATTGATTTATCTTTCCTTTTGTATTTCTGCAAGGTTAGTTTAGTTCTAATATGTTAGGCTTGGCCACATGGTTGAGGTCAATGTCCTCTGAGTCACATTGCTGAATTACGAGGTTGTTCAAGTTCACTGACCCTGGA
This sequence comes from Eugnorisma glareosa, assembly GCA_947578425.1. NCBI lineage: Eukaryota > Metazoa > Arthropoda > Insecta > Lepidoptera > Noctuidae > Eugnorisma > Eugnorisma glareosa. The sequence goes on from OX387964.1 coordinate 19,094,366, forward strand.
CATATTGAACTTTATAATTGTCGAAATCGATATGGCTGTGGACTTGCTGGCATGTGTTTCATTTTGTTACGGCGCTCTCTCATCGGAAACATTCGCCTATAGAGCATCAGATCCAATAATATATGATGCTCTGTGCATCACATACAGGTGAATTTTTCAAATAGGCGTGTATGGTCAAATTCGAAACAATGAGGAATAGAGAAAAATACTCAAAGGCGTCTCGAGCCCAATTTTGATGAAAACTAAAACTGGGTCATTAGATTTAAAAATAAATAAATACTGTATTATTACACTATTTGATAGTGTCGTTAATAAGGATCAAATTCTGGGAAATAATGACATACGGTACCTGGAAAACTCAACCTGTGTAATTGCATTCGCCTGTAATGTTCAGATCCACTTGTATCTGTTCTGAATCGAATCTTGGATTGTAAAATTTTACACGCGAATGCTTCCGAGTAAGCGCCTTTTGCCTGTACCGTCCCGCTGTTGGGCAACAACCTCCCCGAGTTCCTTCAGATATTTACCCCGAACAAGTCGTGTGTGCGTCATCCCAGCAGCGAACTTTTTAATTATAAGTAGGTAATCGATTTTTAGTTCGACGTATCCTGTAAATAGACCTGATAATTTCAAACTAAGACGTCAACGGTTATTGGGATATTTTTTTCCAGTGGACTTAGCCAGTAAATAAAGAGCGTAACATAGATGCAACAAAACTTGTTAACAGTTGTACGGCGGTAAAAAGGTTAGGTTAGGGCGCCTCTTTGAAACACTAGGGCATTTTATATTGTATCTGTTTTTGCCCAAATGAGGCACTAATTCGTAACGGATTGGACGCTTACCATCTAGGAGATCCAGCAATTAGCCAAACTACTGAAGCGGAATCTGGAATATCTCCGGAACCCTGTGAGGTCCAAATATATTAATTATTTAGGTTAACGATGTCCATTTAGCCCGAGTTATTTAAGCTGCTCTTTATTTATCGGTTGAGTCTACGAGAAAAAAAAACCCGCTAGGGTACTTAACGCTACCGCAGCGGAAACAGTTTTTAGCGAATATCCCAAAAACCGTTGGACATATTAGTTAGAAATTATCATGGCTATTTTACACTTAAAAGACACGACGTACCTACTAAAAATCTATTACTATCAAATAAAAAATCATCAATTTTTGGCTGGGATGATGCACGCAGCCTTCGCGGTACGCTGGCCACCTAGTACGTATTCACAATTGTTGACTTGGGGCAACGCAAATAGAAGACGGCGAGACGAAGGTACGGTACAGACACGGCGCAGATACGGTGCAGGCGCGACATCTGCGCAAACAGACGCGGGGACGATACGGCAAGTTAAGTCATTATAGAGCGTGATATTGACGGGATAAGACATGTATTCCTCTTCAGACGAAGATGAAGATGCACTGGCTTTGCTACAGATTATTAATTTACAGCAAAGACCAAGAAGGTATTGGATACATCCAGTGTGGAGAAATGCAGAAGAGCACAGGTACTATAAAATAATGGAAACATTATATGAATATCCTGATCGTTTTCGCACAGTTTATAAAATGTCACTGGAATGTTACCATATCGTATTGTCAAAAGTAAGAGAAGGACTTCGGAAGCAAGTTACAAATTGGAGAAAACCAATTAGCCCTGAAGAAAGACTACTGATAACTTTAAGGTAAGTGAAACTATTTTTTACAGATCAAACTTTTATTGACAAATCAAAAGATAATATTCATTGAAAATGTTTTTGGTTTAGCATCTTTGCTACAATTAGTATTTATAAATTGCTCTCAGTGTTACAGCTAATTTGAGTATCTGTCAAGCTGTCATCATGTGCTGTCCTTATCTCACAATACAGAATCAGCGCATGCGGACAGGGACAGCACATGACTACTCAAGCTAGCTGTCGCACTAAGAGCCATTTATAAATAAAGTTCAAGGCATTGGATAGTTCTCATTAAAATCACTTATTTCGTCTTCATGAGATTGGATAGATGTCTCTGGATTCGGGTGAGGTGTAGCTGGAGTTATTGGTGAAAATATTGGCAAACATAATGTAGTTGGAGTTGCCGGAGGTGCTAAGGATTGTGCTCTTTCATAAGCTCCCGGTGTCCGCGTTTGCTGATATTCTGAAATGCTGAGTTGATAATAAGCTTTCTCATCATAAGTTCGGTGTCTTGAAGGCCCAGCTATTTGTTCAATTACAGCCACTGCCGCCGGTGGTGCTGGATTTATATACTCTCCGGATATCAAAGTCAGCTGAGTTTCCGGATTTTTGTTAGCTGCTGCAGTATGTTTAGCTGTCTGCTGAGTCGAGGTAAACGAAGGTGCTGGACTTGTATTAGCTCTGGATGTAAGAGTCTGCTGGGTTGCACCTTCATTAGGATCATAATCTGTCTCTCGAGAAGGTGTTCGTGGATAATACGGCTGTGTCCTAGGATAACTAGGTACTGGGTCATTTAAAATTTGCTCTGATAAATTGAGAACGCCCATTTTAAATCTTCGTTTTTGGGCTGGTGTCATTGATTTCATATCTGGAAGCATGCTTTGAAAAAAAGCTAGATCGCTGTCTGTTTCAGGCTCAGCTCTATGTATGGTCTTCATTTGTAATGCTCTTTGACTGAAATATTCATGTGCTGATTTATTAACATCTTTTAAAGAGATTGCCCTAGATTTATTTAATAGTGGTAGCAGTGGCGGTGTTGGCGTGGATTGATTGGAGATGGAATCCGAATTTGTGTTTTCAGAAGCTAGTTGACCAGTAAACAGTGTCTCATCGACTTCTTCACTATCATTACCGTCTGTGCAATCATATTTGCTTAGATTGCTTTTGGTTGGTCGGGACTTCAAGTAATTGTCTAAAAAATGTAGATGTGGTGAAAGGTAAAAGTACTCTTTAATCGTCTTTGCACCTGATCCAGATGGCAAATCTAGCCTTTTCTTGTTTTTGCTGTAACTACATCGAATATTCTTCCACCGTTCTTTACATTCTTGGGCTGAAAAATATTTAAGGAGATTAGTTACAATGTGTGTTTAGATTGAGGTGCCACTTTTCGCATCGTAAAGTGGCTAATGAAGTTATTTAGTAGTAGTTTAGAAAATTTTGTAGAACGGATATTGGATTTTGTATTAGAATACTTCAAAAGTTAAATGAATATAAAGGTGGCACCTCAATCTGTTTGGATTGAGGTACCACTCAGAACTGGGAATATTATGGATGAGTTTTCATCAAAATTTCGTAGTACTCCAGAATTCTGGAGTACTACAAAATAATACAAAATTTTGATAAAATTTCATCCATAATTTTCCCAGTTCTGAGTGGCACCTCAATGCAAACAGTTAGATTGAGGTGCCACCTTTATATTCATTTAACTTTTGAAGTATTCTAATACAAAATCCAATATCCGTTCTACAAAATTTTCTAAACTACTACTAAATAACTCCATTAGCCACTTTACGATGCGAAAAGTGGCACCTCAATCTAAACACACAAATGTTACATACTTATTGCTATTTTATTTTTGTTACAGATACTACTCAGATGGCTGTTCGTTTACATCACTTTCTGGATATGTATTGAGAGGAGGCAGTACCGTCCGGCAAATTGTGCATGAAACCTCTAGCGTTTTGTGGGAATGCCTACAGCCGGAATATATGCCTGTACCTACACGACAAAAATGGGTAGAAGTTGCTGAACGGTTTTACACTCTCTGGAATTTACCGAATTGTGTTGGGAGTTTAGATGGAAAGCATATTAGAATTACAGCGCCCATCAACTCGGGTTCGACTTTCATAAATTATAAGGGATATTTCTCTATTGTATTGTTAGCAGTTGTAGATGCAGATGGTTTCTTTTTAACTATAGATGTTGGTGAATACGGCCGAAATAGTGATGGGCGAGTATTACAAGTTAGCTCTTTTGGACAAGCTATGGATCTAGGCGATCTCGATTTACCGAACCCTACACCTTTGCCTGGAGAAACACAGAATGTGCCCTTTTATTTTGTGGCAGATGAAGCTTTTCCACTAAAAAGAAATATTATGAGACCATATGGTCGAAATCAATTGACTAATGAGAGAAGAGCTTATAATAACAGGTTGTCAAGGGCACGTAAGTCAGTAGAATGTGCCTATGGTATGTTAGCGTCAAAGTTTGGTGGACTTTACACGCCTATTTGCTGCAAACCAGAATATGTTGATAATATTATAAAAGCAATGTGTGTGTTGCATAACGTAATTCGCACATGTGATGGTAAAAAATCAAATCCACGGTTTAGAAATAATTTGATAGGAGCAAACATTAACATGCGATTAATGGGAGAAAATCCCTACCATATCAGGGAATATCTTACAACATATCTAACACAACGATCTCCGATTCCGTTTCAGACTAGACATAATGTTTAAAATTTAAATAAAATACATACCTGTTGCACCGACTTTTATTGCTATTTCTTGCCATATTTTGTCTTGCACATTTCTGTTACTGTACCCTGTCTTAGTGTAGTCATAGATATTCGGGTATTGCTCAATTAACTCGCAAAACTCAATATTAAACTCAATATCGTCACGCATCCTGTATACGAAGCGACGTGCGTCTTGCGTTATCTTTTGTTCGTGACTGAAGGCGGCAAGCGGACGGCGCAGGCACGCCGCTCCTCGCCCCCCGCCACGTCGCCAGCAGATGTAGGCGCAAGCGGCGTCTCGCATTATATACAGTATGAACAAAGATACGTAGCGATATATTTTAAACTGTTCAAATTTTCGTCCATATGGATATTTAAAGGCTGATTTACATTGATACAGTAGCTGGCGCCAGCTACTGTATCAATGTAAATCAGCCTTAATCCATGATTTTAATGAAAATCCGATGTAATTTAACTTATTATGATTTGATTTATGTATTTCGATGTTATTCGTATTTTAAAGTAGTTAAATAGCAAACATAGCGGTTACATATTGCAAACATAAGTACAGTCGACAGCACATCAAGCTATACAGTTTGACCTTGAGCACGCCTTTATTGCACTTGTAATAGTGGCGGCTTTCGTAGCGCAATGTTACACTTGATGTGCTCTCGACTGTACATAGGAATTATAATGATACAAAAGGAGGGAATTAGTATTCGAAAAAAAACCGAAAGGAGGTGTATTAAATGTTATTTCCACTAAATAGCACCTTGTATAATAATACTCTGTGCCGTACCGTCCCCGCGTCTGTTTGCGCAGATATCGCGCCTGCACCGTATCTGCGCCGTGTCTGTACCGTACCTTCGTCTCGCCGTCTTCTATTTGCGTTGCCCCACCAACATCAAGTTATTTCAATTCCAATGTAACGGGCGCCAACTTAGCCCTCCTATCAAGCGCCAAGACAACCATGTAGTACTAGACGCGACATTTGCTGTAAAAGCGCCATCTACATTTAAATGTGTGATGATAAGTAAGTAGTGTGCAAAGAATATTTTGACTCGTATACAGATGGCGCTGTTAACAAATAGAGCACTACTTTTTGACCGCAATGCTACCAGTCTGTTTGACCGTTCTGCTAGCAGTCTAGCATCGATCCCATGACCAAAGAAAGAGCTTTCTTTTAGTGAACGATTCTTAAATCTATCTCATGTAATAGTTACATTAATTATTAATTAACTCATACCATGAGTGTGCTCATGAGCGGCTGAGCGACCACTTTCTACACCTCTTGGGAATCGAACCCAGGAACTTATTGCGTTGTCTTGTTCTCACGACCCTATTGGCTTACTTAGGATCTGGGCATAAGGCCGGGTTTATTTATATTCAGTCTTGGTCTAGTTTAAAGGTTGCCAATAAATAAAACACAATTAAATTTGAGGTATGTTATATTTATCGAGTTTGTATGTAGGTAATAACTACAATAAAGTACAGAAATGACCGATGATTTCTATTACAATGTCGTGAGTACTCTAATCACAATGTTTTCATATGTATTCATCATTTTTCTTGTATACTTTTTTAGGCATTCACTAGGCACTAACACATGCCTTAATTGCTTAGTCTTTAATTTCTCCATATTTACAATAACTCAATAACACCAAAATTCAGGTAAGTATGTCGTGTGGGTATATAAAACTGGAGTAAAAAACGACCATAATCCAAGAAGACACAAAAATGGCACTAAGAAGGTATCTAGCGACTTAATTAACCTCGTTTATTATAAAAGCTTGCTCTTATCACAATTCTAAAATGTTACAGTTCCGTAACTTGTAGCATTATAACTGACGCTTTTATAATATTTTATCATAACTTTAAATATTAAACGTTTTCTACAAAATAAAAGTGATTATCAAATACCTATTTTATATTACCATCATGCCTTATTGGAATATGGCAAGAACATTTCGAGTTAAAATCATAAAAAAGAAAAAAATACAAAAAAATATTCAGTTATCGACGAGTTACCATCAGAGGCACTGAGGCACATTATTGTAAATGGTGTGATCTGTTCAGAAAATTAATAATTCTGGGTGTTGCCATTCAAAAAGTGGGTATAATACTAATTAGTTTATCAGATTGCTTTTTAAATTGGTTCCTATACCTATAGCCTAGTTATTCGTATGAATTGGGCATGTTAATAGAGCGATACCTACTAGTAACTGATTGCAATTAAACTAATTAGGTAATACGAGCTAAGTTAATTTGTATGCCTCGTGCCAGTAATTGAGAACCTATCAGTTGATTATTGCCTTTAATTATTTGTAGTTCCTGAATAGATCACACAACATTTATATCATGGGACATTTAAACAAATAGATAACAAAAAGATAATAATTAACATAGAGGTACATTTTAATGACAATAATAAGACATCGTGTTTCTTCATTTACTTCAATCTTAATAAATTATTACATACAATATTAGGATTGAGCATAAAAGTGTTCGAAGATGTGTTCTTATTAGAAATAATGGGTGCGTTCGTTCTTACACAATAAGATTGTAGTGTAAGTAGGTATTTAATTATAGGTAGGTAGTGACAGACATAAGAAATCTCGTAATTAGGATATCAGTCATTATAGCAAACAATACAATATCCCGAAATAATTTTATGATAATTTTTAGAAGAACAAGATTGTTTTAAATTTTTATAAATATCTCAATATAGTATAAATATATTTACATTCATTAATTCTAATATTTTTCATATTGGTGTCTTATTTAACGCACACTTACTTTATTCATTTATAAATAAAATATTAGACATTAAAAAGATATCATATGGAATGGTTTTTTGTACAAAATCAAATACAAAATCCACCGCACTGGTAGAAAAAATTACAAATCACAATGTTTTATGATGTACATCATAGAGGGGCACCCCGGCGGGCCCGACTCGGGCTCTGCCCCCCTGCTCGCTGCGACTAGTCTGTACATTGTACCGTTGTCTCGTGCGAAGTCTCACTTGCACACGCTCCGAGCCCCCATCGTCCCATTGAAAAATAGATCCATCACTACTTAAATTTATAATTTACAAATAAGGTACTCTTTTAAAACGAATACGATACAGGATAGTCCTCACTGGTCGAACGTACACCGGACCCGAAATACTAAAGTCACTAACCGCTCTAGAGCACTACGTCCGTCACGAGTCACGACTGACTCCGTCCATAGAAAACTTAATGGAATGAAGATTTATTGCTAGAATTACAAGATCACAAACGATTGAGAGAGTTCACACGCGCGACTCAACAGTTGAAGGTGTTGGAGTGTGCGCAGGCGCGCGGGTACTCGTCCAGCGGCCGGCCGTAGCCCTCCGGGATGATGGAGTACTCGGGCTCGCTGTACTCCGCGCGCTCGCGCTCGTACTCGCGGTCGTTGCGCGGGAAACCAATGATGGTCTCCGAGTTGCGCATGTAGCCGTTCTCCTGCTTCCTCGAGTAGCGCGTGTCGAGGTTGCGCTGGAAGTTCTCCGGGTGGCACACCACACCGTTGCGGTTTTTCTTTTTATCTGGTAGTGAGCGTAAAGAGCCATTGTTGAGGTGATGAGCCGGTGCGCCATTATTGAGCGTGAGCGGCTGGTGCGGACGCGTGTCGCCGCCAATGTACGTGAAGCCGTTGGCGGGCAGCGTGCCGCCGCCCCCCGAGCGCTGCGGCCGCCGCGCAGAGCCCTGCTGGCCGCCTGACATGAAGAACACGCTCGGGGAGGCGTAAAGCTCTAGCTACAGTTCCGTTACAGGAATTGGCCTGAGGCCGGGTGTGTGCGGCGGGGCGGGGTACTGCGACGGGTGGATGCCGCGCACTATGCAGTCCTCCTCCGTGGAGATGGGCTTATGGTACTCGAGGTTCTTGCGTCCCTTGTTCCACTTGTAGTCTTTCAGCTTCTCTTGCATGCTCTTGCGGTACCTATATAGTATTAACACTAATGTTGCGATGCTGGCCACGCATGCAACTACTACGATACAAATTATGGTCTGCTGTCGTGTATCGTGGAGGACACAGCCCAGGTCTTCGGCGTTCAGGTTTCTTAGAGGTTTGTCTTTCAAGTGCTCGGGGCTGGCGCAGTGTAGTTGTGTGAAGTTACTCTTATCGTACATCAGCTGCTGGAGCCATAACAGATGACAGTCACAGAAGATCGGGTTATCGGTAAGATCTAGCTGCTTTAACTCCTTTCCAATGAACACTGTTTCACTTATTGTTACAATGGCGTTATCTCTCAGAGAAACATGCTTCAATTTCGGTAAGCCCAACAGTGTGCAGTCTTCTATGATTGCCAATTTCTTGTTGTTTGCCAAAACAATAGTTTCCAAATTGATGTTATCTTCGAACGCTCCTTTCTCGATTCTCTCGAGTTGGGTAGCGCCAGTGATGTCTAGAAATTTGAGATTTTTCAAGCCCTTGAATGAATGGCTCTCCAGTGTCAGGAATTCATTTTGTCCGATGTACAAATCTTCTAATCTGGTAAGACCAGACAGCTGGAGTGTGGGCACTGTGAGTAGTCTATTTCCAAAGAGATTGAGACTTCTTAATCCTGGAAGACCTCTGAATGCAAATTCACTAATATTGGAGAGTCCTGCTCCGTTGAGATCTAATACCGTCAGTCTATTGAGACCGGCAAAGGCATCGTCTGGCAAGAAGGAAAACGCGTTCAAACCTACGTGTAGCTCTGCCAGACTTCCTAAGAGACTGAAGGAAGTAGTCGGCACTGAACTTAGTTGATTATCATCCAAATACAAGATTCTCAGAGCTGATAAGCCAGCAAAAGCTCTGGGCTCGATCCTTGATATTCTATTCTGACCCAAGTTCAGTTCTTCTAATCTTGGTAAGGTGGTGAAAACTCCGTTCGTCAGTTCCTCCAAGAAGTTTCGTTTTAAATTCAAAACTGTTAGTTGATTAAGTCCTTGGAAAGTTGTGTTTGTCACTGAGGATAGCTTATTATGATTAAGATGTAGTTCTTGTAGTTTGCGTTGATATGCGAAACTTTTCGTCGGTATGTTGACAAGGTGGTTCTGGGAAAGGTCTAGGTGTTGCAGCTCGGCGTAGAACTGCATCGAGCTGTCGATGGTCTTGATCTTGTTGTTGCGGATAATGAGCCGCTGTATGGAGGGATTCAGGGCGATGGGCAGGACGTCGAGCCGGCTCTCCTCACACACCACCACGAGGGTCTCGTCGTTGCAGTTGCAGCCGCCGGGGCAGTTCGCCAGCGCCGCTGCGCCGCTCCGCGATGCAAGAAGCTCCAGTGATATCAACAGCACCTGGAATTTAGAGAAGAATTACCATTATTGCACTGTTACAGTTTACGAACATACATAGGTATGTAGTTACAAGCTCCAAGTCAATGTACTCCCAAGTCCACAATTCGAATCCCTTATTTCAAAGGAGTTCCAGTAAACCCGAATTATCAATTGACATTAAACGGAAACTGAATATGCACACGGCCGCATCTAGGATTTCAATGAATATATTTCCTTAAAATCATAGTTGTATCACACCTATAAAAGCTCTAAACGTACGCCCGAATGCTATCTCAATTCCGGTAGCTACATTTCGTTAAGCGTGAACTGGACCGCAAACGTTAGGGCGGCCGTTTGTCCACCAACGTGTGAGTGAATCCGAATGATTTCAATTACTTTACCATCGGTGCTGGTAAGAAAAGCTCTTTGAAAATATAAGGTATGTTTTTAATACGCTCAAGTAGGTAGGTAGATTGATGGTCTTTCAGTAAAATGGAATCAATGTAAGGCGAGCGAGCTCCGAACCCGGCGCAAAAAAGAAAATAAGATGATATTGGAATGGGAATTTTGCGCAGTTTTAATTTATTAAAATGCGCTCCTCCGAGGCGCTCGGGCCAGCTTCTTTGCTTCAAAGACTAGCACTTTTATTACGTTTCCTCTTTCCAACAATTAGCAAGGAGATCCGAGTGTAGTCGAGATTCGACTTTAGAATTACAAAGTCGAGTTTAATTTTGTTACAACGAGATTGCTGATAGATGCAACGCCGACAATCTCCTTACAGTCCTTACTTTAAAAGACAAAGCTACCAGCAGTTTGTCGGCTAAGTGGGTTTATTAGCATTCTATGGAGGAGCGGCACAAGATGAAAACTCAATTGGACATCCAAGAAGGCATCGAGCAAGTTTCGAGTGTTTGCGTTGCTCCTCCGGGATCGGTTATTGCAGATGGCCGCGCGGACTTCAAGATTAACTTTTAGCACAACTTTATAGGGTCTGGTTTACGTGCAATATTGTTTGTTAACGGTATACATAGACGTATGTAGATATGATCCGCAAAAACAATTTGGCGGATGCAGTGTCCTGTGTGTCTGAAAAAACTGTGCCTATTGTGTAGTGTTTTTGTCCAAAAATTTCCGGCGGCATATGTATGGAAGTTTTATCCGTACAACGGATTTCGGTGTGTCCGGTAGCGTCCGCAGCGTTTTGCATTCCATTTGCGCATCCTGCGTGCCGTCCTATTTATAGGGTCGGCGGTTGTGCCGATACAAATCAGGAATCAAAATACGATATGCGGAGGTGATTCGCAAACAGTGTCGGCTGTTTTGCTCGTTTGGGTCCGTGTGCGAGTGAAATTTCCGCTAAAATCCAATAAACCCGTGCTCCAACGTGTTGTGTTTTGAACCGTTTTTCACTATGCCTTGCATACGCCGGAAATTTGAATTTTTTGCAGACAGCGACGTATAATGATACCTTTTAATGGTTTCGGCTTTGTCTTACCTATGTTTTGCCGTTCCAGTTTGGTTCACAATAGTTATTTTAAGAACAATGTTAGCTCGGGGATTAAAGTTAAACAGTTTCTTAAGCTTTATAAAATGTCTTTCTTCGTAGGTTCTCGGGGACGCTTTGACCTGCTTTCAAGACTTGTTCAGCTACAAGTTGCGCGCGGCAAATAGGCATCTAATTGCCTCCATCTTTTTTTTATTTTAGTCCCGATTTTTAGTAACGTATTATGTAATGGAAAAACCTTGATTTGGATACCCTGTACATTCTACAGAAATTAGTGCAAACGAATGTCTAGTCATTTCACAGGTAACTAATGTCTGCCTGTAAATTTTCTCCCCACCAAAACATATGTGAAAAAACCTCTCTTTGTATAGCCACCATTTCCCTTCATGTAGTTACAAATTATTTCAGCCGGTGTACACTGAAAGGGTGTAGCAGGAAGGCGCATAAAAACGCGTCGCGTCGAGTGGCGGCCGCGATAGCTATGCAAATCGCATAATTGTGGCGGCCACCCGTTGATGGAAAAATTGCGGCCAAGTGTGCGCCCGCGCGGAATGGCGGGCCCGTAGGTAGACCTGCAGTTGTGTGCTAACGGGTTTAATTATGGAGTGGTGTAGATTGGTAGGTGTGTTTATGGATGGTATTTTTTTGTGAGAGAATTTTTAGTTTCTGGAAAAATGTATTTGAAAAAACGTACTAAATATAAGGTCCCATTAAAATAGATAGACAAATTTTAACACAGCGTTCAGTACGTCTAACCAAAGATATCCAAGCAAAAAAAACACTGATTAAAGTGATTTTAATTTGATTTATTGGATGTGTTTATTCTAGAGTGCCGCTGGCAATTTTTTATTTTAGATCAAAATAAAATCACTTTAATCAGTGTTTTTTTTGCTTGGATATCATTGGTTAGACGTACTGAATGCTGTGTTAAAATTTGTCCATCTATTTTAATGGGATCTTATATACGTCCGCACCCGAGTAGTGACTAGAACGAGTAACAAACCAAAACTAGATTTCTTGCCGAAGCGGTAATCGGTATGAACATTCAGCGACAAACAATCACTTCCTCGTCAGTGCAGGGGACAGGAAATATATTATTGATAAAAATCTGTATAATAAGCCTCTATTCCAATTTCAAAATCTCAAGCAACAACGTGTTCCCGTCTTCAACATTTTATCTATTTCAAAACTCTCAACAACTGGCACACCGCCCGACCTTGCATCGCAGACGGCCAGTTTAGTAAACAATACCCCATAACATTCTATTACTTAATAAAAGTAGCGAGAAATAGGCTTTTCACCGCCCGTTCAGCGGCCCTCGGGCTATTAGCTAAACAGCTTAATCCTGCGCATCCGTGGCCGACTCACTAATAGATCCGCAACAATTTGAGAGCAATAACATATGCCGTTTAAAATGCTAATGTCCCAGTTTTAGTGTCGTCGTAGAAATGGGATTCCGTATCGGTATCGGCTTTAGTTTCGGGATTGTGGTTTCGAATGTTTAGTTCGGGTATTGAGTCAAACGGAACGGTATTGAGTTGGCTTAGAAATACGTTAAAATAAGTAATTAACAAATTAGTACACGATACTTAGCTATCTTTTATTTATTATACTTGCTTTATATTTGGAAAAAAATCTTAGTCTTATTCGACCACTGATCAAAATGGAAAAGCACTCCTTTGTAAATAAGAAGTACCTAAACTGTAATTGTCCAATTCGGTTGTAGCACAGCTTTATAACAAGTTTAAATTTTACCACAATAAATCAAACAGAGCAATTAACCTAAGACTAATTAATTTACCTCTAACGTTAATCTCTGACACATCGGCGGCACCTCAGTTCAAATTAGACTGACCTCCACCGATACCGAGACCCGATTCTTGACCCATCCTTTACACCAAGCTTTTACCGCCACCATTCTCACATTTATTAGTGAGGATCCCTAAAACAACCCTTTTGCGCTGTCCGTTATTCAAATTAGCGAGTTCTGAGGGTTTGTTGATTAAAAATGCGACTTATGAAGACGTAACGGCCTACGACTGAATATTAAATCGTGAATTTGGGTCGCGCCGGGAAATTGTATCTTGGAAAGATGGGTTGTAATTCTTATAAGGATATTTGGCTACTTCGCTCATGTATTTATTATTTTTTTTTCCACGTAAACCTACATGCACTTATGCAACGCTACGTCTGGTGCACGCCACCACATTTCTCATTTTCTATGGAGAAAAGCCGCCAAGAAACTTCAAGGTTACTCCTTTAAAACAATATTTGTTCATAGGTGACCCCCAATTTTGAGAGAACTACGTTTTTGGGTGTTAAAAAAAAGGATTACGTTGTCATCGCTCCATGAAGATCAGACCTATGTTCAGGAACGGTCTATGATAGACCGACTTCATGGATTAGATGGAGGGAATGTTCTGTAATCAAACGAACACACACACGAACGTTTGTCTTGTATTTTTTTTAAATATTTGACGATATTCCTATCTGAAGCTTAACACTATTGATTATTTTCTGTTTGTTAAAGGTTTATTTCAAAAGCAGTATAGCAGGAGATATCATCTCTAAATGTAAATGTAAATTGCAGTCTTGACTGAAAAGTTCTTCAAAGTTCAAAGTGAAAGTGAATTGGCACCTTTAAGAAAAACGTGCTTTATCTTGCACTAGCTTCGTTTATATCAGGCCAAGCTGTGATAGAAAGTATGTCTATCAAAATAAATGGCTAAAAGTTTTCATCCAGAGATTTGATTTGAGATTGAGTCGTAGTTTGATGGCATTTGATGTGCTATTTTGGTAATAAAGTAGGTATCTGTTGATTCTTTTGATCTTGTCTGTTTTACTAAAAAGCTCCACGAGCCGATGATTTTCCACCAGTAAAAATCACGAGCTTCCGTTTATTTCATCCTCTTTTTAGGAGACCACTTTCTTTTTCCACTTTTTTAAAAATATCCTGTAAAAATATTATGCTTCTAGACCTGGTTTAGGCTTTTCGTTGTCTGTCAGCAAATTTAAAATTTCACTCAAGTAGATCAACGTGCAAAGATTTCAAAATTCGAAAACTTGAAACCTTCCCTGGTGACAGAGAGGCAGAGGCACGCCAAAAGAATTCATTAGCAGCCCTCACCCACCTCCTTGATTACTTATAATTAAATTATGAATACTCCTTCATCAAAAACTTTACCTAAACTCAATTACTGGGCCCACAAAGCTTGTATACTCCTACATACATAAACTATGTCTCACATACACCGAACTGAGATAACTAAACCAATCATCTATTAATTAATATGGCGTGTACTCTATTGCTAACACAGGTGGTAATATGGTGGAACACGGTAATATTCTAGTTTATATGTGTATGTTTTATCATAGAAACCCACGCGACGGCAGCTAATATAGGAAGAGGAAAATAATTTATTAGATTTAGGCGAAATCATGAAACATAGTTGCATCGTATGGCAGTCCTCGATACTCAAGTTGCTCCTATAGCAATAACTGTTTGGAAACCATGGTCTAAGAATAGATCAGGGGCGTGCCTAGAGGCCAACAATACGGTAAGTCCATAAGGCAAGCAGACTATTCAGAATCCATAACACAATGATCATAAGCTAAGCTTTTAGGCTTGCATGAAAGTACTGCCACTATCTAAGATATGAAACAATCAGTCCTGTACCAGTTAATTTACCTCTGATATAAACCTTACGACAACGATAATAAAGGTCACACTACTGCAAAATCAGAGGGCAACAATAAAAGGCCAATAAGCAGATTTTATTTCTGAGGCAACAACAATGAATCACTGTCTTCACAGTGAAGAGGATACAGGCTCCACACAAGTAAGAAGTTTGGCTTGCAATTCATAAAACATTGTCCCATGATGTGTTGTAGTATGGCCGATTTGAAACTAAAACCCTGTACATGAACCCATTGGGTAGTAAATATAACAGAATATATTTGGGAGCTAAAGGCTTTATTACAAATGGTTTTAATCACAATGAAAACCAGTAATAGGATTTAATTTGATTGTAATATTGCTTGTGAGTAGAATTTGGTCGGATAAAACGTTACCTAAGGTCTTTAATATTAATAATTATTGGAATATTATTCGTTAATTGGTATTAGTTAGGTCTGAGTTGCGTGAGTAAACCTGGCAGTCTTTAAACTGACTCTTAGGAAGCAAGGAAAACCTGCTAGGATGGAAATTCTTCGCTGATTGCGTACTGAGCTGCTGGACTCTATTGAAGGCGCCTAACTCGTAGCGAATTTAGCTTGCCATCGACACCCTAAGATGAAGAAGTATATAAGTATGTATGTATATAAGTATGTCTAGTGTTAAGGCGAAATAAGGCTGATTTTAGCGCAACAATTTTTTTCACCATTTCGCTAGCTGCACAGAGCACGGTTTAATCGTATCTTTTTTTTTTGTATCTTCTGTCTCTTGTACAGTAGTCGCTTTTGACTACGAGTATTTGTATTAGTATGTTCTTAATCAGTTTTACGTCTGATTGTGTTTTTTTTTTTTAAATAGTAAGCAGTATTTTTTATATTTTGATTCAACAGTTTTCAGGGCCAATTGATTTTTTATCTACACCAATCCCCATAATTGTATTTTTACTGCATGTAGGGTCATCGTTTTTAAAGGTATTGCTGTATTGAGTAGACTGGCGTTCTGTCACATGCTATTGAGTTTAGTAATGTTGAAATCAAAAACGTATTGATGGCTGGACGTGGTTCAACCGGTGTACAGGCACTTAGAGTTATTATCGTCTGCTGGTTAAAACCAAACCCTGTTAGCGATACCTGCTCACTTATCCACTGTTACGTAAATCCGTGGCATTACAAAACCTCAGTGCAGTAACCAGATGTCACATTCAACAATAATTTCATTTCAAAAGTTCACTTCATTTCCAAAAGTTCCATTATATGAAATTCGAACAAGCGTTCCACAAAGAACGCATCGATACGTAAAATAAATAAACGGACGGCATCCCAAGCGAACAATCAATGGGTTCACGCGCTATTAGACATGCCACAGTTTTGCGAATATTTGCGTTTCGGCCGCGCAGAAATAACCAGCGACGGTTGACATTTGGGTACCTGTGGCCGTTTTCAAAGATGAGGGTCTAGTTGTGTTGGGCGTTTTAAACATTTTCAGTTGCGCTCGCTTCATTTGTCGCTCACAAACGGTCGGTAAATGAGTGTCGCGCATTATGCAGATTGCAGGAACTACGCACTGGAGCGACGGCCGGCCGGTTGCCGCCCGGTTACCGCCCGGTTACCGCCTGGTCGCCGTCCGACGCGCTTCGTTTCAACCGGAATGTTAATCGTCCGCGCACTAATGGGCAAATAATAATTTGCTAGAGATGGCCGCGGTTAGAACTGTTTGTGTCTATTTTGAGGGGAGGAAAATGTGTGTATCCTGTTTCAAAACGTCTGTGTCAGTGAGTTTAATTTGCGAACTATTCAAGCGGATTCATGTTCAAATTGGCCTTACTGCCAGTGCAAACCACCGTACCCTTATAGATATACAGTAAGCTAGATAATATCGGCCGTCTGCGTCCTGATTCGATTGCCACAGAGCCTGCATGGGGTCTTCCTCGACCGCACGCCCCAATCCGCTCAAACACACCATAACCGAATTAATTACATAAATGGTATAAATTACTATACACGTTGTTTACGCGCGTAATTCATTGCACCATGCGTCACGGCGTTATCAATATTTTCATCGAGATTTATTACGCGGAGCCGTAATTGGTAAAGCGACGATACTGTGTACCGACACTACCAACTACTGTATACAGGACGTATAGGGCATTGACGCGCAAAATTTTAACAAGAATTCAGCATAGGTATATGATTCTAGAAAATTTTCAGAGTTACAAAAAGTAGTGTTTATTATAGTTTTATTATAGATGTATCTATAAGAAACAACTGTTAAAAAAAGCCCTGTGCTGTTATTTCTCTCTTTTTGATATGCTATAGCAGTTTTGTGTTTCTTTCAGAAAAATGGCTTCCCTGGGGATTAGTGGGGAGTTTGAATCATGTGCTGACTGCAGTTGGCGCGTCCCTTACACCCTCTATAGTTCCATCCGTAGCTCGCTCAGTGCCGAATGTATTTTTTCGATGTATTGAATATCCCTGAATAATGGTCCTTTATTGAATAGTCTCAAATTCTCCGTTCTGATTTAAACTTGGGTCGCTTAATTAATCTAGTCATTGTCACGCGTGTTAATCTAGATCCAGTGTCTAGACGGTATATCTACATAAATCAGTTCAGTTAGTTGGGACCATTAATTATGATTACACAAAGGGGACACAAGTGGAATAGGCTTCAAGGCAATAAATTCATAAAGGAAGAAAATGCTCCTATTAATCTGTAGTTATTGCTTTTGTCTCTTGATTGACCATGAATTCATAGGAATTTTGTTATTATAAAGACAGTTCTTCTGACAGAGCAGATCCTTTGATCCACTTATCATCAAGCCCCGGGTTGGGTAGGGGTGTTATGTGTCACAAATATTTCGCTAGTTATGATTAAGTCTCATTTAAATTGGGCGAGCCTATATTGACATCAACCGGGCGAGTTTTTAAACTGTCATGGTCACTAATATTATCATTAACACTAGAAACGGGATATTTACCATGTTCAGGCTGTTAGAAGTCACTGGGGAAATTTCTAATGGAAAACCTAATAACACAGCCAGACATGGGAATTGAACCCTATTATAGATCTCGTGCGTTGCTGAGCTTATGACGCTGCCCCAAATTGGCGGCACCACCAGCAACTGATTAAAGAGGCAATCCTATGATCAACGAGGTACCCAGAATCTAATACGAATTAAAAATGCAGAGTGAGAATATTTTGGCCCAGATCATAACGCCAGAATATTTTCATGTTCAGATCCCTTCACCATCAATTAGGTCTAATTCTTTTAGTATTTTGCTTTTGTCCTATTAATCGTTATTAGTTACGCGGCTAATACCTGAGAAAATAGAGATAAATACTTACTAGAAAAGCATTGGACGTGATAAAGCCAGCGAGCCGTCTTCCTGCGCGGAGAGGAGACATCTGTGAACAATGACAAAGAGTTTGTTAATAACCTATTACAAGTTATAACATGACAGGAACTTGGAAATAGAAATAGATAAGTATACAGATAATTGAGATGGTTATTTTGATGAGCGTCCCGATACATTTTTCCTTACGGCATGCAAAATTATTTAACATAATAGGATCTACAATCCAAAAAAAAAAATACTTAAAGAAGCATTTCATACATTGGGCATCATTATATCATTATTAAAAATACTCATATTATTCAAAAACATTCGGAAGTAAGCACAATGTCAATAATTTAAATGAAAAAACAAAAGAATTAAAAAGAAAAAATAAATGTGAATAATTAAAACTACAAATGTTAATCAATTAAATGTCAGAAAATTCAATTACAAATGTCAACAAATTCAGTTTAAAATCATAATAAATTCAATTAATAATGTTAATAAATTCGATGATAAATGGCAAAAAAAAAATAACATTAGAATTGCAATAAAAATAAAAATGTCACTAAATAAAATCACACGGACATACACCCCATTAAAAGAAAGTTTTATCACTAAGAAAATCTTTAGTTGCGTAGTAACACTTGTCCAGTAGCTGTTGTGTTAACTTTTTTTTAAATAACTTTGATGGGTTTTTTTTTTAATTGTGTCGGTAGTTTATTATATATAATAGGACCCATGGTTAAAATATTGTTTTTAAGTAAAGACGTTTGGTAACCACCTAAGTAAAGTTGATTTTTATATTGTGACCTTATTGGTCTGAAGGCATAAAGGTGACGATAATGGAATGGGAACTAAGTTTTCATTCCTGGGAAGACGAAATTTCTGAAATTTCTCATTAGCTAAGAGGGTAGCAGCTATTTGAAAGCCAATAGCTCATTAGAATAAAGCACGTTATGGAATTATGATAGAAGAGTTTCTAGCAGTTTCTCATGATTATTCTTTTTATTTTTTTTAATCAACAAGTTTATCCGTCAGCTGCGCAAAATTTGGGAGACCTTTGCTACTTTTCTCACTTCCCTATGTGTTGTCATCTCTGGCTAAGCTCCTTTAAATGCCTCTAAATTAAAAACAAAAGGAAAACTTTAGATGAAAACACCATAAAAAATACCAAACCCATAATCAGCGACAATAAAAACGACTCTTTAACAAAGAAATCCGCGACAATTATTGCAGAAATTATTCTAGATTTTCAACTACAGGCCACACTGTCTATTACCTATCACAAATGCCTATAGCCTACCACTGGGGTGGTTTCCTTCTCCTGAACAAAGGGTAGTACACGATAATTTCACCCGTGCAAATTGCCCCAAGTACGTAGATGTCATATTTGGGAAGCAAATAGACTGGGATTCGTCGCACTCTCTATAATTTCAATGCTAGATACGTTAAAATGGAATGGGCTTATAAGTGAGAAGTTGGGTGGCTTTGAAGTTCGCGGGTCGGGTTGAACTGAGCAGAAGCGAGCGCGATTATAGAGGAGTGAGCGCCAAGCGAAGTTGTAGGTAATACTTTAACGATTGTTTTGCTTAATGCTTGTCCTTATCTCTTGCCCTTTTTGTCCATCTTCAGGTTTTGTGCCATCTTGTTTAGGTTTTCCAACAAGCTTACAAATTGATTACTTAAATGATCAATAGACATTTATTGATTGATGACAATTGCTTGATGACATTAACTTACATTGAAAGCAAAGAGTAATTCTGAAGACAAATATTGCAAAAGCAATCGCTTCAGAACTTTTAGAAAATTGTAAGCGATGCGTTTAATTATATTCTGTGCAAATTGCCAAAATACTATATGATATGAAAGCGACAAGAGTAAATGATGCCGTGACGTCTGACAGAGGAGAATGGAAGAAGAAAACGTATTGCGCCGACCACAAATAGGATGAGATAAGGGCAGGAAGGTGATGAATCTGTGCAAATTGCGAAAATTTCCCCGCTCGTCTCCGGGCCCCAATACTTCACAAGCTCGCATTAACCAGCGGCCGGCCCCACATGGCCGTTCCCACTAGGCCTACGATTACGATACACCCTCTATGTTTATAACAATTTCATTAAACGCAGTCATCGGTTCCCATAACCGGCTAATCGCAAGGCTTTATTCGCCTATTCACTTTTTAACCTGACGTTTCTCAGGGCAATTTCATAGTTAGCTAGTTTGCAAAGCAATTCTGCGAATCGTACGTAATACTTATTTCCTCCATTGTGAAGGAACCCGTAATAGCATAATAATATATTTATTAATAGGCTAGCTTTGAAGTGGCCAGCAAGTAAGCGATGTGCATTTGTTTTCTAGTTGATTGTGTTTTGTTTTTCAATTTGTTTGTCGTTTGTACACTTGCGTGTTCGTATGAGGAGTTATGGGACAAATGTTTCATAGTAAAGTTTTATATTAATGTTGAACGGGTTAATTATTTATATGGAAAGCTTACCTAATCGTATGTAGCTTTTATCTGAATTTAATATTTTATCGGATATAAGAGTTACTTACTCCCGGAAAGTAGGTACGAGCCAAAGGCTATCAATACTAAGTATCTCGAACCCGCTCTTCCAATCCATTGCCCATCGCCGTATAATCAGGAAATCCACACCACGCACCTACCTACACCACCTACATCTGTCCCGGGTAGATAATACCATATAATTACGTAGCCGGCACTGGCATGCAGTTATTGCGCTCATTAGGGCCCGTCGCCTGTACCTACAGACACGGCCCCGGATGACGCGGCGGAGGTCGCTCAGCTCGACTCACGGACCAACTATTACGCAAGTTAAGTTAAACTTTTAGTTGGTTTGTAGGTTTGGTTGCTTGCGGCCACGACCACCAAACGATCGTTACAACAGTGAATACGCAAAATTTCGTCCAAAAAGTAATTTGCTGTGTCACAACCGGCTTCAATTTAACTACGTATTTGTGAAATGCAAAACGGAATGGTCGGTAATGACTGTGCTGGTTTAAAAATGTTTGTTGAAAGACTTTTGTTGGTCCGTGGTTGGTACTTAGGAAATAGCTTAGCTAGTGTTTTCAGCGAGAGCTTTATTAAAGCTGTTTGGGCTGAGTTATGGCCGTTTGCGATAAAGCCGTTATGGCTTCAAGGAAACCGGAAAATTAGGAGTTGCATTTTTAAAATTGGTTGCGGTATCTTTCTAGGTTATAGCCCTAAAGGCGATTATATAATCTGGTTTTATTTCGTCAATAATTTTGTGGATTACAGTGTTTTTCAGTGAATTAGTAAAATTTTACCCAAAATTTTCATCATTTCTGTCTCAAACTCAACAATGATGCTAATCCTGTCTCCTGTTCAATACACTATCAGTATCTGCCTAGCCTTGTCCCAAATTTATTGTGGTCGGCTTCCAGTCTTACCGGATGCAGCTGAATAACAGTATTTTACATGAAGCTCTGCCTACCTGGTCTCAACAACCCAGTTAGTATTGGGTAATACAGTATCTATCAGTATATCTGACAACTAGTCTTACCCATTGGTAAGACTAGTTGTCAGATTTTCAAGTTCAATAGACTGTACCATCTACATTTACGCTTCGCTGGCCAATCAACCCTATCTGTAGTATGTCAAGGAAAGTCAGGACAAAGGATTACATGCCACGGCCTGGCCTTGTCTGGCTGTGGCGTAGCCAGTGAGCTGTCTACCTAAGTCCTAAGTGTCACAAACTGTTTACAGAATGTTTGTGAATAACGTTGAATATGATTACATTTCCTTAGTGGTTCGGACGGTTTGCAAGACAGTAATGAATAATAGGTTTATTTCGTAATGGATTGACAAAAGTGTACGAAGGTAGGTACAGACTTATCTATACAATAATATAAAAAAGAGGTAAATTTTGTTTTTAAGTTTGTATGTAGGGGGTAATCTCTGGATCTACTGAACCGATTTTCAAAATTCTTTCACTAAAAGGAAGATACATTATCCCCAAGTGCCATAGGCTATATTTACAACGTGCCCGTGGGATAATTTCCAACCCAAAACGCGAGAGAAGCAGCAGGCAACAGCTAGTTATTCATATTTATAGACCTTTTTACTTCTTTCTATAACCACCAACTATCTTTTGATTTAAAAAATCTCCTTGCGTGCTAAGACGCTAAAAATAACATGTATTTTTCTTTTTCTGGCGTCCTCATTTATTTCAGTATTTCTAAAACGGCGAAGAATAATCAACATCTGTTCCAACTCCATTCTCTCATTCTCATATCAGCTCATAAATGTAAATAGCATACAATTTACAATACAGATAAAGTTATTTCGTAAAAAACTTACTCCACATTCCGTCTCGATTCGATTCGCAAATAAAACCGTACGACACGATTGTATACATTTAAAGTAGTGATTTCTGCAAAAAGAAGGGTGGTTTACCCCTTTCTCAGAAGATATTGTTAGATAAAGTAAACTCGTTTTCTATCGAAAAGGAGACAGTGTTTACAAAAAGCCCTTTTAGAGGAGGTATGTGACCTCCGAGGGTCTTTGTCGAGGGCGTCCATTGCCCTGCAACCCTCTTGGATACTTTCGAAGAGTTCCTCACTGAAAGGGTTTACTGTCTTCTATTTATTAAAGAAATGGACCAGTTTAGAATTGAATTGGAAATGAGACTAATTTGAATTGCACTGAATTTGTCACGACCAATTCAAAATTAAGTAAAGTGGAGTTTTGTATCCCAAAAAAGTGGGAAGCACTAATGAAAATCCGACGTTTTTAACTTGGGTAAAATATGACATCTCATTTGATAATCACGGTTCTCCATTTGGCATGAGGCCAGGCTCTGCAGTGTTCCCGACTGTTTATAACGGATTAATTAGATTAGTAACATTTGCTTCCATATTTTAATAATCCGATTTGTTTCGTACATATTCGATTTTGTTTGTTTATTACCGTAGAATCATTTATGGGGTCATAAATAGATTATGATAGAATTCAATTATGGATATTATCATTTCTGAAATTTATTTTGTCAAACTAGATAATATGTGGATGACAGACAAACTGAAGCATTATATACGTACCTACTTTTTTCGAACAGTATGTAAAAATAATGCCAATTTCAATAAGAAAAGCACTGCCGACAATATCGCAAATGCCAAGCTCTATTTTTTTACTCAAAAATATTTAATGGAGTTTTTCATTCTAAAATAAATAAAGTACAATGAAAGCGCTTTAATGGAAACTTTACTGCGTTTTGTTGAGGGCAGAGCAAGTTAAATATTGACCACGACTTTGTACCGGGCAGTTTGAAAACAGATAGATATACCTACGGGCATGTAGATAAGTTCAAGTTTAGTTGGTGGTATATGGCTTTGCGAACATACTCGTGCGGGGAAGTAGCAATTGACTATTGCCAAGAAACGTTGAGCAAGTGATAACAAAAATGAAGTTGAAGTGGCGGGCCTTATATGCCGTAGACGGGATGGAAGATGAGGGAGGAAAGGTCTGGAGTTGAGACCACGGGCAGGACGGAAGAATAAGGAAGACAACCGACTAAGTAGACAGATGATCTTATTCAAGTGGCCAGAAAGAAACTAGATAGCCATGATATAATACTGCGAAAAATGGAGAGATTTGGAAGAGACCTACATTCTCTCAGCATTGGGTGGCCGAAGGTTGAAGCAGAGAAGCCACGTTGCTATGGTACAGTTGGAAAGGTATGACTAATTTTTATTTGAGCTAGACACGCGTGGGGCGTGTCCAAAGACGCGTCTCCGCGCGGGCTAGCGATCTGCGAAATAAAACAGGGTAGGTGCTGTAGAAAATTTTTGAGTAAGGTTAGGAGTTTTCAGCCTAGCTTCGAAGCTTCTGGTTTGCAGATGTCGATGGACAGCGTTGACGACCCATACGTGGGCTAGATAAGCTTGAGTTCCTTTTGCCTATGCCGCAATTGCCACTCAAATATTGGACCAATACCAATAATGAATTATAGATGGCCTAAAAAACCTCACGTGATTAATGGACGACCCCTTGCCAATCGGGTGAAGCGCTAAATTTTCTTAATTAAACGGAAGTTATATTCCAGAAGCCGTAGGTAATGCCGACGTGATGAGTATTAAAACAATAAAGTTAAGTAAATAACTTGAGTACTGAACTTTTGCGATAGTTTGATAGAATGGCTTGATAGCTCGGCTAAAGTTCAACAGTTGTAACGTTATTATTTTATAGTTTATTAATTATTTACTTATTTTGTATTATTAATTATGTAGTGCACGTAATGGTAGGTATTGCACTTTTGTAGGAAACAGCAGATTTAAAAAAAATGCCGATGAAAAATTTCTATATGGGGGGGGGCTCAGGATGATAACTAATACTGGCAACCGTTTGTGCATCCCTTCCACGTCCACGCTATATTTAAGACTCGAGTTATACAAATTAAAGGTCTAGAATAGTCTCATTAAAAAAGTCTACAAGTCTACAAGATGGTTTTCATTTCATTAAATAGGAAAAAGCAAAAAGTTAGAGTCAAAACCAATTCTAAAATTAAGTACTCAAGCGGAATTCAAAGCAAAAAAAAACCAGTAAAAATCACTAAAACTCCCACGATTAAATAAAACATTAGCACAAATTAGTCCAAGTCTAATATAAGCCAAGATCTCCCATCTTACCTCTATACCTACTATAAAGTATTTCAAACTAAACTAAGATAATCTGAACGCGTCTCAAGGACATTTGAGATTCGCATACAAAATTGAAAATCCCTCCATTGGCCCTCAAAGGTTTCGTTAAAGGCGTATAGTGGGTTTCTCGTCACGTCTTACAGATGGGATAGAGGTGTGCCACACGATTATGTGCCGCGTATCCGAGTTATTCGAATTATTCGAGTTATTCGATTGTGGAAGCACGAAATTTAATTATCGTAGTGGTATTGATGTGTGTTTCTAGTGTATACAATGCTAAAATTCATTATTATGCGGTTTTTGATCATGATTATTCGAACTAAAATTCAGGAATTATTATTAGAAATAAAAAATGTTGAATTTAGCTATGATAACATTATTTTATGATAATTAATACTGATTCAAAACTCAATTATTTTAATGATAGCTTATTTATGATTCACAGTTTAATTGAATAATTTTAATTCGAGAATCATTTGCGAAATAATGTTTGTTTGATTTTGTAATTAAGGCAAAAATGTCTAATTACAAATATTACGTAATGAAACACGCTTTGTGCTTATGTGATTAATGAATAGTTATGTTTTACCTGACAACGATATAGCTGGAAGCTGTTTTAATGAAACAAAACAGAAATATGCGACGTGCAATCCTGTATATAAACACATATATCACCGCTATTCAGTTAAATGTGTTTGCATTTTTTTTAATGAAAAACTGTAGTTTTTAATTTTCTGAAAACAAGAAGATTGCCAATTATCTGCAATAAAGGGTGTAACAAGCCCTTAACGAAGCCGAAAGGCACTTGTTCTCCCCGTCATTGCGATCATTTTTTTGTTCTAGACCATACCTGGGAATCTTCTAGTTAAGGAGATATTGGGGGTTAAAGTTCCGATATTTCACAAGTTTTTGTTTTGAACTACGTGTTTTTAATGTAAGATTTTTACTTTAAACACCTTCACGACCCCCGTACTATTCAATCCATCTATTAGCACAATGTTTTGAGTGCATTACATTGAGTCCTACCGTAAAAGGTGATTTTTCACCCCAAAAAAAAAGTCGTTTCCCAGCAATAATTTCTGCGTCAAGTTACTTAGTTTAATGTACTATCGCGGCCTTTTCCGCCTGATCAGTTAAAAATTTTTTCGCCTAAATCATGCGGAGGCGCCGAGCCACGCCCCCTTAAAGTTTAGGCCCATTAGGAAAGCGTTTACGCAATTAGTTGCAATCTGCATTGCGCAGCTTAGTGACGTATCCTGTGTACTCTTTTTGCGAATTTTACGGACGAACTTTGGCGCGCTTAGCGGACCTTTTGAATATTGACCATTGCTCTGTTGAATTTAAAGTTCTCGTTCAATCAATAAAAACGATATGCGACGGACGCAGGACGCGATGACTAAATATTAATATATTTCGCTAGTTTATTTATTTACAAATGTAATAATTTTTTATTAAAAAACAATATAACAAAACACTAAATTGTCCACCGGTATCGGGAACCCCTATCGATTAGTGTATTTATTTTCGTAGTATTAAAATTGAGTAGTCAGTGACTATTTTATCACAATAATCATTGTGATAAAATAGTGAAGAAGGTAAAATAGTAAAAAAATATTATTATTTACCGACTGTTCATTAATTTTAGGGAAGTTTTTGTTTAAGTACTGTATTTTTATTATTGTTTTGGGTTTTTGTTGATTTATTGAATCATTTTGAACATAATGTCCAATTTTAATATTAACGTGAATTAAAACTTAGTGAAGTAATTTTGCATTCACGAGTATTGTTGTTACGGGCGAACTCGAATACTTTCTCGCTAGCAAACGTATTATATGTTTCAATGTTTTAGGTTTGTTGGTTGATTTTAATTTGGTTGCGTATCAGTATTAACTTTTTTTTAATACATAATTTTATTAATGTAGTTAGGTTGATTAAAAATCTCGTTTAAATGAAGCCGCTTCTTATAAGAATTAGTGAGTGACTGATTCTAGACTGATTATATTATAACCTTAGATTTATTATTTAATAAGTAAGTAATACAAAATATTATTTACCAACTGTTAATTTAATTCTAGAGAAGTTTTTCTTAATTGTGCCTTTTTATTAAAAAAAAATACATCTATGCACGGATATTATCGTTTTGTTGTTACGGGCGAACTCGAATACTTTCTCGCTCACACAAGCACTACTTGTTTCAATTTCTTAGGTTGGTTTTAAAGAAACAATGCTTGCCACTGTGTAAATATCAGTATTAACTTAAAAAATATCTTTATTATAGTTAAGGTTGACCGAAATTCTCTTTTAAATGGAGCCACTTCTTACGGGAATTAGTGAGCGACTAATTATATTGTATTGTAACCCTGTTTTTAATATTTAATAAGTAATAGAAAAAATATTATATATCGACTTAAATTTAATTCTAGTGAAGTTTTTGTCTATTGTTGTCTTTTTTATGTTTACTTTCAAATAATTTTGATATTTTCGCATTTATTGCAAAATGCTTATGTTTAAGTACTGTTATTTGTGGCTGCTTTCATCTGCACATATTTTTGATTACTTAATTATTTTAAAAATATTTCTTTTTTTTTAATAAGAACGAGCAAATCATAATTTAACTATCGTAATTTTGTAAAAAAATCATGAATGGAATAACTATTATTTATAAAAACTGTTGCTTGTGGCAATAATAGGTCACAGGAAGGGATGTTTTTTATTTGTTTAACTGGTAAACTATTTTAAGTTGATTCTATTACTTGTTTTTTGATTTTGTGTTTAACCTTTTTACTGTATCCAATTCATATATTGGACCCAATAAATTGTTTACGATAATCTCTGTTTTGTTGTATGACAAAACAACAAAGTATATAATTTTGGTAATAAAATTGATAAACCTGTAAACAGTATTTTAATTTTTAATTAATACACAACCGATAATAGGATTTAACTAATCAAAGTTCTAGTTAGAATAAGAGATGAGATCTAGCTAGATCAACAGCTTTTCACCCGCTAAAGCCCCATTATTTCCAATTTTATCGAAATCGTATCGAAACCGACACACGCACAAACATAATTGAGTAACGTAAGCCGAATTCAAGTAAGGTTTTTTTTCTAATAATAGTAGTCTGAAAATAACAATACATCTGTTCGGCGTGCGCCGTCGTCAGTGCGCTCGGCCGGTCGGTATTGTCTTTCTTTCATTTTTTCCATTCAACGACAACGGGGCGGAGCTAGAGAGCGCTTCAATATTTTGAGTGCAAGCAAAAATGAGCTTAGTGGTGATCAGGCAGGAGTGTCCGCGATAGTACCTAATGCTTGGTTGACGGCTTTGTGAAGGGTCCTGTTACACCCTGTATAAAAGCGTAACAGAGAAGCAAAATCAGACATGCTGACTTGTACAAATTACATTTGACAAACATTTTTTTTAACGGTAAAGTGTTAACGGTCTTAACTCCGGTAGAAAAGTCGTCATAGGCTCAGTTACTGCTCAATTTTCAAAAATACCAACATTATTATTTATTCGAATATCAATAAAGTCGATAAAGAAACTCCCATCCCCAATCACTACTCTATTTCCTTGTCTCATTCCAGGGCCGTAGACATTAAAGAGAGATCGGCGGAGACCTAAACACACGGAAAAGTGTTTTAAAACGCCCATTCCAGCCAATGTGTGTGTTATAGTGTATTCGAAGGGGGTCGGCCTGAATGGCGCTATTTGAAGAGGTTAACGCGGGTTTAACTGCGCACTGCCAGACGAATTGCGAATTTTATACAGCCTTGTATTGATGTAGGAGAAGTAATGTGGAGATGTAACCTCCGTAGTCTTTAATGAAGTTACTGGCGTACGGAGACAAAAATTAATTCATACTTGGAATAGATGAGGTTTGAAGCAGTTACGGCAGATTTCAAAGACTGGTGTAAAAAGTGATTTTATATATATAGAAATTATAAAGGGTGTAGCAAGACTCTTAACGAAGCCGAAAGGCACTTGTTCTCCCCGTCATTGCAATATTTTTTTTTGTTTTAGATCATACCTGGGAACCTTCTAGTTACGGACATATTGGGGGTCTAAAATCCAACCTCTTCACAAGTTTTTTTGAAATACATGTTTTTAATGTTAATTTTTTACTTTAAACACCTCCACGACCCCCGTACTATTCAATCCATCCATTAGCACAATGTTTTGAGAGCGTTACATTGAGTCCTACCGTAAAACGTGATTTTTCACCCCAAAAAAAAAAAACGTCGTTTCCCAGCAATATTTTTTGCGTAAAGTTACTTAGTTTGATGTACATAACTTTTGGTTGACGGCTTCGTGAAGGGTCTTGTTACACCCTGTATATTCGAAAATTA
This sequence comes from Eugnorisma glareosa, assembly GCA_947578425.1. Classification (NCBI taxonomy): domain Eukaryota; kingdom Metazoa; phylum Arthropoda; class Insecta; order Lepidoptera; family Noctuidae; genus Eugnorisma; species Eugnorisma glareosa. The sequence goes on from OX387964.1 coordinate 19,123,613, forward strand.
ACGTGTATTTCATAATTATACTATAGATCTATTTTCTAAACGTATGGTTTCGAACCTATTTTTATCAAGGACTGAGACCAATTCATATTCCAGGCACGTTCACAAATAATCAGTTATTGGTTCTTGATTGAAGATAAATTGATATGTCTTCTTTCAATCAGAGTGAAAATAATCAAGCGATATATTTGGCGGAAAAGTAAATTACAGCTCGGAAAATTAATAAAATGAGATGGTAAATATTTTCGGTGGAAAAGCTCAAAGTGTTTTCTTTAAAAGAAAGCATAATACAAAAGCTTGCAGTCGCAATCAGTGTCAGACAACATATCAGTATCATAATCATTACGGAACGTTGTCTCCGCGACGCAACACCGCTGAATCCCGCAAATTAACCAGCCCCGGGATCCCTCCCTAGACGTGATCCCTAATTTTCAGATACATCTCCGGGAATAAATAGGGGATTAGGGGCGGCGCCGGGCGCGTAAATAACCTCGCGTCACGCGCTAAGGTTCCAGAAGATAAGGGGTGAAATTGCCCCCAGCAGAAACGCTGGGCCCAAGCGATGAGCGATCCAGTTATGCCCACATTACCCACTATTTCTGCGAAATTTGAACGCGTCTTGATGTTCCATTTAAGGGAATGGGCCGCGATGTGTGTAAATTGCTGTATTCAGACGCTCTTGGTATATTTGCGTCGGCTGTAAATATGGATGGATGTCGCAAAAGTATTATTTTGGACAAGTCTGAACCTTTGATGGCTGAATAGTAAATATAGCTATATGTTAATAAATTATTTCACTACATTTTCAGAGTATTTAGAAACTTTAATTTTAAGAGAGATTGGATAATTATTTCAAACCTTCAAACGTCCTCGCAGAGTCGCAAGCCTCCAGACTTAATTTTTAAATTATAAAGAACCCCAATATATTTCCACTTGTACCATAAGTCAGTCTCAAGTGTTACTGCATGAGTTACAGAGGCTTTTTGTTAAGAACAAAAGGCTTTTAGCGGCTGAATAGTAGAAAGTTGGTGCGTGAACTCAGATACACTATTGTTTTGGAAGTTTACACGCAACGCGTCGCGATATCGCGATATGGCCGCCTTGTTCCTTGTTTCAAACTTGACAGCGAAACGCGCGGGAAATTCGCGATGCCTCATATATATAAATAGGTTCTTCACAAGAAGGTTTTAAATGTACTATCGTGCGATAAAACTGGGAAGGTTTCATTATAATATTTCAAGAGATTTCAGTGAATAAATAAAGATTTACTTTTCCCTCTAATGAGGTTGTTTTTTTACCAATTTGTAATAAAGTAGGGCCTAGAGGGGAACGCAGAATCCGGCCAAATAACTAAGAAAGGAGTTAATTAACTATATCAACAAGCAGAAAATTCGACTAAAGTTAAATATTTTTATAATGTTTTTGTTGATTAAATCAGTATCTTAAATCAGTATTTACTCTTGACTGTATACAAAGTTTTTGTTGAAATCAATTCGGTCGGTTTAATTTAGTTTAGAAGAAATAATTAGTTCGTCAAGTTGGTTTTAATAAACAAAGTTTTAATATGATGTATTAGTTGAGCTCATCCGCCGAGTAAGCTATTGTTTACAGGAGTTATACCACAGGATATTATTAAGCAGATATTTATAGGTACCTGTGTGACTTAAATGGCTGCAAAACACGAAAATCTGCCGGCATTGTACTTTTTTGGCGGATTTTCGTTTAAAACGATTTTAACTCTGGGGATCTAAAACCATGTGGTTGCGAAACCTTTAGTAAAAAAAATTACGCTTCTTGTGCATTTTCATTTCTTACCCTTTCGGAATTATTTTTGATGAAGAACGCATTAATTAAGGTAAAATATATCGTTTGATATAATTATATAAAGGTACGCGTAGTTCGTGTTAGGTCTACCTAAGATTGAGTTATCTCCAAAATCTAGTGCGTTGATTGTCATAACTTGATTCTGAAATTTCCCAAGTTTGATTTGATAGGCTTCTTTCAGCTACATTTTGAAGGCTTTTAGAAATACGAGATGACTAGAATACGAATTTGATGAAACTTTAAGAGTAGGTACTAATTGGTCTAGAACGTGACGTTTCAGGCATATTTTTATTTGTAATGGCTCTTAGTATTCAATGGGCGCTGTAAGACGTAATTATCTACTTAGCCTTTATACCATTTATATGTATATATAAAAGAGATTCATCATAAGCGTATTCGTAATTCATTTTATGAAAGAAGTAGGTACTATTAGATATCATGCATGACATTGTAATTCGAACATACAGGGTGTTTGGCAGAACGTTGAACATACGAAAATGGTGGATAGGTGGGGTCATCTGCTACTTACTCAGCCCTGATTTATTTTGCCCTGGCCCCCTGGATATTTTAAAACATATTATTTTTGCTTTCTTCTCGTTTCACTAAACTTGGTTCTTAACTTTAAAGTGTAATTTTTATTAAAAATGGGTAAAACAGGCAATATTTTTGTTTTTTTTTTCAATCTTTAATGTTGGCAGATTCTTATAAAATTATTGCTTTATTCAGATGTTACCTGGAAAAAAAGTTATGAGTCCTCAAACTTACAGAAAGATGTTAAAAAATTCTTAAATCTTAATTTCAACTTCACATTAAAAAATGATTGAAGAGTTCCAATTCTAGCAAAATATCCCTACTGTGTGACCTTTCTAATGGTATGTAATCTGCTTTTATAAAAAAAAAACCTTTAAGAGTTATTTCATAATTTTACCAAGTAGGAAATTTTCGACGAAACCTTTACGGAAAGTGAAATGTTTTGCGAAATTTAATACTGCAAGGTTGGTAAAAACCAAAAATTAAAAAAAAAATATATATTGCCTGTTTTTAATTGAAATTCCACTTTAAAGTTAAGAAAGTGGTGAAACTAGAAGAAAAGAAAGTGGTGAAACTAGAAGAAAAAAAAATATCCAGGGGGCCAGGGCCAAATAAATTAGGGCTGAGTAAGTAGCAGATGACCCCACCTATCCACCATTATCGTATGTTCAACGTTCTGCCAAACACCCTGTATAAAAGATGTCCTAAATGAAACATAACATCACGCCTGTAATCCAGAAGGGTGAGGCAGAGGTGTACCTAATAGTACACCCACATTTCACCAGTTATGTTTAAGTCCCATGTAATAAGGGGCGAGCCTATTGCTATCAACCGGGCACGAATCCAGACTCCGTGGCTGCGACTGAGAAATTTCTGATGGAAAAACCCAATAGCAGTTTGCTCGGGAATCGAACCCAGGACCTCGTGCTCAGCAGTCGCGCTTGCAACCACTAGACCAGCGAGGCAGTAAAAAAAAACATAATATTAAATCTAAAGATAATAACCAACAGTCGGGTAAAAAGGCCAATATCACGTCACACTAGTCACAAAGAGCTAAAGTAAAAAAATAATAATATTAAACTTATTTCTTACAACATATGAACATACACGTAAGAACTTTATCTATAAAAATCCCTTTTGACCCTGGGCGGGTCCTTAAGTGATTGCGAAGTAGGGGCGTAGGTCGCACCCTTTGACCCCGCTTGATAAAAAACTGAAAATAGTCTATGGATACTGAGTAAAAGGTATTTTTGTGTTGTTAAGAACTTTTTGAGGGTGATGATTTACATGTCTTTGTAACGTGTAAAGATCTGGTCAGACTGAGGCGAATCCAGCGTGGGATTCGGGACGCAATTGGCGTGTGTCGAATGTCAACTAACTTAACTGAAGGTGTTGATACTAGCGCGAATGTTAACGTGTTTTCATGATCATTAAAACCTAATATTTAATCAAATACGTACTCAGTAACTAAATTAGTACTGCCTTCCAATTCAGACGGTAATACTCCTCGATACGGAGGTTCCAGGTTGCATTGCAGGTTCCGGTCTCTGGAGCCCTAACCACCAATAGCTTATACCCTGCTCCCGGACACCGGCGTACCTACCACAATTTTTTTACCGACTGCCAAAAAGTTTAACCCCATTCCCATGTAGTATAGTCCCATGATTGCGGGATGACATCAGCCCGTGATCATGGGACTTGCAACAGCGTCAAATTATCAGGAGCTCAAAATTATTGAAAATCATGGAAGATATCCCATAAGTGGCAGTGTAAGTTCAGTTGTACACCGCGTGAAAGCTTAAAACAGTATTCGCCTTAAAGAAGTTTTTAATAACCCAAATCTAATTGGATTGAAATTCAATCCAAAAATTCGATTGTCCCAAATATATCACTAGTTCACTACACACTGTTCAGCTGCAAATACAATGAGCTACGCACGGTCATATTCGGATTCGGTCCCGCGGGTCCGAAATCCCCATAATTGTGATAAATCACCGCATATCCCGCCCGAGACCAGCGTCAGACTGGCCTAATGGCCGATATTCGAGCACAGGGCATTAATAAAGAACGGTTCGGGGTCGCAAAGTCGCGGAAATAAGTTCTAGGAAAGACTTTTGTGTTGCGTGTTGGGAAAGTTGGTCCTACAGACCTATTTTGTTGTTAGAAGTAGGCCTTTTAAGGAGGATTATATTAGTGTCTTATCAAAATCTGGCTATTTAAGTGTGTTTCTTTTACTTAGTACTTAAGTACATAACAGTAACTTCGAGACACTTCGAGTGCGCTTTTTTTTTTTTTGTAATGGCATCTCGCAGTTCAGCCTATGAGGCTGGCTACTGCTTAACCGGTCTAATCCTGTGGATGCCTTGAATACCTTGGTACTTCCCTTAACCCTTCTCGACTTCTTTGCTGACTGGCATATTTTACCACGGTTTGAGGAGCTCTTATTATAAATATCTAACTATTAAAGTTGACGTCGATACGATAAAAAATTACTACGAGTACATGGATATAAAGTCGTTTCAAACATTTTATAATTCCAAAGTCTTTGAATTAAACGCTCCGAGCCGCCATGTAATAACCGTTGTGTCCCCATCGCCTAGTCATGTGCATAAAACCAGGCTTCCTATAAACTACATAAGCCATAAAACATGTAGGTGGCATCTAAATCACAGACTATAACTCGTTAGTTACATGCGGAAGCTAAAAGCTTTTAATACCAAGCATATTGCAGAGCTAACAACCAACCGTTAAATGCGAGGTAATGTTATACCAGCTATATTTTTTAATATATTTTTGACAAACATACGTGGGTTTTTGTTGACATTTTATTTTAATTAAAACATATTGAATAAGTGGTGGTAATGGAAAACGTCCATTATTTTATTAGCGTCGCTTCCATTACAAGTACCATACACATCATTGCAGTTGGAAAAAAACACTCTTAGAATATTTTCCACATGAAAGTCGAAGTAGTGTACATAAATAAAATGAAAAGGTAAACGATAATAAACGTCAAACACTGAAAAGAACAGAATAAACAGTTATTATAGAAATCTAGACCTTCTAAGGTGATTTAAAAATCTAAAACCGTAAAAGAAACCTACACCACACTTTTACGTTATTGGGAAAACCCGCAGCTGCTACAGTTTATTTTTCTTTTATTATAAGATCTGTATGGAAACTTTTATACACATGGAAGCTTTGCTAGGAATTAGAAAAAGATCCTTTGCGGCACGTATTAAAAATAATTTGTGATTAGACACCTGTCTTTGCATGGGTGAAAGATGTATATTTACAGACTACTAATTTTAATTAGATGCCTAAAGTAAAAGTAAATTAGGATGTTACCGTTATCACAATAAATTAACATGGTTATATTTACAACTACCTAAATTTGTAACACATTTATAAATAGTAGGTACGTACTTCAACACTACATAAGTACATTTAGGCAACAGTTAGATAACCTAATTTAAATGTCAGATATAACAAAATCACGAACTGGTAATAGCATGTTTACGTTATTCCAAATTAGTTTTACATAATTGTCCAACACTGCGCTTTACATCACATTACAATTTACTGTATTGAAATATATTACATGAAAGGGAAAAGACGTGTTGTGAAACAGAATTAGCGTCGATATTATACATCAATATTTTAGTGCGGCGTGCAACGGGTTAATCAAATTTTACGAGGGCTGTTATTGTTGGCGATATCGACACTATGGGTGCTGTGTGAGTCGTGTTCCAACTACGACACAGTGTTTATTGTGCTCAGACTTGCACGTTGCAACTTCACTGCCCAGTAACTCTTTACGACACGGCAACTCACTTTTATAACCCGTGTTAAGTGGGTATCAAGTTTCTCAAACATTACTTTTGTAAATTAAATCCTTGTGTATTCATTTCAATACAAGCGAAACCGGGTAATTGTTTTGATCGCACCTTGTTAAACTCGTTTAAATGTAAACCTCTGTATACACGGCGCTAAAAGACAATAAGGAGAAATAATCAAATATTTAGAATCAGGTAGGTGAGGATTTTGCAACGGTGCTGATTCCAAGAATTCAAAACACAAAGGGATTAAATGAAACAAATACCTTTTGACGCTGAAGATTTAATTAATTTTACAGGGAACTGGTTATAGTAGCCACATGTAGGTTAGATATTCGATTAGCCCGTAACGTCAGTGGTTAAGGGCTAAACAAATATCCGTAAATTTGTAATTGTGTGTGTAATTTTGTTACGCTAACACTGGCACGTACGAATGACATTCGCCTGTCTACAGTGGGTGCTCTAGAATATTCATCAATTGTAATTATTATGTTTTCTACTTTTGATGTATTTAAATATTTCAAATAAAATATGAAATATAATTAACAATTACATAATTATTTTTAATCAGCTAAGTCTTGAAATAATCTTCGCAATTTTCCAAAATAATAAAACGATGGGAACTTTTTTTCCTTGTTTTTTGCAGTGTACCAAATACTGAACAAAAAAAATGAAAACTGGTTAAAGCGACGTACTGCAGACGTACGTCAGTGTTTAAGGGTTAGAGATGAAAATTAAATGTTGTCGAAGCAAAGTAGTTCTAGATACTTACGAATTAGTCAACTTCATGAGAGGATTTTTTCAAACTTGGCTATAGGAAATCAATTATAAAATTGGTGAGGGTAGTAGTGACTCAATGAACATAATGAAGCATTTAATAGTTTCTAAGCATCGGGTTAACCCTTTTTCGCTTGGGGTTAATCCTTTGATGCATCGGGTTAACTTATTATTTAAAAAAAAAACAATTACATCAGATAACGGGACAGAGTAGTGTAGCTGCCAATCGGTAGCCGTATTACGAAGCTTGTGTCAACAATATGGAACACAATGATATTGTATTAACTATCAAAGTATATTCACGAATAAATCGCTACAGCGCTTTATACACACTGATATTACACAGTGATTTACACAGTGTAGGAAAACAGCAAAGTGGGCCAATACTGTTTCGCATGTTTGTGTGTTTTACGCTCAATTTCATACACATATTGCCTGTACAGCTACGTGTTGTGCTAGTGTTTTATACAACAACACAATTTTAGAAATGAAAACCAACTATAAAGGAAGATTTGTTGTACGTTTGGGGAGGCTGTAATTGCAACGTAGTAGTAGATTACCGTGTTTTATTTAGCCGTATTACTAATTTAGATTTTGCTAGATACTGATCTGAATATGTTTTTAGTATATAACAAGTACTAAGGCGGTTACTCTCTTGTGATCACGACTCCAACGCATACAGCCGCCTCCAAAGTCATTATATCCTTCAAAGAAAAACTCAAGCTCTCGAAAGCTTTTGTAGTAACAAAACTAGTCGTCCTAAGTTTCCCTTGTTTGCTCGACCCTCCGTCAGAACCCTTGCTGATTAGGCTCACCCCACACGTCTCCAAGTTTCTAGTGCCCTAAACCCCGAGGGCGCACATTAATGATCCCTTGGCGACGAAAAATCAAGAAAACTCCACAAGGAAACAAGGAAACTTGATTCAAAAATTCACAAGTACAATATTTTTACCTTTTTAACGTTGAGGTGGATTTTTAAAATAAAGCCCTTTGGGAAATCAGAGGTGGTCGGAACAACTGGTGAAGGTGGAAATGAGAAGACAAGCGAATATCTTCTTTATTTTTATTGAATTAAGGTCGCGAGAGATGTAGTTGTTTCGGGGACTCGTTGTAACTTTGTTTTCGCAAATGCAATCTCGTTGCGACTTCGTTGAGACGTCTGCGCAAACAATTAGTTTGTGTTGCTCTTCATATGCAATTTGCTTGAATAACTCTGAAAACAACGTTTTGTATTTTTCATTAAAATAAAAGGCGTTACAGCAATTATTATTTTAAAGTAATGGAGATATTACACTCACTGTCAATACAAGCTAAAAGAAGACTGTCGAATGTCAAATGTTTTCATAAATTCAAACATGGCAGCAGAAAACTAAAGCTCTGTCTTTTAGCGACGTAAATATAGCGTTCCTCGGTAATGTAAGCACTTCCACCAACATTGCAAGCTGCATAATCGAATAACTACAACGTTGCTAAACCATCGTTTCCTTAGCGGTCTTCGTAGTGAGAAAGCATTCCGATTAAATCTTTTCCACGTTGGCTGATTTAATACATCCTCCATAGTGTGGCTGTCAGCTTTATGCAGGCGAGGCCTCCCGGGACCTGTTCCTGCATGTACCTGTGTAATGTACACTCGTAGTAACTACACATAATACGAATCACACCATTCCCCTCACGAAACTTATTCACTACCGGACCGAGAATAGCTCCCTGGGGAACCTTTTTAATTTTTCGCAGAGATTGTAGAAGAAATTGTAGCAATACATCATCGTCATTAACAAACTGTGTTGGCACGTAAATAAAAACGCGAATAGGCACCTCGGGCCGCGTTACCCGCGTTACGCGACAATGAAATCACAAGTTGGAGTCCCAAGGCTACGCCTTTTTAAATTATTGCGTCTTCAAGGAGACAATTTGGAAAATGTATTGTTGCGAATGTGTACCCCAATCCTCGGGATTACGCTGAGCGTTGTGCGTTTGAGGGAAATGTGCAAAATAACATTTTCGTACGTCGCCATGTGTAGGCCTTCCTCTACTTTTTATTTGGGAGGCTTTATTAAATGGGCCGAGATGGGCCCCCCTGTCGCCTTACGCAATTAGGTCAACGCTTGAGCATACGTGAGACGATGCCTTACATAATATCTTCCTATATATTCTTATGAGCCTTGATTAGCATCGCGAATATAATCAAAACATTCGAGTTTTTCGTTTAGTGTCTTATTATTCCAAGAATCTTGGTGTCAGGCCTAGTTCACCATCAGTAAATAATTTGTTGTTAAGTGTATCAACATCGATGTCGTTTGCACTTGACTGAGAGCCAATGATGTTTATTTTACGAAAGTGCGGGATGCAGAGCCATTGATCTCTCCAATTGAGTCTAATATTGACACTAGGTTTACAGTGTCACAGCAAAGTTTAATCACTTTTGAACCAATATTTTGACATTTGCATACAATACATAAGTATAGAGATTAATGAATATGGTTATTAATCTTTCTTAATCAAACACCTGAAAGTAAAGTAATTTAGAGGAACTCGAAACGGGAATTGGATTGTTTTTTCCATCAGTAATTGGGTCTGTCCTTGAACTTGTTTTATCCTGGTTTTAAAGCGATGGAGGAGATCTATGAACAGCGTAAGGTCTGAAAATCTTTTCAGTCTAAGTTTAAACATTTTAGGTAGAATCAACGCCGACTGCCAGGGCCTTGGTCTTTTAGAAAAAAAAAACAAGATTATTTTTGAAAAAATACCCGTGTCTAGATATCCAAATCCAGTATTAGCATAATTAATGATCGTTCACAGACAATTTCATTAGGCTACGGTAAGATAACAGATGAACCGGCGTTCAATTACCAAGCCGCCGGTGTACCGCATTGTTAATGTTATTAATGGGTTAATACCGCAAAGACAAAGCCCCGCCATTGTACGCGGTATTTGCTGCTTAAATTTAGAAGGATATTTTGCGGTATCTCTCTGAGGTGCGGTTTTAAAATTAATATTGATGTATTTGTGATCGGCAGTTTTGCTACAGGAATGTCGGGACTGAATCTAGAGTTATAGGGATGATACTTGTTATGTAGTCCTCGTCAGGGGCCTGAAAGTCTGACAGCCAGTCTTACCAAGGAGTATCGTATTACCCAGTAGGAACCTATTACTAGCTATAATTCTATTTAAAAATTACAAAGAGGTTAAAGTGAGTAAGTTTGGATAGACTAAGATCCAAACTTACAAACTAATCCATCAACCATCTTTCTGGAGGTAATCTTAGGAACTTATGATCCGATTGCAAAAAGAATTTCACTAATGGGAAGCCTTATTATCCTCGAGTGAAAGCTAAGCAAAGCTATACACGGTGTAACAGGACCCTTCACGAAGCCGTCAACCAAGCATTATGTACATCAAACCAAGTAACTTTAAGCAAAAATTAAAAAAAAAAATGGCTTGAAAAGTCACGTTTTACGGTAGGACTCTATGTAACGCACTCAAAACATTGTACTGATGGATGGATTGAATAATACCGGGATCGTGGAAAAACAAGCATTTAAAAAAAAACTTGTGAAAAAGTCGGAACTTTGACTCCCAATATCTCCGTAACTAGAAGGTTCCCAGAAATGGTCTAGAACAAAAAAAATATTGCAATAACGGGGAGAACAAGTGCCCTTCGGCTTCCTTAAGGCTTTTGTTACACCCTTTATTATTGAATGTTCCAGTGGGATGATTTCCGGGTAAAGGCTAGTACGATAAAGTCTGTTTTGATTTCGTCATCTTTGTAGCTTTCCGTATTGGTTTCTTCATATTTCCAATACGGCCTCTAATGCCAGTAATGGTTCCTCTTTGTTCTAATTCCATAAATGATAAATCAAATCATGAACAGATTGGACATCTAAAATTCTAAATACACAAATACTTACTGAAGTAACTGTCACTTTGACCGCACGCACCGGTTTGATCCTTCCCTAATTCTGAAAAGGTTTTGATTAATATCAAAATCCATCAAACATTGCCCAATTCATCTAATGTAAACAAAATACTGCTCACACCATAATTCTAAAAGAGCGAGAACTCAAGTAAATAATTAACCTTTTTGTTTTAAAATATTCCCAAATTGTTGGAAACCCTTACGCCGCTTAAAGATACAAACAGGCCACGAGTAAATACGGATTAATTCATTCGATAATCTGCTCCATTTTCATGTTTGCGTATATTTGCATTACGTTACGTTAAACATTATTATCAGCTGAATGTAGGTAGTATCTCTATAAGCTTCTTAAACCCTGGTGTTTTGCTGATTGTAACAAGAGGGTACAGGTATAACCTACATTCCCCTTAGCCCACATACACCTCTCCAAGCTATGCCAAAACACCTTGCCCTTCGTCTTCTGCATCTAGACGGTCATTGGTTAGTTTCGGTACCTATATTGTTTAGTCCCGTGTAATAGTCGGAATTCAGCTACATCCGTTTAAATTGGAAAACGCTAGGCAGATGATAATTATGATGACGAATAGGGGGTGAGCCTATTGTTAAACGAGCTGAGAATACTTTGAATGTCGTACTAAGATAATAGGTATATAAAGGATGCTTTCCAAAAATCTTTAAAACAATAACATAAGTAAATCAAAATCATGAATGAAACTAACAAACACACTCTAATTTCAACTAAGGTCACTTCATTACAAAGGTGCGAAAACTAATTAACTGAAGTCTCATAAGATCAGATACTCTTAGTTAGTAAAATTACAGAGATTACAAGTTATTTCTAACAGATTTTCAAGTACTAAGAGTTTTGGAAGTTATTCTAGAGACTATGTTGTCTTAGGCCCATTTTCACTAAGCAGTATCTAAATGTTAGGCATGTGTAAGTGAAACTGCTCTGATGGCTCTTTAAAGATCGGCTAAGAAATTCCATAAGTATGAGCATCTCAGGTCCAGCAGTCAAACCAGCGTCGGGCACTATAGCCGCTCGGCAGTTTGCTGAACAGCAGGACTATTACGTATCTCAGTTGACAGTTCATAGTGATCATCACTTGGCGAGATTTGATGTAAAATGACCATTCTTGTTGGTTACAACCGACGCAACCCGTGCAGAACTGTCATTGTATATCAAACCTCGCCAAGTGATGATAACACTATGAACTGTCAACAGAGATACGCAATAGGTCTGCTGGGCCTATTGCGTATCTCTGTTGGCGAGGTGGTCTGTGGCGAGGTTTGATATACAATGACAGTTCTGCACGGGTTGCGTCAGTTGTAACCAACGGCCTATTTGGCGCATCCGTGAGACACACAATATTATATTTTTTTGTGGCATGTGCCAAATAAACATCATTTCTTTCATAATCAGCCAATAATGTTGCCACTACTGGAACACGGAGCCTCCTCTGAGAGGGAATGGACTTATCCACCACGCAGAGCCAGTGCAGGTTTTTAGATGTTAAGTCATGTCTTCGAATTTTTTGGTTTCTCTACCGTTTTGAGAGCAGAAATTCCAATAGCCCAATAATATTTAAGCATGCATCTAGATGTCGCTTAATGTTAGTGAAAACAGGTCCAAGACCCGTAAATTGTACTGATATCGTATCTTGGAATCCTATTTGAATATTTACACGGTAATTGAATACAAACAACCGTTTTCGGAATAGTTTATTGTTTGCCTATCTGTTATTGTCTTCTCTTGTGTATAAATATCAGAGGATCTTGAACTTACGGAGATATTTTACTCGTGTAGACATTTCCGTATCTTCTATTGTTAAAGAGCGTGTTTGGATTTTTTATGAACTTGATAAGCAGACATACGTACGTTTGATTCATCTTGCCAAACTTTCTAATCTAGTACATAAATACAGACATAAACATAACATCACGCTTGCTATGCCCGAAGGGTAAGACAGAGTATCTGTAGGTACTAAGAAAGTGCACCTATTTTGCAGTGATTTTATGGTTTTCTGTGGATTCGTTGACCCATTTTCTATCTCTAAAGAAAGACCCACAAAGATAAATGTACTTAAGTGTGATTGAACTAACACCGTATTTAAGTCTCATATTTGTATAACAAAAAAATAATCCCCGATCACCGCCCCTACAATTAAAAAAAACGTACAACTTATTTCAAAGTAAATTATTCAATGTGTACATATTAAAAATCACAATAATCCATACAACAGATGCAAACACAGCATTAAGCTGAGCTAATCCTATACGCTATCGAGGCGTTATCTCCATAACTCACTACAGGATAAATATGTATGCATATTGCTGGTATTAGCATTTTATCTCTTACTACATTTAATATTCATGCATGCGACGCAAGCGCATAGCGAATTCACTAACTCTACCTGTGTGATGTCATCCTAGTCCTTGGGACACTTTTGATGTTTAATAGGGTTATATTTTGGGTCAGGTTTGGGCCAGTTTGCAAAATTATGAATTTGGCTGTCTACGTTATTACGCCTGTCTACATTTTTTATATCGTATTTTTGTATTTGGTTTTGCTTAAAAGGAGGACTGCTGAGATGACGAGTATAAGAGAAGTATGGAAGAAGACATACTGTGCCGACTCCAAAATATGACGATGACCTTATTACATGTTTGGGTATAACGTAAAATTATAGTTAGTTACCGATACCCGTTGCAAATAACTAATAAAAATAATGAGCAAAGTACCTAACATAATAAACAATACTTTATGGCAACATTTACATGTAGAAAGCTTTCACATTATTCCCCAAAGAGAATTTATTCTTTTCACGCAAGTACGCAGTTCTATTTGAAATCAGAACGAGCTAAATGGATTTCAGATAATTTTAACGGCAGACACAAAATTCGTTATTAATAATTACCAATTTAAATTCACTCGAACATTAACGTGGACCTGTCAGTCGGTAATGAAGGGCTTTACACGTTATGTTATGTCGTGTTCCATATAGCTGCTTGGTTACTAAGAATAGGTCGTCGTATCCCTTGAGAGTCATTAATGGCAACTATGCGAATATTATTTCATTTGGTTGATGGGCATTGTGATCTATGGACACAAATGCCAAAACAATATTGTTATTGCAAAGCCCAGTTGTCATGACTTCAATAACGGAGGGAAATCATACAATTACCAAAACCAATAGACCACAAGAAACTCCTTTCTTGTCTATGGGTTTTGCAATGGTATTGTGCTATTGTGTAGGAATTCCCCAAACAGTTTCCTAGCTAGATGGTTTTGAAATTGATCAAAATTCGTCACACAATTTTACGTGTACAGAAAATAAACAAACACGACCCCTCCGCGAAAATGTTTTATTGTTCCCAAACATATATGATATTCTAATAATACAACACACATTGTATAAGTTATAACGAGTCAAAAGTCACACAAGGCATTCGTGAACTCGCATTACCAGCAATTCATCAAACCATCGCCAACTTTGGCATTTTCGCGCTTTTAATTCAGTTTTACGAGTTGCCTCGTTGTGCCGTGCCGTGGATTTTACTAGACAGACATACTGGAAGTGAATGAGATCATAAGTACGTGTTAATTGATGCGGGGGATGACTTTAATGACTACGCTAAGGGCACCCAGGTATTAAACGTACATATAAATATGTATGTGTACTATAAAGTCACCTCTGCACGCTTTATGGTCCATTGCTGGGTTTCTAACTAATGAGTCTGTTTTAGAATGGAGCTGTTACTGTTAATGTGTATTCGTGAGCTAAATAGTTGGGACTAATGGAAGAGTTCAATTTTATGAGGGATTTGTAGTTTAGGAGGGATTACTAGCTAATGAATACAGCAGTATTAAATCTTTGGCTTGGAAATTACCTAAGAAACATATTTTGTAAGAGACTTCTTGCGTAATCGTCCTAAAACTCAGTCAGCTTCACTCTCAAAAAGAACTAGCTAAATAAACATTTATCCACAACTCTTGCCACGAAAATTATGTAAATATAAAGAAAAACTTCTTAGTACCACGAGTCCTCGAGCCGCTTCCAAAAGTTTTAATGCCGTGATATGAACGGGACGACAGTTGCGTCGCGTCGCGACGCGTCTTCGAGACAGCGAATGAAAGATGGCCGCGTCTCAACTTGAAGGTAATGAAAAAGGTTTAGTACCTTTTGTTGAAAAGGTTGAAAATCTTACAAAAAGTTTCGGTTTGTTTTCTTATTTTATGTTGAGGATATTATAGTGGTTTTGTTATGTCTGGATTATTGTTGGAGAAGCTTTTTTTACGTGTTTGCTAGTTTTGTCTATGAAAATGGCGGACGAGATGACAATTATGGGCTAAGTGTACAAAAATGTCGTTACAAAAATAGTGGGGCGCTAATATCTAATATAATATTGTTAAACGACTGGTAAACTTGAATTAAAGCCCTTTTTTCAGAAACCAATTTTTTTCACCGTTGAAAGGCAGAAAATGCAAATTAAATTGTTTTGCGAGCTCAAACTTACGCCTGTAAGGTTTACGACTTCTGACATCCCTCATTTGTCAAGTCATGTTCTTAAGAAATTAGATTATACCGTACTTACTCGGTCTTGTTCTCCGCGTAACATTACTGTTGTGGGGAGCATTGGACTTACCTGAAAAGTAGAAACAAATATCTTTACTTACACGTGGTAAATTACAAAAGAATGATTTTTCAAAACGCAGTCTGACATATAAAGGGTGTGACAAGGCCCTTAACGAAGCCGAAACGCACTTGTTCTCCACGTCATTGCGATATTTTTTTTGTTCTAGACCATACCTGAGAACCGTCTGGTTACGGAGATATTGGGGGTCAAAGTTCCAACTTTTTTTTAAATACATACACAAGTTTTTTTTAAATACATATTTTTAATGTAAGATTTTTACTTTAAACACCTCCAAGACCTCCGTACTATTCAATCCATCCATCAGCACATTGTTATGAGTCCGTTACATTGATCCTACAGAAAAACTTGATTTTTCACCTCAAAAAAAAAGTTGTTTTCCAGCAATATTTTTTGCGTAAGTTACATAATTTGATGTACATAATGCTTGGTTGACGGCTTCGTTAAGGGTTTTGTTACAACCTGTAGCTACTGTCTTTAGATTTTTCGGTGCCTAGAAAAAGAAGGCAAAAGTATGCAAATAAAAAGCTTAATGTAAAACCTTTTGCACTATAGTATCAGTCCATATAATGTTAGCTTTGGTATTCTCGCATTGAACCGCCATTGTCTACCACAGAAAACCGCGGTTTATCCATAGATTAATTAGCGAAATTGCATTAGCAATCCCGCCTATAACGTGTAGGTACTATATTAGCCGATAATTGTCGGGTGCGTTCGGTTTAATGTTCGAATGTCTAGTGCTCGCTCTGTGCACTTGTATCATCATAACTACAGATGGCGTTTGTGTCGGCACAGATTATACACACTGCGTTTAATATCCTCACCTGCTAACCTCAGTTAAGGTTGTATGTGGGTGAAATTAGATAATTATTTACTAGGAAAATGTTTTATGATTTATAAATATGACTGTGAAATACGATCTTTTGTCGCAGAGTTCGTATTTCACACTCCTATTCTCGTGTAAATTAATTACAATAGAAAACAATACTACACTTCTCTTTTATGAGAAATAAAGAAACAAAACCAATTCCATACAGCGGTGTATGTAAAGAAATACTTTCATTCAATATAACTTCACAAGCACGGTAGCCCTAAGTGCAGTCGTTGTGGTATTGAACTTGCGAGAGCGGAAACCGAATGCAGTTCGCACGATTCTAAACACTTCTCAGTATTAGGTAAATCTTTTTACACAATATTCAACCGTGTGCCGTCGAGTTAAAGGTCACGCTGGCCCAATGTTGCGCTAAGTATAGTTCAGAAGAGATGCCGCCTTCCGCCACTGTCTGCCACTAATGAGTCGGTCAATTAACCGTAACATTAACGGCCCACTTTGTGATCGTGCGACGAAGAAACAAAACGCAGCTCAATTCCGAATTTGAATGTAGGAACGTTCCAGTTTATCGGAATAAAAGCTATGATTTATCTTAAAAAAAAAACCTCCTATTTTGAACCTACTATTTTGATAATACGGCACAAAACGGAACTTTACGGTATTATCGCGGGAAAATCTCGCATTGTTTGCTTTAGCATATTTTAATCTATTCTACTTAGAGCTGGCTTTTTCACACCTGAACCGGGGGTGTTTTAAAACGAATTTACCGCCTCTTTGTTAGCGAGCTACATGTCTGTTAATTCGTTTACTCTTTGCGAAGAGGGCTCTAATGGGAGGGCTTTTCTTGCAATTAGCCGCAATTAAGATACTTCGCAAGGAAATACCGCGAAGGATTCGCGCGCATCGAATCACGGGAACCGTTTCTAAATCGTCGATACATCGAATGCCAACATTGCCGGGGGCTCCACGGTTACACGGTTCGGTCGGCGGCCGGGCCGCGATGCGGATTTGTTTGGGACCAGTAATTAAAAGCCTATTACGTTTATATTGAAGGTTCTCACACCAATCAACATTACACAAGGGGTAAATTGGAAAATGGTCTGACGCAACACCCTGCCCATGAGTGTGTTGATGTTTTTCATTAATTACGGGAAGTGTGCCAATTTTTTTGCAGATTCACTTGAAATCGATAGCTATTGGGTTATGGACTTACCGCTACCGTGGAGTATAGCGCCTTAACTTTTGTGGTAGGTACCTATACCTACTGAACTTGAATGGTAATATGGAAGAGTGGACATTCTTGGCTACTGCGGTGCGAGTCCTTTGTAGCAAGATTAAAAATGTAGCTTGAAAAAAGAACCTCGTAGGCACTTTCATAAAATTGAATGAACGACAAATAAAAATTGAATGGTGCATTAAAGCCTGTGCGGCTTAACTCGCTCGCTATCGGCTATCAAAAATCGTCGTGCCACAGATAATAAAAGCAAAACGTCAAAATAAATCGCTGCAGAGGTTATCTGTGGTACATTAAGCTTCCTTGTCGCACTATCTCATATTTCTTGGTCATCGATAAATAGAGGAGGCGGCCACCTATTATAATTAAAGCGCTCGATAAAATCGACATGTAACGCACTTTAGTGGGCTAGTGTGGTGCGTTATCGATAACTGTGATGTGGCTGGGTGGCCGGACCACCCGCGCACTTGCGCAAGAGTCTATCGGGCACGAAGTAGTAAGTTACAATAGGTTCACTTGTCTACACATAGCATCGACAACACTGAAAAGTTATTTGTAGCCAGATGCGTAAATAACAAGACGATTTTCCTAATACAACAGGCAAATTCGAATTCAAAAACTGTTAAAAAGTTTCCATTACACTACGGAGTCCTTTTTTTACGGATGGGAAGTCATCAAATGATCCTTCCCACTCTGGGCGGAGCGGAAGGGAGTGTCAGACTTGTACTGACTAAAACCCATCCATGTTCCTTCTTTTGCCCTTTGTGTTCCAGGGCCGCGGTATCTCTTTCGAACAGTTCCGCAACTCTGGCAACACTACGGAGTCCTTAGGGCGAATCGACCAATGGAACTTCAACAACACCACCTAAACCACGTTTAGGAGCTGTCGTGTCTCATTATTGTAGAATAATTGACACTGCTTTCTTATACGTTTACACTACGACCAGTTTAATTTGTGAAATCTGCCTTTAAAGCGTGGATCTTCTTTATTTTTCATTTTCTGTGGTGCCCGGGTGAACTAAATTAAGTGAACATTAGCATGTAAGATATTTCTGAGACAATACCTTGGCCCTTGTCGCGCTTGATACCGTGTGATAATGACGTGTTTTCGGGACGCTTGATCGTAGGTTTGTTTTTATTGTTCTGGTTTTCGGCGGTATTTTATTAGATTTTGAGTTGATAGATAAGTTTGACTGAGCTTTTATTGAGAAAAGCAGATAAGTTGGTGAATGATAAACTCGCTGGTGGATTAATTTATGATAGTATTGGGGAACTTGATAACTAGGTAGGTGTTTTATTTGCATTGTCATATCATATCAGTCTAGATAGTCTTAGACCCAGCCTCTGATCCCTGATACTCTGCTCTGGCCTCTGTCTAGATCTGTCTTTATCCAGTGAAATAACAGTGATTCAACACGACGATTCTACAGTAGGCCACAAGTCAGTGATAACAAAAGAAGTATAAGCTGACCTCTTATTAAGCAGTATAAGAGTGACACTAGACCAGCTCAACAGACATAAGGTGGCTTGAATCTATTATAGAAGCTGTGACCTTCATTATTTAGCTCTCAAAGGTAAAATTGATTGCGTAAAACGAGGTGCTTAATCTATTATTATAAGCCAAGTTTAACCAATAAATACCAGTGAAAATATAGATGCTTTATTAAATGAAAATTATAACGAAACACATTTTCTCAGAAAGTATCTTTCCCTGCCTACCTGAAGTCCTGAACTGAATTAACGAAACTGAGATTTTAACGGAGGTCAAATTCAATTACCTCCAAGAATAATTAATATTAAGTTAATATTTTCTGAGAATACCTTTAAAAGTACCTTCTGAATTGAACAAAGGTATAATAGAGGTACAATTACGATTCTCGAACAAGGACCGAGAGAAATAAATGACTGAAATGGGCTTCGAACTTCGGAACACATTATCTAAGATTTCTTAGAGGCCATCTGAGGTGAATTCTATTTTGACGTAGAATATAAGCGATGGAGAGAAAATAGTTGAACTTGAAACGAGGTTTGATAAGAATGGTTCGCATTCTAGCCTTGAAAGAAAGAAGAAAAAATTACATTTATCGATGATGATGATGATTGAGCACCACACCCAGCCAGGAGCAAGCCTGACCCGGACAAGCTGGATACACCAGGGATACACCTTCTTTACAAAATCGTGCCCGATTTTGTAAAGAAGGACATGCTCTGAGATGGGAGAGGAAGCCCGACCAACCGCGGCCAGTCGGGCACAATCAGCCGACTATGCAGACTAGAGCCAATATAGGAATAGTGGTAAAGACAGGTACAATACATAGGAATGAGCATTGGTGTTTTGACCTTCGTTTGATTGGTCTCTTCTATCAATGGAGAACCATGTTCGTCAGTAGATAGTATTTGTTTCACTGTCAGTTTCGCTAAGGTGATATATTTCCTGGGTGGCTGATTTTAATTTTTCTCTAACTGCTGCTAACTGAATCCATTCTAGAAGAAAAGAACATTTATTTGCGCTAAAATCATCCCAGGCGAAAACCCTTCGCAGAAACTACAAACGTGATGTTATGTGTTTGATCACCTCTTCAATTTATTTAGTTTTCAAATTATTTATACTTGGGTTGGGTACTTTTAATATCTATGCTTCGGGGTATACTTTGCTGTAAATAACGCATGTTATACTGGGGCTGTTTCATTCATATTTACAAATGTACGAGTAACCGTTTGAGATAAAATAAATACTTTTTTTAAATATTATTTTGTTTCTCTCTACACATACTTATGTTTTTTTGTTCATATGTTAACCACAGATTCACAGTTCTACTTATTTATCATGGTGATATCATGTTACCACTAAAATTTAGAGATACCTTATGTATAAGTTTGTGATATGTTAAAGCATATTTCACGTAACTAATATACACATTCCTAACCCAATGTCAGTCAGAGCACCTTCTAATGAAAGCACATACTTATTAAACATTTAAAACTTTAACATATCATAACATCACGCCTGTAGTTCCCCGAAGGGTTATCAGAGGTGTACCTTATAATACACACATTTCGCCAGTTATGTATAAGTCCTATGTAATAAGGGGCGAGCCTTTTGCCATCAACCGGGCATAAATCCAGACTCCGTGGCTGCTACTGGGAAATTCTTGATGGAAAACCCCAATATCACTTTGCCCGACCTAGGAATTAAACCCAGGACCTCATGCTCAGCAGTCGCGCTTGCGACCACTAGACCAACGAGGCTGTTATAATATTAAATTATAAATTAAAATAACCCAAAGTAACTAATATAACAAAAAACTAAAAAATGCCGCCAAAAACTCCTCAACGCTGTCAACGGGTAATGTCCCCAAGAGACTGGCGGCGTTGCGCTAGTATTTTATTTTATAAGACTAAGGTGAACGGAAACTTGGAGATGGCCCTATGATAGTGAATTAAAAAAACGTATACTTGGGAAAGTTGTTTGTTATCATGAGTACAATCACGTGTTTAAGTATCGGTCACTAATTACTAGTCACCTTATATGTGTACGGTGTTTTCACAGCAACCATAGGCATCGCTACTACCTTCACTATAAAAAAGGTAAGCGCGCCCTTCAATTAAAATTATGAATATTTTAAGCTAATTAACCTACTTTCTTACAAAATGGGTAGTAGCTAGTTCAGTGCAGCAGGTAGTAATTTTCCTCTAAGAAAGAAAGATCTTATGGTTTAACCCACACAATATACAGGGTGATTTATGCAGGCGCACGGAGCAATCACCCGCTATTGTGAGCTATCTATAGTTGAAGGCTACAGGGTGCTTCAAGAAATAGTGCCGTTGTTCTATTGTGGTTAAAGGGGCTGTTAGATTTATTGTAGGACGAGTTTCCCCCGTGTTCCCTTCTAGGCTTTTAAGCAAGGTTCAGGATGCCTGACGAGTATAAAATATTGTGACTGCCTCGTGGTCTAGTGGTCGCAAGCGCGACTGCTGAGCATGAGGTCCTAGGTTCGATTCCCAGGTGGGGCAAAGTGTTATTGCGTTTTTCCATCAGGAATTTCTCAGTAACAGCTACGGAGTCTCGATTTGTGTTCGGTTGATGGCAATAGGCTCGTCCCCTATTACATAGAACTTTAACATAACTGGCGAAATGTGGGTGTACTATTAGGTACACCTCTGACTAACCCTTCGAGGATTATAGGCGTAATGTTATGTTATGTAGAAAAAATAGTTTGCATGAAAAAGTGGTGGCCAATTAAAAACAGTACAACTAAACAGTCTTTACTTCTTACATCTGTTAACCAATTCAGTCGCAACGATTTTACCGTCTAAAACCGTAGCCAAGACACAGGTCTACAAAAACAAAAGGTAGTTCTAATAACAGTAAATAAGAAGTTACAAATTCCGTTCCCAAGTATTGAGTTTCAACGCCCGCAATTTGAGGTCCGCCGAGCATTACTCAACAATCCTTTCGTCGAAATATACCTAAGCAAATACCTATATTGTAAGTACCTATAGAGCTAGTCTGGACGGTACCTAAGTATACTTAGATAGACACAGTAAAAGACAACCAGTAAACCAATTAGATTCTTTTTTGTGAAATCAAACGCAAGTGTTGGGTACAGATAGGCTGCTCTTCGTTTCTGTGCCAGCTTTGAGCTTCCACCAGCGATGGCAACAATGTCTTTTGTTGTCTTTCCAATTCCCTGGTCGACAATCGGCTCATAGTTTTACTCCACCTGCCATCACCGCGTCTTGAAAGGTATCCAACCCATGTCCATTTGAGTTCTTTTGTACAGACGCCAGCACATCAAGCTACTACATAACAATCTGTCAAATTTCTCTAATAGGTTCTCAAATTTATCGCTACAACATTATGTTAAAGGTTGATAGGGAAAATTTGACAGTTTCAGGTAACTTGATATGCTGGCTGGCGTCTGTACCTACATCTGCTGATTTCGACGTTTGAACTCATTCAGTTTTATGACGAGCATGAAACGCTCCATGGCTCTCTATGCAACTCAAAGCCGTGTGGGCGTCCTAGTTGAAATACTGATGTTAATAATAATATGCCTTCTGTGGTATAAGATGCCTATATTATAGTCTGGAGAGTACTAAAGCATATATAGGTGCTTAGTTTCATGTGCACATACGACGGGTTGGGTGGCGAGCCGGCTATGGCGGCTATCCGAGGTATGCTGCGCTCCTAGCCACGTGCGTGCTCTCCGCTACCGATAGTACCACTATTTTGTAGTATAGTCTATCTCATCATATGTATGTAACGTTATTTTTAAAGGTTTTCAGGTAGGGTAAAGTTTTATTGAGTTCATCCTTCAGCAGCAGTAGATGTCTTAGCAGCTCACTGTCAGATATTATGCCCGGCTTGTTCCATGGGACTTAAATACTCGTATAACTGGCAAAATATTAATATTATATTAATCTTTCAAGGATCACAGGCATGATTCTATAATATATTATGTACCTGAAAAATAACAGCATTTTTTTTAGTTGTATCTAATAGAACCAATTTTGACGCAGGTTATGCTTCAATTATTTATGTTTCTTCTTTTTCAAAATCCTTGTTCTGTTTAGAGTTTATTTCTAATAATGTATCGTATACATTATACACTTCGTTTTTACAAACGCTGTTATAAGGTAAATCGAATAAAACCGACCTTTATCCACAGCACTAGCATAATATGTCGTAAATTATCGGCAAACGCTCGATAAGAGAGAATGAAAGGGCTATTAAAAGTTGGCAGGGACTTGCTCTGTGCTGCCAATCAGTAGGTATTGTTCTGTTAATAAATAAAAAAATAAAAGTGTTGATGATAAAATACTGCTGGCAAGTTTACCTACAAAGATTTATTATATCGTTTATTCGCGGAATTTATTCTCCTTCGAACCTATTAAGGCTTGGATGCGAATTTCTAGAAGTATGTATATTTAGATATTTTTAGTCGCACTACAAAATCGCTACTAAGTATTATTCCCATGTATTTAAACAATTTCCAGCTGGAATTTCCTAAATTTCACCGAAGCTATTCCGTCCACCCTCGCCAACGACTTCCTGCATAGTTGCACACCAAATACTTTAGCCTCCGTCGTCCGGGGACCCGGTACCCGGGTATCCAGCTACCCGACTACCCGGCTACTTTTTGCCGTTTTCAATTCCTACGGCGATCAATTAGACATGGTTTAATGGATTCGGGTGTCGTCTGGGGGTGATCGATGACGTGCAATAAGTACATTAAGTAGTTGTTGGATGTCGACCGGCAAGCCCTGATCGATGGGGTGACGCCCATCCTAGTTTTCCATGAGAAAATGTAGCTTTTGCATCGATCACTTGCTTAATATCGTATGTTAACTATTCGGTTGACTTCTGTCGGTAAGCTTTAATTTGAAATGTTTATTTCTATTTGCAAAAATACAAGAAATGAAAAACAGTTAAATTAACAGAAATAACAGCATCAAAATAACCAACCATCTATATCAGAAAATCACTTTACTATCTTTTAACAGAACTGAAACCATGTTGTTAAAATGAAAACAAAATAATATTGTCTGCTCTGTACAGTTTCGCGTATGCATGGAAATGTAAATAAAATTTCATATAGCGAACAATAAGTTAAAATTATAATGAAATGGACAAACTAAAGCAGGTTCCGTGCATCCGCGGTGTAAGTGTTGCAGTCACGGAAATGTCACTTGATTAAAAGCCATAAACAAGAAAATAAATATGGCGGATCGGGGCGTGCTGGGCTAGCTGGCTGAGCAATAAATTTTACGCTGTTGATGCATATAAGCGTAAAATTCCCAGTTTCTTTTTTATGGCAACTTTGACGTGCTGTTAAAAGACTGCATGTCTGATAATTCGAAACATCAATTGTTCTAGCATCAGTACCATTTGTTTTCCGCATCCATCGACTTTTATCGGATTTGTCGGATAGATTCTGTAAATAATTTAAGAATTAGGCACGTCAATCGTTCTTGTCGTTTCCGCCGCCACATGCGGGCGTGTAAATAACTCAATGTAGGCGTTAATTATGTCGAGTGATCTTGAATGAGTCGGGCTTAACGCGCCTCCGTGTTAAACGATACGTAATCACGTGGAACATTCGAATTTCGAAGTCTATTATGTTAGTTTTCTTTGCTAACTTTCTTTAAAATTCAAATCCGGTCTCCTTGTGCACTTTTTGTTTTGGTTTGTATTTTTTAAGATAACATTAATTAAGACAAGACTTGATTCAAACAAATATAGTTGGGCCAGAGGTATCATATTATTCTCCAAATAAATTTCCCCGAAGTCGTTGCGTAAATATCATTCTATTTTCGGAATAAATTCCTCTGTCACTGGTGCGAAAATGGTTTCACTTAGGTCTCAAACACATTTATTTGTGGGATAGATTTTTTCCCATACAGTATGAAATATCCGCCGTTCAGAATGACCGAACGTTCCTTCACGTCCCGAGGAAATGGAAGTGCACATGACTGAGATGGATTAGCGCCCATTAAGGGTAGCTCCGTCTTGTACTTATGTGAACGCAATATGTGCCCAGATACCAATAAACGCTTATGTTTTAAGCGATATGTCTTGGGTCTTGACGTCATTAAACGCCCTATTACGGTACAAAAAGTTAATAAGAACACATTAGAAAATGAGAACATGCAAAATAATTCGCTTAACAATACCTCTTAAAAATCCTCATTTTCACAAATAACACTCGCAATACGCAAATGAATAAAATACAGTAAATACTGATACTACTTTTAAAAAACATGAGATGACGTAAACATTCATTGCGATTTCACAATATTTCATTAAGTAATGGCGGTGGTGGAGCGCTACAATGTTGCCATCTTGAAAATGGTAAAAACAAAATGGCGCGTGGTGGTTTTGTGTTGAATTTAATAGAAAGAAACAAAGACAAATCGGTGTCTCACATCCAGTCGAGCAAGGATTAAACAAAGCGCTGTTTATGCTAATGAAATGAGATCTTATCCGTTCACGTTTAAAGTTGCTATGGGACTCGGAACTACGGCTCCCTTGCCTGGAGGTTTGAGCCTGGTCTATGAAAGCTTATTATATTTTTAGCTAGTTAAGGGTGAATCAAATATTGAATCTCTGCAGTTTGTGTTCCGGTATTCTCAAAGATCCTATTTAAAAGTCTAGGTCAGAAATTCAGTCTTGTAATTATTTTACATAAATAGCCGCTTTCTGTTTTAAATTGCTTAATCTAAATAATTTCTTAGGGTTCCAAACAGGTATACAAATTAAAATGGAAGTAACATTAATAACTTAAGACTACAAAACTTCGCTAATGATATTTTTAATTACAATCATTTTGTTGCTAAGTATCGTTGATTTGTGTGTATCAGACGCTGGCATTGATAAATATTTTAATCAAGACAAAACTGTCCCATTGTTAAAGATATACATCATGTTTTGACAGGCCGTTTATCAGAATACACATACAGACAGCCGAAAATAGAGAACAGCAATAAAACCGGAGTAATTGGACAAGTATCACCTTTAATCCGTTTTAATTATAAATCTAAAAGCTTATTTTTGTTGAAAACCCTGTTTATTATTAACGGAGAGGGCTGGCGGCGCATTTCATCTGTCAGTAATTTATTGTCCGACAAGTTGTGACATCGGCCCATTGAACGAGGTTATTTATGCACAATGGAATTTAAGTTAAAACTACTGAAATTTATTCACTATCGCAGGGTTCAATTATTAATGAAACCGTAAATTTTAGACGTACGACAGGTAAAATGAGCAGGGCCACTTTTGATTCGAATCGAACGCTTCTTGCTTCGAGTAAATTGGTTGCTCCTTTTATAGTTAACGAACGCAGTGAGCTGAAATGCAAAAGTTAGTTTTATGGCTAAAAGTAAAACCCTAGTGTGAGTTTGATACCCTTCCATTTTCTCTTATTTGTTCAATTTACATACAAACTGGCTACGAACAATAAGCGAAAAACATGTCGAATTAATATTTAAAAATCCCGTTCGCGTTCCATTTTCGAACGAGAGTAAACCATAAACAATCCGACATTAAAAAAGCTACATTTCCTCCAGCATTGTTACTATTGCTGACAGAAAAGAGGTTTAACATAATAACCAACGGTTTGCGACTGGAAAGTTCGCAAGCTATTATAAGCTTTCTCTGTAACATTTGCCATTTCTACACAACACATAGTTGCGTAATTAAAGAGTCAGAAACAGCATTATGCTAACGTCTATATATTTTGGCTACACACTACATGTAGCCCGACCCATGGTACGAGAAAATGGCAGCCGTTAAAAATGTTTCGGGTGTAAACTGGGAACATTATTATGGTGAGGCCACTAGTTTTTCTTGTTATTACCTGAATTGTTAAATTGTTGGGATAGTTTCGTTAATAAACAGAATGTAGTTAAGTACACATTGTAACAATTTGGGTCACACGAGAATTAAATTTTTAGAAAGCATTATTTTTGCGTTTAGCTCTAGAATTTCTGTTATGTAGGTAAATAATGACCAAAGAGAATATAGAATTTAGTAACAGTATCTAACGCTATTTAGTTTAGCATTAGGTGTTACGTGTTTAAGATAAGTATATCTTAAACACGTGTTCTGCTAATTAATATTAAAGGTACTCAACAAACACGCTGAACTGTAAGTACTTATAGTAATTTCAATCAAGCAACATTACTCACATTAGAATTAAGACCCGAAGCTGGGAATTAAACGTAAACAAAGAGATTATTAAAAGGCTTCAGTGACGGTGTTTAAATTGATCAAACTCCAAGTAAGTGGGATAATCCGGAGGGATTAACACAACAACAGGCAAGCCTGTTTGTTGAATATTGAAGCACCCACTTGTATAGCGCGGTTACGTTTTGATGGCAATGCAAATAAACCATTCTAAGACGCCACAGCTAATCAGTTTGTTTAATCTGCGTTTATTTAATACATAATTGCAGAATAAACAAGGGTTTAATATCAGTTCCCGCTAATATTGCTGTCAAAGTTACTGCCAATATTCGGTTTGATGTTGAAGCTTCAGTGTTGCCGTAGCATTAATTTCACAAAGCTAGTGATGTCCACTCCATCCGATTAATGACATTAGTATAAAGTCACGTAATGAATGCTGTCCCCCCACCCCCGCTAATACCCCGAACACTTATAAAGATAAATGACCGCACCCATTCCGCCGTTACGTTTCGTACCAAACGGGGTTAAAAGGGTTTTCAGTTCCTTAATAATTAATTGAAGGGTAGTCCATTTTCGAAATTAGCATGATTCCGTTTTTAGCCAAAGGCAATGGGACTGACCAAAGATAAGATTGGGGGATGATATATTAAAATTAATGTAAATATTAAATGAGTAATTAGTATTCTGTACGAATTTATGAGCCAAGTAGTAGACGGATTAATATTCAAGACAGATATTTTTGCTCTGTAGAAGAAATACGGTCACCTAATATTAATTTTAATGTACTCAGATAGTACTTTATCACAATATTGAGCTCGGCGCGATATAGAAAAACACTTGACCGAAAATAACGAAGCCGGCCGAGCGGGAAGGGTGCTGGTGCGACACATTCATTTTTCCATAACGCCGGACGATTATTCACACGCAAAATAATACCTATCGATTTAAAATATGAATCCTTTTATAAGCGGAACGAGCGTTATTCCGCCGTGAAAATAGCTTCGATGCTCCCATTTTACAGCGCCGAAAGGGTTCCCCGCGAGCGAGTAATAAAGTAATTTATCCACTTCCGATAACAGGCCAATAATCCTCCAGCGTACTTCGCGGGAATATGAGGAATAAATAAGAGGAGTTAGGAGGAGTTGGAAGGAGTTCAGGGGGAGTGCGCCGCGCGTGGCGACGCCGATAACACGCGCATCCCTCGATGCACTCCCGAAGGCGATTGGAACTGTAATTCGCATTGAAGTTAGTTAACCGATAGCATACAGTTACAGCCGACTACGTTGTCAGCAAGTATTTTTAACGAGTGTAACTTCGTTGATACTCTGATGTCTTCCTGCTTGTTAACAACTTTGTTCGTGTTGCGAAGCTTGGAAGCGAGCGGTAATGTGGTTTAGTTGTGTTTGTATTTGTGCCACTAAAAGTGAAACGCAAACAGCCGTATAAAGCCTTGAGAGGAATGTTTGTTCTCCAATTTTATTAATTAAGTTTTCTATTAGGCTGTTCCGATGAACGTAAATCAAATACGGTTACATTCAAATTTAGATTGATATCACGTAACTGGATATAAATTGCTCTACTGTTCTCAGAACAAGAAAATCAGTTCGGTACACAATCGGGTTCCGCGGGCCCAACTATCGCTGCGGGGCAAACTGTATCATGTCGTACATGCCGCGCCGAAGTTTATCAGAGCATTGTATTTCATACACATTCTACCCCTAAATCCTTCAGTGGCTGTGATTCTCATCACGCTCCAAGTGCTGTCTCGAGGCACTTAGAACGCCCTAGGACTTAATAGTGATGTACTCACTCTATCGTCGTATTCGATTATCGAGAACTCGACCATATACAAGCTGATTACTTAGCCGAGTCAGCTCAGCGGATGGCGATGCTAATAAGTAGTAAAATCGTCTCGGTTGGATTAATTGTTGTTTATTTTATGAGCGCTGCGTGTGTTAAAGCTTGAATATTCATTGCCGTAAAGATATCGGGTATTGACAGTAAAAATACTGGAACAAACATAATAAATCTTCCGTAAATTCATTGCTTATGAGTAATTCGTCGTTCACCTTCCATAAATTGGGTGTTAATTGTTATCGAAGGCATTAATCGAGTAATAACCTAATGTTACCCTATCTCCCATCTCTACAGGTAGACAAGTTTTGATTGTAACTCTAAGTTCAGTCAAGTGCGCAGTGTGGCCGATAACGATTATTGTCTCATGAATATATTAGCTGGGGGTGAAACTCAGGGGTGTTATTGTAGAATTTGTCCCCTTTCTGTTAATTTTACGTCATATTTCATTTGTTTACCAACTGTGTCCTATTAACTTTCTTCTTAACGTTTGGTCCATAAATCCGAAGTGATCCTAGAAGTGGAACATACATTTACATGAAAACTGTATGTCGAGGAAAACAATATTGAGGATAATGGCCGTCTTTATTATATTTTAGAGCATAGACGTTCATGTATTGAATAGAGAAAGAATTCATTTAGCACCAATTTGGGGTTGTAATGGCGAAAGTAATAATACAGTGGAGATAAGTGTTTTTGTGTTGTTTACCTAGTCAACGGATGTTATTCGTAGTAAACGGAGAAACCATAATCGTATTCTATCGCATAAAAGGTTATTAAAACATAGCACTTAGTGCTCCTGCACTAATGCCTGTGCTTAACCTCTCAGGAATAACGACTAGCCTATATAATGAAGAAAATGTTAGTAGGTAATACAGGTACTATTCAGAAATATTACCCACATAATACTTGTTCTCTAAACACTAGTTTCCAACATAACCAACAAGGCTACAACATATTATTTTATTTCATACGAATTTCGTGGTCTAAACTATTTAATCCCATATTACAGTGAGGGGAGTATAATTTCCTAGGCCGACATAGATATGGGGTCTGGAAAGTACACATAAAGGAGAACAGAGGCCCTGGCTAACGGTTATGACAACGTTTAGCGGTACAGGATAATCCCGTATCACAAACTGTGCCAGAGGAATTCTAATTAATCCTACCAAAAATGTACGATTTAAATCCTTTGGGGTTAGTTATGGGGGCCTTGGGTTCCGTGGTCGATGTTTGCGAATTGCTGATTATTATCTTAATAGGATAGCCGGAGATTTACTGGGGGACTTCACGTGTATACAATGGTGGACATGAGGCAATTAAACTGTGTAAATTTTGGTATAAGTTTGGATAGTACATTTATGATCTTGACTTGAAGGACCAGACATTTTCGTACTGGTAACATTGATTTTATAATAAAGTGCCACTCTAAAATATCTTAACCAATATTAAGTACACCTATTCAAAAGCAAGTAACACCTGAATAGTTCCAAATCAATTCTATAAAAAACCTCTTTCATCGCGCCAAAATCACTTAACAAAATCCACCCCGCTACCCGAATTAAAAGATGGCGGCGCCCGTTTTCAATGGCCTAATAATTCACGTTTTGAAGGCTGTAAGGTCAGAGCCGCGGTTATGACGTGGTGGTGTGACAAATGTCAGTAGTTGGTGTAATTCATGGCGCCTCCTAGGACCATTTGTCGTCCCTCGATAAGGCCGCCCTGTATTTTTGCTGGGCGTGGATGATAAACACCCTGTATTAACAATTTGCGTTGTTGTGGAGGTGAATATTGTAGTTAAGTAGATGGATTGGAGTGGTTGCTGGCTTTTTGCTAATTAATTAGGTAATTTCAAATGCTCTATTCATTTTATTGTGTACTTTACTTATTACAGAATAGTCATTTTGAAAGGATGTTTTCCTTTTAACTTCTAAATGACAAAATTATTTTTCTTTGTTTCTTTTTTCTTTTGTTTTTAATTTTCTTTTCGTTATCCTGTTTCAACTTTTGTAAGTGACTTTGGACTCTTTTCTTCGTTTTATTTAAACCTTAGTTAACATAACTTAACATCTCGCTGTAATTCTCGAAGGATTAGGCAGAGGTGTGCTTCTAGCACATATACCTACATATACGTGTTTAAGTTGTCTTTAAAATTATCTTTATCGATATCCCTAGCTCTCTACTTATCCCACAACACAAAAACCGTGATCCATGCACCCAGTTCCCGTGATTCATGGGTCCCGGGATCTGGCATTTGTTGACCCTCGCTAAGGCCAATTGCTAGTATAGTCTATGGTCCGAAACGGCCATTAGTCTCCCCGTTTGGGACAAGGGATATTTATTCACTACTGTTTATTGGGATTGTATTGAAATTGAAATTAATCGACGGCATAGTTTTACTTATTTGGGTCCGAAGTTATCGGGCATTGCAGATTTTCATGGGGCGATTGTTTGCTTATTTAGATTTAAGTTGAACTACGTAAAATAGCGATCATAACGATCGCCATTTTGTGACTGGATGATTAAAATGTATGTTTAACTAGTTACCTTAATATTATGTATTTCCTCATAAAACCTAGCAAAACTACCAGGTTTTAATTAAAGAATATCTACCGTTTACCAGGTAAAAAGGTTGTACCAAGAGAGAATGCAGCGAAACATTTAAATTCCGTTTTCCACGTGCAGCAATGTTTTAAAAATTTTAAACATTTTCTAAATCCACAAAACATTCTCCATTTTCTTTTTCCCAAAGTATTAATAAAACACAGATAGTAATCACATAACAAACACGTTGGAAGCGAAATAATTGTTTAGATTCACGTTTGATAATGAATAATGTCGTGTGAACAAATTCTGAACAACCAAAACACAAGTAGGACCGTCTGGGCAATTTATTGCTCCGATCCGATTATGTACAGACTCTAACGGAATGCACTTTGCATATAAACAGCTAAACAGCTCTATTTTCAACAACATAACGTCCATTTTACAGTACCACTATAAATGTGGGTTAAGACTATTAAAAAATCTTAACGTGTAAAAGTTCCCAAGGTTCTAATACTTTTAAATTACGTCGGCGCGCTCAGAACATATTAGCAACATGGAATTTGTGGAGCGTTCTCGTGATAACATTCGAGATTTAGCGATTTGATTGTGATTTCCCGAGATTTTAAACATAATGAGATATCGTTTATATTCGTTTATGTTAATTTTAGAGTTCACAATCTGAGAAAGTTATATGAAGACTTTATAGTTTCATAAAACTCAAATGTGTTGTTGATAAAACCTGTATGTGATCATCAACGGTTTACCGATGGTTTTCTATATGTAGATGAGTATCATTTATGCATTCTCTTTACGATTGAAGTGATAAAAATATTTATTTTTATATTCTTTCGAGTCTGAACGCGATAGGAACGAGTTTTGTCGTATGCATGGATATTTTAGTACAGCTTGCATACTTTTTAACTACGTACATTACATATTTTATTTTAGTTAAGCAATGAAGATGGCCTAGATTGCCTAGATGCGATGCAGAGGAAACGTGAGAAGTCTTAAGTATTCTTATTATCAGCCATTTGTGTCCCACTGCAGGGCGATGGTCTCCTTTCCCACTTTCCACGTATACCAGTGGTTAAGTATTCAGTGCTTAAGTATTAAGGCTGTGTAAAACCTGGCGACGAAATATGATAAATGGAAAGGAAGGATGTCAATTTAGAAGATATAAGTTCATGGAGATGTCGCCAATACCTTTTGAAATATGGGCAGGCTGACTGAAGCTGCTGGACTTGAGAATTGGACCATCTCATCATCTGCCTAGCGTTTGCTTATGTTGGGGTCGGCTCCCAGTCTAACCGGATGCAGCTGAATATCAATATCTGACCTCCACGACCTACTTAGTACTTGGTATAATACAATACCCCTTGGTAAGACTGGTTGTCAAACTTTCCGGCCACTGCTGTAACAACTGTCAAAGATCTACAATTGACAGGCGGAACCAACGGCTTAACGTGCCACGGCACGAAGGAAATTCGGTATGTAATGGGAGGTAACCCATCCGCTGACCAGCCCCACGAGCGCGGCTTAACCTGAAGATCGATCCGAGTGGCTGTTATTATTTAACCAAGAGTTCCTCCATCGAGAATTTTACCATCTAATTAATACCTAAAAAAATAAACATACAGACCTGTATCTCTAAAGGGAATTTGTTACTACCATAAGGTCAAAAAGGTCACGTTATGTTAAAAAAAACTCAACCATAAAGTAAATTTCTATAACTTAAAACACAAGTTATGTCAGATCGGGAACACCGCACAGCGGGTTCGATAGCACGCGCGTGATTACTTTAGTACCCGCTGCACTGACCTCTAGCCCACTTAATGGTTACAACACGAATGTGGTACAGACAATCTTTAATTTCTCCATTTTGTCAGCCTATTTGTGGAAAGATTTGCGTTGTTGCTGGTTAGTTGGTAAATCGCTTTAAAATACTTACATTTGTTTTACTTTCTACGTTATGTTGATTTTTTAAACATAACATCGCGTTTAACATAACATAACTCAAGCAGCTGATGTTAGAGAAAACACAGCCAGGCTGAAGTGGGAGTGGGCATGCCACGTGGCACGGATGCACCTGGAGAGATGGGCAAAGATCGTCACACACTGGACGCCTGAGGAAGGACAGCGCCGTCGAGGTCGACCGCGGCGAAGGTGGCGTGACGATCTGATCATGTTTGCAGGGCTAACATGGCTGGAGGTCGCACAAGATAGAGAGGTATGGAAGAGGAAGGGGGAGGCCTTTGCCCAGCAGTGGGACACCATGCAGGCTAGCAAAAAAAAACGTAACTTAATCACTACATCATTCTGAACACCCACACATAAATTTTTCATCGGTAATATAAGAAAAAAAAGCTAAATCGCAGTATGTAGTTGTAGCCAGTTATGATTATGTCTTTAGTTAACATTTTTGGTCTTTTGTGTCACCTAAATTCTCCTTGTTGTGGTCAATAAGGCCGCAGTACTAACGAAAATCGAAAACCATGGTTTTCTATTTCTTTTCTACTACACCTTTGTAGATTTTACTCTATCACTTATTTTGACATAATTGCCCTCCCCTATAGCTTTCTATCAATGGCCGCCAAGGGGGATATACGCCACACTTGTCTGGTAGATTGATGATGGCAGCTAAGTAACATGTTACACAAGATCGCAGGTGGTGACTACCCTCGTGGTAATTTTTCCCATGACTGCAGATAGGGTAAGGTTAAGACATTATCTGCTCATCCCCTTAAGACGTATGGGCTATATTCGAGCCACACAAATAAACAATGAGTGAAGACAATAAAATAATTATTGTATTGTTGCTACGATCGTAGCGACGCGATGATTGACTACGTCTGTTTGCTACGCGGTCGTAGGTCGTAGCACATGCAAGAACGCTACGAAATTTTGTAGTTTCACAAATTTACAATCTAACACATTATCTTGTTGCTATTTGCCTGCCTATTTTAAACTGAAATACTATAAACATAACGGGAGTTTTTACACAATTGGAAGGCATTCATATTGCAGACATGTGGTTTAAACAAGATGGAGCCTCATGCAAAACAGGGTGCAATACGATTAATTTACTCAAACAAACCAGCCACCGCGGCTGGTTTATTTGTAAATTAATCGGGTAGCCACATGCGCGAAATCATATTCAAATATAAATGGCATAAAATTTTCAGTGAAATAAAATTCATGAAATAAAGCCAATTTCATGGATATTAAAATCATTTTTCTGTGTTTTATTTTAATTAAAAAAAAACACTCACCTCAGCTTTGATAAGACGAAAATGAAGTCCTCTAGAAGAATTCTTAACTTCTATAGGCCCTAGAAAACTGCTGAACCCATCAATCCGTCATTGTTATCAACGTCAATTTCTATATGGGTATATAATTTATACTTTCTATATCTTTCTTCAACTAAAATATGTGCACCTCCCACCGAACATCGTACCCAAGTTTATTGCTTCCTCATTCCGAATAACTTATCGAAACAATTAGTTTGTCGAAACTCCGTCATTGTTCCGATCCGTTACTATAATGACTAGGTTTGTATGCATCTAGATTTAATCTAATTGGGGCCCGGGCGCCGCAAACTGTCGTGCGATGCGACCGACAATCCGACGGCGGCCGCAACTATTAAACTGGTAGTCCCAAATCATATGTATAATGTGGGTTATAGATGGGTACGAGTTTTGGGGTGAGGGGTGAAGGGACTGAGAGACATGGCTTTGGTTTAGTCTGTGGGTTTGATAACGTTGACAATGTGTTGGGTCAAACTAAGATGAAGTTGGAGTAGGAACGTGGATATTGGTAGAAGCAAAGAGAGGGTTGTACCCAGCCTATCAGTTTTTATCGGTTGACTCATTTCGGAGAGTCATCTGCCTAGTCTTTTTCCGCTTCCAGTCGAGCCGGATGCAGCTGAATACCAGTATTTTACATGAAGCGACGTGAGAGCAGCGGTGGCCCAGTGGTGTCGGCCCCGACTTACGAACAGTAAGTCGTGGGTTCGAACCCAGGCAGGCGTATTACTTTGTGTAATTTATTTCAGCACCAATGCTCTCAAAAACGGTGAAAAAAAAACATTGTGAGGAAACCGGCCATGTCCTAGAACCAAAAAATTCGAAGACATGTGACATCTACCAACCCGCACTGAGCCCGCATGGTGGATTATAGGTGGGATCTCATAGAGAGGAGGCCGTGTGTCCCTGCAGTGGGAACATTTATTACATGAAGCGACTGCCAATCTGACTTCCACAACCCAGTTAGTACTGGGTAATACGATACCCCTTGGTAAGACTGGTTGTCAGACTGTTTGACTGTTGACTACCTGTAACGACTGTCAAAGATCTACAAATGACGGCTAGGAGCAACGGATGAACGTGCTTTCCGAGGCACGGAGGAAGCACGGTATGTAATGGGTGGTCACTTATCCACAGACCAACCTAGGCAAGCGCAGGTTAACCTGAAGATCTAGCCGAGTGGCTGTTATTATGTAGCCCCAAGCTCCTCCAGGTGGCATTTTGGAGAGTGTGCTTTGGAATTACACAATCTAATTCCACCTTCCCCATTCTATCATCGGACGCGCAGAGATTAGGCGAAGCGTCACCGTTATATGGTTGAAGTTCCACGAACCCGAACAAAGCGCTATGCTTCCACAAATTGTGCGAACCGCCAATCTATGGAATTCACTGCTGGCTCCTCTGTTTCCCGATCATTAAAATCTAGATCTCTTCAAAGATCTAGTGAATCGGTTTCTTCTAGGCAAGCGTGCTCCACCCTAGGCTAACGGCATCGCTTCACATTAGGCGAGTTGCGGCTAAACGCAAGCCTATTTTGTTTACTATAAAAAGTCTGGCTGAGTTGTGTTTTGTTTTTAAGTAAGATTGTGGCTGTGGTATATTATATGAGTTCAGTGTCTGCTCATTGAACTTTAAAATCTTAATCTAAAAGAATTTGTTTTGTGTAACAATTAACCTACCTAAAAAGAAAAGCAATGGGCCAGAAACTGATCGACAATTAATCGAAGAAAAAACCTAATCTCTCTAGCCAACGGTTCTCTTTGTTTTCATAATCAACTTATTAATTCTGTTTAACAAAACAATCAACTCAAATGTTTGAACAAATTAACGAATTTCATTGAAGTAGAATTTCAAAGCGTTCAATACAATATTGTTCTTTTAATCGTAACACAAACGAAACGAGGTCAAGATTGATGTTAAAAGTAATTACTTCGTGCATAGACTATTGGGTATCGAATCGAAATGTTCGTCGGCCCGATAGATAGCGACCAACTACGAGTACTGAACTCACTATTTGAATATTTTGAATATCGAGCCAACTCGATTAAGATAACGCATTACTCTGATGAATAATGAATTAATGAATGATGTTCGAATCGACAATTTTTAATAAAAACAGATTTTCGATTATAAGTAAAGTTATTTGTAAGGAAGCTTGCCAGTTAAATGGAAAATTTTATTTTGCTGCTGAAATATAAATAAGGTTACAAGAAAAACATTTAAAGCACGTCTTAATTCTATTTACGAGTAAAAACCTTTTTTTTTTTTCCTCAATATGGATGTGACGGTTACATTTAGATACATTTGGACTAAGTAAAGAAAAACAACAAACCGTCCAGTAAACATTGTGCTGGCGACAAATCAATACTGCTCTAATAGGTAAATGAGGTCCGTCCCCTGGCTATTTCTATTCCGGTGCGATACGAGTAAATAAAACATGAGTGAGCGTAGTTCCCCGTCCAGACTAGGGGTCCATTAATTCGTGATAATTTTGGCGCGTCCCATGGTAAGGCCGTACGGACCCGATTCGTCCGACCACGATTGATTAATCGTACGGTTGTCGGCACAAGATCGGCAGTCGACTTAATTGAAAAGTCAACATCTCGATGCTACACACGATCGATTACGTTACGATACGTGGAGTTAATTTATTATATTTGTTACGGCCGCGCCTCGCACCCTAACGATTAATCTGTTCGGCGCTCCGCTTGTTGTTTTTAATTAGGCTTTATCTTTACATGTCAGAACGTGGAATAAAGAGACGTAGAGCAAAGTATTATATGAAATATTTCACACTATACGCCCCCAGCATACAGTGTTGATAATTTGGATTAATCGGTTCACTAAAGCTTTATTTCGACGTCGTACTTGTAATCATCTAATTATTTCCACTGAGCGCTGTACTCACAAATAATGCTGTTATTACTGAATACCGGTGTAAGTGCTAAATACGATTATAGAGAGAAATTATAACAAATGAAATTATTGCGAATTAAATTACGTCCGCAGTTTAATGCTCAGCTATAGTTCAGGTTTATTTTCTCTGTTACATGAGAATTTTTATTGCGAAAAAGCGTGCATTTAACGAGAACAATTAGCGGTTTTATATCGCCATAATGTTCACACACCGTGCTTCTGGACGGTTTGTGGGACAAAGCGTAAGTGACGGTCACTGGCCGCCATTTTGTACAAATAATTCAACAAGATTCGTGCGGAATGGCCGCCGCATCCGGCTGTCGGGGAAACAACTTTATGCTTATTTTAACTGCCGTTAACGCACCTGAAAACAGGGGTCTAACTTAAATGCAATTATTGTTCTCTGTGTTCTTGGAGAAACTACCTAACAGTAATAAAGCATGGTGCAACACTCTAATATTGGTGTGTTTTGCTAACGTTTATAAACATGAATCGTTGTTCAAACAGTGAACACTTTATCTGATAGTTCATTGACCATAAACAAGCACCACTTATTACTCTACCTATTACCTACAGAAACCAAATGAAAATTTCGCAGCGCACTCCAAGCAAAAACGGCACGATCTTTATGTTCGAATTAGTTTTCTTGCTCAGGGTTTAGTACGCATAGATTACACACACACGAGCAGCGAGCAATAAACGGGGTTCTTTATGTGGCAGTGAACGGAACCGAGCTCAGTAGGCGATGCGGACGGCGCGTCGGGAACAATACGCGAGTGACCGGCTACGCCGCGTTCGCCGAATAACTTTCCCGAATTCGCGGCCAAATGCACTGCCTGCTTCCGTAGTTCGTACTGAAGCGCAACACAGACATAGCTCTGTTTTACTGCGAACAGAATTTGGACTCGTGGCTTATGCCATATATGTGTAATCGGATAAGTTTAGCCGAGTATCGATGGCATGATTGATTACGGTGCTTCTCTAGTTTGCGTTTGAATATGGAACATCAGTTGCGTTTTGTGGCAAAGCCAAGGCAAAGCACTGTATGTACGGAATAGTCAAATGAGGTTATGCGTGGAAACTGAAATTATCATACCGGTTGTATAATGTGCATCAAACTTTAATATTCGAAAAAATATTCGTGCATTAGAGGAAATTTACGAATCACGCCATCAAAATATTAAAACGCATAAAAATATTAATTGAAAGTATCATCAAAGCAAATACTTTATGGGCAAATTAAAAAAGCATTCGGCGCGATAAAGCATCGCCGTGGGAACAGTTAAACCGCTGTGAACGCATAAATTCCGTTCCGTTGCGATAAAAAGCCTTATAAAACTTGCATTTATTATCAGTACGCCATCGACCATCGGTTACGATCGTCGAAATGTCGCAATATAAGGAACGCGGTCATCCGCAGGCTGAGGTCATTAGTTTGATGTATGTGCGCGATAAAACACGTATTCCTTGTTAGATTCACGTCATATACAGCGTGGCCAGTATTTCTTGGCAAACGAGTGGAATAAGGAACTAAATTTGAATCTACTTAATTTGACATAAGCTTGACAACTGGCGCCATTGTGAGATGTCAAATAATACTGGCCACTAATGACGTAGCCTTGCATCATAATGATGATGATAGTGTTTATGGTGCAGGTTGTAAAGTTTTAATGCTAGAGGTGAGATGCATTTGAAAAGTTAATTAAAATATTTAGTGTAGGTAGTAACACCTTTATGGTGATTACCTCGCCAGCCGATTGCTCTATCGAAGTCAAAAATACCGTAACTTTTGAGCAGGTATCTGGAATAGCTGAATTAAGATAAATAAAAGAGTTATTGGCTTTAAGTGAACTTATTAAAAGCTCGAAAAGATTATTGCAGAAGTTAACACCATCAAGTGATGCCCGAATAGAATACCTATTTCATTCGATAATGTATCAATTGTTGTTGACCTGTATTACAAACAACGGAATCTATCAAATATCTTGGCATAATTATAGACTAC
This sequence comes from Eugnorisma glareosa, assembly GCA_947578425.1. Classification (NCBI taxonomy): domain Eukaryota; kingdom Metazoa; phylum Arthropoda; class Insecta; order Lepidoptera; family Noctuidae; genus Eugnorisma; species Eugnorisma glareosa. The sequence goes on from OX387964.1 coordinate 19,163,528, forward strand.
CGTCTCAGCTTCCAAAAACAAATTGAAACTTTAGTTAAGAATCCGCAAATTAATCTACATATTCAAAAACCTACGACATATATCTGATACTTCAGTAATTAAATTAGTTTATTTTGCATTATGCCAGTCTTTGCTAGCCTACTGTATCACCATCTGGGGCGGTACTTCTAAATCGTATATAATTAATTTAGAGAGAGCTCAAAGAGCTATATTAAAAGTCAGTTGTTTTTTCCCAATACGCTATCCAACCTTCGATCTCTACCAACACTGCAAAGTTCTAACGGTCCGGCAGTTGTTCATACTCATGACTGTATTAAAAAACACTCTGAACTACCCAAAGACCACGATTTCCTTTCTCAAAATAGAAGATCAGCAAATGTTCGTCCAATCATCAGTTTTAGCACCAGTTTTTCCCAGAAATTTTTCGCCTTTCTTGGAACTTTTCTTTATAATTCAATTAATAAAAAATTGAGCACCTGGTTATTAAATCTTGACTACGCTTCCACAGAAAAGTTACTTAATCCTGTGTCCTAACATTCACACATAAACACTCAAACATTTACACTCTCACATTCGCACACACACACAGCTACTCACACATTGCATCAGCACTTTCATCCTTTTAATTCATTCCTTTTCATTCATTTTTATTTTTGTGTTGTATGTACCTACATACTCATGAACATCCTAACCCACTTTTTTGTACAATCCATATTTTTTATTATGCTTGCAAGCATATTTCATACTAAGTTATTTTTCTTATATCTTAGGTTTTTTTTTTGTTACTTTTGAACTATTAGTAAATATGTCATACATAAGGTTTCATTAGGTTGATGTTTTTTATGCCAATTTCATATTTTGTTTTACTTAAGTTTAAAAAATGTCTTCAAATAATTAATTTTAAGTTCTTGTTTACCTATCAAATTTAAATTTTATCTTTAGCATCTTGACAAAAAATTTAGCTAATAAAATGTTATAATAAGCCAGAGAGGTGATCTGTAACTCAGGACCTTCCTACTTCAGACACCTTTCTCTATATATGATTGTGCCACAAATCAGTGCCTGTAATTTTTGATGTCGAGAAAAATAAAGATTTATGATTATGATTATTATCTCTATGCTTTCTCCACATACAATTCCTTACCATATTATAGAAAACTAATAACTTTCTAATGCTACAACAAATCGGAATGTGACATATTGAAATGACACATGATTTGTTCGTCAAATTAAACCAATTATTATATTTTGTGGGACAGTGGTTGTGCAACAGTTGCGCTCGTAATTGATTCCATGAGAGCTGATAGAAAATGATTGATAGAACAGCTGTCATGATTTTGATGGTATAATCAGAGCCAATGTTGCAAATCACGCCTCATATGAATATGGGCGCCATTTTGTGTTCGGGTAATGGCGCGAATAAATAATGCCGTAATAATTTGATGACTATAAATGGTTATTTTTAGTTGAATGGGAAGTAAATGATACGGTTTACTGTTGTGTAAATGTTGTAGTTTCTGATTTTTTTGCTTTCATAAGTTCATAAAATGTCTATCTATCATTGTTATTATTAAACGTAAACCACAACATTTTTCGAACGCCCTTTTATTTTTCCAATTTGAAGACAAAAACCGCATTTCATTATTAAATTAAAAACGATACCATCTGCCCTTAAAATTATCAAAGGTTAAATTGCCCTTAGAATTAATAACGAAATTACTATTTAACAAAAATGATATAAATATAGAATAGTTTTTGTTTACAGAGATAGCATCGGAGTAGAAAAAAAATTGAAACATGACGTCCCTTGCGTGTTCAAGTAGGACGAAATAGCGGTCCGACCTTTTTTATTTACGAACATTAAAAAAAAAGTAGTTGAGACGTCACGCAAGCAAGTAGGTTGTAGTGAAAATGAATTATATGTCGCACAGGGTGCCTATGTAAATAAAAATAATAAGCAAAGGGTTGCCAGACACGTTTTTTCATGATAACGACAAGCGTGACGTCAGAGAATTTAAATATAGAATGAAACCTAAGTGTGGTAGGTTATTCATGCTGCTAGGTCTGTACAAAAAGTAAAATATAAGTTTGTAGTTATTTTATCCGTTCTCGTCGAGCTTGCCAAGTTCTAAAGGTCAACAAAAGTTTATTAATTTTAGGCCTCGTCGTGAAAGACTACACAAATACTTAACAGTGACTTGAGGGTTAAAAGTCTCCAATATAAATTAATATATAAAATGAAAAAGTTAGTTTGTTTAACCGGATTTTAATCTGAAATTGAAGTGGTGGAAAATACAGCCTTGTGGCAGTCTTTAATGGTACCAGCTTCCACAGATTCGCATAAAAGTTCAGCTTTATATTTTTTACTTTAAAACACAAAAAAAGACTTAATAAAACCTATTTAGTAAACTCAAGCGCAATATCTTACAGCCTATTAAAGCAAAGTCGTTCCAAGCGTCGGACGTTCGAATTTTACGTTCGAAATTTAAAATAATCGTAAAAATTCGCACCAATCGCGTGCACCGGTTGCAAATGAAGTGAATAAGCATGGCAGGGAAAAGTACGGATACGAATAAATAATGTCAATGAGGATATTGCTTCTTACGTGTGCTAGTTGTCGTTTTTATTCACAGATTTATTAGTGGAGAGGTACGATGCAATTACAATTAAGATTCATATTAGCATTTCATGTTACAGGTGTTTATTTTTATTTTTTTCAAAGCACAGTTTTAGGTAGGTGTGTGTATGGTTTTAGTTGCTTGTTAGCGGAGCGTAAGATATTAGGAATTTACAAAGGAGACGGTCTATTCTTCTCGTGCATAGCAGTTCGCCAGGTTTAAATTTCGAATTTAGCTAGAGAAAGAGCCAATATGTCACTGACACCCGTGACTTCAAGCTAAAACAATGTCAACCTCGCCTCGAATTGTTCACAAAAGTGTAAAACAGTGTAAATACAAATATTACTCCATAATATATCATACCTCAACACGTTACTCAAACAAAACACACGCATACCTATATAATTACTTATACATGCGTATTACGAAGGTGCACAGCATCAACACTTAGAAATTAACGCGACATCAAGCCTAAAGCTCACAACATTGTTACTTACATTCCTCAGACAACAATGTCCCGAAATATTTGGCCCTTAAATCCTTATTCTGTTTGGAAATGGTTGCCGTGTTCACGTAATAGGCCCCCTTTATACTCGTGCCGTGACGCCGTATCTAACAACCCCGCCTGCAATTAGTACGTCAAAATGTTCGCGTGCGTTGCGAGATCGAATATAATAAGGCTGCGTCACGATATTCGAGAATCGAACCCCGCCCAGCGACGAGAATTTTAATAAAGCTTATGAAACTACGGCTCAGGTATACCTAATATGCGAAAATTCTGTTGAAACTGGCCTTATTTGGGTGAATAAGCTGATGTATTTTTGTTAAAGCTTGTTTTCTCTTATGATAACAAGCTGTTCGTTAATTACGTTGTCGCTCAGTTTTGTTTAAAGGTTTTGCTCGTGTTTATAGTGGCCCACTTCGAGCAAAGTTTATTAATTGAGGTTCTCCTTCAGTGGGGCGTTATGAGCCTTTGTTTTTACATAGTCGGGGTTTCATCTCCTCTCTATCTCAGAACTCTTGAATTGCACCCATTTGCTATCACCTGTAGCTATCAGCAGACTCGCAAAAAAGCGCAACCCACTTTTTTAGTAAAAGTTCATAAACATAACATTTCGACACAGACAGACAGAATCAACTCGCAACGTATTATTAGGTATTTATGTGCCTTTGGTAGTAATTTTTATAAAGGAAAATGCCCAAAAGTAAGAAATAATAAATGTCAGACCAAAAAATAATTCAGCGTCTCGAACATACATACCTACATTTTGTTAAGTTTGGCCACATCACTGATGCCGTAAAATGTATAACAAATGTATTCAAGTTCCAAAAAAAGTACTCGTGCGTTCTCAACCATAAACAATAAAATTGTTGTTATTTTAAATTTCAAATTGTAACATGGTAAGGGGCGCGTTCTGAGGCCGGGCCTGGCTATTATTCATAGTCGAAACACGTTATTTAATTTGCGATATGCGGCAACAGTACGTACCGAAATAAACGGATAACAGTGTTTGGACGACCGGCGTTACACTTATAACTAGGTTTGCTTTTGTGGAATTCTGCAAACAGACGCCCTAATGGGACAAGGGTTTAAATTCAAAATATATTATGACATTTTGATGTGAATAAACGTGAAACTGCATAACCGTAAAGCTCTGTTTATTAAAGCTCCGCCGTGATAAACAGCAACGAATTTATCTTCGCCACGCTATGTCATAAATTAAGGCTTATGCACCGCTTTGAAGGAGGAAATTAAGAAAACGTGAGCTTCTTTCACGAAAACATTGCATTAATCTTTAAAAAAAGAAAAAAAGGCTAAGCTACCAGCTTATTCATTAATCTTGAACTGAATACGCAAAGTTGCGGCGACGTGTAATTTCCACAAATGACCTATGTAAAGCGATCTGCGAGAGGTGCAATAACTCGATTTGTGAATAAATGGCTCGGAAGTTGATCTACAGTACCGCCCCAGTTCCAACGTTAGAAGAGGGAAATTCCACCTCCCATTCCATCGCTGCGTTAGTTACAGCGAAAAGTTTCCACAGCGAGATTAAAGTTGCAATATAAGGGGTTTAAAAGGGGATTCTCGATGCAGTTTCGATGTTTGCGCGCCCTCGGTACAAGGAAGCTTTTTTGTTTCGAACGCGACCTCTGACTGCGCGATTTTCGCTTGGATTCCACTTTTGAACGTTGCGCGCCAAATGAAAAATGGCGGCTTAGCTGTCAAAATGGTTATTGATGTGCGAGTTGAATTTACTTTTACTGATATCGGATTAGCCAATGTGAAGCGGGATCGACAATTGTGAAGCGATTTGTGGAGGGCGGCTCGAGGGCCGCGTATCATTTGTTAAATGTCTATGTATCGCGATTTCTTTTGTAAGTACTTAGTGTATGCTTACGTAACTTTCACTCGGCAGTTGGCTTTGATAACACTTTGAAAGTGTGTTCAAGAAACATGAATGTTTGACTTTGATAAATAGATGCTACTTTCACAGTCATGCTTATTATTTGTTTGGCAGTTATTTCTTCGTAGAACTTTAACTGTTTATCAGGTAAGTTCCTTTTGTAGCCATTTATCTATTGAAGCCTTAAAATACATCAGAAAGGTCTTTCAATTTTGTACTGGAAGTTCTCCCAAGAGCATTGCTAATCTTATGAAGTCCCAATCTGCGGGCTCGCTACGTTCCGCCGCCAATTAGTTCTGATAGGTTCTGTTTAGTTCCCGAATAATGCCGAGTGGGCCCGAGCACCGACGAGAGGGTCCGAACAGTGCCGCTTGACTTAAGGTTAGGGTTGGTCGTGATTTAGGCTTCAGTAAGTGGAGCCCTAGATTTTAATGACTGTTTAGTGTTTTGTCTCCCAAGTGAATGACCCTTTTGGGTCAGAATGAGGGTTCTGTGTATAATATAGCATAATGACATCCTCAGAATGTCTCCCATTAGATATCATGTCCGATAACTGGGCCAAATATGAAATTGGGCTCGCCCTTTCTCTTTGGGTCTTTAATAATTGGGTCTGTAATCAAACCAGAATTTAGAGTTTTAAAAGCATTAACGTAGGGCTTTTACATTTAAATTGAGGCTTTTATAATATCTTAAGCTGCATACTTTCTGGAGATTTTATAATTTCCAGTCATTTCGGAATTTCTGGGTTCTTATTGCATCTCAACAGTCATTCTCGTTTCAAGATATAATCAAGGCATGAAATGGGATTGGCGCGCAGCCCTGCGGCATACGGAGAGGCGCAGACAAGTGGCACTAAGTTAGCAAGGGGCGAGGTCGCTCGGAGCCCCAGTCGCTAGGATCGCGAAATTGCTCGCGGTTCGAGTGCCCCGAGATTAGTACCAGCTACGATGATGAACACACGCTATTATAGCGTTTACTAATACTCACAAACGAAACTGAAATTCGCACCAGAATAGCGTGCATGGACAGAGTTAGGCTAGAACAATGTACCGTTTGTCTGTATTACTTATGGGTCGGTCGACGGTAGTTATGAGAAAATCCTGACATTCATTTTCATTCTGAGTAATAAGCTAACTCAATGCTAGAATGTGGAGCTTCTTCTATTTCACAAAGTGGTTCAAACTTAATTATGAAAGTGTGAAAACCTGACTAATGTAGAGAAAATGTTCACACTACGCAGAAGACTAAGTTAGGTAACTATCATACAAATAAAATGAACGAGAAAACTTTATCTTTATATGCTACAGAGGTTGAGGTGCCTTTAATAAAGTTACCCAAGAAATTAACCGAATAACTTACAAGTCTTTGTATCAACGGTTTAAACTTACAATTCAGGAATGGCATCTTTCAGGGAAACGCAAAAAAGGCGGGAGAGCCGTTCGGAAATTAACAGATTTCATTTGGAACTCGCGGACAAGTTGTATAACAATCTCTTTCTTATCCACGTCGCCTTTGCACGGAATCTAAGCACGGATTAATTCGCAAGTTTTCGGGCTTGATGACTGCACACCGTGGATGCGGGGAGCGGGGGTGAAGTGCGCGGGGGAGTGGGGTGGGGGAGGAGGGGTTGAGTAGAGACGAGATCGTGACAAGAATCGCGAGTGGCCACAATAAAAACCTGCGAAGGTAGAGCACTACTTTCAGGAAATTAGTTGTCGCATTAGGTACCTATTACTGGCGTTTGGGTGCTGATTAACCGCTGCCGAATCGAATTTTGGGGGTCGTACATACGTGTTCGGAACGCAGCCATTGCTAATTATCGCGCCGTTGATGAATGTTTGCTTCCGAACGCACCTCAATCAATGCCATGTGATAATTCACCGCGGAAATGAACGAGCCTAACAAAAGTTATTTTGTTTTTGTGGTAATATAACACTAAATCTATCAAGTTGCCCTAACTTAATCCTATTTTAAACTACAGACACTTTGGTCTGACAACTTACAAATTACATTTCGAAGAGCTTAGCTTTAAAAAGTGTAAACAAGTATTTAATCTGACCACACTGACAGTAACAAGCCAGTTCGTTTAACAAAATATCGCAATGCATTTCAAGAGTTAAAATTATTAATTCAGTTGTATGTACCTAATTAAATTAAATTGCAAGCAAAAAAGAAATATGGCGTCCAACGGTCCTGAGAAAATAAAGTTTACGCGGGCTAATTATGAGAGATGGCAAGTCTCGACAAAACTTCAATATGGCATGATGAGGCTATATCTAAAAATGTAACAAACTTGAGTTTTTTTTAAAACAAATGTTATAAATCATAAGTACCGATGGAATTTCGGTGTATGCTATATCGGTAAGAAGTTTTCCACATTTGCATTGCCTAAGTTACTTTGAAAAATATGCATGAGGGTCTTTTTATACGGCTAAGCAAAGTTTTTGTCGTGACGAGGAACAAACCGTAACTTTGCACTCAAAAAGTTTGGAAATTACAGAGTGCACGATGAGTAATTTATTTTAATTAGGTTGTGTGAGTGCATGAGTTATAACACTGTAGTACTTCGTGTGTTCCCATGGGCGTTTTAACGTTTGCAGTAAAAGATGTTAGAGCATAATATACTGTTCCGAATACTTAGTTAAAAACAAAAGAAATAAGTAAGTAAAATTTAAAATAAAACCGGTCAAGTGCGTGTCGGACTCGCGCATGTAGGGTTGCTTACCATCGTTGTAGGGGTTGGGTTTTTTTTTATATTTTTTTTTTAAAGTGGCAACAAAAGTACACATTCTGTGAAAATTTCAGCTCTACCTACTACGGATCATGAGATACAGCCCGCTAACAGACGGATGGATGCACGGACGGACGAACGGACGGACAGCAGAGGCTTAGTAATACGGTCCCGTTGGTTACCCTTCGGGTACGGAACCCTAAAATAACAGTGCTAGTACCTATTAGAAGCTCTTTTCAAAATTAGAACCTCACTATGCATTCGAAATTATTTTTTTAAATTCATTTAAAATTAGAACCTCACTATTGCTTTAGACAACGGAGCGAACATTCCGATTCCCGATCACTTTTAAAACACTTCATTCTTATTCAAAATGAGGACACAGAACAAAAAAACATCAAAGTTGGTTAGAGCGGTGTCCTCGCTCCACAATTAGAACAAAAGAGGGAAAGAGTGGCTCTTCAAAGCGCAATCGATTCTGAAACACCGCCGCAACTGAATTAGAAGAACGTGTGATTCAGGAATATTGCTTCTTATTCGCGTTCTCTTTTTAAAGGGAGGACAGAGAGAGAAGCGGGGCGGGTTTGAATGTTTTTTTTTTTTTTTGACAATTACAGTTTTTTTGTTGTGTGGTAACATTGTTCAAATGTCAATGTGCTGCTTTTTCTATCATAATAAAATTACGGATGAATTACAAATGAGTTCAAATTCAGTTTATTGATATATAAAATACGATGTAGTCGTTAATACTAGGTACTTCCATTGTGTTAGATTGATTCAAGTCGCACATAACCAATTTCATTGATACATCCATAGACTATCTATAGCTAATATACTATTGAATAAGAGAAGCAACATCAAAGCATAGACAAAATCTGGATACGTATTACAAGATAACTCGATATTAATAACGATTATAATTACATTAATTGAACAGTATCTGTTTCAGTGAATTATAATATATTATCTAAATGTAATTATTAGTGTGCCTTCCAGTAAGCGGTTTAATATACGATAAGACATGGAGTAATTAAGCGACAGAATCTACTGAGACATACTGGTAGGGCGGCCATCTTGAAACTAGTTTAATGAATGTTGTATTTTTGTGCGATTTAGGGGAAACTGGAATCTGCAGTGTGCTGCTGTTAATTACCAACACGGAACGTAAGACAAGATTTGGTATCGATAAAAGAGCCTTGTGTTCTACAAATTTTTCAATGAAATGAGATTTTACTTCCACGTTTTTCAAATTTTCAAAAAACTCAAACTAAAACTCAAAGCGTTTATTTCAATTAGACCTTAGCTGGCACTTTTGAAAGTCAGAAAAACAAAAGCGAAGCTACAGTCACAGGCACAAGGCATAATAACTTGTGAAAGTACTGTAGTTGCCCATTCCAAAGCGTAGATCTCTATGGAGAAGAATGGGCAAGTTTTGTCACAATACTAACTTTCATCCTTAGCCAGTTTTTCACATTTGAGTTTACGTATTTTAAATAGATAGCTTATTCTTCAATTGTGTATTTTTGATAAGTATTATGTGGTTAATTAAGCATAAAACTTATTTCTCTAAGTAAAGGAATTAATTATAGAATGCTAGTGCCGTTGGCTACGCAGAGCGTGCGACGGCGAAGCAAAGAAACTAACAAATTCGTCTCACTACAGAACATTTCGTCTGATCGCTTTTGTAAGTTTATTGTAGTAATGAAGAGTAATAAATTCATTATTACGGACATCTTTGTTAAGTTTGCAGACGTGGTTATCTGTTTCCTATTAAGTAACTTTAACCAACTTAGTCTGTACTTTAAATTGGAGCACACGAGAATTTATCAATAAAAATAAAGTTTCAGTGCAAGCGCATTTTGTTGACAAATGTTGATTATTAGAAAGAAAATACACATTAATCACATAAATGTGATGCAGTTCTTTAAGTGATTATAACCATGGTTCGTAATTACCAAAATAATATATATTTTTTGATAACGAAGGCATGCTGATTCTTTACTTGATCTCTTTAATTTCTTACTCAAATTGCTTTTTTGTTTTACCACACTCGAATCCAAACAACCCGTCTTTCTTCTAAATTAAAAACAATGTTTATGAGTTTTTTTCTAAGTTGTCACCCCCTTTACATACGCGCGGAAACGGTAAATCACGTTCGGAAACACGGTTTTTGTTATTATCAAGATAATTATCAAGGTATAATCACTACATAGTAATAACAAAGTCGCTTCCCACTGTCTGTCCCTATGTATGCTTAGATCTTTAAAACTATACGCAACGGATTTTGATGCGGTTTTTTAATAGATAGAGTGATTCAAGAGGAAGGTTTATATGAATAACATTGCACCCGTGCGAAGCCGGGGCGGGTCGCTAGAATCAATGATAATTGTCACTTCGAACCCTGCTTAAATCACACTTACATCAATATTTCGTGTCCTGTTGTTTGTTTATTACATAACAGGAACTGATGGAAGTCCGGTTCTGGGCTAGTTAGATTGTCATCGACTTGCTAATGCAATAAAATCATGCCTGTATTCCAGTAAGGGCTGGGCAGAAGTTATAGAGCGTAGTAAAGTCTAGGTCCATGGATCATCGCCGTGTGAGCGGGGCCTAATAATTAAACAGTTGTACCCTGTGGCTGTACTAATCAACGCAGATATTCTCTGCAAAATAGTTGGTCTAGTGGTTGCAACCGAAACTGCTGAGCATGACGTCCTGCATTCGATTCCCGGGTCGGGCAAAGTATCTCCATCAGGAATTTCACAGTAACAGCCCCAGAGTCTCGATGTGTGCCCGGTTGATGGCAATAGGCTCGTCCCCTATTACATGGTGCTTATACATGACTGGCGATAAGTGGGTGTACTTGTTCGGTACACCTCCACCTAACCCTTCGTTATGTTAAATAGTCCATCTCGAAACGTGAAAATTTCGAACCCTGTAAACAGTATCCATGGTAATTTGATTATCTTGTGTTTATCAGGAAACTCAGTACCGTGAATAATTAGGAAACTGATAATTTTAATGAGCACTTTATTGATTGGCGCATTATGTTCTGGTTGTACTTACCGTTGGTTTGTGGGCGTTAGGTGAACGCTCTTTCGTTGTAGCCTGTAACAATTAAAAAAGTATTGTTAGTAATCAAGGAAGACAGAAAATTGTTGCTCTATAACTAGATATAACCTTTAAAGTTTTAAAAATAAAAGTAAGTACCACTTTTGTAGTATCACTTTTTTTTTTTTTTTCATTTGGGAATCATAAAATAACCTCTCCCGCTCTGGGCTGAGCAGGAGGGAGTGTCAGACTTTTACTGACTAAAACCCATCCATGTTCCTTCCTTTGCCCTTTGTGTTCCAGGGCCGCGGTATCTCTTTCGAACAGTCCCGCAACCCTGGCAGGCATCGGTCCTTTCGGACCCCTTCTTGTTTGCTGGCATCTCTTTGAGGCGCGCGTGGAACACGAACGCGCCGTCGACAGGGCCTGTCGTCATAAGACGGACGGACGAAGTAAGTACCCCTAGATTCTGGAATTGACGGACTATCCTTAGGTGAAATGTTCAATATAGATAAGCCTTTGCCAAACTCGACATCGAAAGAAAACAATACATCGGGATGGCATTAGAATCACAGGGTCAGAGCCCATTCGTCCCCTAAAATTTGTCCCCCAGCATAAAAGTTGTAGATTCGGCCCCTATATAGGTGCCCATTGGTCTCCTGGTAGGGGACCAATTAATATTTTAATAAAAAATATTATTTTTAAGGTACCCATTCGTCCCCTCTAATATATATACAATATAAATTAAAGATTCGGCACCTATTCAGGTGCCTTCTGGTCCCCTGAGATAAAATTAGCTATATTTTACATAAGAAACGGTTAACATAGTACACTTGTGAACAGTTTATTAACGGAATTAATTTAATAAATCATAACAGATCATTGAAAAAAGAGCTATGATGAATGATAATCCGTCATGATAATAATATAACCTGTCGATAGGACTACCAAGCTGCAGTATACACATATACATGTACTTATATTAGAAGAATTAATAAAAATAAATATTCTTCAGGGGACGAATGGGCCCCTCAAAAGTTCCAGGGGACGAGTGGGCACAGGGTGCGAATCTTAGGGGACGAATGGGCTCGGACCCGAATCACAGCCAGATTGCCAACCGTAAGCCGAAATATCTGAATAATCAAAGACATGACCAAGCCTCAATAGTTGAGCTGTCGCCGAAAATTATCAGTTTGGTCAATATCATCATCTGTCTAGCCTTGTGCTATGTTGCGGTCGGCTTCCAGGCTAACCGTATACAGCTGACTACCAGTATTTTATATGAAGCTACTGCCTATCTGACCTTCACAACCCAGTGAGTACTGGGTAATACGATACCTCTTGGTAAGACCGGTTGTCAGACTTTCAGGCCACTGACTACCTGTAACGATTTGTCATAGAACTGCAAATGACAACCAGGACCAACGGTTAAACGTGCTTTCCGAGGCACAGAGAAATTATCAATTTTGTTACTCGTACTAAAACCAATAATTTATTTTAAATCCATGCTAGTAGGTTTACTAAACGTCCAGTGCAGGGAAATTAATCATAATAGTTTGATTCAATTTATATTAAAGTTCACCTAATTGCTGTTAATTTTTTAATGTAATTTCCGATTATCTATAATCCTGCATGGCTGAATAAACATGTTACCTACATAATTTATAACATACCCGATATGACGTCATATAATTTTGGTAGTATTTCACCTCTTTGTGAAAGGGCTCATCCTGAGAAGAGCTACCATTATTCCTATTCCTGTCGTCTAAATATGGTTGCTATGTTCCGATTTGAAGGGTTGGCAGTTATGGGTGTGATTATATGCATCATATGAGACATATTTTGTCCCTGGAATGGCAACACAGTGTGATGTCTAGTACCAACGGCGATTGTCCATTTTTCAAAAATTGTGCTAATTTAAAACCCTTTCGAGAAAATAAGGTCTCTAAGTATTTAATCTCGTTAAAATGAAAAAATACTCGCTATTCATATATATTTTTGAATAAATGTGGTTAACCTTTATTTGACATTCAATGAAGTCATCTCAAGAAGGAATATCGCGAAATACGCTTTTTGCGGTTCTCGCGTGTCTGAACGAGCCCTTAGCTTCATGTGAATACCATTAAAAACAAACTGTCATTAGAGGCACTCGCGTAATAAATCTATGAATAAGCAAAGTAATCTTTTCCGCTGATGACGTCATCAGACCTAAAAGTTTAAAATTAAATATAAATTAAACTAGAAATTGAATTTCAAAAATATTCAAATCAGTTTCTTAAAATATTATAATTTAACAAAAAAAAAAATATACGTTACATTTTTTACATATAATGCGATAACTAATTATCTGCAAGTGGCACGCCTGCCCATTTGGCACCTAATAACACAAACATAATACCCTATTCACAGTCGTTAAACAACCTACTGCATTCATTCTTTTGTCTGCCTTTATACAATATAACATAAACCGAGCTCAAGAAATAAGGAAGCAATTGCAGGTCTGTATTTCATTACTTCTAAAACGAACCAATTAACAGACGGATATTAAAATTAAACTTAATTAAGAATTCCATTCAAGTGCAAGGGATGGGGGCATTGCTCTTTTATTATTCCTTGCAACACTTATATCTTCAGTTGCGAATAATTGCCACTTAAAATAAAGCGTTCCATAAACAAAACTTCTATTTTCGTTTTAAATCAATCTACAACAATGGCTGCATTGTGCATTTGACGTGTGTAAACGCGTTTACGAAGCTCGCTGCGTTCGGACGCGTGCCCTTTGCAAACTCACTTCACGGATGATTTGCTTGTCCGTATTCAACTTGGGAGTTTCGGAAATTTCACGGTTGTATTGCGCGGAATATTATTGGCAATACGTGTGTGTTTAACAGTTTAGAATTAATTTATTATTGAATATGTCTGTTTAATTACTAATTACACGGTTGATTATGATTTAGAATAGAACTGAATGGATGTTTGAGTATATTATAGGTACGTAATATGTATATGGCAATGAAGCCAATTTAATTATACTCATTCGTGTGTTTGGTAATTGGTAGTCAATAGAGAACTATTAGAGGCTGTTTAACGCGCTCGCAGCTAGCGGTTCATTAAAGCTATGACTTTTATTGGACGGTGTTCCCGCTCTTTGAGGCACTCGCTTCCCTTAAAACACTGACATTATGCCCCACCACTTTCAATTTAACCATGAAACAAAACTAATCAAGTAACGTAACAAGATATTTGTAGCAGAGCCCCAATACCATATCGGCCTAGATGTAAGAGCCGACGCAATTTGCAGTAAATAAGGATATCGGTTTAGCGTCATTATCCCGGCGCGGCCCGCGATATAGCGGACCTCATAAACGCGCCTCCAGTTAATGAGTTATGCCCACCCGCCTCTGTTGTGTGCTTCTTACACCACGATTTATTGTACCTACTCGGTACGTAAGCAATTTCTTTAAACGATTTTTCATCGTATAGGTAAGTATATGTTTGAGTAATGAACGATGTAAGTAATAAATTACCCTGTTCTTAAGCTACGCATGTTTTGTGGGGCTTATTTTTCATGTTGGCTCTGACGAGAAAATTGTAGGCAACATTTGTGGCGCGTTTATTAAAATTTTCATTACCTGTCTGTTTTAAATTAGATTTTAGTAGACGGAAGGTTGCTTGTGTGTATGTTACTGACATTTGTTTTTATGTTAAAATTCTCATACGAGCAGCTTTATTACATTTCTTCCCGACAGCTTTTTCAATTTACTAAAACTGTTACTTCCCAGATGTCATTCATTTAGTAAAAGGAAAATTATCCTGTTTATGTTTAAAGCTTCAGGCATAATGTTTTATTAAGATAATTACACCCCTCTCAACAGTTTACTATCATCGTAGCCGAGAAACACGATGCACATTTTATTTTAATTCTGTAGGATTATACGGCTTATCCTGTAAGCGGCTAAATAGAAGGCGTTTGACGTTGTCCCCTCCAGACTTGACGGGACAAAGGAGGGACGTCCGAGATGGTTTCTAATTACGACACAGACCGTTATGCAAATCGGGGGCCGACGCGGCGGGCTCTTTGTCTCTAATAAACATGCGCGGCTCTTGCGGTCAGACCGCCAAATTGCTCGCCTTCCACTAGGCAATAAAACCACTCGAATTGTAGTACCCTCTCTGTACAATTAGTACTCTGTGATCAACTACATTCGACGATATTCAATTTCGTTCGACGTCCTGTTCCTTAATTCTGTTTTAATCGGCGCTCAACTTTTGAATAGCGTAGTGTTTACGGCAGCGTTTATTAGGAGCTAAGACGTTGCGGGGCGCACGGGCCGTGCTATTTCGTTGGCAGATGCGTTCCGGTAAATTGAACGGCGCGGCGGCGTGGTCCGAGGAAATCGCCAGGTCGTGCCGTGACTTCGCCCGTTGCGAAACTAGGCTAAAAGCACCGCTTAGCCGCCATTCGGCGGTAATTTTTCACGGAAAACTGTCCGACTGTCCGGCGGACATAACACCGAGTTAAACGAGTTTACGAACGTTTCGACAATCTGCTCGGACGTTTTTGTTCGAAACGCTATTGTTTTACGACTATAAATTGCGAGGTAAATTTCGAGCGTCACAATTCTCACAACTAAAGCTGGGGACGTTCAGTTGGAAAAATATTCATTTTTCACACGCTCGGCAATATTTCCGTTTTTATTGGAACAATCGACGTGCCTTTTGCTCGTTTCTGTACAAAGGTTTGCTAAGCGACGCGTCGGCGTCGGTATTCGCGCGTATTTCGGAATCGTTGCATTTTCGCGTCGCGTTTGCAAGGGAAGTCGTTACCGGTGTCGTGATCGCGAGCAAAAAGTATAAACTGCTCTATCGGCCTTTGTAAATGCACACGTTGTAGTTTACATGCTCCTTGTGTACACGTTCTAGTTTAAGCTTTAGCACGGGGGTAATAAGATCATTTTTCTATGAATAAGGAATCGTGTTCACGGAGCGGTTTACGCGAAATGAAATTGTAATAATATTCATTTTTCCGGAAGTGGGACTCTATTTTTGTAAACGTTTACGTTTGTTGTACACGCGTTATGCAATTATTTTGTAACATTGTATTGTTTATAGTTAAGTTCATAAATATTAATAAACCGTAACAGTTGTTTTGTTTTATTAGTTGCCTTTACTTACATTGTATGAACTGTACGTACGGAAATTAATTACGTATTATTTATCCTAAGACTTCAGGGTTTTAAAACGAGGTACGCGCAAACATTTATTAAGCTCTTCCTTTATTGAGAATATTAAATATTCTGCCTCTCTGTATTTCATTACACGGGTAGGTAGGTACACGTACGCTAAAAATAGTCAAATACAAGGCTTCAATCTAGCCTAAGAGTAGTAATTAAAAACCAGGCCAAGTGCGAGTTGGACTCGCGCACCGAGGGTTCCGTATAAATTTGTAGGTATTTATTATCATTAACACTAGAAACGGGATATATAACGGGGTTTACTAATCCCGTTGTCCCGTGTTTGTTTGTTATTGTCCCATTTCTAGTGTTAATGGTTAGTGACCATGTCAGTTTACAAACATGTAGTTGTCATGTATTTAAAATACATATTTACAGTTTTCAGTTTGTATTTTTTCCTTACATGTGCTGTAAAACATTGCTTCTTGCCAAATTTTATGATTATAGGTCAACGGGACTAGGCCTATAGGTTTTGATTCCCTTGTGAAATCGCTAAATATGCGACATAAACATCTTTTGGTCGCGTTGACTAACAATTTTGATTGTTTCACTGCTCCAAGGAGCAGGAGACATGAGAATTTGATATTAATTTCAACTTGATACCTTCACGTGTTTCTGAGAAAAAGGGTCTCGTCAGACGGACAGACAAATGGAAAACAAAGTGATCCTATAGGGGTTCTGGTTTTGCCAACTGAGGTACGGAACCCTAAAAATTAATCTGTGTTTCATGAAATATAGGTACACCTCTGGCGATTTTACTTTACTTTACAATGTACATAACTTCAAAGAGATTCAAAGGAAGGTGCATTACTATTCCTTGAAACTAAATTAAATTATTATTCACTTCATTTCATTTCTAGTTTTCTTTTGTTGGTAATGGCGGACCGCCATTACCATTCGCATTTAAGTTTAGTTTTATTATTACTTTTATAATTTTGTTGTACCTACTGTAAAAGTAACCATGTTTTTGTTTGATGTTTTGTACTGTGCGGGCTAATAAATACTTTTTCTTTCTTTCTTTCCATTGCTGGATACGAGATTAATGGAAGAAGCATTCGTTCTCCTAGCAATAGCTATTATTTTGAGAATGTTATGTATTCATGTGTAGAATGTAGACTTGAAGAGCATGGTTTTGATACAATGCGACGATGTACAGACGCAGAGTAGGTTGATGTGCTGACATCAACCTACTACAATGTGTCAAATTTCTTTGAAAGATGTTCAACTTTTTCGCTATAAAGCATTAGGTCAAGGTTCATTGGGAAAACTTGACAGTTTCGAGCAGCTTAATGTGCTGGCGTATGTACATGTACCTCTCGTATATCCTATACCTAGTATTAACTTGGTAAGTACCATTTTTTTGACGCCCTCAGGCTCGGTGGAGCGACGATCTTCGCAGGGTGGCTGGTAGCAACTGGATGAGAGCTGCTGAGAATCGAGTTGAGTGGCGTGCGATTGGGGAGGCCTATGTCCAGCAGTGGACTGCAGTAGGCTGATGATGATATTTTTGTTAAAGCTTTTGAACTGGCCCGCGGGGTGGTTAACTGCCATCAAGATAATACAAGTGTATTTTTATACTTTTGATTTTGATAAATACCCGGAGATTTTGGTACTGATCGTTGCCAAAATCAAAAAAAAACTTTATAACTAAACATAAGCTCGCGTCTAAGTAATTACAGCTGCTCGGATCGACCTTCAGGTTAAGCAGCGCTTGCCTAGGTTTGCCCGTGGATGGGTGACTACCCATTACATACCGAGTTTCCTCCGTGCTTTGAAAAGCACGCCGTTGGTCCCGGCTGTCAATTGTAGATCTATGACAGTCGTTACAGGTAGTCAGTGACGCGAAAGTCTGACAACCAGTCTTACCAAAGAGTATATATTACCCAGTACTAGCTGGGTTGTGGAGGTCAGATAGGCACTCACCCGATTTAAAATACGGGTATTCAGCTGCATCCGGGTAGTCAGGAAGCCGACCCTAACATTGTTGGGAAAAGGCACGCAGACGATGATGAAGTTTCCTTATAAACGATATAAGCCTTAGAATATCCCAACACAGCATACCCATTTAATTTTTGAACAAAACCCCCATACTAACCTACCTTAGAACCAAATGGGAATACACCGTCCCATCACAGGATCGACATTGAAACTAAACCCAGATTAAACCAAAGCCCTGGCTCAAATCTCATTTGTTTTGGGTGCTCACGTGAAGTAACGGTGAATTACTATTACTTAACTTTACTGAAACTAATTACTGCGAGACTGTTTCAGGAGATGGCATTGAGTTAATGAATCCTTATTATATATTTGCTGAAGAGAACGGTTCAATTTTGGTGGGATTGTAACGAAATATTTGGAGTTTTGTCTTGCGACTATTTTGTCTTATACGATTTAATTCATGTTTCTTAATCTTCACATACATATTGGATGTCAAAATAACAAAATGTCAATCGTACTTGGGTTTTATTTAATCACTAGCTGTGGCCCGTGGCCTTCGTCTGCGTGAAATTATTATAAAAATATGCCTTCTCTATTTGAATCTGATTTTGTTATCAATTTCATGGGTTTTTAATTTTTTGCATGAAACCCTAATCTTTTATCTAAAATAAAAGTAAGTCTCGTACTACTTATAACATCATTTATGTACATAAAAATAGCTTCGTAACAATCGGTCCAGCCGTTTCGGATATTGGCCGGAAAAAAAAAGAAAAAAACTTTTTTTTTATAAGTAACGTATATAATTTCATTTGCATTCAGTTAAAAATTGTTATTATGAAATAACAAACGGCCACATAAATTTTATTTATAATGTATACAACATTACACAAAAAATATCGAGATTTTTCCATCAGTGTTAATTTTGCCAACCGAAAAAATAAACGTAGCGAAATCAATCACATCAAAACCAAATATTATTTTGACATTCCACCAACCAGTTCGAAAGCTGAAAGCTTAATTATTCAGTTGTTAATATTTCATAAACCCTGTGTGGACTAATGAAACTCGTTTTAATACAATAAATTATGTTTCAGTGCAAATGACTGCGAAATGATACACTCACAATTAGCTAGTGCTGAATGAATTTTAGTAACAAACACAGGTTGAAATTTCGATAGCGCTTAGGTTAAAAACGAAAGAAGTCATGAAAAGATTCTAAAGCCCGTTTTGCCAAGTACCAGGCGACAGCTAAATGTGTGTAATGTAAATGTACTGTATAGGTAAAACGATTGAATGTTTTAGGTAGATTTTCATGATGGTGGCAACCACATTAATTTTGACGAAGGGAAACGCTCTGGATTAAAAAAAAATGTTGACCGTCACGGGACGCCCGGCAGATGTGAAACATCTACTGTTAATATTAAAATCACTACATAATATAAAACAAAGTCGCTTCCCGCTGTCTGTCCCTATGTATGCTTAGATCTTTAAAACTACACAACGGAATATAATGCGGTTTTTTTTTAATAGATAGAGCGATTCAAGAGTAAGGTTTATATGTATAGCATTGTACCCGTGCGAAGCCGGGGCGGGTCGCTAGTTCATAGTAAAATAAAACCTATAACGAAAAACGAAAATGCGCGCACGCACAGGGGAGCCGAGAGCGGTGGCGTAGAGGATGGGCTACACGACATGATTGCGTCATGCCTTTTGTTTTCACGGCCATACGAGTCGGTTTTCTGTCAAGGTGCGCCAATAGATGTTTCATTAAAAAAGTGCGATGAATCATGATTAATACCCAATCATTTAAATTAGTTGTTTTGTCCCATTATATCTTAGATTAGAATGCTTTAAAAGCCCAATGCGCGTTGAACCCACGTCCCTTCTTAAGCCTTCCAAAAGACCGGGTTTCTCTTACGCACAATGGCTACAAATATTCATTAGACCTGGCTTTCACCCCTAACAATATTTATACACCTATTGTTGGTTATCTGCATTCATAATGCGACCAGGGAGAACCCCTTGCTGTGTCATACCACTAAGCCTATGGGCTTAAAGCGGTAGCCGAAAGGACCAGGCGCCCATATCTGTTAGAAGATCTTTGAGATTCGTGGATTCGTCCTCGATCCTTGTTAAAAAGCTTTTGGAATACATTTGATAATATTACCTGAAATAAAGCAATCGGACTGACTGGGAGGAATGAGCTATAATCCACCACGCTGGCTCAGTGCGGGTTGGCAGATGTCTTGTCTTCGAATGTTTGGTTCTAGGACATGCCGGTTTACTCACGATGTTTTCGTTTACCGTTTTGAGAGCTGCCGCTTAACGCTTGTAAATTGTACCGCGATAAAATTACACTTTAATTTGCAACATATTGACTTTACAATGTGTGTCATTTCATTACAACAAACCTGCATATTATATGAGAATGTATTAAAACTGTTTGTATCGAAATGTTTCAAATTGTTTGTTTGGTCTCAATAATTCTGTAAATATGTTTAATTTGGCAAAAATGCAGTTAAATGTTGTGCTGTTAATTTTTAATGATTCAATTATTGGCTAAAATAATACAACGCAAAAAAGGTCTAACCAACTTCTATGGCATTATGGTCATACCATCGGTCCACCGAGGTGCCAAAATCATTGAGTGACGAAAAACAAAACACAAATCTCTCCGTCTGACAATACAGACATACATTTCCTTTTCACAGACACAATCAAAACATAGGTGCGCTGATTAAAACTCGAAGCCCACTCGACGCCCACTCGAAAGTAACTATGCCCACTATGCCCAGCACTTGTCCACTATCTAAACAATACTGGACAAAACAAATTTATCGCAGTGATAAATCGCGGGACGTTTGCGGAATAACTTCGTCCATTCCTTTTGTCCGATTGATTGCAGATAATTCCGGATTCGTGAAAGAAAATTGCCTCCCTAATCGGTTGAATAGCTTAGACGTAATAAGAGGAATTGTGCGGTTTATATTATTCTACGATTTGATTTGTTATGTACGGTCTTGTAGGAATGTTGAAGGTTTCAGGAATGTTATCTTATTTTTGTTTTAATGGTCGTAAGCGTCGCGAGTATAGAGTTGCTTTCCAAGTTGCACACTTTTCGTTTAGAACATTTTCAGGATTTCGTCATTTTTACCCAACTGTCAAGGAAGAGTTATGTTTTTCGCGCGTATCTTGTATTTTTGTTTATTACCTCGTATGTTCCAAATGGCTGGGTGAATTTCGACGATTAAGGTATCATTAGTTTCGCCTGAAAACCCAAGTGTCCTTAGGTACTTAGGTATTGTGTTTAAAAAAAACCAAATAGCGGATTTTTGGCGCTAAATTGTAAGTCATTAATATTTTTTTCAACTAAACCAATCGAGTAGGGTATCAAAATGAAGGAAATTACATTGTCGGATCTTTTGATACTTTTAATTAAATGTTACTTGTTTCTGATTACTAGCACCAATTCAATGCTCATCCGTACCATGTTCATAATGTTCCCACTGCTGGGACACACGGCCTCCTCCACATAGACAACGCATGAAAATGTTGCAGCCTCTACAGTGGACGACATTACTGTCCTTTAACGATCCTTACTGTCAGAACCATATAGTAATCATATGATGATCCATAGAGTAAACGAAAGTATGTCAGACCTATTTGATTTGAAAATATTCTTACGTTTACAGTTACACATATTTTCACATTGCTCTATAAAATCACAAATAACCACACCAACAGAATTTTTACGATTCTATCTCATTCATAACATTGGACAGCATAATATAACGTGGTATAAAAGATATCAAATGGTCCCGGGGTCTTTGCTCTCTCTCTAGTGCAAGATGCGGCATCTGTGCAATGTTCCGACTTAGATTAATGGATGCTGCGAGCGGGCGGAAACCACCCCGCGGTATGGCGGCTTCATTTGTTTAAATAATATTATTGGATAGGAGTTGGGTATGGTACGGTGTGGCTAGATTCAAGATTGTTGGTGGAATACCTAAGTTTTGCTCGGCTTTCTTGAAAACAATGTCATGATTTCACGTCAATCGAGAAACTCGTTGAATTATATCACATAATTTCCACTTTATTCTTTATCGTTTTTTTTTTTTCTCTTTTTTTTTCTTCTGTTTCGATTTTAAATCTTACTTCTATAACACCACTTGAAGGTTTAGACAGACAGACAGTCTAAAAGTGATAACGGTGATGGGAAAGTTATTCATGTAAGCTACCTAAAAGCTTATGTCATTCTCGAAACTCGTTGTGGAAATACGTATCTCTTTGAAAGAGATAGCTCCTTGCCTAGGCCCTCTTGTACGCGATTAAACATTACCTAACGCAAAAGTTTTCTTCCAAAAGTATTTTCGCTGGGCTAATGGCCGTCTAATGTTACACATAAAGTTTAATAAATATTAAGTAGACTTTTCGTATAAAGATCGTGTATTAAACAGAGTCAAAGATACACGTAAGGGTTCAAGAAGACCTTTCATAATAATAATTAAGGTTTTATTACATCTTTGGTAACGTTGAGTTCTGTAGAAGCTTTGTAAAATCATCTTCCAACCTTCTTGGTACAAATAATATACATATACCAGGGGCTATTTAGGTCTTGGGTGGGTACTGGAATTGCCAACGGTAAAATAATTCAGAATTTTCTAACCTATTTGATTAGTTAGTTACTTGAAAATTCTTAATATAAGGTTACAACAATGTAACTGTTTATGTTGTGATTTTTTAATTGAAGGCTTTGCTTTAAGCCCATTGTTTAGATCATGCTGAGACGTTTAATGAAGTTACTATGTAACCCACTATAATAGGTTAGCATGTATGTTCTTCGAAAATATATGCCCTATTTCCATTGTTTACGGAATCTACAACTAAAACGTTACTTTTTATTTAAACCCGAAATTGTGCAATAAACATCCTTCCAACGCAAAATATACCCATTAAAATGTAGCGAAACGAATCGTGAAGATAAGAGCTCTTTGTATTGAAACGTTGGAGTTCGTTCTACTACGGAAGAGTTCGGGCGAGTTCGGGGAAATCCGTCATCTTTTCTTCGTCGCCGCTGCATCTCGGGACAACTGTCAGGTGCACCACAAAAGATCGTTTATAACGAGAAATAAATGTATATTTGCAGATCAAAATGCACGGTACATTTATATGAATTGCGCTGAAGTGATAGTGAGAGTGAGATATTTTGATAGTGTGAGTGTGATAGTGAGAGTGAGATATTTTTGTGCAATAAGAGCGAGTTTGGTGTACGTGACAGTTTAATTACGAGACTTCTTATCCACATGTTTGAACGAGAAAATAAATGAATGTGTTGCTGATAAGAAAAAAACACAAAATTGTTCGTGTGTTGTGCAAAGAAAAATGTGTGAAAACTTTTGTTACAAATTACTTGCATTCTTACATTGAGAACTATGTCTAGGAGATATAAGCTCAAACACGCGAAAGACCAACTGAAAATCTAAGCTATATTTCGTCCAAACCTCGCGAGCACTAAAGCAGCCATTACGTTAAAAGACCATTACACGAAGTAGGGTGACAACGGCTCTGTCCGCACACCGGGATTCCCTTATAATTTCTTTCTGATACCGGAATAAGTCCGTATTCGGGAACTTAAATTACGTATGGTAGGAGGCGGATCCGTATCGCGATTGGTATCGAGTGGGAAATAAATCCCGGGGCGTCGTCGTAGCCATTCGCCATATTGGATTACTGGCAAAGTATTCTCTTAAGTTTCATTAAGCGATCGGAGTGATATCCGTTGGGATAGATATGGGATCTAGTCGCCGTATAAATCTTGATAGGATTCCGTTGAAACTTTGGACACTCTTGATTTACTTTTGGACGTAGGCTCGGAGTTGGACCGTTTTTTCTAGGATTTACTTTTCAAATAAAATAAAGGAGAGATTAAGTTTTACTAGATATTGGTTACGTGGTTTTTTATGGATCTTATACTAGGGAACAGCGTTATGAATAGGATTGGTTAGAAGATTGGAGTAGGAATATTGTAGGATGAAGTAATAACACGAAGGAGAATGCTGAGTCGGAAAAAACTTCATTGAATACAAATGAATGACAACAGAAGTTCCTTTTTGTATTTTTATTCTTTGACAATGTTTAATTTAATATTGTCCATAACATTTACAAAATAAACATGAGGAGTGAAAATATTAAATTACTACAATTCGCTTATCAACTACCACAGCCTACCAAACAAATTATGCGAAACAATAATTTATGCCAGTACAACCATCGCTCCCTATGTAGATGATACGCTATATTTCTACGCTATCTCTGGGACCATCGCCGAAACATCAGCACGATTTATGTGACCTATAATCCTGTGTCTAAGCGTGCCACGAGTAAATAGGAATCAGAGTACATAAGTACATGAATACAGTCCGCCAACTACCAGGAATTTCTTCGGAACACACGTATGGAGTTTGAATACTGCGTGATTTTGATCATGTTCTTGTTTTATTCTGAAACGAGATTATCTCTTGTTTTTGATTCTAGGAATTAATGTTTTATGAGCGTGTTGTTTTCATAATTGTTACCTGCTGTGAGACGATTCTAGGAAAACTGTATACTAGTAGTTGTTTAGTGTTTCTTTTAATTACAGACAAAATGTTCCTTTTATTTATTTTTTAATGCCTTTTGTGTTCTTTGGGTGTTGGTCGAATGTCACATGGTTCCGATTTTTGATTCTAGGACAAGACGATATGTTTTCCTTAAATGGTTTGAGAGCAATGATGAAGTTGGGAATCTGGGAAATGGGTTCGAAGCTTAAACATATAAACTCGCTAATCGGGGCCGTCAACTTCTGCTTCTTCTTCAATCTTTGGCTACCCAAATGGATTACGGATAAGAACGTACATATTTCAACTAGATATTAACTGAAGGCCATCCTTTTTTCTAATTTGTTAGTTGAAATACTAGGTGGTGTCAGACGGCTACTTAATCGTCGAGTCTGCCACCACTGGGGGAGGATTCCACTAATTTAAGTGTCATCTGCCACTATCCAGTTTCTGCCGGCTACTAACATTGGGCTACAATGGGGGCTTTCGCGTATGAATTCGCCGCTAGAATCACCAGTTTAGCGCGAGGTCACCGAAATGTCAGATGTCATAGAGTATTCGCGGGTTGCGTGCATTTTTATAACATATTTTTACTAATATTCACGATTGTGATCTGGATTGAGCCATTCCTGATTAATTAAGACTTGAAGATTTTAAGTATTAACTTGGGATCCTGTTTGTCAGTACTTGGAGGTAAAATGATTTTTAAATGTTTCATGCTTGCTAATATTAGGGAGAATATTGTAATTATATGTATCTGAAGTTTACGTTATGTTGTTATACGTAATAAAATAAACTTTTTATGAAGCTGTTGGTACTTTCAAGTATAAAATAGATTTATTGACAGGACCTTACTCGACAGTAGCGCCATCTGGTGAGCTCAAAAACGATAGCCCTCATTGCTTTGCGAAAAAAAAACCTTTTGTCTATTTTTGCGGACATAATAGTTCCACTGCCGACGTTTTTTGTCTTCTATGACTAAAACTACCCGGTAGTTTCAGATATAAAAGGGTTGATATCCTAAAAGCTGAGCTCATGGCTGGCATCAACCTCATTAAAGCCACCACACCTCCCCTGACGGTATCATGTGGGGATCGGAGCTCGTCATCTTCGGGCAGTAAACCCTATCTCGCCTCGTACTAGAGGAACTTTAGGGGAGTATGTGATATTAGTGTGAGTGTGCGAAAGGTTTGTGTTTTCGGTTTAAAGACATTTATTTCTCAAAGAACAAATTACAGTTCACTTAAAGAGAAACTTAACTAAATTAACAATAGGTTGTAGTTTACATTATAAAGCCATCCAAGAAACTGAACACCATAGTTTCATTTCTAAAATAGCAAGTAAGTAGTTAAGAATTATTAAAATACAAAACAGTTCACGCTAAACTTATCTGTACTTCTATACTAATATTATAAAGAGGTAAAATTTGTTTGTTAGTTTATATGTAGGGGGTAATCTCTGGATCTACTGAACCTATTTAAAAAATGCATTCACTAATAGGAAGCTACATTATCCCCGAGTGCTATAGGCTATATTTACAACGTGCCCGTAAGATAATTTTCGACAAAAACGCGAACGAAGCCACGGGCAACAGCTAGTGTGTATATAAGAAGCTAAACTTGTGTGCCCAATATGTGATTCCTTAGGCCTTTTTTAAATGTTGGTATGCTTGTACACTCTCTGACTGTTTTTGGTAATTTATTGTATAGTAAGTAGTTTTGTCAATTTTATAAGTAGACAATTGATTTGTTATTGACATTAATTGATTGATGGTCACATCAGTTTGAATGTGGATCAAATCATTTAATAACAGTATGGACCATTACTGTATTGTGAAATACTGTCTAGCCCCCTTTTTCGTAAATTTAGTAGTAGTTATATATAGAAGTCCGGTTATTTTCATGAATATGTTAATATTGTTTTATCGCTGCTAAGTTGCTAACCCTTTGAGTGTTACAGGCGTACTGTTATGTTATGTTGAATAAACAGTAAGTCAGTTTATTAGTATGTTACTTTGAAGACGATTTAAGGAATAAACTGCGACTCCACGTTCTAATAAAGGTTGTAACAAGACCCTTAACGAAGCCGAAAGGCACTTGTTCTCCCCATCATTGCGATATTCTTTTTGTTCTAGACCATTTCTGGGAACCTTCTGGTTACGGAGATATTGGGGGTCAAGGTTCCGACTTTTTCACAAGTTTTTTTTTTAAATACTTGTTTTTAATGAAAGATTTTTGTCGATACACCTCCACGATCCCCGTATTATTCAATCCATCTATCAGCACAATGTTTTGAGTGCGTTACATTGAGTCCTACCGTAAAACGTGATTTTTCACCCCAAAAATAAAATTCGTTTCCCAGCAATAATTTTTGAGTAAAGGTACTTAGTTTGATGTACATAATGCTTGGTTGACGGCTTCGTGAAGAGTCCTGTTACACACTGTATAATGTTCCCTGATAAAGCCAAAAGAATACACACTCAAGTCCGCGAAGCCTATTAGGTCAAACAGCAGACTATCTCACCCACATTCCAATACGCGTAATCAATAACGTTTTTCTGCTAATCTACCCAGAAAAATCCAGTGCCGTAATCATAGTAACCATCACAAAAAAAATATCTCAACTTTTTTTTTATAGCGTCACATACGCATTGACGATCGCTCGCAAATGGCCCAGTTTAATGGACAGAAACGTATTTTGTTGATACTGACGCTTTTTACGGCTTTCGAGTGAGTTGTTATGGTAACTGAGCTCGTAAATTAAGAATATTCTGAGGGAAATGGGAGAAAGACGACCTTGGGACGGCGGATGGCGCGGCTTTTAAAACAACATCTTTGGGTGCTTTTTATCCTTTTGCGTCAGGATGGTAAAATAGTTTTTTATAGGTCAGTGTTTTACTCAGATTTTTTCATCCATTTAGGTGTATTCACGCTACAGACGGTTTTGTAATTGATGGTTATAGAACTTTGATACTGTTAACTAACTGTGATTTGTATCTGTGCCGCTTCCAAGAATTCTATTTCACAAATATGTCGCTTTGTTCATCCAGACAATAGAATAGAACCTTAAAAACTAACAGGTGCTCTTTGAAAGGAAAACAATATGGTCGGCTTTGGCGCAAGCTTCACGCTACGCGTGTCGTAGTGCTACGTTTAGAGCTACGGCGTAGCACGCACTCTGCTACGAACACCCGATGACCATGATATAGATATTTTTTAAGGAATTTTATTTGTGTCATAAATTCAAGCACTTTAATTGGATAGAATATTCTTTACTAGCTAATGCCCACGGGATAATTGTCCCACGGGATAGTATTACCAGGATATAAAGTATGTAATAATTCAGGTTACAAACTATTTGCGTGCCAAATTTCATTCAAATCCATTCCGAAGTTTTTGCGTGAAAGAGGTACGTAAAAACATCCATCCATACATCCATCCTCACAAACTTTCGGATTTATAAAATTTGTAGGTTTATGTACACCATACAAATACAAGTAGCATTGATAAAGAGAACATTTCACATAGGGTGACATAATGGGCGGTCTTATCGCTCAAAGTGATCGTTTTAAGACAAAATTTGGATGGGTTTAATTTGCTTTCAGTGACATTTGTTTCAGTTTTAAGGTAATTCACAGTCCAATCGACCATTGCCCTGAATCAGGCCAGTCTACAAAAAATACCCTGTATTTCATTTAGTCAGAGGTACTCACTACCCATTCTTTATTAAACTGACCATAATAATACCGAAACCGATACCGTTACAGCCAATAAATACTTGACCATAATTTTACCGATAATCGATTTTATTGTGTGCTCTGGCAATATCGTAAATTCTGCTATAGACTGGAAGAAATATAAGCTCCTAGGAAATAATTTAATCAAAACTAACCGCGTGCTGGTAAACCTAGTTTGGATTTAGTTTTATCTCTAGTATTCTATTGTTTGGGATGATAATATAAATCATAACAATTTAGTTTAGTAGTAATAAGCGTGATTTAGATAAGAACTCGATGAACTATGTGGAACTAGCTTCGGTAGTTACGTTGCTTTTTCAGGTGGTATTAAGGTTCAAAATTGCAGTTTTCACTGGCTGATAATGAACATAATGCGTAATTTGAATGTATTAAATCTATCGAAAAATGTTTTTGCTGAAATGCATTGAAACGTCGTTTCGTCTTCAACGACGAAACATAATGGGTACCTCCCCGACATTACGATCATTTTTTTGTTTTAGTCTAGACCGTACCTGGGAACTTTCTAGTTACGGACAGCTTTGCCCGTACCTTCGCCTGAGTGCATGTGAAACATAATACTTAAGAGAAAATTATCCTATGCCTTAACACAGGTTTGAGTGCCAAATATCATCAAATTCTGTTCAGCTGTTGAGGCGTAAAAAGCTAACACAGGGAGTCAGATAGTTACTTTCTCATTTATATTTCTTACAAAACATTTAAAAATATGAAAGATAGTGGTCCGCCGGTGTTGGGAGCACGGTCCAAGTTACCGGAGGTTAGGGCTCCAGAGACAGGAACCTCCTCACAATGCGGGCCGTATCGATGAGCCTTCTAAATCAGGCCCTTGATCCAACCGCCTAGCGAGAGTCCAGAGAGATATTCTTCATTTATAACATTAGTGTGGATTTTTAATTGCCATATTTAATTTATCTTAATTCCTTCTTGTCTTTTATTACTCTATCTTTTAATCACACCATTTAAAACCAGTAACTCCAGTTAAGCCTAGGTTTGTAAGCACTAAACCAATAAAATCGTAGCAACATAAAACCTTTTCTTAAGCCGTAAAACGTAACGTATAAAGTTCGGAGTTTTACGGTACAGACTCTCGGGTTACGGGTTAAGTTTTTGTAAGTGAGACTTAATTGAAACGTGTGACTAAGTTCGACTTAAGTAGCAGTGGTAGTACTTGCTAATGTTAAGCTTTTAACTTAATGTAGGTGTTTTTAATTGAGATTAACTTAGCATTCTTAGGAAGTTGGGAGCGGGTGAATGAAAATGAATTGTAATTGTTAACAGTTTTCGTTTTTGTTCAGATTTTTCGTTTTAGGTGTAGAAAGTTTTTGTTTCGAATTGAATTCGATAATTAGAGTATTATGACTGATACAACACAATTACGGCATGCGAAACCGGGTTTCGGCCCCATCCTACACCCCGAGAAAAACTAGTTTTACTATGGGACCGAAACCCTGTTCCGCATGCCCTAAACACAATGCATACTTTATGAATTGCTTACATAACTACCTATTTATTTATCTTTGTTTTTCTCTTCATAATCTCATTTTACAGGTAGCTATATTTTCTGATAACTGGCTACAGTTCTGCTTAGCCCTTTTGGGGATAACAGTCGTGATGTTATGTTCTATATCTTCGATACGTTTTCCTCCAAGAGGTACCTAGCTTTTGTAAAATCTTTTGCTTTGTGACTTCCAACTTGCTTTAAAATTTAATTCATTCCATCAAGTAATTTCTACCCAATACCTCGTATAGGATAACCCTTCAGTCCTGACAAGCGACAGGTAGCTATCCAGTATACATAGGCTTCCAAACACGAAACCATCGGCACCTTGCAACTTCGACGACTACCCTCCGACGACGTAACTCTTGTGAATGGACAGGGGATGAGGGGAGAGCGGATTGGAGCGGCTTTGATTTCCTTCTTAAATGGCCCGTACCATACTTAATGGTATTTAAGGGTTGCCAAAGATTTTTCGGGATGTTGGAATAGGTTGGTCAGGTTTTTTGGCTGTTGGGTCGGTATGTTATGTTTTTAGGGTTATAAAAAATTACATTAATTTTAACATGAACTCTAAACAATGGAAGAAGGTCTGCTACAGGTTTACCGTATAACTAAGACGGTATTTGAGGTAGCTACGCGGAAGGGGTGTTGACATCCGTCAGTGGTCTAATCACTGAGTTCTTACGAGCCGTCACTTCACCCTTTCCACGCAACTACCTTAGATACTATCTGTTACCTCGGCCCTTAACATAGTACAGTAACGTCTCATTTAGACTTATAACACAGTACAATCGCCAGCGAAACAACTTACCACAAACTGTTAAACCCCAAATGATTTTAAACCATAAAATATTGATGGTTAAGTTCAAAATCGAATGAGAAAATTTTACAGTTTGTTGTAACCTGATGCGCTGGTTGTACCTAGTTTAATTTTAGTTCACTACAGTTTGCTATCGGCAGAATTCTTGGAAACAAGAAATTGATAATTCAAAAACAAACTAGTCAGACGTTTCCGCTTCTGCCTGTAACTTAACCCTTTAATAATGTATATAGGCGGAGAACACAAGGTGTGGGGTCAATAATAGGAGGTCAAATATTTGAGCGTCGCGTGCGGGTTGATGTTTGTCGAGGGTCATAGGATACACACCCGGGTCTTAGGGTACACCCGGTATGTACCGTTATGTTTTTATTTTGTGGACGTAAATAAGTAGTGTGTGAGCGGGAGTTATGTTGGTGGACTGAAAGTTAGTTACACTGGATCAAGATAAGTTTTAAAGCCTTCAAGCTTAGAACTTTTCAGGTCCTTTGGTACGTATTTTGACCAGTGAGACGTGTAAGTGTCTTTTGAGAGCTGTGTTTTTCTTTGATATTCTAACTGGACGTTTTTAATGCGGGAGGACTAAGACATTTTTTTTAATTTTTTTTTCTTAATTTTTATCTGCAATCGGCTTTTAGCCGTAATCAGATGTTTTCTGAGATTCATTTGGATTGGGTGCGATTCCATTAAACAGCACCGTATGAGTTGGTAGATACTAAGTAATTAGTTTCTCTGGTCTATGTCTATAGTATTTGCCATCTTTTTAGGCGATTTACTTCTTCAAGTCGAGCCAATAGGTTCTTAGCGACTAAGACAATCACATTTTTTTTTCTTCGTAGCAGTGGAGAAATATGATTTATGGTGAAAATTATTGGCGTTCTTCCGAAGTTTTTTCCAGGATTGTGCAGCTCTACAAACATATAAGTAAACCATTGATGAAGGACGAGTAATTCAGTGACATCGAGACAGTTAATAAAGCCAAAAAACCTAATATTCTCATTCAAACTTTGGTAATATATTTATACTACGAGGAATATTATAAAGAGGTAAAGTTTGTGAGTTTGTAAGATTGTAGGGGGTAATCTCTCTCTACTGAACTGATTTTGAAATCAGATCACTAATAGGAAGTTACATGATCCCCGAGTGCCATGGGCTATATTTACAACGTGCCCGTGGAATAATTTCTAACCAAAACGCGAACGAAGTCGCGGCCAACAGCTAGTCAAGAATATAGTCAACAACTTATACCACCTTTACTTCACGGAAGCATGACTTTTTCGCCATGTTTTGTCACAGATACTCGTACAAACACTCTCAAAGTGTTTGTTGTGTTGTCATCAATCAATAGTGTTTTCTCTTTATTAGGTTAGTGGAACTTTCTGTTATGGCTCCCATGCCCCTTGCTCCCAAGTCCCCGATGCTCCCATGTTTCTAACACATACTGTTTTTGTACTTGTCCTTGTTTTCATACTTTACGAGGAAAATATTTTTCGGGAGTTTCGCCAAAGTTTTTGAATACGACGCTGTACGTTAAGGAAAAGGATATTTTTGTTTGCCAATTTGTGATCGTTCTGCGTAGGTAAAATAAGGACGAGGAAAATAATTTGGATTAGTGGTACTTTAAAGGTAATATCTACGATTTTAGTTTTTTTTCTTAATTTCTGCGTCACGGTTGGTGCAGTGGTTGAGCGATAGATTGCTGCGCTGCCTGTCACGGGTTCGATTCCCGTACGGAACAAAAATATTTGTAAGGCCTACATGGTAGTTGTCCCGGGTCTGACTGTTTGTGTATGTCAATTTAAATGTTTGTAAACGCCTAAACGACACAAGAATTATTCCAAGAGTTGGGCAACGTTTTAAAAAAAAGTTTTTTTATGCCTTGCTTTTCAAAATCTAAATCAAAATATTTTTATTTCACATAGGCGAAGATGGGCACATGTCAAACGTCGACAAACTTGGCTTTGTGCCAGACTGTCTTCTTTCTTCTAGAAACTTGCTCTTGCTACTGCTTGTCTTGCTCGTCATTTATTATTTGAACCTCTGTTTAATCCGATATACTTTAATACAATATAGCACCGGCAGCGATATCAAAAACTAAAGTTAAAGTCGAACAAGGCATTTTCAACAAACCGCGTATATGTTGCAAACAATTTGTAAAACTGCTGAAAACTTTGAATTCGGCTTATTATTATATTAGGAATGTAAAACGTATTTTATTATACACTATTAATTAGTGTACGTGTGTGTGTGGATACGTTTTACATTCCTGAAAGTTTCATAGTTTTACACTGAACATTTATTTTAATGACACTGTTTTTCATGCAAGCATTAATTAATTAAATTATTATGAATTTCGGAAAAGTAAATAACTTTCCCGAAATACTTATTTTTTTTTCTTACTTACATGTAATTATTATGGAATGCCTTATTTAGATTCATAAAATTGAGGTTCGATTAACAAAACATATGTTACAAAATTTACCACAGACTATAAAATTAAGTCAGAACCTGCCACAGACTAACAAACCGATAACTAACATACCTAAATTAATTATTCACTATTTGCTTCAATAACTTATAAGAGCTGGCCCAAAGGCCGATGCATATGTATGCGGTGTGGACCACAAACAGAATCATATTAATTATGATGAAGTGTTGCACCTGTTGGCTCGACTAATAGCTGGTGGACCACACTTATTGGAAACGGTTTACGTCGCCCAGTGATTTGTTACTGAATAAGTTTGGGAAACGTGACGATTTTACCTAATTGGTATTATGGAGCCCAATGGACTGAGGTACTTTGATGTATATTGCAGTATTAGGTTGTCAGTGGACAATAAAAGACTCAGCCTTGGAGCAGATTACCCTAATGAAACTAAACAGAATCATCGCATCTACTCGTAAACGGCGCTTAAGATCTGTCATTGCCAATATTTCATCGAAAAAATGACACTGACAGCTCTTGAACTCGGTTTTCGATGTACTGATCTCTTCTAGTTTCGTTGGTGAAATTCGTCCTATAAAGAGTGTACATAGAACCTAACGAAGCCCAAAGACACTTGTTTGCTCCGTCATTGCGATATTTTGTTTTGTTATAGCTTCTAGTTACGAAGATATTGGAAGCCAAAGTTCCAACGCTTTCACAAGTTTTTTCTGAATACTAGTTTTTTTAAGGTTGTACCTTTGCTTTAAATTCCTCCACGACCCCCGTACTATTGAAGGCCTCCATCAGCACTATGTTTTAAGTGCGTTACATTGAGTCCTACCGTAGAACAGGATTTTTCACCCAACAAAAAAAGTCGTTTCCCATCAATACTTTTTGCGTAGGGTTATATACTTAGTTTGATATACAAAATGCTTGATTGACGGCTTCATGGAGGATCC
The DNA here is from genome assembly GCA_947578425.1 of Eugnorisma glareosa. NCBI lineage: Eukaryota > Metazoa > Arthropoda > Insecta > Lepidoptera > Noctuidae > Eugnorisma > Eugnorisma glareosa. The sequence goes on from OX387964.1 coordinate 19,197,554, forward strand.
GTTTACACCCTGTATAGTTGCATTTCGTGGACCTTAGTAAAGAAAGTAAACGAAAATTACTTGAAGATGGAGGTCTATATATTTAGAACATCTTACTGACCGTTATACCGCAGTTTTTAGCAACATAATGCTGTGCATGTCAGTGAGAATAAATAAGTATGATGTTCGACAATAATTGAAGTAATAATGTATTATTATTGAGCGAAACGTACAAAAGAACAATGGTAAATGGTGCACCACAAAACCACAACGAAGAAAGAATTGTGGCTACATAGCATGCAAAAATGTTTTTCATATATTATTTTATCACAAAGTACGTTTATAATAACATACCTAGGCCATGCAGTATGTGTATGTATGATGACGGTCTTTGCACACTGACAGTAACGTACTATTTTTTTTATAAATTTAATTTTTCAGGCTTACCCCTCAGGCGCTCTTACCTAAATAAAATAGGTATAATTTTTAAAACAGGTTTTTTACTTCGATGCGCAATTAAACAGGCCTTTGACAGCAAAGCCAGACTTTTTTGGGAGTGACATTCATGCTTTTTAAACCTTTGTAGATTATTTAATTAAGCCTGATTATTTTTTACTAAAAATAAATAAAAACATCAAATGAAAAAAAAAAAACCTTTGGCCAACACACAACATAACTCCTTTTATCCCGAAGGGAGAGGCAGAGGTGCCCCTATTAGTATCTATACCTACATTTCTTCAGTTATATTTAATTTAGGTGGGCCTATTGCCATTAAACAGGCCCAAATCCTAACTCCAGACTGCTGCTAAGAACTGATCGCAAAACTTCATCCGACTTTGCAATCGAACCCAACACGTCGCGCTCGAAGTGTGGAGCTTGCGACAACTAGACCAACGAGGCTATTTTTAGAAAATTATAAGTTTCTTTTGCATAAATGGTAATGAACTTAAGATAAACGGGACCATTCGAACAAAATTCCAATCTACTTTACCTGTATAGGGGGTTCAGAATGATATATTGAATACGTGGTTATCGTTTGTGCGGCGGTGCCCCTTCCACCTTGAATAAAGGGTGTAACAAGATCCTTAACGAAGCCGAAAGGTACTTGTTCTCCCCGTCATTGCCATATATTTTTTTTTGTTCTAGACGTTACCTGGGAACCTTTTAGTTGCGGAGATATTGGGGGTCAAAGTTCCAACGTTTTCACAAGTTCTTTTTAAAATACATGTTTTGATTTTACACAATAATAAGCAACACACAAAATACATGTTAAACACACACACGTACACGTTAATACATGTTTTAATGATTTTTGTGTTGATTTTTTTTTAAACACCTCCACGACACCCGTACTATTCAATCCATCCATCAGTACAATGGTTTGATTGTGTTACATTGAGTCCTACCGTAGAACGTGATTTTTCGGATCACTCCCATTAGTTCTAATACACAGTTCTACGGTAGGACTAATGGGATTTTTTTCCCACTTGTCCTACGATTCAAGGTAGTCGTTTCCCAGCAATATTTTTTGCGCACAGTTACAGTTACATGATTCTTGGTTGTCGGCTTCGTTAAGGGTCTTGTTACACCCTGTATAACCTCTCTATACTATTACGTCTTTGACTAATACAACCAAAATCCCGCATAAACAAAAGACATTCGGCAACAGACACCGCGGCCGTTAATAACGCGGTGTCGCCGACACCGAGAGCGCTCTAGCCAGTGTCGAGAGGTGTCAGAAAGAAGTGTAGGGCGCAGGTGTAGGCCATAAATAATGGGAGCCTGGCTTGCCGCGGTGTCGCGAAAAATGTACCCGTGGATATTTAATGTGAGCCTTTTTAGATGCGGTAAGTATTGTGTGTAAGGTTTTGGTGAGAGGTTTAGGTAACCTTTGTTGTGTTGTAGACATTATGAGATTTTAATGTTGGTTCTGACGTAATAACAAATATGTAGTTCTTACGAGTAGTTAGGTTGCAAGTAAATAAAAGTAGCCTATGTTTTGCTAAAGCTTTTGCTTTAGTCATATTATATCGTGTGTAGTCTGTAATTGAGTGTCTACTTTAGAATTCGTCAAGGTTTTATTTTCTAGTGGTTGCAAGCGCGACTGCTGAGCATGAGGCCCTGGGATCGATCCAGGTCGGGCAAAGTGTTATTGTATTTCTCATTAGCAGCCACGGAGTCTGGATTTGCGCCCGGTTGATGGCAATAAGCTGGCCTCCTATAACATGGGAGTTGGGACTTACACATGACTAACGAAATGTGGGTGTACTATTACGTACACCTCTGCCTGACTCTTCGGGTATTACAGGCGTGATGTTTTGTACCGAGTTTACTGACAGTCGACCACTATTCAACCTTATCGCTTAGGGCATAAGGATGAAGTAGTACCTAAAAGTTTTACTGAACGATAGTTTTACTTAGGAAATAGTCCGTAGAAGACAATTGTTCTCTTTTTGCTTGACGACAAAATAACTTAAACCTTGAAATCAACTTATTAAAGTTCATAAAAGCGACATTTAATTTTATGTTCACTCAACTGGAAAGTCGTTTGAAGCCAAATATCTTTATCTTTATCAGAACCGGGAGTTTATTTTCAAGCTCCCACCAATAAAATAACTCAGAAATTCACCTCTACTTATAAAGCTCCTTCGATCCCACACTTGATATTTTCATCCCGAAGAAAAAAAAAACATTTTTCTTACCTTTTCGAATACTCTGATGTATCGAAACATGTAATTTATATAGTCGCCGTAACGCCTCCGGAACGATTCGCCGGGGACATCCGGTTCCGTGGCGGCCATCTTAGAAAAAAAGTATCGAAAGCGTATACTGTCATAAATAATTCAGTGTTCCGTATATTTATTTTCACTTGTGAGGATAAGAAATTGGAGCGTGGTGATTATGTGGATGCTCTCTGATGATCGATGGATGTTTTACTGTTATTAAGGTGTTGAGTTTTTGTACTGTGAATGAAATAAACAAATAAACGCGTGTTTCATTTAGGGGTCCGAAAGGACCGATGCCTGCCAGGGTTGCGGGACTGTTCGAAAGAGATACCGCGGCCCTGGAACACAAAGGGCAAAAGAAGGAACATGGATGGGTTTTAGTCAGTAAAAGTCTGACACTCCCTCCTGCTCAGCCCAGAGCGGGAGGGGTTATTTGATGATTTCCCATCGGTAAAAAAAAAGGGTCGATCTTTAGGTTAAACCGTTCTCGCCTAGGTTGGTCTGTGGATAGGTGACCGCCCATTACATACCGAGTTTCCTCCGTGCCTCGGAAAGCACGTTAAGCAGTTGCTCCCGGCTGTCATATGTAGATCTTTGACAGTCGTTACAGGTAGCCAGGGGCCCAAAAAGTCTGACAACCGGTCTTACCAAGCGATATCCTATTACTCAGTAGGTACTAACTGGGTTGTGGAGGTCAGATATGCAGTCGCTCCATGTAAAAAACTGGTATTCAGCTGGATCCGGTTAGACTGGAAGCCGACCCCAACATAGCTGGGAAAAGGCTGGGCCGATGATGTATCCTGTTACGTGTACAAATTGCATGCAATAATTTGAATCTCTTTTGGATTTTTTATTTAAACAGTTATTTAGAACTGATATAAAATGCCTATACTTACACGCCTAGCTGGAAGTAACCTTTTCATTCGTGAAAAACTTCAGTAGTTACTACCAGAACGTTTTAAAAGTGCGAAATAAATCCAAAAATATAACCCCAGCTAATTTATTTCATGATTTATGGGTACCAAAACCATTACTTCACCAAAAACAACCTTCAGACCTTGAAAGGCTATCAGCCAACCCCAATTGAACCCTAAGACTTTGTCGAACGAGTGAACTGAAAGCAACCGGATCCGGCGGTTACATCGTTTCCGGCCGACGTGCCACCACTGAATTATGGTCTTCTGATCCGACATGTTTTGTTATTATTATGCTTTTATTAATTTTTGCTTTTCTTTCCGCATTTTGAGTTCGACCTTGAGGACAGATTGAGATATTATTTATGGGTTCGGAGTGGATTACGTTACTTCTATTTTCTTGTTTTTTCTCACTACTTGAGTTCAGTTATAATAACATATAGCAATGAAGATTTATTTAGCGTACCTTTTTACTCGTCACTGGTATTTAGTATAGACATAGATTGTGACATTCCATTTTTTATTTGAATAACGAAATTATCAACACATACAAGGTGTAAACGTACCCTTCAGGAAAACGTCAATGCTAGGAAACGACTTTTTAGTAGGTCTCAATCTAACGCACGACGTCAGTACACTAAGCATACTCACAATAATATTAAAAAAGTTACAAAAAAAAAGAGAAAATACATAGTATGACTGTATTGTGTGCCTCACGGCTGTGACAAAAAGGTCTATTTCAGCATTCATGCCAGACAGGTGAGGCTGTCTGACGCTGGTCTTCCAATGAACCTTGAGGGGTAAGTGACAGACAGAAAACAGTTTCAAACATGATAAATAAATGGTTACAATAAATAGATATCGAGTCAATTAATGAAATATTTATGTAGGTACGAGTTCGGATAAAGAAAAGTAATAAGTATTTTATTGTGTTCGAAAGTAAAACTGGTTAAGTGCCGATCGTTAAGAGTATTTTTACACCCATTAAATGGCAACTGTCAGTCATCCGACGCCAAAATATTCTAGAATTTAAATTAAATACGTTTGGCACCAACATTGTTTCACTCTTCCAACAAGACTACACTCAAGAGGACACTAACTCAACTCTAAAGTTAAAACAACCCTTAAAAACTTATCTGACGTCACACATCTACATATCGCGAATGTATTGCCAGTCATCCACCTACATTCGAGAAGTTTCCATCATATTCTTATGTTATGGTGGAACTTGGGCATTAAAACACGCAAACGACGCCATTACGGGCTCTCGCGATAACTCACATGTCGTTGTGCATACCATAGCTTTGACCCACATTTGGGACAATTGGCGATAAGGTCGGATTGAAGATTTGTGATTTACGTTGTTAATGGCATTTTTAAACGTGTTTGTAGCCTTTGGGGTTATGTTGTAGTTGGCTGATGTACAGACGCCAGCATAATTATAAAGATGCCCGAAACTGCCAACTTTTCCCAATCAACCTTAAACCTACAGCTTTAGCGATAAAGTTGAAAATCTATTAGAGAAATTTGACAGATTATAGTAGCTTGATGTGCTAGCGTCTGTATGTTTGAGTACTGAAAAGATTAGGCAATAAAAAAAAACCTTTTTTAGTAGTGTTGATGTTCACTCGAGGACCGAAAAGATAAAAAAGTTCAAGAAAATCTTGTCGGGATTTCTTGCCTTATCGAAAAATTATCGATCAGATCCGAGGTTCTTTTACGAGATTGAAATGATAAGGTTCGAGTTCACTGAGGAACCAATGTTAATTAATACAAATCGAATCGTTGAAACAAACATTTCAATAAACGCTCCGGAAAGATTTTGTTCCATTTTATTTTGACTAGAGGAGGACGCAGATTCGAAAAAAACACCGTCTTTATTTTATTTATTTGAATACTCTAATCAGACACAAGTCGTTTGCTGTACTAAACAACTCAAGCAATACTCATCAACTTCTCCATCGTAAATCCGCAGCCGCATCTTGGCTTAAAGCAACAATAATGAGTATGACTGCTGAACGTTTACGAGGACCGAGTGCACACCGCTTACCACACTTAATACTTTACCTTATCGAGAGCCATTCATCATAGTTCGACAGCGGGTAAACGTACATGTTAGCTTCCAGTGGACTTACATTAGGTAGGTAATGCTCGTCCTCGATTGTCGAAGCAAATGTTATTATAACGTAATGGATTATTGATTGGTAGACATATTAGGTGGATGGTCGTGGGGTCAACTACCCTGTCATTCTAGAAGACGGGCTGAGAAAGCTAATGATTAATATGGCTTTACATGCCGTCGAGAAATATGTCTAAGGCATGTTTGGTTTGGTTTCGCCACGTTGTTTTCCTCCACTTCATTTCTACACTTCACTTTGTTTTACTTTCGGAACAAATATTCCGAAAAAAAAAAATATCGAAAGGAAGCCTCCACTTTCGTTTCTGTTCCTTGAACTTTAGGCTTTTTAGACTTTAGGCACATTAGCTCTACCTATTCCGATCACTGCTGATGACTGAGTGATTGAGTATCTTGGGTTCGGACCCGAGACCTATGAATCGGCAGTCCGACGATTACACCACTAGGCTATGCTGCTATGGATATTGAATGATTCTTTGTGATTTGAATTTGGTATTTTTTGACGTTTTTAAAACTACAAATCATGGATATTCATAAGTATTCAAAACATAACATAATCAGCGTATAATGTTCCCACTGCTGAGACAGTGGCCTCCTGTCTATGAAACAGAGTGGGCCACAATATACCTCGTGGACCCAGTAGAGGATGACAGATGTCATGTTTATAACATTTATCTCAATTATCAGAAGTTAGAGACCGTCATGAAGGTATCTACTGTTCATCTGTGGTAATATAGGGTGTAACAAGACCCTTAACGAAGCCGAAAGCCCATGCAGTTCTCCCCATCATTGCAATCATTTTTTTGTTCTAGACCATACCTGGGAACCTTCTAGTTACGGAGATATTCAAGGTCAAAGTTTCAACTTTTTCACAAGTTTTTTTTTTAAAATACATGTTTTTAATGTAAGATTTTTACGTTAAACACCTCCACGACCCTCGTACTATTCAATCCATCCATCAGCACAATGTTTTGAGTGCGTTACATTGAGTCCTACCGTAAAACGTGATTTTTCATCCCAAAAAAAAACGTTTCTCAGCAATAATTTTTGCGTAAAGTTACTTAGTTTGATGTACATAACGTTTGGTTGACGGCTTCGTGAAGGGTCCTGTGACACCCTGTATACCAATAGACTTTTTATTTAGTATTTATAATATTATTGTCCGATTGTTACTTGACTACATTCTTCTCCGAAAGTATCATCAGCACTTCAAGAAAACTCTCTTCCCACCTTCAGAACACCTCAGTCTGAACGACTCTTCACTAGGAAACAATTGAGCTGAACACAAAGAGTAGCAGCGCGATTAAATCCCAGGTGTCGGCTCAAGATATTATAAGCGCCCTGATTTTAAGTGAACTTTAAACAATACTCGCCTTTAAGTCTTTAAACAATAGACTCTTTTACACTTGTTACAGTGGTTATCTTGCTTTTGGCTACGGGGATACGGTCCTCGTATACATTAGGACCAAAATACTGTTTAAAATTATTTCTGATGTTGAGAAAAAAGATTCCTGAAATACTTTTGCTGTTTCGTGCTATTAGGGAATTTAGGAATAGCAAATATAGGTTTCGCAGAAATTCTGTAAGTCATTTTTATCTGTTTAGGAAATAAACATGAGGTTTTAGTGTTCTGACTAATTACTTAATTAAAATAGTAATTTGTTTTCACCTTAGAAGGACAGACATTGACGTTGTTAGTGGTGTTCTTCAGAAAGAATTGGTAAAAGGTACTCGACGACCGGCATGCACTTATATATAGGTGGACGAAGTAAAATGAGTATCCATCTGTTGCTGTTTGAATTTACATACTTACTAGCGACCCGCCCCGGCTATATAAACCTTCCTCTTGAATCACTCTATCTATTAAAAAAAACCGCAACAAAATCCGTTGCGTAGTTTTAAAGATCTAAGCATACATAGGGACAGACAGCGGGAAGCTACTTTGTTTTATACTGTGTAGTGATAGTGACTTAACTGCCTCATGGGTCCAGTGATAGCGCGACTGCTGAGCATGAGGGTCCTGGGTTCGATTCCCGGCAAAGTGTTATTGGGATTTTCCATCAGGAATTTCTCAGTAGTAGCCACGGAGTCAGGATTTCATTTTACCAGTCTATAACTGGCGAAATGTGGGTGGTGCTAAAGGGTACACCTCTGCCTTTCACCCTTCGGCGATTACAGGCGTGCTGTTATGTTCATTTTCGTTTCAATGTGTAGGCTATGAAGAACAGGCTGTATTAGACTTACGACTTTAAACTTACGCCTGTAAGGTTTACGACTTCCGACATCCCTCATTTGTCAAGTCATGTTCTTAAGAAATTAGATTATACCGTACTTACTCGGGCTTGTTCTTCGTGTAACATTACTGTTGTGGGGAGCATTGGACTTACCTGAAAAGAGGAAATAAAATATTGTTAATTTTTACAATTTGAACACGCGGTAAATGAGATAAGAACAAATTTTGAAATTACAAAAACAAACACATATAACACAAAAGTGCTTTAAATTTCAGGCATCCATAGCTATTTAGGGCTTTATACCAAAGCAAACTCCCTCCTCTATATAAATATATACCTATGGAAAAAGATAAGTTAATGTAGGGTAAATATGTAGGTCTTCACTTTACACTTCATTTAAAATTGCTTCCACCTGGAGAGAAAGAGATGGCGCTAGAAGACCTGTATAGCTCTTCTCTTTCCCACACTGGAATAACTCCTGCTTTAAGACGTCATAGCAACCCCCAGCATTGAAAATCTAGTTTACCATTCGTCAATACCAGGTCTTTGTACGAATCTCACAGACTCAATCATTCCCCCATCTCGAAGTCCCAATATCCACCTCCTTTGTTCCCCACTCTAATAGGTTTATTCCCACAAACCGCTTGTCTTATGGCGAACGGTAATTGCTACAGATTTTTCCTATCCTACAAAACAGGCTTTACTGAAATCCTAAATGGTAGGATGGCTTTGCTCCTGATGAGATTACAGATTGTAATAAGCCCCTGAATTTTATTCCAACTGAAACTTAAATGGAATGAAATAATTTCGGTGTTTTTTTTTGCCAGAAAATTATATTGGATGGCTCCTTTAAACGGTAACTACGTTTTGTGATGGGCTTGCGAAATGATATATTGGTTTTTGTGAAATAATCTTCTTTTTTTAAAGAATCATAACTTTGTGTTATTATTTTACCAATCCTGGCTATTTTTAAAATAATACGAAGTCAAAAAGGGCATTTACTAAATTGTGTTTACAATAAACGTCAAATGTTCGTAAAGAATTAAAAATACGTCACCGCAAATCTAATTTTAGAATAGCATTAAAACACGCCAAGATGAGCGATCATCATCTCTAAACATAAACCAGAGAATTATACCAGGAATATTCCATACACATGCGATAATCCTGAAATAACATGAAATCCTCCGCAAAACTCAGAAATACGAACTCCTCAAACTCCAAAACTATCATAACCAGGAAAGGCAAACTTCTCGAACACCCAGAGCAAACAGAAACTTAATGGCAAGACAAACGGAATCTGCAAAACAATATCTTGGTTGAAGATGGGCCCAAAAACAGAACCGCACACCCGCAGCCCGACGCCTGTTGCCAGCCTTATTTGCATTTTGCTGATTGATTATTCAATCGGACAGTTGGAGTCCGGACACCCCCGGACTCCCCCGGACACCAGTCCAACCCCAACCCCCGGGCCGGACAGCAGAATTGATTCATAACTAAATGCTAATGGAAATTATGTTGCGGACATTGTGGTTGCTGATGCTGTTTTTGATGTTTTATTGGTTTTGGATGCTAACTCGATGGGTAATCGTGTTGGACATGTTATGAAGTCTGTTAATGTGTTGATGATTTCAGTGGATTTAGGCCAAATTGCTAATAGCGTGTGTACAGGCTATTTAAAGCAAAACTAAATATAGTTCTGACAACTAAATATCATCGTAGGTGTTTTGTCATTAAGTAGGTGTTGCCAGGCTACAAAATTAACAATTGCTCCTTAGATCCAATTCCCGAATTTGCGAGAACTTCTATAGAAATCACTAAAACGACAACAATTCCGCAACATTGACAAAAAAACTAATAAAGACTAAAGCAATTCAACGCTGTCCTCTTCGTGGAAAATTCAAATTATATTATTTCAGACGTTGTACCTAGTGCCTAAGTGGAATAAAATTAAAACAAACATGAAACTTTGTGAAAGCATCTGCATTGTTAATCAGAAACAAAATTTAATATTTTCGTGTTTCACTGAGAAGTGTTTTTAAGTTCCCCGAGACCTGTTTTAATTAATCGGGCTCGTGTAAGAGGCATCTTACGTTGGTACAGTTTTGATATCATTTTGAGATCTAACGTTTCAATTAGATCACTATTCAAAAGCCTTACGGACCTAAGACTTATACCCTCGCAAGAAATGAGAGGCGGGTCTTGGGGGACAGTCTCATGTAATTTTGTCACAATAGCGACTGCTGAGCCTTAGGTCCTGGGTTCGATTCTCGGGTCTTGCAAATTGTTATTGTAGCAGCTACGAACCTGGACTTGTGCCCGGTTGATGGAAATAAGCTCGCCCCTATTACAATGGACTTTTACATAACTGGCGCAATGTGGATGTACTATTAGGTATATCTCTATACCTAACCTTTCGGAGATTACCCGGAGAAGTTATGTTTACATTTTCAGTCGGATTTTAAATGACTTTAGATTTGAAAATCTCGACGTCTCGCAGACACGTCACCACCTCATCAGAGATAACGCAGGTCTTAACCTTGGGAAGATAAGATACTCCCATCCGCCGTTCCTCCACTATCAATTATGCTGATGGCTCGAGGCGATACAGCGGGTTGCCCATCTTTCGCCAAGATTGCCTTAATACGCTGAGAATTATACCTGGAGCGCCTTGCTACGTCACAGTTTTGATTAAGGAATTTTAATTGAAAATACGCAAAAGGATTGTGGAGATATTGATGGCGAAATAACGGTGTGAAAAGTAGTTTTGGAGTGAGAGAGAAGGTTGAACATTTCTTCTACAGGCTTTCATCATCATCTAAGAAGCCTTTTCCCAACATGTGGGGGTCGGCTTCCAGACATGCCAGATGCAGTTTAATACCAGTATTTTACATGGAGCGACTGGATAACTGACTTTGACAACCCAGTTAGTACTGGGTAATACGGTACCCTTGGAGAGACTGGTTGTTGGTTGGTGGTTCTATATACTTTCATCAGCATCTAATTGCATCGCATTCAAAAACTGTCGGTGTCAATATTTCAGAACAATGATGAAACTGACAGCTCTTGAACGCGATTTAGATGCTCTGATCGCGTTCTGTTACATTGGTGAAATTCACCCTTAATAAAAGTTCTTAAGTATTGCTAATTTATTTTGCTTGTTGAAATAGCAATTAATTACAAACAAGTCAAAAGTTATTAAGATACGGAATAATTAATACCTAAATCAACACTATTATTATTTCCATTCATTCGAAATGAAAACACGGCGTACAAGTTATTAATAAGAAGTTTACGTGGAAAGACAAATTTTTCATCAACTTTCACTACAGTATGAAATCATAAGTAGTGTTATTTTATGTGTATTACACATATAGGGGTATCGAGAACAGGGTATAAAGTTCTTCAGCCCCATAGAAAAGGAAGGATCCTGCGACCAGACGGGTGTTGTGTCTGGTGGGCTACTGCCCGACAGTTCTTGTCGGGTGTTTCTAGATAACTTTAATAGCGCGGTTCTGAATGTTGATAATAATAATAATAATAATAAAAATAGTTTATTTAAAATGGGATTGCAAGTTTTACAAATATTGCATTTATATAATTTTTAGGTTCAAGTATATACAATATAAAGATGGGTGAAGTACTGTACTCCTAGATAGGCTAGAATTTAGCCTGTGTTAAGGAGAGGCAGTGCCGATCCCCTAATTGGCGGATTATTATATAAATATTGTGTGTTTAAGAGTTTTTTTTTTTTTTTTTTTTTTGACTTTGAAATAGCATCTGAACATAAGTGTAGTTACTGCACAATAGTTGTCTATAATAAATAGATAAGTTTTGATTCATCTGATTAACTAACAACAATTTACAGTAACAATACCTAAATGTGATAAAAGAATAAATTCAACCAAAATTTAGTTCATAATCTCGAATTCACAATCAATATCAAAATTAGAATTAAAAAAACAAAACAAGATCAAGATAGAATCAAAACCAGATTAAAATCATAAAACACAAAAAAATAAAATATTAAAATCAAAATGAAAATCAAAATAAAGACAAAATTAAAATCAAACTCAATAATTATTAAAAACAAATCAAATTTAGGATTATATTCTATTTTATTATTATTTATACAAGACATAAATCTACGAGTGTGTGGGTGTGTGTGAGTGCGTCTGTGTCGGTGCATTGTGTTAAGTGTATATATGTGTGTATGTGAGTGTGTGTTTATGTGTGTTTTAAAATGATTACTTTGTGAGGAACAATTCAGTGTCATCATAATTGAGGTTTAAAAGGAGTGTCCGTACAGATTTTTTGCAGTTGTAGAATGAGAGTTTAAAGATTGGGCATTTTTCATTAATTTTATTATAGAGGGATGGAGCAAGATATAAAGAAAATCGCTTTATGAAAGAGGTACGTGGAGATGGAATACTACAGATTATGTCTTTCCGACGTTTAGAGATATGTCTATATGGTGTTCTGGAATGTTGGAGTAAAAGAATATGTAAAATGTACTGTTGTCGAACATTTAAAACATTCCAGGATTTATAAAGTTCGGTCGTTGGAAATAAGATAGGGCGAAAGGTAGCAACTTTAAGTATGGCTCTGTGAGCGATCTCTATAGGCTTCATCACTGTCTTTGCAGCTCCACCCCAGCAAGAAATACAATAGGTGACTAGTGATTGGCAAAGAGCAAAGTATACATTCCGGATAACTGAGGCGTGTGCTACATGTCGCAGTGTTTTAAAAATGTAAATAAGTTTCCGTACGCGGCCGGATAGGGTATTGATGTGTGATTTGAAATTTAAGTGTTGGTCAATGAAGATACCAAGGTATTTTATTTGATCTACTGGAGTAAGTGATGGGCACTGGCAGGCTTGCTGCGACATACAACTACACGAGTGAGCTTTAAGGAACATAGAGGGATTTGGTTGGGAATTTGAATTTATTGAGAAGGTGATAAAATTAGTTTTAGTGGTATTCAGGGTCAAAGAGTGTGTGTAAAGCCATCTTAGTGTGGAGTTAAATCCTTTTTGCGCAATTGACTGTAGTTCCAACCATGAGTTAGCGGTGAAAGTTATTGCAGTGTCATCTGCATAAGACACTATTTGGGCATTAGGTATTTCTAGGTTGCAGAGGTCGTTAATGAATACAAGAAACAAAGTGGGCCCCAAAATACTTCCCTGCGGCACTCCGTATTCGATAGCAACCGTATCGCTATGGTAATTGTCCATAGTCACAAATTGTGAACGGTTTGTTAGGTAGCTTTTAAATAAATTTAGTGGCAGGCCCCTTACACCTATACATTCTAGCTTGAGTAAAAGGGTCGGAATGGGCACAGTGTCAAAGGCTTTTGTGAGGTCTAAGAAAATGGTCAGGACTTTTTTATTATTGTCTAAATTCTTCACTATGTGATCAATCAATTTGTGTATTGCGTCACTTGTGGATTTGTTTTTACGGAAGCCAAATTGTTGTGGTGACAGAATATTATAATGCTCAAGATAGTGAATGAGTCTTTTATTAATTAAACGTTCGAGTATCTTTGATAAAGTACTAAGTACCGCTATGGGGCGGTAGTTATTTACTAGGCACCCATCGCCCCCCTTGAGAATGGGATGAATGGCTGCCTTTTTGAAGGAAGTAGGAAAAATGGCTAAGTCAAAGCAAAGGTTGAAAATATGGCATAGTATAGGTGCGAGGGGTGTAGCATAACGCTTTAAGAATAAAGTGGAGATACCATCCCAGCCGGTAGCCGCATTTGTTCGTAGCATATGTATGGTTGATATAATTTCGTCAGGATCTATCTGTTCCAACACAAATGATTTTTTGAAATTAGATGTCTGGGGAAGTGAAAAGTGGGTAGGTGATTGTTTGCTGTTTATACTATCTGCAAGATTCTTTCCTATACTTGCAAAAAATTGGTTTACATCATTGCAAGACTGTATCGGAGATGATGAAGCTGATAACAACTGTGTGTAAGAGTGTTTGGTTTTGGTAGTATTTGTGATATTTTTAATAGTTTCCCAGAGTTTTTTAGGGTTATTCATAGCCTTATTTAATTCTAGAGAATCGTATTTTCTTTTCGCTTTTTTTAATAATGCTGTACAAAAATTTCTGTATCGTTTATACGTGGTGCTGATTGTGATGTTGTCAGGCGATTGCTTTACTTTTTTATGTAGAGAGTCACGGTTACGTATACACCTCAGCAAACCTGGCGTTATCCACGGTTTCAGAGTTTGTTTCTTAGCAGGCACCTTTATTGTTGTAGTGCAGTCTTCTATGGCTGTTTTAGTTAGCCTGATAAAGGTATCTGCAGCATCATTTGGATCTGTCATAGACAGAATGGGTGCGAAGTCTAAACCTGCCATAACTGTATCAAGAGCGTCGTAGTTTATTTTATTTATATACTTTGTGGAATTTGATTTAATAGTAATTTTGTTAAGGCAAAACAGAGAAGAAGAGTGATCCGTTACAGTTGAGTCGTAGACAAGTGTTAAAGGTTTATGCTTAGAGCGAATCATAAGGTGGTCTAAACAGTTAGTTCCTCTGGTAGGGTTCGTATGTGCAGGTAAGAATCCATGATAAGCTAAGGTATTAAGATACTCGTGAGTTCGTGTATCTGATGAGTTGTGTTTAATATCTATGTTAATGTCTCCTGTTATGATTACCGTTTTGTAGTTAGTTAGCGACTGAAGTATTATATTGAGTGCAGAGAGGAATGTTTGAATATTATCGTTTGCGGGTGATCGGTATATGCAAAGTATTGCTACATCTGAGTCTAATTTTATTATTAAACCAGAGGCAGACCCGAAAAAGTCAGGTTCTTCGTAGGCAGATACAAGAGTGGATTTTACATAGACGACCACGCCGTCGCTCTTATTTAAGTGTTTGGTGGTGTGATAGGTAATATAATTTTGTAGAACGGGAATGTGGCTGTTACTGGAGCATTTTAACCAACATTCAGTCAGTACTAGGAGTTCACACTGAATATCGATACGGTGTAATAAGGTTTGTAGATCAGGAAAATTTACATTAATGGATCTAATATTTTGTGAAAGAATTTTCAATTGATATGTAGATTGTTCAATATACTTTTGTGTCTGCTCTGGGGTGCATGTGTGTGTATCCGATACAGAAAAGTGATCAACATTATCGATTAAATCATACGTTTTGTTAGACGTTATTAATGTAGGTTTCTGGGTCTGGTTTAGGAATAAGGCGGTAATTGCGAGGTATTATGGCAGTATGTGGGAATATTTGTAGTGTATTTTTAATGAGTGTGTAAAAGGTATATTTGTGAGGGTTGTATTTGTGTGTTGTGTATGGTGTAGAGTATGTCATGTTTACAATGAAAATTAGTTTTATAAATAATTCAATAAACACAGTATAGAAACGTAGAACATAATATGAAACATTATTTAGGCAAAAGTTAGGGCAAAACAGGAATAATAGTCATGCGTTATCCTTTAAATGCAGTTGGTTGAGCTGTATTTCACTTTTTATAACGATAGACTGACTTTCTGGATCCTTTTTCAGCATGATACGTCCGTTAGATGTCCAACAAAATTGGATTTTGTTCGCTTTAGCATAGTTACGAGCTAAGTAGAAGAGTCGTTTGGAGGTGGCGGTCAGTTGTTCTGCTATAAATACGGGGGTATTCGGTACCATGCCTAGACTAGCGGAGCTCAGTTTGTTGTTAGAGTGGTGCTTATTATAAGCTTTGACAGCTGACAAAAAATTACTTTTGACGAGGGTATTTGTAAATTCAACTGTTATTGTAGAATTTAAGATTTCTTTTTTTGAAGGTTGACGTAGCACATCGCGTATGTCGGATACTTGTATGTTGAGCTCTAGTTGTTTTGATAACTCCAGGAAAGAATTGTAAAGCATCTCCTTAGTTTCATTTGGCCTTTTTGGAACGTTACGTAGTTCAACACTAGTTTTCAACATGGAACGGTCGAAAGACTCCAGCTTGTTCTCAAGCTCAGCCAACTTTGAATTCATTGAGGTTCTTTCTCTTTCGAGACCCGTTATTTTCAACTCAAGTGAAGTTAATTGATCAGATATAGATGTCATGGATTTTTCTATTTCGGTATTTGTTCCTTCTATGTTATTGTTAATTTGTTTAACTTCAAGGATGAGGTTTTCTAACTGGTCCATGCGAGTGTTTTGTGAGCATACCATACTGTGCAACATACTCTTGATTTCCTTCTTGAAGTCATCGAAGCCATCATTCACCTCCGTCGTTGGAGGACAACGCCGCTTACATCTTTGGGTAATTTTTGTAACGGGATTGATTGGGTGTCCATCGTCGTCGTTTAATTTTAGTAAGTCCGATTCGGAACGTGAAGGAGATTGTTGCTTATTTGGTGATGTTTTCGTTAATTTAGGCATTATGAGTCGGGTATTCTCAGTAATATTAGAACAGTTGCTGACGATTTACAAAAAGTGGAATGTGTCAATCGGATTTGAACTCGCGACACGTCGTTTATCCGTGTAGCGCCTCAGGCCGCTAGACTAAGCGCGCTGTTACTTATGTGGTGAAATTGAAGTTCTGTTGGTTCTTATAACAAAAACTCTTCGAGGTCTATGACCGCTAGTTTATACACAAGGTCACGCGCGGAGTGTCACTGCCCGATAATCACAACACTTTTAACGAATTTTTAGAGCTTGAAATGTTATTATTGTTTTGATTTACGCACTTTTATGTATTTTCACAGATTATTTACGCTTATTGTGACAATATAATACTGTTTAGCACAGAAAGGACAGTTAAAACTAGTTTTTTACCTTTAAATTGATTTTTATACACAGAGCGTACTCAAACACGACCGTTCGCGAGCACGTCGAGCGGGGGGGGGGTAAATGGTTAAATAGTCTCAAGTCCCCGCACCTAGCTAAGGGTAAATAACTTATTTTCCCTTAATATTATTCCTCCTCTATGAACAGGTAATGAACACCATGATGTTAGTTCTTCATTTGTGTCATAGATGGCGCTGAAGTACTTTTTGTAGTACCGCTACTCATACATGCACGAATCACCTATTTTCCCCATGGTTGTTGACAGAAATTTCAGAACACCACCTGCTACGTTAAGTGGCTAAGCATAGCTAATAATTGTCACAAACATTTTCAATAATATTGACAGAAGGAATACAGAAAACCCAGATAACCCTGTCAAACTGTCCATTGCATCTTAACTTGCAAACGTCTAAAACCAATTCCATCTTGGTTGACTCAGATCGCCACGCCCCGTCAATGAGTACCAATATCGCGGAAGGCTTTTTTCAATCACTCTGCCGTCCTCGGTTCATGAAAAATTTATGCCTCGGAGCCTCGAGGCTGCTTCGAGGTCTCCCAAGGCGCGTTATACGCCGAATAACATTAGTTTACGAGCATAGGCGTCAAGAGCTCAACCCAAGAGCACTAAAGTGCTACCAAATTTAATACGGAGCCTTTACGTTATACAACTATATTGTTATTTATTTTTTCGATGTGTTATATGTGGCTCAGATTTCGGTGAGAAGGATTGTTTTTGGTAGGTTTTATATTGCTAGAACGTTCGGTTTGATATTGCTTTGTTGTTTGTTTGAATACCAAAAGTCTGCAACTCCAAATATTACCATGCAACATCGAAAACTTCTACTTCTATTTACAGCATAAATCACAATGTCATTAACCACAATATTCATAGTCAAAGTGAACTTATCCCGACCCAGTTTCTCAGCGAAATTAATTCAAAGTAAATACAAAAATAGATAACGTCAATTTTCATAACGCCTTCAAAATTTTCCCTTTAAACTCCCCGAGGGCAATGGTGGAAATGTTTTAATTCCCTCTAACTCGACTCCGAAGGCAAAGATTGAATTATTGAAGGCGAGAGAGCGTTAATTGTTATTAATGTACTGGAATATTAAGATATTAAGAGAAAGGACAGGTAAATGTTGACTGGAGGGGGTTTCAGTTGATTACGCGACGAATTTTACTTCCCAAGGAGCTTCTGTTTAGAAAATTAAAGGTGAATTTTATTACAAAATTAATTTTGTATAGGAGTCTTTAAAAGTTGCTTCATAACCGTGTTTTTTCGCTATGTTCATTTAAACTGCTAACTTATATACAATATATCTGTAGTAATTAATGACCGACAATTTGTCTCTATTATACGCTCATTGAACCGTTAAATTAGCGATAATATATTCGACATGAGCAGTAATCCAATACGCTAACAAAAATAATTATTTTAGTTATTAAAATAATCATTCTAAAGCTTAACAAATTGATGTAACGTAATCTGCAAAAATCAGACCACGACCCACAATTTCACAGATAATAAAACTTCTTGAACTCACTTAACCTGCGTAGTAGATTATTTTTAATCTGTGCTTGAACGAGAATTTCGCGCCAAATTACACTAGAGAAAAAAGAAAACGAGCCAAGGACAAAAACTTTAATCATACATCAAGTTACGAAACACAGAAAAGGAAACCCTCACGTACAATTTTGGAAAATAATGAACTAACCGGCCAGTCTCTTCGCGGGTCGTTAGCGAAAATTGGAAACTTTCGTAAACTGTTCCGTGCGTTACCGAATGATCAATGGCGCCTGTGCTCATTGAGTTTTGTTTTGTTCGATGTTCAAATGTGTTTTTGGTAGCTGTTTTTGAGACCAATTGGCTATGGGCTTGTTTGAATACTAATAACTTTGGCTGTTTTTAATTTTCGGTGTGATATTTTTTTTGTTTCTTTTTTAAATCACTGGCTTTAAAGGCATTTCTTTATTAAGTGCGATAATTATTTAGAGTTTAGCTGCTCCAACTAAACTACATAATTCCAACTTTCTGATAAACATTTTACTTAACTAGTATAGGCTCTAACCCAAACAGTCTGGATATACACTTCTTAAGTCAGCAAATACATGAAGGAGTCAGCTAGACTCGGGTATCCTCGGCTAGATTCGGCTAGACTCGGCTCCACTCGGCTGGAGGGTGCATGTAACGGTGTCATTAACGGAAAGTTAATCTCTGTAGACAGTACCTTTGTTTATGGAGGACTCCAGAACATTTGCATAGAGGATGATGTTAGTGTTGCCACGGTAAATATTGATGTAGTGCGATTCAGGAGCGCTTCGATGTTTATACAGTGGGTTCTCAGTGTTATTTTTATGTAGATAAGTAATAAAGTAGGTACTTAATGTCATTGTTTCATACATTAGGAATACTTTTACTAGTTTTTAAGGGTCTGAAAAATATTTTATTTTATGTATTTAAAAGTTCCCAAGTGACAATTTAAATAAAACTGGATTAAAAAAAAAGATAACGTATTTGTCCTGCTATTTACCACAAAGTCCTTATGACTATAGTAATTCAAGAAAAATGTAGTCATAAGACATTTTGCGATTTACCAAGTTTTTACTCTACACACGCGATATTACCAACACAATTTCCCGTTCACAAAAAACCCCACTACAACTTTACCCAGCTCCATTGAATTTGGGATAGGACGAGTGTATTGTTTGCATTGTCAGTTCAATTAACAAATTACGGGCAGGTGCCCTGCTAATGACAGCTAATAGTCCGCGGAACCATGTTAATACGATGCCATTCTAATAGAGCATTTTGCGTTTTGGATTTAATATAAAGCCGACGACAGCGGTGTGGCTATACGGGCTGTCGCTTTGCATCCTGGTCAAATTCAAGTAGGTATTTATACTAATGATTCTCGACCAGAATCTATAATAAAAAGGGTAGTTTTTTACGTAAATCGGTAAGTGTAAACCACCCATATTAAACATACAAACGCAAACGTTTATTCCACAGTATAATTACGGACAGTATGGAAACTATAGGGGGTGGTTTACGCTTACCGATTTCAGTAAAAAATAAAAAAAAACCTACACTCTTTAGTATCGATTCGGGTCGAGAATCATTAGTTTAGATACCTCCTTGAATTTGACCAGGATTCATAGCGACAGCTTGTATACAACGATATTTTTTTTAATAAAAATGTTAGTTCCATATTTAAATCCAATTTTGTTAACAGTGTCAAGGGTTTATTTTTTTTTGCACGTAACCCTAGTCCTTTTTCTAAAATAAAATAGTAGCCTAATTACTCCTTATAAAATCGGCTATCTGCCAGTAAAAGTCCTGAAAAAATCGGTCCAGCCGTTGCTGGAGATTAGCTAGAACAAACAGACAAAGATAAAAAGAAAACAAAAAGGTTTTTTAGGTATAGATATACATAATTAGATTATGATAAGACTTAAGGCGAATAACTGCCCACTCCCTCTCATAGAGAGGTTGCCTGCGTCCCCACGTGCGTGGGAAAACATCTTTGTCCAACTTATTGAATGCACATTTGTACGTAAACCCATTAAGTAGGAAATTAAACTATCCTGAAAAATTTGGGTATTTGTCAGGTTTTCCTATAACTGTATATGTATGTCTAATGTCAGAATTTAGATTCTAACTTAGTGGCCTAGATGGCGCTGTAGTACTTTTTGTAGGGCCGCTACAAAACTTTCGCGGTTTTACGATAGCCAGTTATGTAGTTTTGAACTTTACCCAACGTTATGTCAGTATACTATTTATTGGTCTTAATATTCCGAAAGGATATTCAGTCAGAGATGTGTAGTGAATACACCCCGCTATGAAGAACGACTATAGTTATGTTAGTCAGTATTTTAACGATTAGATAAAATAATTTTGTACGGTGTGGTATACACATGAAGCTGTACATTTCCAGTATAACTTGGCCTCGCTTCGTATAGATTTTCTTTACAATGAGAGATCCGTATAAACCGGTTTCCGGTTTGTTCCGGTTGTCCGGTTTTGTAAAGCTTGATTGGCCGTCGTGCGTACAGTGGAAGTCAATATTGAAAGAAGCAACTTTATTTATTTATGTACACACAAAATACTTAACAGGACATTATATTAAGGTAGAAGAGCAAAAAGGAACTGCTTATTTCATGAAATTTCTTCTAGCAGACCTACAAGAGGAAAGTTTGATATGCGAATGTGGACACAGTGTGTAAAAAAGACAAAACAGGAAAATCGAAATTACAACTTTGTTCCCTCCTCAACTTTATATTACCACTAAGAACCTATGTATTCTGTTTTATTACTCCGTTATTGTTACAATAAAAAACTTTTTTGCAAAAAATTAAACCGACTTCAAAAACACAAAAAAGTAAAAAAAACTTTCTGCGAAAACAAAACCGACTTCTAAAAAAAAACACTAAAAGCGTCTAAAATAACTTTACTTTCGGAAGTCGGTGTCTTTGGTTTGTATCTTTTTTGCCACCGACTTGCGAAAGTAAAGTTATTTTTGACTTTTTTAGTGCTTTTTTAGAAGTCGGTTTTGTTTTCGCAACAAGTTTTTTTTTTTTACCCTTTTTAGTTGTAGTATACCACACAAATTCTTGTCATGAATTAGTTTTTACATTGTAACTAGAAGTTAGTTAAAGTACTCGTCAAGACGAATCATACGAGCCCAAACTCAATGAGGTTTTGTCGTTTTATAATGGTGTTCCTATGGCCACCGTCCAGCTCCATCATCAGACACTGGATACCATTTAGGACCAAAGTACTCGTCAAGACGAATCATACGAGCCCAAACTCGATGGGATTGTGTCATTTTATTACGGACTACCTGTGATCACCTTCCAGCTCCATCACCAGACCCTGGGTACCATCTAGAGACAAAGTACTCGACAAGATGAATTATACGAACCCAAACTCGATGGGGTTATGTCGTTTTAATGGAGTTCCTATGGCCACCTTCCAACTCCATCATCAGGTTTTGGTTACCATTTAGGACTACAGTACTTGTCAAGACAAATCA
This sequence comes from Eugnorisma glareosa, assembly GCA_947578425.1. Lineage (NCBI taxonomy): Eukaryota > Metazoa > Arthropoda > Insecta > Lepidoptera > Noctuidae > Eugnorisma > Eugnorisma glareosa. Next base: position 19,219,382 of record OX387964.1, read on the forward strand.
AACGAGTCCAAACTCGACGGCGTTGCGTCGTTTTATTACAGAGTTCGTATGGCCACCTTCCAGCTCCATCATCAGATCAGCTCCATGTCATCATAATATTGCATTGTCTCGCGATATACACATGCGTGCAAAATTTCAGCTCAATCAGAAATCGGGAAGTGTGTCCAATTGAACTAGCAAGTATCACGCGACGTCGCGTGATGTACATCAGAGCGCCAGCACGCGACGTCGCGTGATGTGACAAAGACAATTAACGTGAGGAAAACAACCAAATTCCTAAACCGATTTTGATGAAATTTCTAGGGGACCAATCGAAATGGGACCTTTCAGATGAAAAAAGAATTTTTCAAATCGGTTTACAAATGACGGAGTTCTGAGGTAACAAATAAAAAAATAAAATAAAACTAACGAATTGAGAACCTCCTCCTTTTTGAAGAAATTCGGTTAAAAATAACTTTAGCTTCAGAAGTCGTTGACTTTTGCTAGTTTAATTTGGTTTTTTTGTCAACGCCTTCTGAATCTAAAGTTATTTTTTCTTTTTTTCTGTTAAGTGGTTTACATGTGCTTATCCCTTCACAGCGTACCGGCGTGATGTTATGTTATGAACTGGTGTAAACAATAGACAAACATGAGATTTCAGCAATCCCAGTCCATTTGCTTTCATTTATTGAGGAGTTCCGTTGCTAATCTCCGAAGTTCTTCATCAGATCTTCACCAAATTGAAATGGGACCACTCCGAGAAAGTACTCTTCCATAAACTACCCAAATCGCTTCAAGTGTGCCTGTAAAATTTGAATAGTCCTCTCTATTTCTCCAAGATCCCATCATCAGATCCTGAATTGATGATCATGGGACCACCTGGGAAGTATACCCTTTCAAACTAAAAAAAAATAATCCAAATCGGTCCAGCCATCTTCGAGTAATCGGGGAACATACATAAAAAATAAAAATAAAAAGGTTCCGACGAATTGAGAACCTCCTCCTTTTTGAAGTCGGTTAAAAATAAGCCATTTCCAATACCTTCCTCGTTTCAGTTCCCCATACAACTGTGTTCAGAGTCACGGAAAGCGATATTAAACAACCTTTGTAACTCAACAATAACGTTATTTAAAAACCACTGCTTTCCAATCACTCCCCACTTAAACAAATATTATGTAAACATCACCACCAATTAATATTGACACACAGTTATATTACCTATTCATGCTATACCGGGTCTATTTAAATTGGTCGGTAGTAAATATATTTGTATTGCTATAACAAATCATTTTGAAGCTGAAATTCATTGCGGCGCGGAGTGGTTTACTAACATAACGTACTCGAAATGACATTGTTAACAACTGCGTTTTGTCCACGCGGTACTCATCCAAAACGCATTCGGTTTAGAATCAGAATTGCTTGAACACATGTGAGTATATGCTTGTTTTACAGTGATGATGTTTGTTATTCAATTTTGTTATTATAGACAACAGTAAACCGATTCTAAAGGATAAGACTCCAAGGATCGGAAACAGAGTTCCGTCTATGAATTATTAAACGAACGATGTTGGTCAAGATAACATTCTCGGCTCCTTAAGCTGTTTCAGAAAATGCTCGGAAAACAGTAAATAAGCTTTAATTATTAACTTTCCTCCGCAAACCTTAATCAAAGCTTAAACGGCAAACAACATTGAAAGTCCAATCAATAAGTCAAATAACTCTTAGTTAAAAATCAAAACCTTTGGTGTAAACACTGAAGTCTATTTACCAATCGAACCGTAAATAAAAAGTCGGGCTTCGAAGCAATATCGGGCTCTGTCAAAGCTCAAGAGCGGAACTTGAAAAAAAAAGGGAAAAAAGAAATCAATCGACCCAGCCGATAGTGGCCATTAAAATATCGTTGAATTTCAAAAGGTGGAGACGTTCGAATCTCGATAGTTGGTCGATGCCAAGACGTATCGCCCGAAATGGACTTTTGATGTAAGTTCCGAACGCATTCGCGGTTCGAACGTTCATTTCGATTTTTGAAAACTTGAGTTTAATGGCTGAATGAGTTGGAGTTTCTATTGAAAAGTTCTAAACATTTTAATATGCGGAAAGATTTAAAATCACCGATTGTAAGGCCCTGAACCGTGAATTTAAACACAGCTGAAGTTTCATATTCACACGAACACATTGGGGAAAATGCCGAAAATGTAAATCCTTTTCGGCATTTTCCTCAATGTTTTTGTAAAAAATTACTGTCGCAGTGATGAAAGACACTTTGAAACAGCCAGAAATACTTAGAATACAAAGAACCTCGAACATCTTCACAAGATTTCAAAATACTCAAACTAAAAATCCTTAGCAACGGAATAAAAATAATCCCAGACACTACAGAGCACAGTTCATCGGTATTTGTATTTTTCACCCGACTGGCCGTATCCCCTTAAGACGGTTCCGAAGCCCCGGCTAACGAAGGTGCCAACTCGGCCGGATAATGCCCCTATTCTGATATTCCTAACTTCGAAACTCCGAATATTTTCCAAAAGACCCGCGCTGAATAAGATTCGTAAAAAGTTTTGCTTTGTACGTGCAGTGATTTGTAAAAAAGTTTTTATTTGTTTTTTTTTTCGGCTTTAGGCTAAATGCAGGCCGCCTCTTTGCGTATCATAGAGGGCAATGAAAAAAAAAAATAGAGGGATTTGTTGTACTTATGTATCTGTAGTGACAAGGAAAAGTGATACATTCTTTTACTGAAAAATACGTTTATCTCAATAATAGGACTAGGAAGAAGTGAAGGAAAAGCGTATTAAAAGTTTGTATAAAACGTATTTCTCTTAATTCTATTGACATTGCGAAAGGAAGAATTCTTTAGTTCAATTTACTATGTAGGTACTTATAGTTTTTTTAAACGTTGTTGCGGGAAGTTATGAAAATGAATAAAACTTATGTATCCAAAAGAACGGCCGACACATCCAACAATTAACTACAGATTAAAAATTTCGTCACTCCTTCAATAAAGCACATAAAAATACAATTAATTCACAATTAAAAAAGGAAACTAATGGACACATTAACTTATGAATTCAACATATTACTTGTAATTAAGAAATTAATGTAGCTGTCATTACGTTAATAAAATTTGATGAGAGTCAGACTCATGTCAGACAAGTTTGAAGCGGCCATCTTGAATCGTTCTTGTCGCAATAAAACATGGTGATTGCTACCGTTGTAAAATTAATTGCCCATATATTACTGTCTTGTAAGTTCTCGGTGTAGGACAAGCGGCAATTATAGAAAGAAACCTGACTGCTGCAGTATTCGTGATGAGAGTCGTAAAGGAAAATTGAGAGTGCGTGCATTTCTATCGAGGTATAATTAATAGAAATATTTTGTGTCAGTGGGCGCCCTAAGTAAATTCATAACTATTGTATTTAAGTGCATACATTCCAGGATAATTTTCAAATAGGATTAAGTATTTATCCATGAAACCAATTTTAATATCTTTATTCTGGCACGAATTTTGTAAAGGAAACGCCTAACTTTTCGTGTCAATTTGGTTATACTTATTAGGCTTTATTTACTGAACAACCAGGCTTAAAAACAATAAAATTTTATGTAAACCAAATCCAATACTACTAAGATTTTCCTATATCGTGATATTGTAGATTCGTGGCCACCATCAACTTGGCGTTAACGGGATTCATAACTCACTAAACAAATCATCTATACTGAGAATAATCTATAATACAAAACTAAACAAAAGTAATCCTAAAGCCGACGCTAATAAATTACAAAATAATGCTCTGGAGCATTTTGTTGCACTTTTCAATCAATAAGGTATTATTTTTAAGATTATCTATCTCTCTACATAGGGGGCCCCCCTAGGTAGATAGATAGACACTCTTTAATAAATACACCATACTAATTACAGGTATAAAAATGTAGACATTTATTTTTATACAGAGTGACAAAATGGCCCCGTAATTCGAATAGTTAAAAAGCCGGACATGTCGGGGCGTATGACAACCCTGCGTCACCACATCGTTTGACCGAGCGGCGCGGCGCCGTGGTGTATTCTTAGCTAATTGTAAACCACTCTGCGATAGTATGCCATGGCTCATGGCTTCTTTATGACCCTGGAAACCGGTGGAAAAGGGTTTGTTGGTTAGAATCTAAATGCGGTCTAAAGTGGGCATTGACTTTGCGAAAGAGAGAAGTCTGGAGTTGTGACACATATGATATGACTTTGAATCCTCTGCAGCTGAGCATATGCTTTCTAGTAGAGTAAACAGGGCAATAGGCCCGCCTCCTTTTACATGGGACGTTAACGTAACTGGTGAAATGTATGATGTTATGTTACAAAAGATACTGATCTATTCTAGGTGAGAAATCAAAACAACGGAATAAAACCTAATGAGTTTAAATGAAGATCCAAATGAAATGATAGATAGAAATTACGTTCTGAAGTAAGGTGGTGCCCATTTTATTGGCTAGGTGGAAATTAAATATGGAATCGAAAATAGCATTTTCTTTTTTTAATGTTAAGCTTTATAATTAAGACAAAGATCAATTTGAAAATCACAATAATTCAAGTGTCATTCTATTTCTGAACGAAAACTTAATAATAATTTGATTTGACATTAGATATGATTAAAATAGGCTCCTTTTTGAAAAACACTATTATCTATGAAGTATTGCTAAAATATGATTTCAGCAAAATACGCGATGGCGCGGCGATCTGTGAAATTACAACAAGTAAAAACGATATAAGCATTGTATTCGTATTTTTTCCTAGATCTACATTATTAATTAACAAGCCATGACGAAACCACTTTGTCGTACAAAAAACCATTATCCTGACAAACGCTGATCATCAAGACGCCGGTTCTCGTCGACATTATTTTCATAAATAACTGATATTAATTCAGACTTCCCTTTTGAGTACAAGAATGGAGGAAACGAAAATACGTTATTCGAATCAACTGTCATGACAAGACGTTTGTAGTTATTTTGTTGCGTAATTTTTGGCGAAATTCTGACAGAAAATGAGGGTCGGGACGAGTCAAATTGTCGGCCATTATGGAATTGAATCGACGTTACGTTTCATCAACGTTACTTCTATGATTGAATTTATTTCGGAGTCTTTGGGAATTGAGGTAAACATCGCGTTTATTCTTGCTTACAAAGTGAGGGCGGAATTGTGAAATACTTTGACGTTTAGTCTGATATTACGGTTTTTACTAAAAACGATATCGAATCGATAACTTATGTTTTTGTTAAATAAGTTGGTATAGACAAATTCCCTTAACGATTTCAAAACAGATTAAAATTTGGTTTGCAAAATAAAATGTCAAATAGCCAATAATAATACTTAAAAGGACGAGAGCGAGTTAACAAAAAACCGATTAGCCGCGACTCAGTCACTAGACCGAAAATTCCGATTTTAGAACATCACTTTTTAATCACATCGAAAATATTCGAATAACGAACTGGAAACTAGGTTTTAATTGAATTTATTCACGTCTCACATGACGCGGTAGGGTGAGCGCCCCTGCTGCCGGACTGTGCAATAACACGTCCGAGGGGCACTGTAATGTGAAAGCGTTTTGTGGTAATAATCGGATAATAAATATAGCGGCGCCGACGACGGGTACGTCCACCCTATTTTGTAAAGTTTGTTTTCCTGTGCGAGTTTGAGTTTTATGAATGTTTATGTGTTTTTCAGTAGACAGTACCTAAGTGTACAATACGAGATGTGTTTGATACCACTTCAGGCTTTGGGTTTAAATATTGGGGCGCTAAGTGGTTTGGCGCCAGCATTATCTGTGTGACCATTGAAAATAATGCAATTGTTATAAAATGCAGGTTACTTGAATTATAGTTTCAAAACATAAGCAGCGATCACACAATTTGCAAAACAAAGAGAAAGAACAAACATCATAAAAAGACAAAAAAAGACTTGTTAACTTCCACACTACGACTTTAGTCTATAAAACAAGCCAAATAAATTTAACCAGCGTGTAAAACGACCTAAATAATCTGACATCATAACCTACTAAATTTAACTTACACGGACTATACTGGGTGACATATTTTATAGCTAGGCAGTTAATATTCGCTTCGCTTGCACTGAACGGACGGCATCGCTTCACGCACTGACGACTATGCAGCTCTAGTTACTACAAAACATGTTGTAATTTTAATTTACAATTGTTTCTACACTTTTTAAACAATTTACCTTTTAGAAAATTTGTGAATGAGCCTAGGAATGTGTGTTGGAGAATTTGTTGTAATTAATTTAGTTTTTCGGTTCAGTTGTTTGAGGTAAAAGAAACTGTATTTTACTGAGGTTGTAGGAATTTGTTTTCACAAGCTTACCTATTAATATTTCCATAAACTAATTAAATAGGCAGTAAAAAGATATTTTTTTCAGTCTACATAATAAAGGCTTAAAGAATTTTCATTGTTTAGGTGTTCATTGTTCTTCTCTAAAAGTAAATGTTTATACTCTAACGCATTTAAGCCTTCAAGCACTTTTTTATTAATAAAAATCCGAAACTTTACGTTACCTTAAATATGAAAAAAAAACTATTCTCTAACTAACTCAACCACCAAAAAATGGGATAATAAACAAAGCATCGTATCTTTCTAATTTTATAAAAAAATAAAGCCAAAATAAAAAGGCAGTAACCATAAAAACGACGATTTCGGGATAAAGGCTGGACCTCTTTCGCGATACGTCGACGACATAAAAATAAATAAACCGGTTGTTCCCGATAAGATAATGCTAGGCGACAATTAAGTTAAACGGCCGATGTCCCGGTGTCCCGGGCAGACATCGGGAACGCGTTTTACCCGGGTAATGTGCGAAACAGTCGATGGCGGGCAAAGTGCGCTTCACCTACAATTGAATTAAAGGAGTTTCTCCCGAGTCCTGAGACGTGTATTGTTGTTGTTCTGTTTTAGCAGCCGGTATGTGTGGATATCTGTTCGCGACATGCGGAAAACGTCGGGAAAGAATAATGAAACAGGAAGATAATGCAACTCCAGCGAGAAAGCTTAAACTATCACGAACAGGAAGAACGCTTACTGAGACAATTGGAGCGGATCTATAGTTTCAGGAAGTATTATGAGAGTATGTTTTTAGAAAATGGTTTGATTTTACTCTTTCATCCTTAGTCCTTACACATTCTTATTGATTTTGTTGTGACACACGAATTCACGATGTTATATTACAGATGAAAGATGTTATTTATAAGAATGTTGCTGCATCTATGTTTTATCAAAGTTTCAATTACCGTGTCAACAATATTAGGTAATTACGCACCCAGCACCATATCTCAAGAATTCATTAAAATAGGTTGCACTGACGCAACTGACAATTTAAGGTGAAACGTTGCTGACTGGCAATAACCGTCACCATCATGTCAGCCCGAAATCACCCACTGTTTGGTATAGGCCTCTTCTGCCATTCTTCTCTGTTCTGCGCGTCCCTTATCCATCTGTTTCCCGCGATTATCGTCAACCCGACACGTTTTGGGACGGCCCTGGTTTCTTAAGCCTAACCTTGGCCACCATTCGGTGAAAACAAAAACTAACCTGACCACCTACCTAAAACATATAAAACTGACCTGTAATTGTTGATAATTATTAATAAATAAACTAAACTAAATCTTACTCCATCGGCCATCTCCGCGTCTAGCCAGATGTCCTGCCCAACTCCACTTTAGGGGTATATCGCCCTGTCCCCAACGTCGTAGGCTTTCCTTCGAAGACGGATTTCGGATTTTTTAGATTCTTTGCAAACCCTACATAAATTCTATTGTAAATATATCCTACATACACAACAACGTACATATAACACGTGTACTATACTCGCACACATGACTAGAGGGGACATGAAGCTCCGTTCGCGGGGGAATTCGGATCCCCTCTACATCTGCCGGAACCAGTGACCTTAAGGAAAATACTACTATTGTTTAACAGACCCTTCGCCCTTGAGTTGTAGCTATTCCTCAGGGCCTGATCGCATGTCTGGCTGTATATAGGGTTAGGGAAGATGGCGAGTGATCGATGGGTTTTAAAATTCACGTCTTAAAAAAACAGGTTAGGTAAAATGTTTTTTTTTTTGTGGCTTTTGTCTCCGGGCCAATTTTGTTGCTAATATACCACGCCTAGAATCCTCAAAAAGTTAGGTTTGGTTCGACAGAGGTGTTTCAACGTTGCAATCATATTTTCCTAGAATAGGTATTTGTTAATCTCATGTAATAGGAGAAAACTTGTTTTTTCCGGGGTTTTGGTTTTTGAACAGGTTTCTTTCAAGGTTCATAATAAATATGACGCGTAATTTTGTCTGCGTACGAACAAATACCATGAAAATAATATGCATTTTTTAATACGTACCATATGAAGTTATGAAATCTTTCCAGTTTTAGAATAGGCAATGTTTAAAAACCTGAAAAGTAGGCCGCCATGTCCATCTGAGATAACAACCTTGTTTTTCCAGAGAAATGAATATTAGATATTTAAAACACGGGCAAAATTAATGTCGAATATTTATTCAACTTCTTTATTCCTCTTTCATAATAAGGATTTGGTCTGGATTAACAAGATCCCTGTCATAGAAGGCGCGATCATTAATAATAATGAATGTGAATTACGTATTTCTAACATTAATTTTCTTTTATTATTTGCTACAAAAGTGTATTAACAATAGTGTTGACGCATCGTGTGAAAACTAACAACATGGCGGATTTCTGTCACAATGGTTCCACACACGGTGACTTTGTCAGGGAGTATTGATCCTATAGAATATTAGTTTAGGGTCCCTTAGGTCCCTGGGGTCCCTGGGGTCCCGTGGGGGAACTTGTGTGAAATTGATGCCATTATTGTGCGAAACGGTTAGCATTAGGCCACGTGACCAACCCCGGCAGCTGTGTCACAAATATTTTGCTTCATATCGACCGAATAGCAAATATTGATGTTATCAACACTGATTAAATTAAATGAAAATAGTAACAGCAAATGTTGGAAAGCCGAATATTTAACCTCATCATAATGTTGTAAGGTTAGAGATTCGACATCACATCGTCAAAGAAACTGAAGGAAATTCTGTTTTCTTAGATAAGTATTTTCTTTTGGTAATGACAAACAAATATTAATAAAAATATCAAGTAAAATTAAACACCACGTCAATCCTTCACAGTTTTGATTAAAACATTTGTGTTTACGTTAAATAACAAAAAAATATTTCCCATTAAAGGATTTATGGAAGGAAAACCTTTAGAAATAATTTCATCAACCCTTAGCGTCCGTCGGATTAAAGAAACAAATCTTTACAACTTTTACTGCGAAAGATTTTCATCTTAAAAAACAATCCGGAGATTACGTCAGAACTTGTAATCAGAGTTAAAAACAACACAGTTGAATATTTTAACACCGGCCTAAGGTAGAAAACTAAAGTTAAAGTTAAATCCTTTGCTTAGAAGAGGATTACCGGTTCGCTTATCAGCTGCAACAGTGAGGCTTTTTTATACTCGTCTAGTTTCAATTAAGCGTCGGTTAATTCTGGTGCTAAGTGCTCGGTTTAAGTCGCGACTTAATTTATTTCCGGCCGCAATTTATGTCCGGGATTAATGTAATGAAAGTCCCGCGGCAGGTCTCTTGCTAATTGCTACTCCCGATTGTCTAAACAAAAATAAAGGGACGCCTCAAGGAATTTATCGTGGCAGGTATCGTTAGCGTTTTAAATGGTAAAGAGTAACGCTCGTTTAAGGTTACGTCGCGCCGTATCCGAAGTTAACTTTTTTACTGCTTAAAATGTTATACTAAAAAGTGGAAATGGATATTTTAATTCAATGTTCTCACCGAATGGGTACCTATTTAAAATTGCACTGAAAGTAAACGAGCAATCAAACAGCTTTTTTACTGTAAATAAAATTCATATATTCGTCTAATTCACATAAAAAGGGTAAAGTGTTCGATTACAACGCAAGTACTCTCACAATACAATCAACATTACACACGCGGCAGCTGTGGAACCCTAAATTACGGGCCGTTTACTCGCAACGAAGGGTTCCTTACATGAGAAAAAAGAAGAGAAATACACGACTAAAATTGACAGTTTAATCTGTGGAATAGCGAGTGGCTGAATGGGGGTGTGCCCTGTGCCCGTAAACAGTGCCTTTAAAAAAGTTATTCGGCTTATTAAATGAAAGGGAAGTTTTTGTGTGAAATTGAAATAGTATGATGAGACATGAAAATAGAGACTATCGCGTATGAATTCGCCGCTAGAGGCGCTAGTGTAGCGCGAGGTCACCGAAATGTCAGATGTCATAGTGTTCATGCGTTGCGTGCTTCTTTATCACGTATTTTTATTAATATTCACGATTGCGGTCTAGATTGAGCCATTCCTGATTAATTATGACTCGAAGATTTTAAGCAGCAACTTATTACTTAGTACTTGGAGGTAAAATGATTTTTAAATGTTTCATGCTTGCTAATTTTAGGGAGAATATTGTAAATTTGTATTTGGAGTTTACATTATGTTGTTATACGTAATCAATTAAACGTTTTCTAAGTTATTGGTACTTAAAGTATTAAATAGAACTATTGATAGGACCTTACTCGACAGTGGCGCCATCTGGTGAGCTGAAAAACGATAGCTCATTAAGCCTTTTGATTTAAGTTAAAAGCAAACATGAATCCACGCCGTTATTAAAATACTTTTGTCGAAACCAAACAGTATCATAGTTCACAGTATCGTTTCTAAATGCTTAACTGAACTATTTCAAATAAGCTTTGTTACATATTTAAACAGTCCGCTTTTGGCTATAAAATTTGAGGTACTTTATTACGGATCGACCCAAAATGAACATCGGAAACGGAATTCATTAACATCATATTAACCGCATAACCCCGATACGATTTACAAAAAGATTGTGGAGTAACCTCACGATATTCCGTGAATATTTCAACTTTTTCACGGTATTATATTAGAAAATGGTAGACATTTGTGACACATTTTGTTCAAAATGTTGAGTTTTTTTGACAATGGCGATAGTGTCGACTTTTGTTTGCTAAAAAAAACTTATTTTTCTAGGCTTATGAAGTGGTTATTAACAATTTTATGACAGGTCATAAACAAAGATGTAGCGTTTTTTTTTTAATAATCAGAAGAGGTTTTGCTGTATCTATCTGTAATTGAACGGGAAATACCATATTGAGTGCTATCTCAGCAGATTAATATGTAATAATGATGCATTATTAATAGCTTCAGCACACAATGAGCCACGAGACATAGTTTGAAGACCCACAAGATTCATAATACAAGATATCATCCTACATGGCTTAACAGATGCATTGTATATTCTCTAATTACATTTTGATAACTTCCTGCATCTACCGTATATGTACGTTTGGATACAACGGCAACATTAGACTGAATGGAATTTTAATGAGCATATTCTGCTTCACTCTTGCGTGTATCAAAACGTTGAAAATTTAAATTCCTATTTCAAAATACTAAAATCATAAACAAACGAACATGAATTCTAGAAAACTGCTCATGAAAATAATGGAGCAGTAATTAGAAGAGTTATGGGTCGTGTTTATTTTGTTTATTGGTGACTTGTGCTAACATTTTTTGACCTCTTGCCAAAGTTACTGCAATATTACAATAACATAACAAGCAGTATTTACCGTAAGTCTCATCGCACAAACAATAATATTAATAACTCGGTAAGATAGAGAGCCATCAAATATTTACTTCGGTTATGACGTGAATACATAATACGTTTGGTCGGTAAAATATTCAAAAGCAATCACCGATGCCATCGATAAAAAAACCTTTCGTGTAAAACGAGCGAGAAGGAATTTTGCGCTTCATTTCTGTGCGCGTCCATTTTTTTTCCTTTTTTTCGCAATGGTTTGACAGTCATTCAGCCAGTTGCAAAGTTTGGATGCTTTATTCGATTAATCAGTCAGTGTTACTCGATGGGGATACCCTAATGCTTTGACAGTTGTCACATTATTGTTTTTTTTACTATTATTAGATTATCTACTTCCGTCGTGTGTTTGTGTACTTTTGTATTACATAGTATCTTGCAAAAACTGTAATAAAGTAAAGTCTTACTTACGTAACATGAAGTTAAAAGTAATGAGATTTGAATAAGCAATAATTAATAATAACTTTCTTAACAGTAGTGCTCCCTTGGAAACTATCACACGCAACAATCCTTAGAACTGTTAAACTCTAAAAAGACACAACATACAAAAACCTATCCACTCCCTAAAATTCATCAATTTTAACATCAAACTTTTATTTTCATCCGCGCCAATTACAGCTCTGTAACCACACAACAAAAAAAAAAACTATCGATTCATAATTCGATTACCCGCGCGACGCACCACTCCATTCGGTTATTTATCGTGTAACCGGTGTTTACAATACGCGCCCGGCACGTGTGTTCACTGCACGTGGTATTACAATAACACCCCGATCAAAGACCCTGTCTGTGTAAACTACTGATTAAATTATAATTAGCCGAACGATCTGTTAGTTGTGGTGGTACGGTTTTTTTAATATGTTATTTTTACATTATGTCTACACTCTACTTCAAAGACGGTAAATTATTGTTTCATTTTTATAAACACTGGCTGAATAGAATTAAAAAAAAATCGTATGAGTTTATGTAGGATGTGACGTATGCCACGTCCCGTCGTTGTGAGCTTGTGACGAGTAAGATATGTGTTGCCATATTATTATAAGTTTTGTGGAAGTTCCATAAAGTTTGTTGTAGTATTTTGTCGAGAATTCGTTATAAGCACCGCACAGGCGTATTATGTAACATTCTGTGATTATTATATTATAAACTTTTAGAAGAACATTATCTGGGATTAAGAGATGGTTATATTACTATGTAAGTATTACAAAAGTTTTGGCCTACTAGTTTTGTACTTTATTTCTCTGTCTTCTAGTACTTTCAAGTGATCTGAAAATCTTGGCATAAGATTAGAAGAAGAATTATAAAAGAATGTATAGTAAATAAATTGATTGTTAAGAATTGCTAGTGTTTAAAACTAATCAAAGGTGAGTACTGGAGTAAAGCAGTCCGGCGTTTATGAGCTGTGTTCTGCAATTTTCGTAAGTACAACATTGTCTCCAGCGAGTACATAACTTCTTACTTACTTTTTAAACTTCGTATTTCATAAGCTGGACAAAGAAATGAGTTTTGTGCTCACAGCTGTTGTTTTCATTCACTCTGTCCACTCAATAGCTCCGAGCGTGACATTTGACATAAACAAACAAAAACTCCGGACTTTAAAGAAATAAATTCAACGCCTACAGTAACTACTTGTCCCTCCTCAAAGAGCAAAGAATCTAAACCAATACGGGAGGGTACAAATACGGGCGAGAATTAACGTCAGGGGAGAGAGGGGTAGCGGCCGCACACCCCGGGATCACAAGTATAGCGACCCTTTGTGCGAGATAATGCGAATGTTATAAACATATAATTTACGCTCACACGAACGCTATTTTTTCGAAAAAGTGCACAAAAAGGGTGTCCAGGATATTATAACGGACATATTTTCCTGATTTTATCGATACTCTGTGATCGTAAGAGTTAGAGATAAGGGACAACACTAAAGAAGGGTTGGTTTTTGTTGCCAGATAAAAGAATGTAGTTATAGCATTGAGGAATAGAAATGAGTCGAAGGGATAATCAGGCGTTTTCGAAACTCGTGTCGTAAAAAAGGAAACGTGTAGAAAACAGTTTGTTTGTGATGAAGATAGTTGAATATTACTAAATAGGCTTGCGTTGCTAATGTTGCCTTAGAAATAAATTAATAGTTTATTACCATTGTAATTATGAAGAAGCTTGAGATTGCTTATGTTAATAAGAGATAAACTGCTTACTGAAATAACCTAATTTGTAAGCAAAGCAATACTAAGTACGTATTAGTTATGTAAGCGATATTAGTCGTAATAAATAATGTATTACACAATATCATAAACAACTTAGCAAGTCTGGCCCAAGATGGCGACTAGACGTCGAAGGTCAGACTTTTTTTAGGTTAGTTTGTCAACTTCTCTTATTATTTCGTGTGTCATCGAAAGTTTAGCAGAAGTTTCTGTATTGAAAATAATGTTATTATTGTTTGGTTTTTTTTATATTAGTTTTTGGTGTAGAAAAATCTCTATTTTGTTCCAATAGTCCTAAACAAACAAAACGAAATTGCTAGGTAAACATTGCTTGATATAAAATAAACAGAACTTCAAATAGGACTTACAAGTTCTTTTAATCCAAATGTTTTTTATTTTAATTTTAAATTATAATAAGTTTGCTGTTTTCAGAACAACTTTTTTCCACAAAATCTATGTTTGACCATGAGAATCTAATTCACGCCTCGTTTGTCATCATACCGCTTGACTAGTTCCCAATATTTCTTATTTTGCCGAACAATTGGAAATCTATCAATCCGTGGAAATCTGTTTTACATCTCCAACTTATTAGTAAATATCAAAACGGTGTATTTTATTATATGTTTCCAAGAAATTAAACTCATAGAAATTCTTATCGAAATCCCAATTGTTTGTACTCTAATCATGAATATTCTGTAATATTTGTAGACGGACATAAAAGTTTTCTACCAGGATCACATAAAATGAAGTCATTCTACTCCAGCTAACCGTACCGTATCGTACTTTGAAAATCTTGTAAAGATTTAAACAGCGGGGGTCAAAGGTTACAGTTTTGGCGCGCACTCCGCGAGCTACCAGGCGGTTAGAAGGGCCGAAGAGTTGTATTAAAGTAGCCGTTTGAAGGGAGGGTCTGACAGATGTGCGGTCCCCTCACGGTAGACCGTGTCTTAGCTCCCGGCCCTCATTTGAAAGCCATTCGTTCGTTAGTTACGACCTCCGAAGGGGACAACATGAGGGTGACTCGATATCGCTTTTATGGACAATTTGAGACAGACGAATCGGTTCTTCTTTTATATTTTGGAAGTTTTTTTTGGCGAGATTTTTGCTGAGTTTTGAGAAACGAGGTGTGAATGTGAAAGCAGATTTATGGTTCTTCATATTGGAGTGCAAATAGACAAAAGTTAGAACTATTCACATTCTATTTTAAAACTTAAGTATTAAGTCATGTAATAAACTTTCTTAGCCTCACAATTATAATGTCATCACAAACTTAGCCAATAAATCGACTCAAAGACACTTTAACAAAAAAATCAAGGGACCCAACAAAAGTATAGACTCCCAAGCTAGGTGATCGATACCTGTTTGAAAAGTATCCGTGACTTTTAGAATTAGGGGCTCCTATCTCTCGACTTAATTTAGGCCGGGGTGATAAACGTAATGAATGGCTAACGATTTTTCAAAGTTATGTGACTTCAGGCTAGTAAAGTCAAGCACGACTTGGAGTTAAGTTCATGTGGGTTCCGTAATATAGATTAATTGATCAGTCTTTCAAACAATATCTCATTAACTCATACAACAAGGTTCTAAACCAACTACGCTGAGCACTTGAGCAGTATGTGAAACGGTTGCTGACCGGTGATTGAACTGCGCGTAACTTACAAACCTACGCTAGCTCTTAAACTATACAATTACTTACATGACTTATTGTCAAGGGAAAAGCTCCTGTGGTAGACGGAAAAAAATGTGATCTGAAAAAGGTTCCGGAAACCTTATGAAAATGTGTATTTTAATCCAGCCATTAATATAAAAGACCGTGCATTTGTAACAAAGACAAAAATGTAAATTAAAAGACATACCTATCTACCCTTGTGGTTTTATAATTACATCCCGTTTTTCAATTTAAACTGTACGGAACCCGAAATCCTTTAACCAAACAGGGGTTGGTATCTAGTTGATATATGAACCATTGTGACGGGTTAACAAAAATGTTAAGATAAGCCGTGATAGTATCGTCCAGCAATTTGTTTCGTTAATTTATGAGCATATTGTAATTAAACTTATCTCACGGGACGGCTGTTCGGTGAATGAAAACGTTCTGTAAAAATGTGGGTGATGTTACTTTAATTGATATGTGACCACGATTTATCTGTTTGAGTGAAAAAATGGGGCTCTTATTGGTTAAACAATAACAACTGAAGTTTCGGTGGTCTGTTTATAAGGAATTCGGCCACCCTTTTAGACTTAGTTAAAATCTTTTCTAGCTAATAAAAAGTATTTTTTGCCAGTTTTCGGGGTTCTGTATTTCTTACTAAAGTGTGAAATGAGTTGTCAAATTTATTCCACGAATAAAAGAATCTGACAAACTGAAATTAGACCTTATTGTTCAAAATAAATTGACCTTTTACGGAGAACAAAATAATATGAATTGACGTGACTCATTTGATACATAATGTCAAAGCACTCAGCGTACACAGAGAACCGTCTGTAGCCCATTCTTTAACAAATAAAACAACACAAGAGTACATCGATCACTTAAAACCTCTATTCTTGCAACAAGGAGAAAAACTATTGCTTTTAAAAGCAGCTATTTATTTGCAAACAGCTTTTAGTCGAGTCTCAGTCGTGTAGCCGGTGTACTTGTGTGCTGGGTATGTTGTGTACTCACATCTCTCGGATTACCAGTCTGAGTCAATTCTATCGGCGGTAGTGTAACCAAAAATGCCCATTTCGAAATCTGAAAAGTCCTGACAAAGAGAAAAAAAAGAAAAAGTTCTGACTTTTACTTTTTAACGTTTTTTCCTTCAGTAACTAAGTTTAAAAAAAAATCGTGGATGCAAAGAGTCAGTTCGTGGATAAAGTCTGTACGGAGGGTCAAAAAGCAAGACATGTCCGGAGAAATCCAGACAAATGGTACCCCTAACTGGAGGGTGCTGTTAGTAGATATGTTTGTTGGTGCTTCAGGCTTTTGTGTTCCTGCCGCCTTCAACACTTGTATACGCTTTAAAACAACTTCATTGCAACAGATATTATGGTTAACTTCAACTTTCGACGCATTTATTTACACCTAAGTGCCTGCCACTCCCAAGACTGATGGCTCGCTCGACCCAATTTTAATTTAAGTACGTGTTACGAGATGCGTCCCGTCTTTCTTTATTAACACTTTGAAACACCGTCTTATAATGTTATTCATTCATTATTAATTCACAAAACTTCTCAAACACTTCCAGCGCAAAGTCCGTGCACTTAATTTTGCCACTTTTCACTTTAAACAAACTGAAATAAATTAAAAATTAAAACCAACATAACATTCAGCTGCATTCATGAATTTTCGCAACCGAATTACGGATGAAACGCTAAGCTTATATTTATTATCACGCCAACATATCTGGGGGAGTCTCATGAATTTGTCGTTAAAAGCGTATTCCAGATGCGCCCTCTAAAAGCGGAAGAGGTAACATGCACTGAAGGGGGAGCCACGGGAGGGGGGAGGGTGAGCGGAGTGCCGAAACAAACATAACACAGTGCCGAAGGCTTTCTCTGCTTGTTTGTTTGTTTTGCCTATTGTTGGCTGCCGATACAATGAATTATTCAATAGCACTAAGTGAGTATTGTACAATGAAGGTGGGGTAACATTAGTAATAGCACGAATTCAGTCCTCTGCAGGGATTTTTTAAAGAATCCCCCGGGCGAATTGAAACGGAACGGTAACGATATTTTTTAATTCCGACGAGTTAGATCGTTTCGCCAAATGGAAATGCGCGAACTCCGAGATGGCCATTACCGAAATAACAACAAAAGAGAATGTTTCCAAATCAGTTTACCTTGTTCATAATATCCTACCGGGGTTATTATAATACATAAATTCAAACAAAAGACAAGAGGAAACCGCGGCGCGAACTTAAAATCGTGGTCCGAAACTCGCGTTATAAAGTCAGGAAGGAGGTCCCCAAAGTTTGTCCGAAAAACCGGGAAAAACCCCGACAATTTAAGTCCAACATTCTGTTTCCGTCGGACGGCGCTCCCGCGTAAATATTATTCGGGACTTTCTTTTATTCCCTTTGTTTTAGACGTTATATTATTTGCGGTCCGAGGTGAGGCCGTCGAGGTGAATCAGCGCATACTCCACGGTTCGCGGTCGAGGAGGATTAAAAAATAAGCCCCTACGATTTACAACACAACAAAAAACCAAATAGCAATTTTAGCGTAACCGAAAGAAAAAAACCCACACAAAAATGAATCTAAACAAGATTTTAAAACTTTTGTCCTTTTGATATAAAGAAACAAAAGGGAACTCCTCTAATTTATGTATTTCTCTTTAGTCTTCAAAGCGGAACAGACCCTCTTCAAAAGTAATTGACAAATTTGTTCAAATACAAAAATAAAAGGCTCAATGTTTTTCGCGTCCCGTTCGAGGCGAAATCGTCTCGCGTAATTAGTTCGCTAGGATTTCGAGGTAGAGGGTGCGAGGGGGGAGGGGTGAGGGGATTCCGATACATTCCGCATCAGTCGTAAAGTCAGAATTTTATTCTTACGCATTCCGCATCGGCGGGACCTTTATGAAAACTGTCCCCTTCGCACTTGACGCGAATAAAGCAAAGTAGATCCTGTAATTCCTGCTCTTTGAGTGATATTTTGGGGATCATCGGACGGCAGATGGCGAGATATTGGACATCCTAGTTTTATGCGAAGGCGTCTGGAGAAAATGTGAACCTTTCTCGAAGGTCGTAAAACAAAAAGCCATCTGTCAAGAACTATGCGTACTTAGACAAAGCTGGACTAAAGAGATTACGAAGGTGGAATAATTTGAAAGATCATCTTCGTTTTTATTGTGCACTAGCTGTTGCCCGAGGCTTCGCTCGCGTTTTGGTCGGAAATTATTCCACGGTCACGTTGTAAATATAGCCTTTAGCAGTCGGGTATAATGTAGCTTCCTATTAGTGAAAGAATTTTCAAAATCGGTTCTGTAGATCCAGAGATTACCCCCTATATACATACAAACTTACAAACATACAAACAAATTTTTCCTCTTTATAATATCAGTATGTACAAATTTATTAAAGATCACTTACCGTCGGGTGATTACATGTGTCACTGCAGTTATGTAGACTGGAGTTGGTACTCTGTAACAAAAACATAAGAAAAGTTTTCAATCAAAGTACTCTAGGTACGCATGATTTGGTAAATAAGTATTTGGTAATAACTAGGCGATGTGTCCACTCTTATTTTCCTAGTAAACAATAATCAAAACAATTCTAAAAGCTGTAAAACCTATTCAAAGCTTGATTCTGTGAAAAAAGAATATTATTCTTCTAAAGTGTAATTCTAGCTAACGTTACTTTTAGTAAAACAAATTCCAATAAAAGCAAGCACGATACATGTGTAGATATTATGTAGGCGAATACACGTGAACATTTCTAAACATAGTTTGTATCGAGAACGATCATGATTCTGAATAGTATAACCATAATTTGAGGAAAACGAAAGCAATACAAGTAAATACTTATTACTAAAAGAAATCGTCATCACAGTCCGACCGTCGGGCAGCCAAGTTTAGGTCTTGAGTTCGAACCCAAGCCACGCACCTTTGATTTTTCGGATTCATGTGCGTTTTGTATAATTATCACTTGCTTTTCCGTGAAGGAAGACCACCGTGATGAAACCAGCATGCCTGAGAGATATTTCTCGACGTCATGTAAAGCCAAGTCAAAGACCCTTGGGCGGTATAAAAACCGTGGCACCGGGTTAGGCACTAACCACACAATAAAAAAAAAACTAATAGAAATTACAAAAATCATCCAATATATTTCGACAGCGTAACTTCGTTCTAAAAAGGAAAAATTCAACACAATAATGTAACAGACGGTCTTTCTACCATCAACCCTTTCCCAATCAGGGGTGGAATTTGTCAATGGAGTAAAGAAACGGGCCGAAAAGGAAAGACTGCTTTGTCAGGCCAATGGCCTGAAACTGTAACACCTGGGCTTTGTTGAGACGTTGTAACATGTGAAAGTAATTTATTAACTTACGTCTCGCAGCGAGAAAACGTACAATATAGAAATTCGGGCGAAAAAAATAGAAAGAAGTGTTCCTTTATTTGAAAGAGCAAATTTTTTCGTTCGACGAAAATACACGGCGTATAAACAAAACGTGAGCCTTTTACCGTTAAAATAAGTTGAACGTAGTGGAAGTAAAGGGATTCTTTAAAAGAAAATAGGTGTTTGTGATTATTTGTGTAATGTTGTATGTGCGAACACGTCAATAAAGTTAATACTCAAGCTGACAAAGGTAAGAGATGTAGACTGCCTTTCATCAGTATTCTCCTGCCCTCATCCTAATTAATTTGGGGTCGGCGCAGCATAACTTCTTCTTCCATACTTCTCTATTACTCGTCATCTCAGCAGACCTCCTTTCTTGCCATATTATCATCCTTCACACAGCCCATCCATCGCTTCTTTGGTCTTCTACTCTGATACCCATCCACATTCATACTCAAAACATTTCTCACGATATTTTCCTCATTCCTCCGCTTCACATGCCCATACCACGACAACCGATTACCACACAAGTTTTCAGTCACCAGCAGCACCACTTTCAGACTGTAGATTGACTACTTGTAAAATAAATATATTATCAAAACAAATAAATATTTGTTATAATATCACAAACTGGAACCAAAATAACGGTCCCGGTACCAGAAAACGTCAAAATTAATCCCTTAAACGAAATCTAATTTGTCCGAAAACCCATCCAAATAAAATTGTCCCTTTATTGCTCGTATAATCATGTCACCCTAACCCTGTATTAAAATCATTAAAAAATATATCCATTAACAGTATACAGGGTTATAAATAAATTACAGGGTATCCACGCATTCGGGAGTGTCCGGGGTGGCCATATTTTACGGGCGGGCCTGTCCCGCGAACGTGTCGACACCTTTTTGCACTTTTTTCGTACTTTTTGCGCAACGTGTGGACACATGAGCACGCGGACGTGTATGTGGCTTTTATACCGTTTTTAATAGATAAATAGCGTTGTATTTTGACGGACACGGGAATTTTAATAATAGCGACATAGATACTACGTTGCGTTGTCAGTGGGATATGGTGGGGGCCATTTTTTTTTCTTTTTTTTTTAACAATTATTCTGTGCGGGTTTGCGGACGGTGCAAACGGGTGTATATCTGATATTTTTCGCTGGCTGGAAAAGTCAATTGAGGGAAAAGTTTGTTCTGTGTTTGTGCGCCGGGGCAATGAATTTCAGGTGTACTGTTGAAACTTTTCTAACCTAAAAATATTGTACAGGTAGGTGAGTAGGTATATTGCCATTTCATTTCCCTCTATTTCGTAAACATAACATAACATCACGCCTGAAATCCCAGAAAGGCTAGACAGAGGTGTACCTAATAGTACACCCACATTTCGCCAGTTACGTTTAAGTCCCATGTAATAGGGGCGAGCCTATTGCCATCAACCGGGCGCCATTCTACTCCTCGTTTGCAACTGAGAAATTCCTGATGGAAAAACGCAACAACATTTTGCCTGACCCGGGAATCGAATCCAGGACCTCATCATGCTGAGCAGTCGTGCTTGCGACCACTAGACCAACGTGGCACTCTATTTCGTGTTGTGACATTTTACATTTATCATGAAGACCGTACATAATTCAACAGTATGCAAACATGACTTGACTTGAAAAGATCAAGTGACACAAAAAAATGAATAGAAACTATGCCAAGGATGCTGCTCATTTTCTACAGATTTAACTACACGCTAGACATATGTACAAAAGGACACATTATCCTTTTCACTCTGTCATTTAAAACCATCAACTTCTTTTTGTACCACGCTAAAATGCTACCATTATAAACTGAACAAAACATTAAAAATCCAGTTCATATTTCACGTTTTATTTCAAACGTGAAAGAACGACATTGCCATTCATTCAGGGCTAACTGTATTTGAACAAAGAGTTTCTAAATAAACACGGCTAAACATTCCGTTCACTCGTTCATTTGTTCATTCGTTCATTAGAGAGACAAGGTTGAGAAAAATATCCACCGTGTAATTAGTGCACTCGCTGTTACAATACAATGAAAGCTTTCGGAAGTGACTTTTGTTGAAAGGTTCCGTGGCTTACAATCTTGTAGAAATATAAGATATTGTTTTCCGGTCTTTGAACGTTACTTAGAAATCTTTAACAGCGTAAATGAAGTGCCTTGGCGTGACGACTTTCTTTATGAACTAGGATATTTGCTAGAAATCAAAGCTATGGTTCCGATTGCCAGCAAATATCCATATTTTTGGCTTTATCTCTCCTGATATGATTACAAGGCGCTTAAGATAATTTGTCGGTTCATCTGTCTGTCACACGTCAACAATGAGGGCTACCGTTTTTGAGCTCACCAGATGGCGCCACTGTCGATTAAGGTCCTATCAATAGTTCTATTTTATACTTTTAAAGTACCAATAACTTCATAAAAAGATTATTTTATTACGTATAACAACGTAGTGTATACTTCAGGTTCATATATTTACAATATTCTCGCTAGAATTAGCTGGCATGAAACATTTAAAAATCATTATACCTCCAAGTACTGAAAATTAAGATTCTAAGTTGCTACTTAAAATCTTAAAGTCATAATTAATCAGGAATGGCTCAATCTATATATATATGGCTACAATCATGAATATTTGTAAAATACGTGATAAAACAGCACGTAACGCGCGAACAATCTATTAAATTTTAGCCCCCGCGCTACACTAGCGCCTCTAGCGGCGAATTCATACGCGATAGCCCCCATTGAACCGATCGCTATATGTGACATAGGTAGCTAGGATCTTGAAGAAGGACAAACGTTACTTGTTTCAGTATAAAACACACAATACATGCAGATACAATCGCGAGCACTAGGTGGTTTTATTTAATACTAGCTTTTGCTCGCGGCTTCGCTCGTTCTGTGCGGAAATTAACCCACGGGAAGGTTTAAATATAGCCTATAACTCGAGGATAATGTAGCTTCCCGTTGCTCAAAAAAATTTCGGAATCATATCAGTGGTCCGAAGATTATCCCTGCATAGAAACTTACAAATAAATTTTACCTCTATAGAATATTAGTAGAGTTTTAATTGAAACCTTTATATTTTTACGTACGAACATTTTACCACCTTATTTTGGAATCATAGATTTAATTTCTAACCTTTCTATTCAGAGTCAAAGTTACACGAAACTGCGATTGCTAAAGTGACTATTGACATACTATGTGTAAAGCCTACAAACACACCAATATATCGTCGGTCTTATTGCAAAATAGATCGCAAAAATCTGACGTCCGAATTGCATACACGCGGCAGAAATATCGGTGTGCAACACAATTTGTGTGATGACTATGAAATTGCAAAGTTACACGAGTTTCAACGTTTTGGAATGTGTAGTAACCTAGTATCTAGAGATATTGCCAGTATACACATTCCAGTCTAGATCGTAAAGTATAAAGATACTTAATTATATTTCTCGATGAAGTTTAAGGACGTGTTTGAAAGGATTTGTGCAGGAATTATACCTACCTACTGTACTATTATAATTTCTTAAGTTGAGACGAAGAGTAACCGATGTTGAGATGTAAATGCTGCAATTCTTCATTCTTTATCGTGTGGTTAGTGCTTAACCTGGTGTCAGAGTTTTCAGGCCACCCATGGGCCTCTGACTTGGTTTACATGCCGTCAAGAAATATCTCTCAGGCATGCTGGTTTCCTCACGATGCTTCCCTTCACCGGAGCAAGTGGTAATTGTACAATACGCACATGAATCCGAAAGTCAGAGGTGTGTGCCTTGGGTTCGGACTCGAGACCTATGACTTGGCAGTCTGACGGTCACACCATTGGGCTATCACTACTACCGGCTGCAAGGCTGCAATCATACCGCATGGAAGTAGAACGTATCTGTGACGAAATCGGAGTCAGCAGAAATTTTTAAAAGGGTTTGGTATGGGTTATAATATGACCTACTTAACGTATGAGCTTTTGCCTTAAAAGAGGACGACGTCTTATAAAATGTTTACAGTAAACAATATTCATAACGTTGACAATAACAAATGAGGTTTTCCTCTCATGGAACCCCAAAAACCGGCAAGTGTGAACTCAAAAGCGCTTTGTACAGATACCATTATGTCTGATTTATATTTTGGAGCCGTCAGTCCACACAAACACGTATTCCTTCCGACGCGACGGTGAAAAATGATCTCGGTGTTGCCATGTGCTATTGTGGGATTTCGGTACTTCAGCATTTTAGTGTTGCCAGAGGTGAAATTTAATTGTACCTTGCTTTTGTGGATTGTTCATGACGTTTTTTTTTTTGATAGTTGGGGGAAATGCTGTGGCCTGGGGCTTTATACTTGTTTTCCTGTTTTGATATCCGTATAGTTACTTGCACTCATTCCTTGATCCAATAGAAAATAGGCCATTCCATTGACCTCGTAACTTAAAATGTTTACTTAAGGTCTTAGATGCTAGCAGCAAAAGCTTCCAACTCCATGTAACTTAAATCAAGTTTTAATTAACTAAAGATCAACTACAGATTTCATACTAATTCTATTCAAACTAGTTCACTACTTACTAGATCTTTTAAGGTAAACTTTAATCCCTAAACTTAAACTTTGGAAGCACAACCTTAGCCGCGAGACTAAAATTATTTGTACGGACGAAACTCACTGGTTATGTTGCTACCCAGAGACAAAGCAGCGGAGCTGGGCCATAATCTATTAAGCGATAATAGCGCTAGTCAGCGGTGCAGCGGCTGGAGGTGCGGTGGTGGGAACTTAAGACTAATTGGCTAGGAACAAAGGAGAGGGCACAATGCGCTGTAATGGTCGGCGACTTCTTTACGCGGATGTAGCGATTGACGGATTTCTGGTTTCTGGGAGGGGTGTGGGTTTAAAGTACTTTTGAAGCTTGGTTTTAAATTTAAGATTAGTAACTGTCGCTCATGTGTAAGGCGATTCTTACGTTCTCATTCCGTCTTTACACAACTTTACCGTCTTTACCGTCGGGCGGAGGCGGCGAAGCAATTGCCTTGGTGGTGCGCCGCGCGGAGAGGCGGTGAGGCACCGCTCGTCCGCGCGTTCTTGTGGTTTACGTGTGTTAGGCATCAACGGATTTCATACAAGCCAATGCGACGTGAGATCCACTTACCGTCAGACCACGCAGTGTCTTATCCTATCTATAAGGTGAAAATTGTGTTTTTTTTTTGTTTTCTGTCTCTACATTGTGGTCACCTATTAGAAGCAACAATATTGTTATGATTTGAAAAGAGTGTCGATGGAGTTTCTTGTCCATTCTTCTCCATGGAGATTTACTATTTTCGAATGGGACACTACAGTCCATTCACAGTTATTATGACAGTGGCTGGACTGTAGGTAGCTTTTATGACTATACAAAAGTGCCTGTCACAGGCCTATTTGAAATAAATGCTCTGAGTTTGAGTTGAGTTTGTCGTGTGAGAATCGCCTAAGCAAGATCTAACGAGTCATGAAATTGTTCCTCAAGAAAAGGGTTTTGTTTTAAGTTCATAGTTCACAAGAATCCTTTAGCACCCCTGTCAGATGTTGCAAATGTCTGATTTACACAGACTGTTTATCAGGCATTTCTCTTGGATGTCTACGATGATGATTGACATTGCTACTTTCTTCAATAAGAAGTGCTTCACTCCAACCTTTAAACTAATTTTCAGAGATGGCAGTTTTTCCATTTGACCTTTTAAACCAGGAACTACTTTTTTTTTTTTTTTTTTTTTTACCGATGGGAAATCATCAAATAACCCCTCCCGCTCTGGGCTGAGCAGGAGGGAGTGTCAGACTTCTACTGACTAAAACCCATCCATGTTCCTTCCTTTGCCCTTTGTGTTCCAGGGCCGCGGTATCTCTTTCGAACAGTCCCGCAACCCTGGACCAGGAACTACTTGAGCTTAAAATCTGCTCAGCATATAGTCAATACAAAAACAACAACAATTCGAGAGAAGGTACCTATAAAGGTATCTTCAAAATCGAAGAAACAGTCAGCAGTGGCGCGGTAGTTTGTCACCCAATGCTCCAATGCGTATGCTATCCGACGCGTTCCGGATTAGCGCAGGTTCGATACCCAGCTATAAATATCACAGCACTAATGCGAGTGACACACCTAACATACGTTTGTATGTGCAAGATTGCATCGTATGATCGTATTCTGTCTGTACCCAATCCTGGTTTAGTTTTTGGGGTGCAGCAATTCGAAAAATGCAGGCAAAATTACGAGAACTAATCTTGATAAATGTGTTATTGTTGGCTGTGAATTGTGATAGTTTTTTGATGATCAATCTGCACTTCTAGGTTTTTACGATTGAAGGCAATTTTAGATTTTAGTCGACGTTGAAATTGCTTTAACACCTCCAACTCTTACAGCTGAATCTACCTTCTTTCCTATTTTAAAATACGAAATAGTGTTTTTTAACATGACTCGTTGGTTTAGTGGTCGCAAGGGCGGCTGTTTAGCATGAGGTCCTGGGTACGATTCCTAGGTCGGGCAGTGTTATTGATTTTTTTTCTTGAATTTCTCACGGAGTCTGGATCAAAGTCCGATTTATGGCAATAGGCTCGCACCCTGGGACTTAAACTGACGTAATGTGGGTGTGTGACTAGTACACCTCTGCCTAATCTTCTCCGAGGATTACAGGCGCGTAGTATATTACTTATTACTTACTAACTCTTACTTACTTATTAACTCTTCATACGACGGTTACTAAATAAACAATGGTAGGTAATAGTTGACACTGCTATAAAAAAACAGTTGCGTCAGTACCCCTAAAAATACTCTGGACAATAATCGTCAATAGTCAACATGAACACATACCTATTCCCTTCTACACTTCCCCAGTACTAAACATAGCCTGAACTTATTTCTTTGTGCATCGTAACGGTGTGTGACGAGAGCAGCCCGGTACATTTGATTTACGGTTGTCTAAGTTTATTACTGCTCGCTTAGCTCTACTCCCCTCCCCTCTCACTAGCTCCCTTTAGCCCTGAGAATAGACTGTATTCAACTCTGGTTTTATTGGCTTAGGAAACGTAATATTGCAACATAACACAAATGGGTTGTGATTGTTTAATAAAACACAAAAAGAGAAAGGAAATTATGAAATAAGTTTCTTTTGGGAATGTGAGATCATGACTTCAATTTATCAAAGCTTTCGAAAAAAAAGTCAATATTCAAAGAGGTGAATATTGGCAAAGGTGATAATTTAAAACGAAGAATTTATAAATAGAATATAATTCAGGGATTACTTTTATGTGTTTACCCTAATCTGCATAGTCATCATGTGAGTTGACCAAGATTATGTCTGGATCTTAAAAGAGACTATGACCTCTAAGTTTGTTCCGTCTGTTTCATCTCAGGTACGAAACACCGGCCTCAACTAGTTTAAAAATAAAATGATGTGTTTAAAAAACCAATTTGCAAGACAAACATCATTTGTCAGTAAGGAGTTCCATGAGATTACAAAATAAAGAAAAATAATTTAAAGTTAACTTCCACATGAAAACCCAGGAAAAGGAATAAAATTACTGTTCCAATCACAACAACAATGGTTTGAAAACAACAATCCATCATCACTCCCAGTATCAAGTCATTCTGCAAACCACATTCCATCCAGCTCTCCGCCCCCCTTTTCCAAAACATTCACCCACGAATATTTTCCGTGCCGACCTGTTCGAGTTTATCCTACCATGTCGCCCCGGCTGATTCCTCCATTATGCTATTTCGCTTACGAGCCGTCAAGTGTGTGAACATAGCTCGAATATGCGATAGTCTGCTTTCGACATCGAATTCGGCTGATGTGTGTACTATGCATAAAATTTCTAGTCGAACGAAAACATTATTGGCTGGGCTTTTGAGAATAGAATTTGTGATAGAACTTTTAGTTCAAGGAGGTGGGCAGATCGAAGAGCTGTTGTTCCACCATTTAATCTACGGTGAGGGTATTCAGAACCGTCAAGGAATGAGACAGTCAGGCCAGATACGTTTTAGTCCCAGGAAACTGGCGAGCCAATTGCAGGAATCCACCCCCAGGCTGCTTCTGAAGAATTCCTATCGGAAAAGCCCAATAACCCTTTCTCCGAGCTGGCAATGGTACCCAAGACCATGCTTAGCACATCGCCGTCTACCACTTAAGGAGGATATCCATATAGGAAACAAAGTATGACAGCTGTAACCAAGAATGGACTCCAAGAGACCACCATCGACCAGACCATGCATCATCTTTCTTTCAATACCCTTCTAGCGAGGTATCATAATCATCTGCTTAGTTTTTTCCCAGCTATGTTGGGCTCGGCTTCCGTCTAACCGGATGCAGCTAAATACCAGTATTTTACATGGAGCGACTGCCTCCACAACCCAGTAGTACTGGGGAATACGATACCCGATATAAAACTGTTTGTCAGTATTTCGGACCACTGACTACCTGTAACGACTGTCAAAGATCTACAAAAGACAGCTGGGACTAACGGCGAGGTATATAGCTAAGATTATCATGAGCTATTTATAAACACTGACCCTATGGCTTCACGTGGGCAGAAGAATCCATTGTATTGATAACATCATGCAGTAGTTAGCATCGAACAATCTATTATAAAGACAGACACTAGTCGCCATTTTAGAAATAAAGTAAATAGTGATAGAGCGTAAAAGTTTAAACTGGCAAAGTAGCGGTGCAAGAAATATTGACAATCCATTATTATCATGAGTTCAATACATATGATAAGGTTGCGGAGATCCGCTGGATGCGAGTCGCATGGGACCGGTCAGTGTGGCGACACTTGTGGGAGACCTGTCCAGCAATGGACGTCTTTCGTCTGAAATGATGATGATGATGATTCTAGTTCAGCGATGTTTTCGTCGGTTGTATAAAAAAACTCGCTGTTCCATATACATATTGACTGTTTCTTAAAAAAATGCAATTCTTACCGACTAGGTAAGAATTGCATTTTTTTAAGAAACAGCAGTTTTTGTTGACAAATGTTTATGCTCAGTTTTCTTAAATGATGTTTTAAAATCATCGTAACCGTTTGAACTCGACGTCCCGACATAACGTCGTGTATTCTCGCTAAAATCAAAAATACAATTTCCACTACAAACAATAAACATCACTAAGCTACATAAAATAAAATACTATTCTTCGGTAACTATTGTAGTAGTTAAGGTCTTAAAATTTTCTATTTCTAAGAAAAATCCAGCCCTTTTAGAAAACCTGCAATTTTGTATTAGTACCTTGTACCGCTAAAGCACACCCATACATTATGGACTTCCATTGTTCATGATTTCTCTTCGAGTTTTACTACTTTCGTGAGCCCGTAAGCTTTTTATGACCTTCGAATGGCTTTTCAACGCTTTTCTGCAACATTGCAATAAATGGAGAGTCATGTATGACACAATACTGTGATTCGACATTTGTAGTGGTTCTTGCTTGTAAATAACTATTTGCAGCTATATTTAAAGTCATAAATGGTTTGGGCAGTAGGGAAAAGATTGTTTAGATAGATGGATAGAATATTCTTTTTCATGTACAGCATTCAAATTCTAATTTTCATAAAAGAAAACATTTCAGATAGGGAGACATAATGCTTGTTTTATCTTATCGCTAAAAGCAATCTTTTCAAGACAACCTATGGATGGATTAGTAAATTGACCATAAACTTAAATTGTCCGTATTTTCAGACCATAATTGTAATTCTATATGAGTTGAATGAGATGGCTATAATTAAAGGGTAAATCATTATAAAGGAAAATAAATATAAGGCTAAAAACAAAATCAGGTAGGGCGTCGATCTGCTAATCAATTATTTGTTCTGACTGTAGATTGAAGTCCATTAGCAGGTACCAAGAATTCACCACTTTGTGAAGGGGAGAGTGGGGAAAAATAACCAATGCTTTGTTTTATGGATATCGTAAAAAATGGTACGATTTTTTTAATAAAAGTCTAGCATCACCCGATTCCGTGAACGATGGCCGGATATTGGAGCATCGTATCTGCGCGTAAATTAAAAATTCCGGAAACGGAAGCAACAATATTATCCTGTGCTATTTGCTTAGTTTTAGCGAAGGAAGGAAAGTGTAGTAATAACGTTGCCATGTTGAATAAACATAAAATGAAAATCACTTTTTGAATGGAATCTTGATGGTATACAAATATTAAAACACGGTTTGTTTTCATGAGTGGAATTGTTTTTGATATTAATTTGGTTAATTAAAACCACCACCTAAAATTTTAAATATTCATAATAGTTTCCAAGTGTTACATTAATTTATTAATATTGTTTAACCTGTAATATCAACCCACCATTTACCTCGTAAAGACGCTGTAATTCATAAAAATAACGAACTAGAGCCAACTCATTATAAACGCCACAAAGCATTATCGTAATTTGAATAAAAACCTTGCCCCAAGATGGCGGGACTCCACTTTAATATTGCGAGTGAGATGGCGCAAAGAAAATATTATTATATTAAAATTGTCAGGGCAGGTGAAAACTCGCCCGGGACTCCACGGCCTGATAGCCGACACTCGCGCATGTACACGACTTTAAGTCGCAAGAATTTTTACTCGTTAAATATTCAGCACGCAGATGTACCATACTCAAACAAAGCTATTAGGTTAATGGCTTAAAATTTGCATTTTTCATAAAGTAATAACTGAAATTTATACGAGATTAAATCATCAAATGGAGAGGAAACACGTATTAATACTTTCAGGAATACTGAGTTCCTGATCGGATAGCTCTTATATTCTTATTCTGGGAACATTTTATCGTAAAGTTTTGTTTCGAGAAAATTCTTTTCTAACACGAACACGATTTATGTTCCCAGTCTCCTAATCGCAAGTGCACGCCAGATATAAATCAAAATAACTGAACATTTCCGACGGCGGTGTATTCACTCGCGCGTCTCACTTCACTTTATTTCATCCTTTGCATAATATTTTTTCTTTCTTCGTCTCCTTTTATTGATCTATTCAATCGCTAGAATTTTCTTAATGTGTTTTTTCGGTTCGCCCGTACTTGGGCTTGTTTTATTATAAGAAAATATACAGATTATTTTCATCGACGACAAGAACCTTTTAGTCAAATATTTCCTTATCTCGGCGTCGAGTTTGTGTTTGTGGAAATCTCGAAAAGCGGTCGACCGTATTGGATTATTCTTTCACTGGAGGCTAAATACCATATTTGTGCTGTATCACCGTGTTTTGGTTATTGGCTGTTAAATAGTTTTTGAGTTTAAGTGCTTTATACATTTCAAACAAGACTAAATTCATGTCACGTTCGACCTGAATCAATTACAAAGTAAAAACGGTAACAGAAAGTTCTAACAAACACGGGGAGAAAAATGTGTAAAAGATACTACATTTTATTTTGCTTAGTAGCGAACAAGACAATTGTTTGTTGCATTTCCATATTTCTCGTTTGTAACCAATGATATTATACAGAAAAGAAACGCTACGGTCATACTGAGTGGCGTTCAAATATACGACTGCGATAGATAATACTGAACGTATGTTATAGAAAGAGATAGCTATTGCGCTTGAAGTACTTAAATTACGACAATTGTCTGAATTTGTCTGCAACAATTTGCGCGCCCTAGTGCGATATCTACCTCTTTTTATTTATAATATCATTGTTTGTAACATATTCCATCTGTAGCTGATAATAAAGCAATGAGCGGACACAAAGCTTGCGGTTAGAAAGAACAAAACGTTCGACGTTGATGAGTTAACAGCGAAAGTATATGGCGGTAGAACTGGTCGGTACAATAAATTATACTAATGAGTCGGTAACACAATAAAACCTAATGAAGATATAATATATTCGTTGAAGAATATATTACGATTGTTGTCCGAGGATGAACGTGAATAGTTAATATCATTTATGAGTGTTGTGGGCGGACGGGACGTCGCTGTCACCGGTTTAGTAATACGAGTTAATAGTTTAATTTGTTAGAAAAATGTGGAATTGATGACGTTTTCTTCTAAGGTAGAATCTTCGGATAGTGATTTAATGCGCTATTTAGAAATTATGTTGTTAAGCAATGTCTTCGTCGAGAAAATTAGTTTCTACTAAGAAAAGATAAATGTAAAGTTGAAAAGGTGTGCATCGGGTGGTTTTTTAAAACTTTCTAGAAGTTTAGGCCTTTTCAGACAGTGAGAAAAAATGCTTGGTTACCTACCGTATAAAAAAGAACATCAAGCACCTAAAAAGCCTGTAAATAGACCAAAACCTTTTAAGAAAAACATACAAAGAGAAAGTTAGATTACACGAAAAATGTATTAATAAAAAAAAGATGTTGTATCAAAAACCCATTTTAGAAGCTTAAAATCCACTATTACTGAACTATTACGTCGATATATTATGTATGCGAGTCTCCAGAGATAAGCTGTCGATAAATTTCGTTCACGTCATTCATTTAGTCATTCATTCACACGTCGTGACGTCACTGAGGAATGAACGTCACTAAGGAATGAACGATTGTTGGAGATAGAGAGGCAATTCGTAGTGTTGGAATTTTATAAAAAAAATAATAATTTATAATGCAGCTTTGTTATCTATTTTACGATGAATTACTTAGTGTCAACTTAATATAAAACCTTCTCAAGATAAGAGGTTGTGTTTTTGGCGTATCACTCTCTAGTTTTTTTTTTTTCCAAAAGAGATTTTATTTTTTTAGCTAACATAACTGATTTTTCTAGTAATTTCTTGAAATTAAAAGCCTGTTTTATTGAAGTTTTATGTTCTGAGATTCAATACGAGCATACTTAATTTAATTTTTATGAGAACAATCATGCTCTCAAAGATAATAAAATTTTACGAGAATCATGAAAACTAAGTTCAGATGAACTGCATATTTTTTTTAAATAAAATACACATAATTTTCATCTTACTGTTCCAACAACAAATATGCTAAAATTAAACATAGAATAATTAGGTACGTTCCATTTTCCCCACAGTCACTCTGAAATATATGGCGTCGTTCATCTCATTCTAAGGTTTATAGTGCAAATTCTTAATTCAGCTAAGCACGTCCAACAGATAACATGGTACCCGACAGTTATTTATATAGAGCAACTTATTACTAACATTAAGGCTCGTTTACACGAGGTGAGTTTCTCGCTTCGAATACTCGAAATACAGTCCCATCTTTTTCCCTTGCAAAGATCCTACACAATTCTTTAGCCTCATCCACGTTCTACTAGTCTATTTTTGATAAAAGATGTAACGTTGATTCGGAAAAAATGTAGGATGTATTTGCATGCAAGTTGAGAATCACAGGACCTATCGAAATCGTATTTTGAGTTTTCTGGTCAATTGCAACCACATTATGGTAAGAAATGGCCTGACAAGTGGGGTAGTTGCGTAACATAATTTTCAATGTTAGTGTTTTTAATTTTGACAATTCAACAGCATGTATTGCGTTATTTACGTTATTGAGCAGAGTCATTTTACAACCATACCAACCATATGAAGAAAGGATGGCTCGTTGTATCGAGATAATATCGACCGCACGGGATGACCTTCAAGCCAAGATCGGTCTGTGGATGGGTGACGATTATTACATACAGAGTTTCCTCCGTGCCGAGTCGGAAAGCACGTTAAGCCGTTGCGCGTTGGTCCCGGCTGTCATTTGTAGACCTTTGACAGTCGATACAGATAGTCAGTGGCCCGTAAGGCTGAAAACCCGTCTTAGAAAGAGTATCGTATTACCCAATACTAACTGGGTTGTGGAGGTCAGATAGACAGACGCTCCTTGTCAAATACTGGTATTCAGCTGCATCCAGTTAGACTGGAAGCCGACCCCAATAAATTTGGAAAAAGGTTAGACAGATGATGAAGCAATGGATCAGCAATTTTCTTGAGAATCCATTGAATTGTTTGATTGAATGTGTTACGCAAATAGGCGCTTGTTGCTAGAGTTTAAACTTTAAACACTGTGTTAATACGTTTGGAAAGTCTTGCTTAAAACACTAGCACCGATATTCTCGCCTCTACCAAGGCGAGAAACTCTCTTCATATAAACGAGCTTTTACATATAGTGTTCTGAGTAACTACAAAGATCACGTAGGTCTGAGTAATGTTCACAATTCACACCTGTGTTTAGTTTACCTTTGTATTATGTGATATGTCATGTTTGGGGTAGGTACAGGCGTACACCTGCTTGATAATGCAGAATTTACGGCCATGTTTCGTGGTTATGTATTAAAGTTTCGCATTTATGATAATAATTTTGGCTGTAATGGTTCTTTGTGAGTTGGTTTGATTTAGAAATAGTATGTTATTTGGTTGGTTTGGTGTTAGGGGTTATGATATTACTCAATACTAATTGGGGTGTGGAGGTAAAATAGGCAGTCGCTCCATGTAAAATACTGGTATTCAGCTGTATCCGGTTAAACTGGAATCCAACCCGTTGGGAAACGGCTAGGCATATGAAGATGCTGTTATTTAGCATTGAACACAAGCAAATAACTGATTTCTCATGAAAACAGATTTAACTTTGTGAATGGCTCTGCAGTGAACAAAATATCATCACGCCTGTCCTCACAGGGTTAGGCACAGGTCTAGCTATAGTACATGTTTGCATCCCATGTAATATACGGCGTACCTATTGTCCTGAAGTGATGGCCCATAATAAAACAGACAAGATACTTAAAGCTCAATAAAATGTCGATTAATAAATCACACCGGATTACATCCGATACTTCATCCTTATCTTCCCTCGCGGCCTAAGCAGAGATCCTTGGCTTAGTAAAATTTAATTAAGAACACATAGCAAGCGAAAGTCAAGAGCTTCTCAAAACACAGTTACCGATGATAAACTCTGTGCTTTCCCACTAATCTCAAAAGCTGGGTTCTCGAAGCTATTGTGCAAGACGTGGAATAAGCCCGTTCTCTGCCGGCCCCCGACTAAGTGGGGTATAATGGTTGGTTACCGGACTAATCCATAAATCCCTTCTTGACTTGGGATACCGACGTTTGAGGATAGCAGCCACTTAGTTTCTTTCTAAGACGGTTTTTATTTGGCGATCTTTGCTCTGTTGGGCTTAATTGATTTGTTTTGGCTATTGTTTCAGTGTGAAGTTGAAATTGGGAACAAAGATATAAAATAAAATGTGATTACAATTGAATTTAAATGCAGTATTCCCTGCAGCTTCTACTTTATTCAGAAATTAATGAATAGTAACAAATACATTCCTGCATGCCATTAGAATTCTCCTTTAGGAATGCATTCATTTCTATTTATAAATATTCAATGAAATCACGTGTGGCAGGACCACATAGCAAAATTATATTCAGAATTTAAAACGACAGTAAATAAAACGATAAAATATTCAAAGATTCAAACAAAACCTGTCAGCCGATCGAATCGAGACACCGGTATCGATAACTCATGTTGCACGTCACTATAAATCAACGCGACCTTCACTGATAGTGATGCCCACGTACTAACTAGTCGATAAATTTAGTCGATAAATTCACAATTCTTGCACGGTTCGTTTGCGAAATATGCGACTTAAAGCAACGTCTCCCTCACATTTTACGTTTAGAAAGTTATTGGGATTCTCGTCAGACGTAGTAAAGTTGAGAAAGATAATGCGAGACGTCGTAAAATAACGTAGGGTTTTTTTATCTTAAAAAGTTTAAAAGCGAGAGTATGTATCTAAACACAACATCTCAACTGTTTCAGTTGAGAAAGTCGTTAAAAATAACGCCAAAACAAACTTTAGACTCCGAAACTCCTATCGATATTGTTGTTTATCGTATCCCCTCACTATTTTCGATACATTGTTAGGAATTTCGCAATTTTTCAAACTGCCGAGATGTCATCGCAACACTGTATATAAAACTATCAAGTCCGAGTGTTTGTAGATAAAAGTTTCCGATTTCTGCGTACTCTTCTTGATCAAATAGCGATATTTTGTTTTCTAAAACCCATTTTGTTTATTGCTCTTGTTTTTCCATGTTTTCATAATTGGAGCGTTTTTGTAGTATATTTCAGTATATCTAAAAAGACGAAAACAGCATTCAAATTTCCAGAAAGTCTAGAATTAGCAATTAGCATCATCCTACATAAATACCTATCCTTTGAATGTTTTCTATCGGAGTATTTTTTTCTATTTTCGGAACTTTGCTACGAGCTTTAGTAATCCTAGAGGGCCATTAAGAAAGTCTAGATGTCTCTTTTTATGTCCAGGTATATTTTTTTAATTCAATCAGTTGTTTCTCTTGTTCGACGAATACATAGCATAGCAATAAGCATAGCTATAAGAAAGAAGAAGCTCTAAGAAGAATGCATAGCTGTAAGTGCAGCAAGTATCTATTTAAACAAATAAATAAAATAAATAGCTGTTTCCAACAAAGTGAATGAAATTAATAAGTGTCACTGAAATCAATGAGTGTCACTGAAATCAATGAGTTTCACTGAAATTGTCTTCGGGATACGCACCATTTACCAATGGGCAAGCGTTGACAATCGACGAAGTTCACTAACTTCGCCACTGCCACTGCATAGCGTAAGCAAAATCAGCCGCTCCGGCCAGTTTCTTTTTGAGAGACCCATAGTCTCTTACGCAAGCCCAGTGAGGGTTGATTCATTGCGTTTTCCTTCAGCGATGTTAAAGAAAAAAGTTTAGTGTTGGTCCCGGCTGTCATTTGTAGATCTTTGACGGTCGATACAGGTGGTCAGTAGCCCGAAAGTCTGACAACCAGTCTTAACAAGGGGTAACGTATTACCCAGAACTAACTGGGTTGTTAAGATCAGATAGGCAGTCGCTCCATGTAATATCCTGGTATTCAGCTGCAACCGGTTAGACTGGAAGCCAACCCCAACATAGTTAGGTAAGGCTAGGCAGAGGATGGTGTGAAAGAAAAAAAAATGGTATAAAATAATTAAAATTGAATAAACCGAATTCGATTATCCAAAAACAGAAACGATCGATGTCTGAACAAAAACATCTCGAGCAGCACCCAACCTCTTTCCATATTTGCCATAACATCAATTTTTATTTGGGTCATTTTATTCCATTCCGAAATAATCAACCCGCAGAATTTGGGCGATTTCTAAACTCATTTGGGTCCAAACGGCGTGCGACAGTCGTTGGGCCAACGAGTTGGACTGGTGAACGAGAAACGAGCCAAACTTTATTGGCCAATATACTGAAAGAAATCATCATCATCGTTATCCAGAAATAGTTGTTCATCGAGTGTAATGGTAGGCGATTAAGGTTTTCCGATACATCGCTTTATTTTTTTATTGCATACTTCAACTCTTCAAGCAGACAAGACTTGTTATATTTTTTCAAATTACTCTGATAATCAGCACTTTTTGAACGTCAAAGCTTACAAGAGACAGCCCCCAAAACGCCCACCCTTCGACACTTACTAGTGTGATGTCCTAAAACCAAAAAATCGATGAAAACCTGTGACATCCACCAGCACGCACTGAACGTGATGGATTACAGCCCACATTTTCTCACAGACAAGTAACCTGTCCCAGCAGTGGGACCGTTGTAGGCTGACAACGAGTATTAAGATGCTCATGTTAATTTAACGAGGAATGTGACTTTCATTCGATACGATTAACGGAAAACTTTGTGATAGTTCCACATTCAATAAAACAAAGGACAAGTATCGATACTGGAGCAATATCAGCGCTACACAGTAAATCGAGTCTTATTGAACAACGTTTAGCTGTAGAAACTAAGACAAATCACCGCCAGTCCCCGTAGGCGACAGACAAGCTAACGATAACTGCTGGAATATTCCTAACGTAGAGTTTATTACTGTACTAGCAACTACCGACCCGACACTGCTTCGCGCGGCTTTTTTACGAC
Organism: Eugnorisma glareosa; assembly: GCA_947578425.1. Taxonomy (NCBI): domain Eukaryota; kingdom Metazoa; phylum Arthropoda; class Insecta; order Lepidoptera; family Noctuidae; genus Eugnorisma; species Eugnorisma glareosa. The sequence goes on from OX387964.1 coordinate 19,257,165, forward strand.
TTGGAATCATGCGAGTTTTTTTTTGGAGGTTCATCTGCATATGAAAGGACCAATCAGAACGATGCACTTGTCTTCTGGCGTCTAGTAAGTGCCCATTTATTTCATCTAAAACCAAATATTCATATATCTCAATTAAAAAACACATAAACCTTCCGGCTGCCACGGCTGCGGCTGCTGTTGGTTCTGCCTGCCTCGTTGGTCTACTGATCGCAATCGCGACTGCTAGGCATGATATCCTGGGTTCGATTCCCGGGTCGGGCCAACTGTTATTGGGGTTTTCCACCAGGAATTTTTCAGTAGCAACCACGGAGTCTGGATTTGTGCCCGGTTGATGGCAATAGCCTCGTCCCCTATAACATGGGACTTGAACATAACTGGCGAAATGTGGGTGTACTATTAGGTTCACCTCTACTATAATATACGTGTGACGTTATGTTATAAACCTTCCGGATTCATTCTTCGAAATGATGCAGAAAACTGCATCAAAATCAGTTTCAAAGTTTAGAAGAACAACACAATCGCACAAACAGACCCGTAAAGCCATTTCAAATGCATTTAGATATAGTATATAGATTGCAAATAGACGATAAAGGCGACAACGAAGACTTGTTCAATCTTACACAGATCTCGAATCTAGTACAAACAATATTTGTGCACGTGGCACCGAATTGCATAAGAGATCGCGCGATCAAGCATAACGCGGAAATTCTCTCAATCCAAACTCCACTTTCAAACTAATTTGGCAGAAACACAAAAGACAATGTTAACTAGCGAAATTCCAAGTCTTTCGGAGAATTTCAAATCAAATGAAATCAAATAGTCTGTAACATAAAATCAAATATTTATAACGCTTGGCATGGTTCCATTCGGCTCGAACGGAGTATTCGTGGTATGGCCACATTTGCATCGAGGTACATGGCCTGTGATTTTGTTCCGTGCCATCCGAAGGCCTGATTAGGAAAATAATCGGATTTATCGGGAGAATGGAGATATGCTGACGAGAACTAAAGGGAACTAGGGGAATTGTAGTAGCATTCAGGGGTTAGGTGGGTAACCCCACCTAACCCCTGAATGGGCTGAGTAGGATATTAGTCGGTTGTAATTATTTTTTTGCTTCGCGAGCGCAAATTGGCTTTCGGTAATATAGTGTTAAAGGAACAAATGTTGTACTTCTGTGTTTAGAAAATCTACTCAAACTGCCTTCAAAGAAACCTTTTTTGACCAGCAATTAATGAAAAAATGATTATATCTTACTTTACAAAGCTAACAGCAACGGTATATATCTATAAATACTAAAGAAGCTACAACAATCAGACCAAACGCGCGACGTACAGAACCCAGTCTTTGCACGAACGCGGAACAAAAGCCAACATGTCATTTGCAGTAGTCATAATAGTTGAGTTAACCCTACCGCTGCGATGAAAACATCTGATTATGTAAATGCACGTACGAACAACACTCGTATAAAATGTCTGCGCAAGAGTTGCTTTCGTAATTGCCCGTTTGCTTAGAGATGCGTTTTAGGGTTGTGTCAAATTGTGGATGGGTGGATTTAGGGTTGATACTCAAGACACTGTACAAAAAAGCCGAACCGAAGCAACTACTACACGTGTTCGGCTTTCAATCAGACGAAATCCGTTCGGAAAATTCCATATCTTAATCGTGGCTGGGTCAGTTTGGACAAAATCCGGTTCTGTTTTTCCCGAAACCGATTTTGACAGCCGATTGTGCCTAAATATACCGACTCGAACTCGAACATGTGTATAGCAACACTTACCCTGATTTTCTTAGATGGACATATTGTTTCGATTGTCATTTTGTTTTGTGTCTTCTGCATCAAAACAAAACAGATGACGTCTGTTATGTTGTTTGTTTTGATTAAATGTTTTGTGTATTTGCTGAAGGAAATAAGGAAGGGGAGATGGGAATAAATGCATGAAAATCATAAATATGTTAAGCAAGTAAGTTGACCTACCAGTCTATCACTTGTATTTTTCATGCACGACTGATGCTTCGGTTACAATTTCTCTTTAAGGGTTTTATGTGTTTGTGTCGTACTTACTCGGCCTTGCTCTCCGTGTAACATTATTGATGTGTGAAATATTAGACTTACCTGAAAAGAGAAAATAAATATCATTAGTACATGCGGTTGCTTTGGAATAAATTATTATTCAAATATAATAAACAGTAATACCGTAGGTTACGATATTCTACTATACTTCAACACGATAAAAAAAATCTTTTTTATTATTTTAAAGTCAAATATCAACTAACTACATTATCTGGGACTGACATTACCTCGGCTATTTCACTAGCCAACTTAATTCGACCTTATTACTGTTACTTCTAGCCTACATCATCCCACTGCTGGGCAAAGCCTCTCCTCATATCTTCCAGTTAGCAGCGCCCTAATTGTTAATGGACTCCTTATGATTTAAGCAGGGGCGTGCCGTCCATAGAGGCAATTAGGCCTAGCCTACCCTACCATTCCTACCAACAACGCAACAAATGCATTTATTATAACTATATTAATAAAAAATAAAAAACTCCTGTTATAATACATATAGCAACTTGTCGCAGCCGTGTGACGTAACTGATAAATACTACGACGTTCGCTCCCGGCCGTTTAGGCAAGGCCGCAGCCGGCCTAATTTCCATTGATAAATTTACGCACACTGATCGTTATTTTCGTGTATATGAACGGCACACATAGTAAATAGGGGCGTAAACTCCTGCGAGTGTAGCTGGCTAGCTGGCCACTGATTGGCTGCCCCACAAAGTATTATCCGGCTAAAACGGTATGCAGTGATGCAATTATATTTGGTAGTGTTTTTTTATCGACAAAATAACAATTGTATTTTTCTTAGAAGCCATATTTGTTTCATGTGACTAGCAAAATTTATTTCGCGATCTTCAGTGTTTTGATTTTTATAATATCTGACGTTTGTAATTCGTTTTGAAACGTATAGTAGTGTAAATATTATTTGTTGTATTTGTTTATTAACTTAGAAATGGTGTTCTGTTGTGAAGTTTGCGCTTTTAGTGTGTATGTTAAAAGTTAAAAACAGTAAGTATTCACAATCGTTTAATGATAAGATTCAAGTTGTGTCCAAAGAAAGATGTGTAGGTACCCGAATTACGAGAATTAACCTAAAATTCATCGTCATTTCAAATTAATCTTTCTTCTGTTTGCATTGTCAGTAAATCGTGATTTGAACCTTGATTAATGCAGAGTTCTTGTATTTATAACTTTGGTTTTAATAGGCTTATTTTAAAGGTTTGTTTTTCAAATATTCCGGTCAGAAAACTCTACCTTTTTTTTGTTTACAGCGCTCTCTGTTTTATTTTTTAGAATTTTTTGTAGCGGAGCGACATCCTTCGTTCTTGTATTGACAGAATTCCATTGAAATTCCTGATATTTAAGCTAGATGGCGTTGTTTCTCATAAGTGAATATATCAATAGATGTGAGTACTTTGAGGGTCATCTTAGCGTGGCTGGCCTGCCTTCCGCGGAGAACCACTGCACGCCACTGGATTTAAGTACCATCCACCAAAATCCCTAACACAGATTCTATAAGCCACCAAAAACGTGATCCGCTATACAAATATTTTCCACTACCCACTTCAGGTTTCCGTCCATCATTACTGGGCGTTTTCCTAATAAATAATACAGACACGCAAATGTAGACTTTCTAGACGTTTAAGAAAGCTGGTTGGAGCTGTTTAATGAACCATTAAAATATTATCTTAGCTTTGATCTTTTCCTGGCTGCTGACCTATTGAATATGTTGGTTTGTTTGTTTGTCTGTATGGCGTTGTGTTGTTAACTTCTTTTGACTTCTGAGGTTGTAACAATACACCACGACTGTAATCCCAAAAGAGTAAGGCAGAGATACAGGTACACCCAATAGTACCCTTTGACGGCACGGTTGGCGCAGCTCTGCGTGTCGCAGGTTCGATTGCCGCACGGAACAAATATTTGTAAGGTAAAATGCAAAACTATTAAAATGGACTTTGTGGTCATAACCATAAAGAATTTTAAATTTTTAACGTGATTCATATTATGATTCTGATAAAGCTTCCATTTTAGGCGAGGTTGCTCCGGGTCGACTGTTTGTGTATGTGAATTTAAATTTTTGTAAACGCACCCACGATATAGGAGACATTCCTAATGTGGGGGCAACGATCTTATGCAAAAATAAATAAAAAACATCCCCCATATTTTTTCACTTTTGTTTGAATCCCATGTATTAGGGGGCGACTTTATTGTCATCAACCCGACATAAATCCAAAACGTCTGGTTGCTACTTAGAATTCCAATGACCTTATATCTTACGTGAATCAGAGCTAGACAGCTAAAACTCCTTGGTTGTAGGTAGTCATAATATACCCAACAAAGCCTGTCCTACATCTAACCTACTCGAAACTGCTGAACATAAAATTATTTTCAAGGCGACAGTTGTAACGAAAAATATCTTGTTACAGTCGATGCTAAATCCTATAAACTAAACTCCGCAACTTAATTTATTGTTATTCCTACCATTTAACTCTCCAAACCTTACAAGTTAAATCTAAACTAACCACCATGCTTTATGTAATCCCCCAGCAACAAACACAAGCGTACCAACTAAATCTTAGTTCACAGTTTTACAATGAGTGGTAAAGGAATCCGAGGCGGCGCCGCGGGGCGCGCCTTGTCTTAGTATAAACAAGTTGTGTGCAAGACAGCCTGGACCAATAAAGTGGGTGGTTGTTTCCTTGCTTTCGTGTCTCGAATGTTGAGGACTAAAGTGTTTGTGTGTTTCGTAAGGGTTCCGTAGAGAATTTTCTTTGGATAGAACTAGTTATTTTCAAATTAATACGTGACTATTGTGCAGCTCTTTGCGGGCGCGGAGGTGTTTGAGGTTTGGCATGGCAGAATACAGTCCAGGAGAATATGTAAAGAAGAACGACTATTTGATATCTTCTTTTTTAACTATAACGCAAACATCTATAAACCATTGGAGATCAATTTGCAACTATGCTGCGTCATAAAATTAATAAAAGAAAATTCAAAAGCATTCAATCAAATCCATTCAAGCGGAAAATCTTAAAAGCAATTTCGAACACTGTATCTTCCAAGATGCATAACATGATTCGCCAATATACCTAGCATTTCAGATTCACCGCCAATAAAAGCAACAGGGTTTTCTATCAAACACAATGGATCTCCAGAAACATGAAAAAATTGGCGCCAAGCCAGCTGAATGCTAGATCTAGCTGGATACAAGTCTCGATGTATTACATGCGAAGCCTTTTATAGTACTTGTCAAGCATTACTCCCAAGTAATTTAATACCATCGACAAAGCTCCGCAGTCACAGACAATAAGCTTTTATTCTAAAACAAATCTCCCCAGAAATTGGCCATTTATCTCTTTAACTATCGACCGTCTCCGAACTCGATTAATACCGGTTATATCTAGTTTATCCGCGAACTTGAGCCTATAGAGCGAATATATTTGAATGAAAATAGGCGGTGTAAGTGTCCCATTGATTTTATTGCGGTGCCCGTGTTTTGCCGCGGCAGTTACGGGTTAATGGTGCAATTGGATTTGGAACAGTTGAACGAAACCGCAACGAGCCGTGGTTCGGTGACTTTTTGTAGTTAACTATATCTATTACCACGTTTTTCTTTAGCCGTTTTAAAGTTTGATATAAAGACTTGTAAAGTGGGGCGCAAGCGTTGTCGAGAACGTTGCTGAAGCTATTAAGTTGGTATAAAAAGTACGTTTTAGACGACAAAAGCACGCTAGCGGAGGGTTAATCGCGCCATTGGAGCTGCAATAATCGCGTTCCGGCCCGACCCGCGTTTTGCCGCGCGACGAAACGCGCCCGTTCCGTTTTACATGCTGCGCTTATTTTCGTATAGTGCTGTCTATTGCACTCGCAGTGTAAACGCTCGTAAGGAAAACGCATGCTTTGTTTTTTGAAATTGGAACTCGTGTTTTTAAATGTATAAATGTAACTTTTTAAGATGTGGCAGTATTTTTTCTTTGGTGTGTAATTGGCCTGTGTTTAGCAGGGCAGGGTTATATTTTATTCCGGATTTTTTCTCTGGATATTTCTACGTTGATATTAGAATATTTTTAGTAGAATATACCTCTGAACATGTATTATTCTGTGTACCCTAAACCTTTCTAACCTAACCGACGTATTTACGGATGTTACATCAACTCTGTGACATAAAATAAAGCCGGTGTTGCCAGCACCGAACGCGGCGGCACGTACTATTATTCTCTGTGTGTACGTGATTTTTACTCGTTTCCTCGATGTTGCCAACTAATATACTTAATGTATGTATTTCTAACATGAATAGCGAACAAGAAAAATAATGTTTGCTTCCTACATCGTAAATATCGGTAGAAACGATGTATGGGACTCTTTAGATGTATGTTAAGAGTGTGTGTTTGGGTACATTGTATACTTTACTCAGATAAGAGAGTTTATTTGTTTGTCGAGAAGATTTAAATATAAGTTTGATTGTTTTTGTCAAGAAAGAATCCAATCCGACTAAGAAGTGTAGTAAATTAAAAATTGTCTTGAGGTGAATTTCACCAATGATTTACGAATACGCTTGCCCCTTTATGAATAATAATTGCTATGGAATATTGGTCAATATTCTGACTGATTGATTCTGACAGTGCTTGAACGGCGGTTAATTGTGCTGATCGCGTTGTCTTATTGGCGCTCTGCTCTCAATTTACCTGCATTAGCCTGCAATTGTTTATTCTAAAACACCATCACTATAACACAAAACTGTCAAAAGCTTACACCAAAGCCAGGATCTCAATCAATTTCAAATTCTGCTAACACCTACTAAACCCAGTTAACAGAATGAATGAATAAATAAATAATCAATACCTTTACTCATTCAGTGCGCTAGACAATGCTCATTCAGAACTTTCCCATTTAACATACAATCATGTGCAATGGCAAAGAAAATTCCATGTCGCATGCATTCCTACGTTTATAAAAGTTTTCAGTACTTTTCATTTAATTTTCCACATTGTGATTAAACGGCGCGTAATCGAGAGCTTCATCGATTTCCTGAATGTAGGTCGCGGGTACACTTGCGAAGTGAATTGTAGCTGTTCGCGTATATGTATTGTCTTTAATTTAGTGGTATGTATGTACGTGTTTGTGGGAATGGTTTTAAAAGCACGATTATGCACTTGGGTTTAAAACTTTTACTTGTATTGGTTTCGATGTGGTTTTGGTTTTAGGTGTGGTATTTAGTTCAGGGTTGAAATGTTCTTGTTCAGTTTGTTGTATTGTGTAGTTGTTTGATGGTGAACTTGGGTGCTACTACGTATGGTACACTTTCCAAACAGATTGGTGACGGTATTTTTTTGATCTGATCATTAAGATCATCAAATGACCCTTCCCACTTTAGGCGGAGTGGAAGGTAATGTCAGACTTGTACTGACTAAAACCCATCCATGTTCCTTTTTTTGCCCTTTGTGTTTCAGGGCCGCGGTATCTCTTTCGAACAGTCCCGCAACCCTGGCAGATCATAAGATGCTTCAGATCATCTTATCTCGTATTAATGTCTTAATAATTGGATTAGCGACAAAAGCTGCAATAAGGCATTTCTCAGGACTATATTTTACATTTCTACCTTTTGCTCCATAAGAGAATAATCAAAATCAGTAATCTCTCTTTTAACGGGTGTGTTGGAGCCATTATCTTTAGGAGAAGATGGCACGCATGGTGTTTAGTAGGAAAGGCAGGTCAAAGCTTAGTCTGAATCTGACCAATGAGGTCATGCTATTTTGAAATATAAAATGACATTGACAGTTTTTCAACCAAAGACGATGCTTGATACAAGCTATGCAAGCGCCATTAGATTAACAGTTGCCTTACCCATTGGGACCACCTCTCTTTCATGTGAGTAGCTATAAAATTATAGCCCACTAAAACATCCGTATAGGTTATCTATCTATAAAATCTTTCTCGAAAACTATTTTTAACGCCAATAAAATAAACAACAAAAGTTTTACCCAGAAACAATAGTTTGGGACCAGTTCGGTACTAAAATAATGCATTTGGAATGTAATTTCACTATTCTGTATAATATGATAGTGCGTGGGAGTCTCTGCGACCTTAACGCCCACGTCGGTTCGACGCATTGAATGCATTGCGACGCGCGTCGATTTGTCGGGTGAACGCATTGTTTTATGCAACCAATTTGTAAGGGCGAGTTTGTATTGGCGTTCAGCAATTGTTTCAGAAGAGAAAAGGTTGGCTCTGATTTTGGTTGCTCTCTTTCTTTTGACCTTTGGAGTTAAATTTACCCCGTGTTGTTGGTTGCATACAATACCCATCACCCTTATTTATACCTATGTTTACTGTCTTCCAGCTTTCTGTGGCTTCGCCCACGTGGAGGTCAGGAATTATTTTATTACTGGGATAGAAACTTAAATACATATAGATACCCATGTACTAACCCGGGCCATTGTCTATCCATATGCCAAATTTTATCTAAATCCGTCCACCCTGAAAGTGCGAAGTAGTGGGTATGGATTGTGAAATAAGTTTTTCGTTCTAGCGAGGAAACGAGAAAACGGAATCGTAAATATAGGTAATAAGACTGCATCCATACAAAAAAAAACAACTTTCAAAAAGACACTAAAAAAATCTAAAATATTTTTACTTTCGGAAGTCGACGACTTTGTTTGTTTCATTGACTTTTTGCCACCGACTTTCGAAAGTAAAGTTATTTTAGACTTTTTTAGTAGAAGTCGAGATTTTTTCGCAGAAAGTTTTTTATTTTACCCTTTTTAGTTGTATTATACCACACAAATTATTGTCACGAAACAATTTTTTACCTTGTAACTAGCAGTTATTAAGGAACCATCATATCATCCACATAGCCCAAGAAGAAAAAAATACATATTCAAGGAAAAATTTCTATGGGACTCAGGGAATCGGGAATAAAACCTTTTTACCCGACTGCGCCAGAAGGAGGGTTATGTTTTTTATGTGGATATCCTTTCAGATAAAAAAAGTTTTTTTTCAAATCGGTTCATAAATGACGGAGTTATGAGGTAACAAATATAAAAAATACAGCCGAATTGAGAACCTCCTCCTTTTTGAAGATAGTCGGTTAAAAAATCGAAACTACGTTTTTTCTTAATAGAAAAAACGTAGTTTCGATGTGCGAATCTCTATCGACAGTGTGTCCTAACCTTTACAGTCTTATGCAAGAATGAAGATCTATTTCGCTGCAGATACATACGCTGGCACTATTGTATGACATTACAAGTTCTTAATGAGAATGCCTGATTGTTTGCGTGGGTTTGCAGTGGGTTTATTAAGAGATGGGTGGCCGGGTTTGTGATATTTTGGCATACAATCGGATAGACATGGCAGGATTATTAGGTGCAGTGTCGGTTAACGGTACCGCCAGATACTTAGTACCTATACATTTGTTAGAACGGGTCATTAGCGCACGGACTAAGAATGTGACAATATACTTCATAATTATACAAATTGTAGTGCTACTTACATACAATCTTTGTTTTCTGAAATAATCTGATGTTTCATGTCCATACATTTTGACAATTTATGTGACACCAAAGTATGATTTGTTTTCCCGTTTTCTTAGTTGGGCCTCTAGTAGAAATTGTTTATAATAATGAGTATGTAAAATGGCCACCAAGAAATAAAACTAAAGCTTGTATACTAAGGTAAAGATGTACAGTTCCTTGTCTAGTTCTAACTTGAGTGGAATGATAACTAACAGATCCATTAAGTTAATTGGAATCTTTAGTTGTGATAAAGTTATATCGAGTTGACTTGACCGAGTTATTCAAATAGTCTATGAAGTCAGTGAGTTTATCTAAGTTAATTAAAGTGGTAGAAGCGAAGTGTATTTACAGGTATGGAGAACTGGAAAATTCTATAGAAGTGGTTAAAATTCAAATGACCTTTTCCATTTATGAGTGTGTTGTCTGAGGACGACACTAAAATTAAGCTCAAGTACACATTTTTAGTAAAAACATCCTCATTAGATTTGATTCCCATGTCTGGCAAAGCATTACCATTGTGTTTTTTCCATCAGGAACTTCTTCATTGCAGCTCGGAGCCTGAATTTATGATCGGTTGTGGGCCTCTCTCTATCTGGCTCGCCACTTATTACATAGGACTCAGATTACCCTTTATACTGAAGAAACGTTGGTGTACGATAGGTAGACTTCTGCCCAACTCTTGGAGGATATACAGGTGTAATGTTATGTTGTGTTTAACTCCACTTGAATTTAAATAAAGTTGCAAATTAAAACGGTTCTCTATATAATTTATTCCCAATTACTTTTTAATTACAATTACAGAGTAAGTGTACCAGTTTTCGCATCGTTTCACTTAACCGACTAGTTCGCAGACTTGGCTATAAATTCTAGCATATATCTGCCTAAGTGCCAACACACAGTAAATTCTTATACACCACACAAGATTAATGGCGCCGCACTATTTGTGTTATCACATTATTGAGCTGTAGTGATGTCACATGTCGTTAAGAACATCGATAAAACTTTATGAAGTATCGATAGTGTAGTGTGATAATATTATGTAAGGACGAAAAATTATAGGTTTTAGGTGGCTTGTTTAATTGCACACGACAACATTATTTTGGTAAATGTTATTTACAGAATTAACTTGAGCATTATTAAAACTAGCTTTAGAATACGAAATAAAATTAAAACATATCAAGGGCAGTAATTAATATAAAAAAATAAAGAAAACTTAACTTTCTGTGATACCAGTTTAGGCAAAATTATTATTTAAATTTAAAAAAGATCAAAAGAAATGGTTTACAAAGGAGGTTGAAACCAATTTGAATGTGACTTTCAAAGTGGACTTATATCTTTAAGAGCTTATTAAAAATAAAATCTATTTTAAATTACGAAAGTTCATTAGAAGTTTCTTTAAAATGATAAATGCTCCAAATAGGTCATCGTAGTTAGAACTTCGAGTAGAAAACTTATTTAAAAAAAGTCAAAGTTTGTGTTCGTGATCAAATTAAAATTATGCAGTAGAAAACATTACCCAGTATAGTTACTATAGCCGAGTTAACTTAAATTAAACTTTAATAACTTAAATTAATGTTTAATAAATCTGATAATAAGATAAGTTGGAGTGAACTCTATTACAAAACTTAATCCAATTCAATTGTTGTAAGCTTCATTTATCTCGTTAATAACTGTAATAATTAATGTTTGTTTCAAATTGTTCTATTGTAGCAACTAAAATACTTACGAGAGCAAATTGCGATAGTTTTAATGTTGATATAATTAAAAAAAAACAATTGATGTAACGCGTTTACATATCGCTGGGTTATAAACGGTGTAAAGACACCCTTAACGAAGCGGCGAGGCACTTGTTTTCCACGTCTTTGTGATATTTTTTTTTGTTCTAGACCATACCTGGGAACCTTCTAGTTACGGAGATATTGGGGGTTAAAGATCAAACTTTTTCATAAGTTTTTTTAATGCAAGATCCATCAGCACAATGTTTTGAGTGCGCCACATTGAGTCTTCTCGAAAAATAGTCGTTTGACAGTAATAATTTTTGCGTAAAGTTACTCAGTTTGTTGCACTTATTGCTTGGTTGCCGGTTTCGCGAAGGCTCCATTTATTTACACCCTGTATGTATGAGCACACCTTTCTAGGACACGCTGTATAAAGCTGTCGAGAAGTTTGTGTCAATCATGTCGAACATTGACGTCGGAATGTTTTTAGAAAATTCGTTCCTTAAAGGATTTTAAAACGTGTGAAATTTTGTATAAAATTTAGTCATTTTAACTGTTGGGATGTGTCATCGGGCACACGGTTTGTTTTTTATAAATATTTAGATTGACGAACTAAGCTTTCAGCTCACATTGAATAGTCACGATGTAACATGCGCATTGCGTACATCACTACACTCCATAGTGCCGCCTAAATATTGATTCGCTTAATCAACCTCCCGATATATTTGTCGATCGATTCACCCGCTAGTCGAGTCGTGGGAAACTCAATTTGAATCTCAATTATAGAAAACTATTAATGTCGAAATGCGTTCGTGTGTCGAGTAATAAATTAAAAATGGACGCCAATCTCACGGCTGTTCGAATGTTTAGTCAATATTAATGGCTTGCATTCGAATTTAATTTAGCTAACTGATTGAGCGATACTTTGTTTGGTTTTGTTAAATAATGTTTTAAATGAAACGGTTTTTAATAGACATTAAAGTTCAATTGAGCTTGACTAAATAGATTGAACAGCGAAATTTTCAGTTAGGTTTCCGTAAGCATTACTCAAGTATGATAATTCAGGATTCCTGTTTCACCATAAACAAGCATAGATACAATACACAATGGTGAACAAAGAGATTCCGGCGACCACACACTGTTGAATTTTAAATTAAAATTTTCAGTTCATGAAATATTAACACCGGGATAAAGCCGAGTCCGCACTGTCGTGCGCAAATATTCAAATGCTTTGCGCTTGCGCCGGTTCCCACCGCGTGAAAGGTCGCTAGTGTGCACTCTGTGTTATGCTAAGCATTTGCTGAGATACTACGCTGTAGATGGATTGTGCTCCTCGGTGTAAGGGATAGACGTTAGCGATTTTAAATAGTTATAAATAATTTCTCTCCATGGGAAGGATGGATGGATGCCAAGTCTTGTATATTCTTTTTACAGAATTAAAAGTGATTATCGAGAAGCGAGAAATAACATAAAACCAGGTCTAATTTCCCCGAGGAGGGATAGGCAGACCTACCTCCAAATTTCGACAGTTATGTTTATGTTCCATATAATAGGATAGGAGGCGAGCTTATTTCCGAACTCCGGGTAAAAAATCATAAACACTGCGCGACCCAGGACCTCATGCTCAGCAGTAGCACTCAGACCATTATACCAATACAAAGTCAAATGTTAATGAATGAAATATGCATCAGCCTATAATTTTCCCAGTGTTGGCACAGACGGCCTCCTCTCTAGAGACAGAATGGGCTATAATCCACCACACGAGCCCAGTGCGGGTTATTAGATATCACATGTCCTCGAATTTATGGTTCTAGGAGATGCCGGTTTCCTCACGGTGTTTTTCTTCACCGTTTTGAGAGCAGTGGTGATGAAATAAATTACATAAAGTAATGCGCCTGTCTGGGTTCGAACCCACGACTTACTGCTCGTAAGTCTGGGGCCGCCACCACTGGGCCACCGCTGCCCCTATGAATGAAATGCGCATCTTGAACTTGAAAGCAACATTGCTCACCTTACCATTTCCAACATCACATACCATCAATATTTATTTATTTACCACAATTTATCCAATTTCTCCCGCTGCCTCCTCCACTTGTACCGCACACTCACCCCACAAGAATGGACGCATCGTGGCGCATAAATAAATGCAACTTTACACAGGTGTATCAGCTGTGCGGTACACGTCACGTATGCGGTTCGCTCCTGGCCACTATTGTTTACCCTCACGCTAGCGCTGAAGAGAAGTGGACCGGATTCTTTCTAGTTAATTTGAAAAATGGGTTTTGTAAGGAGGAAGGAGTAATTGTACTTCTTGTACAGTATTCGGGCGTAAATAAAGGGTGTAACAAGATCCTTCACGAAGCCGAACGGCACTTGTTCTCTCCGTCATTGCGATCATTTTTTTTCTTCTAGATTATACCTGGGAACCTTCTAGTTACGGAGATATTGGGGTCAAAGTTCCAACTTTTTCACAAGTTTTGTTTTAAATAGATGTTTTGAATGTAAGATTTTTACTTTTAACACCTCCACGACCCCTGTACTATTCAATCCATCTATCAGCACAATGTTTCGACTGCCTTACATTGAATCCTACCGTAAACTATGTTTTTTCACCCCAAAAAAAAGTCCTATCCCAGCAATTTTTTTTGCATAAAGTTACTTAGTTTAATGTACAAAATGCTTGATGGACGGCTTCGTTAAGAGTTTTGTTACACCCTGTAGGTGGAAGCGCAAAGATAGCCAGCGAAATTATTTTTTTATACGGTTTTTTTTATTTTCAGGTCAGTGTCAGGATGTATGTTGATGAAAAATGAAAAATTGATGACTTTAATGATTATAATTCTGTAACTACATACGTATTACTGGCGCGACTCATTTTTCATCAACATACAACCTGACACTGACCTATAAATTGCAAAAAACGCAAGAAATTTTGATTTTCGCGGGCTACACTGACGCTTCCACCTTAAGTAGAGTAAAATAATAACCCGTGTAACCTTGAGATAAATAATAAAGTTCTCACAAGAACGTGGAGAATGGCTCAAACAAAGAGATGCTTATACCCAGTTGTGGGGGAAGTCAGACTGTGGGCATGATGATGAAGACGATTGACATTAAATTCCATCGCGTTTATCAATAAGGTGGTTGGAGTTTCAGAGACTAGTTAAGATACAACTCGATCTACTAATTATTTTTTTTAGCAGCAATCTCCATTGATAGCCTAGTGGTGTGATCGTTGCCAAGTCATAGGTCTCGGGTTCGAACCCAAGGCACGCACCTCTGATTTTTCGGATTCATGTGGCGTATTGTATAATTATCACTTGCTTCGGTGTAGGAAAACATCGTGAGGAAACCAAACCAGCATGCCTGAGAGATATTTCTCGACGACATATTAAAGCCAAAAAACTCTGGCACCCGGTTAGGCACTAACCATCATCTGCCTAGCCTTTTCCCAACTATGTTAGGGTCGGCTTCCAGTCTAACCGGATACAGCTGAATACCAGAATTTTACATGGAGCGAATGCCTATCTGACCTCCACAACCCAGTTAGTACTGGGTAATACGATACCCCTTGGTAAGACTGGTTGTCAGACTATTTGGGTCACTGACTACCTGTAACGACTGTCAAAGATCTACAGATAACAGCCGGGACCAACGGCTTAGCGTGCTTTCCGAGGCACGGCGAAAACTCGGTATGTAATGGGCGGTCACCCATCCACCGACCAACAAAACGAAAAAAAAAGAAAGATGAGTTTCCAAATTTGAGGTGCCCTAAAGTTACGGCAGGTTGATTATACCTAACCTGAAAGATGAGATAGTTATATTATAACGTCTAAACCATTTTAGTTTCTGGGTATTATCATTTTAGAGCTTTGTTACTAAGAGTGATTTCCCTCGAGATAGCACAAGAAGGCCAACGGACGCTCTACCGGAGATTTTGAGGATTATGTTTTTAAGACGGCCATCATGTGGTTTTAGTCTGTTGAAGATTAAGTACTTTGAAAATTTTTACAAGAAAGGAAAGATAACATGACTGATTCTGTTCCTTTCATCTTCGTTTCCACGAAACGAAATATTCAGATTAATATTATAAATGCGAAAGTAACCATGTCTGTCAGTTCGTATGGTACCTTCTTACCACTTAATGCTGATGAAGTTTCGATGAAGTTTGGTGTACTGACAAACAATTGCTTGGGTTAGGACATAGGATAATTGTATCCCTGTAACTCATTCCCATGGCATATTTTCTGAACTGAGCGCAAGCGAAACCGCGGCCCAAAGCTCGTATATAATAAAATTTTCCACAGTATTTTCTTCATAAACATTTCATCACAATCCAGCAATTCGCAGAAAATAATAAATAACGGAACATAAAGAGAATAATATACGATTATGAAACTTGCTTACCTACTGAAAGAAAATAATTTCACCGACGTTTCAGCTTGACCTTCACAAGCAATAAGTTTCAGACCTATATTATATTTATGTCGAGCGAATAAAATTTGATTTTATTTCGTCCGTTTTCGCATTTTCTTCTAATGTAAAATGTTTCGGAGAAATAAAGTTTGGGATTATAAAAATATAAGATGTAAATGTGATGACAGATCAAAGGCACAATTAGACATAATTAATTCTTACTGTATTGTTTTAAGACATGCATTAACACAATATCTTTGTAGGCAACTATATTGTTTGTCCAGTATAAAATGCAGTAAAAACTGAAAACAATTTAATCTAGGCCTCGTAGAGTGTAAAGTAAAATGTTTTAAGTCTGAACTTACAAACAGAACCTCAGTGTCCTCAGAGTTCTAAGTGTAGATATAGGTCAGGAGTACATACATACTTAATAACTATTCAATGTAGACACCTACTCCAGTCAGACTAAACAAAAACAATATAAATTGACGACCATAACATAATAAGCCTTCCGTCTCGACACAAAAGGCTGTGGCAGTGTGTAGCAAAAAACGTAATCGGTCATCTTGCATTCCGTGCGGTTGCGCGGGCGACGCGGCGCGCATACTGCGCCGGCGCAGCGCAGATTAGCGCCGCTAATAGTGGAGCCAGGAGTTGTGGAGGGAATTAGGATAGTATGTATTTTTGTGGCATGTTAGTTGCTCCTACGTTTTCTTGGTAGAAAGAGAAATTATATTGAATTGAAACTTGCTCATGGCTTATAATCTTAAATTCCACAAATAAGGTTATAGTAAAATGGAGAGTAATAAAGGCTGTTTCTATACTTATTCGAAACTACACCTACAAGGTGCATCGATGATCTGGAAAGGGCCGCGGGAACCTGCTGGATGACAAAAGCTCAGCAGCAGGCGATCTTTCGTGGAAATGATGGTAATTCGATTTTTTTAGTTATTCGAAATGCTGTTGTTAACACTAACATTCGAGACACATGAAATGAAACAACGAAATTCCTCAAGAATCGTAAGCTACGAAAAGTTTCTACCATAAGAGTAGAAGAAACTTTTTTATAAAGCCGTGAATTTTATTCAGCAACAATCAAAATACAAAAATAAACCATAACGTAATATAAGAAATGTCCCATAAATCTGTCACCGTCATGCTGCCCCTACACGCGCGTGCCCGCGTCCAATGCGCCGCTCTGCGCGCACGCACGTTGCAGCCCCAACTCTTATGCTAATATGCAACTACACTCAATAAAAAAGGTGTAGAAGAACAACCCAATAAACATAATTACAGTTAAAAAATTTAAAAAGAAAATCATTACTAAAGTCAAAAAATAAAAACAAAAGGCTGTCTTATGGTACTCGCTTAATTGCAAATTCCAAATGTTACGTACAATAATAAGGCATTGCATGCTTTGACATCCATCCATCCAACACACATTCGCATCACTATATAGAATAAAACAAAGTCGCTTCCCGCTGTCTGTCTGTCCCTATGTATGCTTCGATCTTTAAAACTGCGCAAAGGATTTTGATGCGGTTTTTTTTAATAGATAAAGTGATTCAAGAGGTAAGTTTATATGCATAACATTGCACCCGTGCGAAGCCGTAGTTCATAATACATAGTAGTTAGATTGATGGTAGTCTGCTCAACCAATTATCAGTGCTAGCTACAGATTTACTTGTGTTGATCACGTTTGAAGACACTAGGACACAGGGAGTCTAGGACTGTTGATCCATTTTACGTAAGCAGCGTGAACTTTTTAGCTGAAAAGTGTGTAAAAATACCCTTAACGAAGCCGAAAGGCACTTGTTCTCCCCGTCATTGCGATATTTTTTTTGTTCTAGACCATACCTGGGAACTTTGTAGTCACGGAGATATTGGGGATCAACGTCCCAACTTTTTCAAAACTTTATTTTAGTTCTTGTTTTTAATGTTTGTACTTTGCTTTAAATACCTCCACGATCCGCGTACTTTTCAATGCATCCATCAGCACAATGTTTAGATGGCGTTACACTGAGTCCTACCGTAAAACGTAATTTTTCATCCCAAAAAAAGTCATTTCTCAGCAATATTTTTTTCCGGCGAGTTACTTAGTTTGATATACAGAATGCTTGGTTGACGGCTTCGAAGAAGGGTGCGTTTACACTTGTATTTATGATTCATGGGACTTCTGTAGTTTTTCTACCATGGCCACTGCTAATGTATGCCATGGGGACCTTTCACCTTGCATGCTGATTCCCCATCGTTTTGGTAAGAGTCGTGCGTGCTTATTTTATTAGTATTGCAACTCTTAACCTGGTTTGAAACTTTAGTGCAATAAGCTCTGACCTCTCAGAGATGATACATAGTTTTCAAATTATGATATTTGAAAACTGTAATAAATACATACGTTTTTAAGGCATCAAAGATAGGTAGGCACCTAATATGCTCGCGGAGTCTGTTTTGCCTACTGATTTTCTTATTCGTTTCAAAGAATAGTTGATTAATCTTTATCGAAAATGTACGCAAACATGCCAAAGATGATTGTTTTTCTAAAGATTCTTTCTATATCTCAATCATTTCCAAGTTTATTATTTTTTCGTAGTTTATTATTTCGACGAAAACATACCAATAAAAATTACTGAAAACTAAAGCTATGAAATATTGTATCAACGTTTCACTTGAAGTTTATTATTTTTAACGAACTCGACTCCTCCCAAGAATACTCTTTTTCTAGAAATCTTTTCAATATCTAAATCATTTTCAAGAATAGAAGTGCCAGCTTATTATTATTTTTTATTCGAAGTAACATACAGCAAATCACTGGATTCAACACAACCAAATAGGTTTTATATCAACATTTCACTCAACAAACTATCTACATTTCGAAAGTCCCATTCTTCTAAACAAAAATCAATCGAATTATCCAATTGAAAAAATATGGCTCGAAAAAACTGAATACATAAAAACACTGGCCAGATAACGATACAATTTATATTTATAGCAGTAATTCATACGAATACATTTATGTTGGCAATAGTTTTATATGGAAAACACTTTACTTTTCCAAAAGGGTCAGTTTAAACACACCTCGAGGAATAAATGTTGATTCTATTCAATGCAAGAAGCTACAGAATATATTTGGAATAACATTATGCTGAGTGTTCTAGGAAAGGATTTTGTATCAATGAACGGACAGCCCGACAGGTTTTATTCATATGTTATGGTTTCTGGAGTAGATTTTCTATAGTAGTAAGCAGTTTGTTTGAAAATGAAATGGCCTTGAAATAGGGTTGGGGAAGATGTATTATTTGAATTTGGTGTAAAGAAATTTATTTCTCATAAGAACATACAGTCCGCTTTTAATGAGATACAAAGTAATAAGTATGATAATACAGTACAATACAATTTCCTCCAGAGTATTAGAAGTTATCGCACTCTTTAATATCGTCCGGTAATCCATTGAACGATGAACTCCTTCAAATAATATGGTCTTTCAAATTAATGGGAACAAACAAAAAACTAATTTTGTTGTTATTGAGATGGCTAGGATCACTAAATGTCACAGAATTTTGCTTTGAACTTTTAAAACTCAAATAAGGCTGGTCGTGGTCTTCCCTCAAATCATTACAAACACTCTTCAGCATGGTCCTCATATAATCTGACTAAGATAGTGTCTGGACCTGAAAGATGTTGTGACCTCTGAGTTTATTTCAGTTGTCTTTGTCAGATTAGTCGGATAAGATACACCGACCTCATCAAGCATATATTATAAAGTATTTGTGTCCTACTGACGCAAATGCGCCTCTTTCCACTTATCCCTATCCAGTGCTGTTATTCGCCAATCCTTGAGAAAAGAGTCGAGTTCGTCCCGCCATCTCCTTCATTGCATCAAGTTTTAAACCATTTTTGTTAGGTTTTAATATTGTTTGTTCTCACTCCTCATTCCGATGAGCTCTTGCCGCTTACTCAATTACGAGAATAAAATACTTTTCAACACATCAATTATCCGCATACCTTAATTGCATTAATGTTCGCTAATTGCTGCATTAAAAGTTCCTTAAACGTTGCTAAACACTCCAGGGGTTTACGCCTGTCATGTTAACCAATTTCAGCCCACAGAGGATCTGTACTTAAGTTTTAATACCAACTATAACTCTATTACACCCTTGTTCCCTGCTCGGCAGGAGCAACGGACAGTAATGAAAAACGCGTTGAGGGATTATCTAGGGGCCTTTTTTTTCGGATGGGAAATCATCAAATAACTCCTCCCGCTCTGGGCTGAGCAGGAGGGAGTGTCAGACTTTTACTGACTAAAACCCATCCATGTTCCTTCATAGCACTTTGTGTTCCAGGGCCACGGTATCTTTTTCGAACAGTCCCGGGGGGGCAGGCATCTGCCCTTGCGGACCCCATCCTATTGCTGACATCTCTTTGAGGCGCGCGTGGAACACGAACGCGCCGTCGACACGGCCTGTCGTCATAAGACGGAGGGACGGCGAGCTTGCCCATAGCTCACCGTCCACAGGCCCGCGATTATCTAGGGGCCTTAGATTCTAATTCAGCTACATTGAACAATATAGGACTCAAGTATTTTAACTTCGTTTCGTAGTCGAGTTTGTGAAAGGGGAAATCCAATCGTATATACTTCTGCCTTCAAAAAGCATTGCTGTGTTTCGGTAGGAGAGAGTTGTGCCGGTGAAAATTATGACATTGTTTCTAGAATTTGCAAATACTGGTAACACTACAGGATTTGAGAATTCTAGAAATTGGAGTATACAGGGTATGGAAGTGTCACCGGCGCTTAAACAGGTACGTACTCAGTTTATCATTCTAAAAACCCCCAAAATCGAATAATGTTATCGGTAATTTAAAAAAAAAGCAACTGTTCCATAAATTTTGACCGTTTATGTTGTTACTCTTCTAGGAAAAAACTGATTTAAAAAAAATATACTGATTAGAACAGACGATTATGTCGGTGTGGGATTCCACTCTGTATACTATGTATGTGGCACGATTGGCGTACAATAGGTAGGTAGATGGTATGTAGGTACAAACAATATCTGTGGTAACAAATTCACATTGTAGAAGCAAGCCTCTATCTAGTAGTAATAATGACGATTTTCGATATTACCGTGCGGTTGGCTGTACTGTACCTATAATAATAATAATAAATAAATAAATATCGCTGGACATTACACACAGCGCCATCTAGGTGCCACACTAAGCAACGAGGCTTGTGTCGTGGAAACCAGATAGTTGATAATACTACATAGATACTTTTTGTTTGTAAATACATACTTATTATACATATAAACACCCATGACTCGGAAACAAATGTTTCCGAGTCATGGGTGACTCTCATCACACAAACATTTTGCTCTTACCGGGATTCGAACCCAGGCCCTATGAACGTAATGCAGCCTCACTACCGCTGCGCCATTCGGGTCAATATATAATAATTCATAATAATTCGTATAAAATTGGTAATCTATAAGTACGACCTAAAATAACTTCAAAAATCGTGATTAAGCGTTTATGGTAAAAACGAATACCAATTTAAGTCAATAACACACACATTTCGTTACCGACGCAATTTTAAATAAACACAAAATTAATCACCTCGCGTATCCGTTGGTCTGTTCTTCGTCTCATTTCAATCTGCTGCAACGATCTGGAAGTAACGAGAAATAACTGGTTAATAACTTAATACACAAACAAATATCATAGACGCAATAGACCTTTGACATTGAATATTAAACTTAATAGCATTATACTATAAATGTTTGAGGAACATCGCAGTGCTTATCATTATCCTGTCGTTATCCCAAATTCTTTGAGATCGATGCAGCATTTCTTCTTCATCTATACCTACTTCTCTATTACACCTCCTCGCTTGCCATATCATCCTTCACAAAGTTCATTCATCGTTTCTTTGGTCTTCTTCTACTCTGATACTCATCCACATTCATACTCAAAACTTTCCTCACGACACTTTCCTCATTCCTCCGCATCACATGACCATACCAAGCCAACCATTTACCACAACTTTTCAGTCACCGGCGCCTTTTTCAGACTTCCACTTATGTACTCAGTTCTTATTTTATCTAATTTAGTATTTTCATCATTCAGGTTATGTTTATTGTCCTAGCAGATAGATCGGTACTCTAGAATTGGAAGTAAGGCTATTCCTTTGATATTCTATACAGGTTAACATAATAATGTGTAAAAAGGCACATAATAAATCTTATTTGCCGTTTCGATAATCATTTTCAAAAAGGCCTACAGATGTGTTATGTATTCCAACATTATGTTCCCCTTTTATTACACACGCCTACAAGTACATAAGAGATATAATCCCGAAGCACTCAAACACCTATTACGACCTATAATACCCCCACTTTTTCAGTATCGACAAAATCCCATTCTGGCCTAAGTGCGAAAAGTTCAATTTGCGTACAGCCCTAGCTGCCTAGCTATATTCACCGTGATGAATAGGGTTGTCAGAGTTGCCAACTCATTCTTTTATATTGCACGCTTTATTTTGGTTTTCGCTAATGAGCTTCGAGGTTAACGGCAACTGGCAACCCCTTTGGTTAGGGATGAACGGTTGGAAGTGAATGATAGATGCAAGTCATCTAATTATGTGTGACATGGTTGGTACGGTGATGAGATTGAATTTGTGAAAAGCGGATAAAGCGATGGGTTAAAAGGTTTGTGTTTTAGGGAGATAAACTCCGGTGGGTATAGGAGCGTAAGGTTTATGATTTTTTTTAATTTAACGGATGAGAAGTTTTTCAATGGATAATATATTTTTAATGTTATTTAGTTACTAACAAGCAGGCGGCACTCCGGTCAGTACTCAGTCACCGAATCTTTTTAGTCATCTGTAATACGAGGCAATGCTGCAGCCGACTTCGCATTGAACTCGGTAGTACGTTACCATCCGATAGACCCAGAAGTCCAGCAGAAGACCTATATAGACGAAGTCGCGAAATCCATACCTTCAAAAAACAATATCAAAATCGTGTATTTGCGGTTAAAATGGCTATAGTGTAAGTATGGTCTGCTTCCCTAGTCGATCGCCTTTACAAAGAACTCTATTACTACAAGATTATACATATGGGACACCATTGTGTTAAGGCTAAGGCCAGCAATGGTCGATGGTAGTCCATTGAAACCCTACAAGCTACTTACTCTACCTATTGTATAGCGATGTAGTGAATGTAGACTAGGAGCACTAAAATGCGGTCAGCACGGGTCAGCATAGTATAGGAGCTAGCTATATAATTTTAGCGATACAGCTTCACTCTGTGCTTAGTGGCTTTGACAAGATATCTGGGCAAAGTGAAATTCTATTAGTGATAACAATAACATACATTCATAAACTCAAGTTGTTTCCCCATGGGGGTAGGCAGAAACTATAGAACGCTACCTGCGGGCCGTTGCAGGTGGCGCCCCCCCTTAACTTCGAAACTACAGGGCCGAAAATACAAAAAGTATTTATTTGCCTATAGATTAAGTACCAAATTTAGGTGACATTTAAAACAACTTACGGAATTTAGATAATTAAAGCACGGAACCCTCTCAACGCTAGTCGGACTTGCACTTTTCCGGTTTTTATCCCATTTGTAAGATCTCCTGGGACAATTACCAAATTCTACACGGGCGAAGCCACGGGCATAAACTAGTCAAGTATGCAGCACCCGACTTTTTCACAATTTCAGATTTGATTCCATTGTGAAATTTGTTCACAATGACGAGTAAGTTAGTACTTACAATGACCTTTTTCAGTTTTATCATATACAATTCGTATAAAGTTGTCAATTTTATTATACCCACTAAATAAAAAATATGAGCGTCACTTATTTAAACCAATTATTCAAGGACAATAAAAATTGATTTACAACACAAAGTCGTACTGTGTCGAATGTACAAACAAATTAAGTAGTCATGGTTCGAATACTAGGTAGGTACGTGTTTGTAATACCTATGTATATAAGCACCATCATTAAATACTGGGGTTGTACTACATTATCTTGAACACACTGTAGTTAAGTGACTTTCATTTGTTTTTTGAATTCTACGAATATGGGAAATTCTTGAAGTGGTGTTTTGTTTTTAATGTTGTGATTAATTATTATGAATTGCAATTTTATTATTGATTAAAATATTACTTTGAGTATATTTTGAGCTAGTTCATAAAAAATCGTTTCCGGATTTTAACAAGTGATATGAGGACTTTCTAACCCGTTATCAATTTATATATTATTCTGAGAAGAATTTAAATTAGAACTCAATTAGGAATATGATATTTATGCGGATATTAAAGCAAATATATCTATATCTATATATATATATCTAGCTATAACTACCTTATGCCTGCGGCTTCGCCTGCGTGAAGGTCGGTAACAGTCCTACGGGATCATACTAGTAAGATAAGAAGTAACCTATGTATTAATCCAGATGATAAACTATCTATGTGCCAAATTTCATCCAAATCCGTTCAGTAGTTTTCGCGTAAAAGAAACTGTTTCCAAATATCAAATATAAGTTTAATTATAGAGGAAACAAAATGGAACACAAGAATTTTCACACTTTCCAGCCAATATGTCGAAACTGCAAGTAATTACGAATTGTTCTTGTTTTCTTCAAAGACGAAGTGATTTCCCAATATGTTGCTACTGTTTGAAGTCCTGCTCACCCCCCAAGTAGAAATAGCGTGAACAGTAAGTAATACTTTGGAGAGGGTACTCGTAATTCAAGCGGAATTCAGTACAAAGAGCCACCAGCTTTGGCGTGTTCGTCGCCTCTACAGGGATGCCAAACCTTACGCACAAGGTTATAAGAAATATTTTTTAAGAAGCTATTTGAACTAAGTACCGAGAAATTAAATTAATTTTAAATTCTGACGAAAATAACGGAATAGAACACGTTTTTGGTCTGGAAAATACGCACCACTGTTTTATCAATATTCAAATTGAATTTAATTATTTCGTTTCTTTAAATATATCAAAACATTGTAATAGTTTCCATTGGTCTACACTTATTACTGAGTTGTTTCCGGAGTTCGATATTTGTATCAATGTTAGCTTTTCGACACTCGTATTCAAAACCTCACGTTACGTCGGTGTATGGCGGGGAATATAATGAGATTTTCTTTACTGACGGTTTCAACTATTATAGTCGAATATTTTTCAGTGCTAAATAGTGCGATGAACATACAACAGACCAACAGAGACACTGTTAACCAATAAAGATGGATCGCTGGACTTTCGATTTGACTAAGGGCATTTACATTTTGAGAGATTCCAATGTTTCAGTGAACCGCAATGTCGTGATTTATGACCCCTGCCAATTCCGTGTAGACTTGGCGCGTGCCATAAGGTTTGCCATCCCTGAGCAACCCTGGGAGATTAGTATTCTTCCCCCGTTCTTTCACGCATAATAAATTTAATCCGGGGATTGCATTCGTTAATCTCATTATTCTTGTACATATAGAAGGAATACGTCTCGTGTTTGGTGGGTAGTCTGTTATTTTGAGTGGAACGGAAATATTTAGGCAATGAGACAATGTTTCTGCTAAAAGCTTTGCAAACACCAAACTTGCAAAAAAAAACTCTTTTTTTTTTTTTGTAGGATGTACATACGACTCGCCGTCTATTTCCGATATTGCACAGAACTGTCACTGGAATTTTGGTCAGGACTCTGGAGCTTTCGCTTGCCCAATTTGTTTCCTGATGACAGGTAATCGCCGGTCGACAATGTTGCATGTTCACGTAGAACTTTTTCTTTTTTTTTCACTTCTGATTCATGCGTGACATACAAGACCCTTCACGAAGCCGTCAACCAAGCATTCTGTACATCAAAGTAACTCTACGCAAAAAAAAATTGTTGGGAAACAAATTTTTTTTTGGGGTGAAAAATCACGTTTTACGGTAGGACTCCGCACTCAAAATATTGTGCTGATGGATGGATTGAATAGTACGGGAGTCGTGGCATTAAAAACATGTATTAAAAAAAAAACTTGTGAAAAAAGTGGGACTTTGACCCCCAATATCTCCGTAACTGGAAGGTTCCTAGGTAAGGTCTAGAACAAAAAAATGATCGCAATGACGGGGAGAACAAGCGCCTTTTGGCTTCGTCAAGGGTCTTGTTACACCCTTTATTTTGAGTCGATAAAAAAAATGAAAAACATTTTCCACTTTTCACCCTTATGCTATAAGCTAAGCTTATTTAGAAGGGTGAAAACTGAAAAATGTTTTAGTAATAAGGTTGAAAAGTAGTTGACCTTCATTGAACTCCGTATTAGTACCTGGCTGGTCCATAGCAAAGTAAAACCGTACCTATCTGTCTCCACCTACCCATAACTAGTACATTTTAAGGTCAGTTTAGACACCGCAGCTAAGTGGAGCGGACGTGCGGAACAAACTCACTTCACCAGCGGTGTTACAGCAGCGTGGGTAATTCGACACAACCTTGGGAAGGTTGGAGACTTGATTAACATTTTCTTTTAGATTAATTTCATGAATATGGATACAGCGAAAGAGAGCTGTGTAGAGTTAAAAATAAGCTATGTTTTTGGGCGCAAGGTGGCTGGTCGAGTGAAATGTAGTGCTATTTGAGAGGCCCATGTCGAGCACTGGACTGCTAAAGCTGCAGAGAATGTTGCTGCTTATGATGAAGACCGTAGTTTGGATTTATACCCTTGTTTATGAGTGGTTACAGTTAATAATTATATTCATGAAAAAGTAACCCGACGTGGAAGACGAACTCAACAGTATTGGAAAAGGCTATGCCGATGACAAAAATTCTTGCACAAAATACTCCTCCTTGCTTTGCACGTTTTATATGCTCAAAGATTAATGTGCCTTGATGATTCCACACAATATTCAAGTCTTAAGCGTGTGGCCAACAAGACTTCGCCTCCTCGTCTAAATCCCCAGGCATGATTATATACAACAGTTTTAAGTACATACAATGATCTAAGTCCAAAACGGTCGGAGTTAGGTACAGAACATTAACCGCGTCGGTCCGACCGCACATTCTTGCGAATAGACCGAAGTTTTGTTTCTCACGCAACAAAGGGTCGCCTGCCCTGCGGTACTCAACGAACGAGGTCGAAGCGAGAGCGGAGCGGAGCGCAGCGAAGCGAGAAATGACTCTCCCGCTTCGCTACGTTTTAATTGAAAGGGGTAGTTAATGTGTCGTTATGCTGAATGGAGTTTAATGCAGTGGATGGAAACTATTTAATGCTGATACGACAATTATTTGGGGTACCTTCCCTTACAGTTTGGAGACAACGCTTTCACTATAGGCTGACTATTTCATGATTAACAATTTGAATAGATTTTTCAAAGAAAGCTTTGGGTGTGTGGCGTAACATAATATTATGAGAGAGTTTGTAATTAATTTATCAACAACCAACTGACTGATTCAACTTCCAAGTTCCCCATACATATAAAAGGACAATGATATGCCAAAAGATAACTAGCCGGCCGACACACAAACGACCTATCACCGGCCCTCTGCAGCTCATTATTTCTCGCTCATTTTCCTCTACGACCACACCCCAAACCTCTCAGTATTTAGTGGAACTTTGTCGTGCTCCAGGAGTTTACGCTACAAATGATGGCCCGTAATTAGTAAGTTGCGTGAGTTTGGTCGTACGCACAAAATAGTCGAGGAGCTCTCGTTTGAGGAAATATTCCAGAATTGGGGATAATGCGGTCGAGGGTTGGTTTGGTGGGTGGAAGGGTATTTTTCGGTGACATGTCGCGACTATTGTCATTTGAACATTCTTTATGGAATTTTTTACGTGTTTTCGCATAGTTTAAAAGAGGTTTAGGCAGCATTTGTTGTAGATTATTCCAGTCCAGGTAAACTAAAGTCTTAGCTCGAGTCCAAATTTTGTTTGGAGAATGAACAGAAACTTTTTTAGTTGTTGAAAAGAAAAATAAAGGGAAAGTAATGTAGTTTTCCAAGTTGCACAAGAAACAGAGACACAACACCGTTTTGCAATATTATCAAAGTGTTAAGTTATAGTAGGTTTTATGACACCATCTTTTTATAGCTTGCGCTTTACATAATGCACAAAAACAACTATGAAAAACCATCCGAATAAAATAAACATAAATTAAAAACAAAATATGACCTTAAAATGGAAGCCACACCATGTGAAAGCCATCGACATAGTTTTCCACAGTTTGTGAAACACCTTGTATTCTTGCATCACGTAATATCTTATTTATTGATGCGGCAGCCATTTTGTTTAATTGATTGAAATATTTTACGACTACCCGTCGAAATATTGAAGGTTTAAAATTTAAAACTGACATTTTTTATGGTATTTTAATGAATCGAGATTTAATGGTTGCGATGACTTATGACGCTTAGAATAATATTAATATTCATGTGTTAAGTAGGCGAAGGTAAAGCTCACGAATACTTTTGAGTAATGTCACAATCTAATACAGTCAAAGATTACGATTTGTATCAGTAATTCAATGTGGAAATTATTACAATAAGCACATCTTTTTTTTTAGGAAATTTGGACCATGAAACTTGTAGTAAAATCATACTTTTCTATTTATAGCCTCATAAATAAATGTAAAAGTATGATTGATACTGTAATATACCTATTCTTAGTTTCTCAAAGGTAGGTGAAGAAAATTCAGCAGTAGTTTTCAAGCGGTACAGCGATTTGAAGCTATACATGTTCCCTTTCTTTAGCTCCACATACTTTCTTCTGAAAGTAATTGGATTTAAATATTGCATAATGCTTTTAATGGTCACGTACTTCGTATATCTTCATAGCTTATTTTCCTAATACGAAACAAAAGATGCAATTGAATATCAAAAATTTTACATATTGCTAGCTTATCAATTTTGATAAGCTAGCCACAACATACATGCATAAAATTACGTCTTTGTCCAATGAGGGTGGGTAGGTAATTAGGCATTCCTGTAAAAATAGTACCATTAGAGCCATACCTGACTTCACTGTAATAGCCACCGTTTCTAACATAATAAACAAATAGTCATCCAAAATCATACAACAAATCAAATCAATATAAAATATATAATCAATATAATAACATGATATAAACCATTGTACATAATGTGTGAAATTATCTTACACCTGCAATATGTAGTTGAAACTGTGTTGCAGCTTGCAATAAATACAGTATTGTTGTTTTTATTTAGGGAGGAAATGGCTCCTGCAACTTGCAAGAGTCTTTTCTCCTCAAATAAACCAACAAAAGCGATGTTAAACTAAAATGAACCGTTGTTCCATGCCTTAAAACCTGTCCCATATTATTTTAATTCCACAACAACGCAAGTATACAATCGACTACCATTATAAACAATACAAAAGCCCATTACTTATCAGAGCCAAATAAACAATAAATATGAAAATACCGAAGTAAAATATGAATGGATACGTGTTTAAAACGCGATGTGCGTTAATCAAAAGATACACACGGAGCTAGAGTGGGATCCACAAATCATCTCGTTTTATCTTGATCTTTACTTACTGACAAGTTGACATTGTTTTGTGGTCTAAGTTGTTAGATATGGCGTTGTGGAATAGGTACTTGGACTTTGAAATTAATGTAGGCAATGCTTGCAAAACATTGCTTGAACGATGTGTTTGTTTGTTTGTATTTCTAGGTAGGTAAGGTGAGCAAAAAACGGCGGCAGAGTATTTTCTTTTTGATTTCGCATGTAAAGAATTAGCATGCAAAATAATAAAAGAGTTGGCACGAGGTAGTATTTTCATCAGAGTTTAGACCCCTGAAATTAGTAGTCGATCCTATAAACCTGCTCTTGATAAACTGGTATAGCTTTGAAGAAACATCCTTTTCATACGAATAACGGAACGAATATTGATTTGTACTTGCTTAGAGCGAACTGCAAATTAGAGATTTCAGATTACTTCGTCGTACCTTAGTGCTGCTGTGGTGAAACTTTTAAGATGATTAAATATCAAGTTAGTTATAAACACTAATTAACTTGACCGGTACTTTAAACTTTGAAAGCATGCACAAGGATTCGGTTACTGGCGAGATGTGATCACCGTCTTAACTGCCATATGAACCATATCTTTACGCAAATAAATAATTCTATTCTATTCCATTCTACCAAACTTGGACTATTCTATGGTACACCAAATTTTTATAAAAGTCTAGAGTCTGGACTTATTAAAGAACCTTATTCAAGCTGCTTTAGTATTCTGCAAGCAAACTCTTTACGTGCAAAGACAAAAAGCAAAAAAAGACTTTTTTTTTCTTTTTGTTCGCCGCCGTATTTTCACAACTTGTTTCACCAGCCAACCGGTTGTGTGCGCAGACGCAGCGGCGGCCACCTGGCGGCAATCCATTGCTTTACCACTAAATTATGCCGCTATACTGGTTTTTTCTTTCTCCCTTTTTCCTACATTGCACGCTTAAATATAACTCCATTCATGCGAACTGGCATGCAACGAAACTCGTTCCTTAAGTCTTTTAATAAACTCTTTTTTTTCTATGGACTCTGGAAAGAGGTCGATTTTTATTGATGTATGCTCATTATAAGCATGTTGATGTTAATTTTGATGGTCATTGGGCTTACGGGTTTATTGGCATTATGATAATATAAAATTAGGTATGTAAATGCAGCAACAGATGGCAGGTTTGTGTGAAAATTACGGAAATCAATTAGTGGCTCGAAGAGAACAGAGTAAATTGATTTCCGCGTAGTTTAAGCAACGCTGAGCTAGAAATCCATGACATACGATATGGGCTCTTAGTATATTATTAGGTCTCTTTTATGAAGTGGTATATTTAGTTTTTTTTGTTAACATTAATCAAAAAATTACTATTTTTTACTTTTAAAACCCAAGCCTCAATACATTTTAACACCATAATATTTAAAATCAATTTTAGACCATTCCTTCAAAAGAACTTTTTTCCGAAAAATCTAATTCCCTCATTTCTTACTAACTTAAATTCATCAAACATTTACGACGAACTGGATTTATTGAATAAGGTTTTCTGTTCAATCTTCAATCCAGTTCCACAAACTAATCAGCAGCATAGGTATCTACATAAAACGCTTATAAATGGCGGCGTCCGCATATAAAAGCTAGCGCGTCCATTGATGAGCGCGTCTTAGCCGTGACTGACGTTTCCGTACAACTCGAATGCAGATGACAGGAGCCGCCATGTTGGTTCGCTTGTAATTAAAATTATTTGCTATCAATGACTTTAATGTTTGGAATAAATTAATTTTTAATCAGACGTAATGGATTTTATTGGATGGTGGAACTGGATTTATTTAATGGTATTGAATATGGAAGTGGGAAAGTTTCAGTTCTGGAGAAAGAGAGGTACCTATGGATGTTCTTGGTGATTAGCATCGTATATAAAAGAGAAAAAATATGTAACGAGGGTTCGATCCATATTTTTGCTCTTTTTGTTCCAGTAAATTTCACCACAGATTACTACTGATAAATTGAGTGAACCGCTATAAATACGCTATAAATAGACCTTTACTAATTTGTCAACAGATGTTTTAGGCAAAAGTATTACAAACATAAATCCTCATAATTTACAGCAAGCCAAAAACACACTTAGTCAACAAATCGCCGACCTTCCTGTTTCCCCGCTAATAAGGAGCCTCTATTCGTTCTACAGTGACAGCTCTGCTCTATAATTAACGTTAGCTCGCAGCGCACGCGCAGGTCGCCTAACGGGAACGCAGAACTGCAATTATGTTCTATGGCGTGGTAATGAGCAAGTGATAGGCTCATTATAACCCATGGAAATGCATGGTGTGCTGCGATTATGGAAAGTACCTGTGATAACGGCTTGCTTTGCTTCGCTTGAATACAGTGTGATTGGTAGGTATGATTTAATCGTAATTGAGGTTATAGGTCATTGGCGAATGAGAAAGTGCAGTGAAAATGTTTAATGTTTCAGTCACGTATTTAGGTATTTAACTTAAATTATTAACCAATAAATGACAAAGAACGTTTAATATATCAGAACTTCAGAAACATGTTGAAGGTTACAATTACAAAGTAACTTTTAATCACGTCAAGAATTTCAAGCATGAGAGGGCCTTACCTTCGAACATTGAATGAGGATTTAATCACGGAATAATAATATTAATAAACCATCCAGCCACCTCCTGACATCCTAAACATCTTCAATAAACATAACAACGCAAACTCCAATTCTTTATTGACATTCTTAAAACGACATTTCAAAATACCTCTCCATTTGCCGAAGCAATCGAAAATAAGCCCTAACTAAAACTGTATAGAGATAGCAATCATTCTGCGTCCGGATCCAGGTATTTGATTTTTCGATTCTATGTCTGAGACAAGCGAGAGATTGCATCTATTTCGAATTTTATCTAAAAACAAGCCCGGGAAACAAGTTGGCAGGAATAAAACTTGGAATCGTGCAAAGGCAGCGAATATAGTATTCTGAAAAGATCGAGTTCGTTTTGCATGGTAAAGCGGTGTGCGAATCGAATCTGTCACGGAACTGATTTGCGAATTCGGAGCTTTAATTCTACGAAATATATTTGCCTTGTGTATTAGGAGCCCGGATACAATATTACAGACATCTCTTTTATCGTAAGATTCTTGAGATTCCGAAACAATAGGAGGTATTTCTAGATCTTTATTGGATAGCTATCCTATAAATCAGATCCACAACAGGTCTCGGAATAAGAAATGAGGTTAGTAATGTTATAAATATTTGAATTGGTAATGTCGAACTAGGAATGCTTTTATTTTGATTTAGTATCAAAGTTCTGTTTTCAGGATTTTCTGCAAATATTTTCTCTTTGATAATATTTGGGACGATATTAAATTCCAGTAACATAAACAGAGATAAGTCGAGTCGACATAAATTGCTTTACTATTTAAATGGTAGGAATCTTTGTGTTTCATTTAATTTCAATCAGTTTCGGGATAAAAAATACGATCTCATCATGTTTCTCCGCTTTGGTTCCCGTGAGGGCTTTACTTTTTCTACCATCACACGGTACAGGAGTCCGTGAATGATTTAATTGGAACGAACGAATGTTGGAAAAAAATATAATCTGTGATAGACCGAAAGGAATGGTTATTAAGTAAATAATACTGAAGATGTTTTTGGAATGCTCCATGAGAAAGTTTTGGTTCTGCTGGGGTTGATCGTAATGATTTTGAAGGTATTTTTTTTTTGTAGTTAATTATGGCTCTAATACTAACTTAACGTAGCTCAGCATTACCATACAATTCGGCTGCTTCATTAGATTATATATCAATAGTGAAGGTGCAGTCGCTAGCACAAACTTAAATTTCTCCAAATGATTTCAAACCATAAAATGTTGAAGGTTAAGTTCAAAATCGAATGTGAAAATTTGACAGTTTGTGCTAATTTGATGCGCTGGCGACTGAACATTTGTTTATTTATTCTGTGGACGACTTAGTAAATTGGAACGACGTTTGTTTATCTAAAAACTTACCACTTCCTGGTGAACTTTGCAGCACACTTTAGCGTCAACTTCTTAAACATCCGCTGCATTAATTCGAAATTAAATTAACCACATCCATAATTCTCGAAAACAGATTTTTCTTATTAAAAAAAGGGCAAAGGAAAAAAGCACAGCCGGTGACATTAGTGAAGGCGAACGTCGCTCCACTAATCTGTGTTGACGCGCATCAACCGGGTGACAAGGTATTTCGTCGGGATTTTTCTTCCCATTTCATTAAAGAAGGGTGCCGTTATTACAGACTTCAAATATTTTTTTCGACACTTGGGTGTTTTTGTTATTTGGAAAGGGGGTGCGGTAAGTATATTTGGTTTTAAGCTTGTTAAGTTAGGCTGGAGGTTTATAAGATTAGATTGGATATTTATAATAATTGAATTCTGGTGATTGACTGTTATCCTCGGGCTAGGCAGATGTGACCTATCTTATATTAGGTACACAGCAATTTTGCCAGTTCCGTTATAACTCCCGTGTTCATTGATTAGATTATCATTCATTGTAAAATTAGCCAATGTAATGAATCAAGCCCATTAATGGTCTTAGACATTTTGCTAATAGCTGTGTACCTTGACAGCTGAGATAAATATCTGTGTCACAATGCCAACTCGACATAATTGTATTATTTCATTAGCTAGTAGATTTTATTCAATTTATCATCCCTTAAAATAGTGCCTAGAGACTGTGAAAGCAAAATATTCTATCTTCGTTAATATAATGTCGTTAGCCTGTGAATGTTAACGACGTACCTAAAAGCGGACATTTTATTACATTTTACGCTTTTTCCGAACATTTTTATCATAATAAATTGAATACCTGGTTTTAAATCATTTCCTAAGGGTGTTACAATTACAAATATCTACAGGGTTTTCGCTAGAGATTTTTATTTTTTTGTAATAAAATATTCGTTCTGGAATTTCGATGTTTAATTTTTCGGGGTTTATTTTTGAAAACATTTAACCTTTTTTTGCTTCTTATCGCTGTTGCCATGTTTCCTCATTCTCAATTACAACATAGCCCCAAAAAACCGCTCAACAAACAAGGTCATCCAGTTATTACAGGCCGCTATTAATAATTATAGCTTAATGTTTCGCGTCGGTCGTGGTAAGCGGATTATATCGCTTGTCTGCGAAGAGGGGCGACAATAATTGAGACCTGCTTAGTCGTGATAGTCCTGAGCCACTTGCGTTGGCTATTTGTAGTGCTTGCTCCATCATATTTATAAGTAGCCACCGTTTAAGAGAGGCGGGGAAAGATAAAAAGATTTCTGTTGAAATTGAGCATAGCTGGGAATTTATTTGGTTGGGTTTTCTATTATTGTAGATTTCTTGAGCATTTTATGCTTATCCTATGTTTTTAATAAATATACATACAAATACACATAACATAATAAATTATAATCTGTAATTTACATATTATGTTTGATCTCAAGAAACACTTGAAAATATTTGTCAGACAGGTAGTCGTAAGTTTCAGTCGATGCCAACATTACACAGGACATTGTATACATCAAAAATAACGACAGTCGACATATAAAATGACGATAGTGCATGCACAGTAACGGCTTGTAAGCATAACATCAACCAACAGTGTTACAACCCATTTCCCGTCTATTTTACAATTTCCGCGAGACAGTAAACATTTAACACCAATATTACTTTACACCCGGGAAACATAAATAATATAATCTACTACCTTACTACCCCAATTTAAAACATTACAGTCTAATTTCGCCTTTTATAATAAGCTAGAGACGCATGAATTATGTGAATTACACAACGTACCATAATCGCGTTCACAAAAGGGAATTATCCCGGTGATAAGGATTAACCGGGACACCCTACACGCAGGTGTTGCGGGGAGCAAATCCAACATAAATTTATATGATTTGACATTCGCAAACACCGTGCGTAAAATAATTTTGGCTAAATATAATTTGATAAAAATGTTTGAAATGGTTTTATTGCAAATTATTATGGTTTAAACGACGATAAGCTGGCAGTATTATGTTGGATTATATGGGGTTAATACCGTAATTGATGAATGATGGCTGTTTGTGCATTAGCTATGAGTTGAGTCATCGTCAATCTGATTAATGCGATTTTTGATGAGTGTGGGAAAGAGATGGCGCTACACGACCTGTATAGCTTAGTCTCCTTCCCACATTGGTATTACTTCTGCTATAAGACGTTATAGTAATTCCCTTATAAAGGAAAGCTTATGTTGAACACTATACCTTAAAACATTGACAACAAGCTATGTACACATCGTGTACACTATTCCAAAGCCATAGTTCTTGTTTCAACACGCTTTATGTTGCTATATTGCAAGCAAACACGACACAAAGCGATAGAATCGGTTACTTGAACAATGTATCGAGTTGATAGACACAATATCGCAAGGACACGTTACAAGTTCCTAGTTTATGAGTACCATAATAAACTGGTATTACTGTACTACGAAGATATTATACAATATACATGTTATCTATACTCTATAGTCTATACCTATATAATATTTTAGAGTGGTAAATGTTTGAAAGTTCGTAGTTGTAGGGGTTAGTTAATCTTCGGAACTAATGATACAATTCTAAAAATTCTTTCACTGGCAGAAACAATATTCGTGGATGCTATAGGCACCATAGATTATATTTATATTTTGCATATTAACCGTGCTATTACAATTTTTGCGGACCAAGTCTTGGGCGAATAGCTTGTAAATCTATAAAGGGTGTAACAAGACCCTTAACGAAACCGAAAGGCACTTGTTTTAAAAATATCGCAATGACGGGGGTCATTGCGATATTTTTTTGTTCCAAACCATACCTGGGAACCTTATAGTTACGGAGATATTGGGGGTCAAAGTTCCAATTTTTCACAAGTTTTTTTTTTTTAATACATGTTTTTAATGTAAGATTTTTACTTAAACACCTCCACGACTCCCGTAATATTCACTCCATCCATAAGCACAATATTTTGAGCGCATTACATTGAGTGCTACCGTAAAACGTGATTTGACACCCCAAAAAAAATTCGTTTCCCAGCAATAATTTTTGCGTAAAGTTACTTGGTTTGATGTACATAATGCTTGGTTGACGGCTTCATAAAGGGTCTTGTTACACTCTGTATTTTGAATGCATCGTCAGTCTGTTGATCGCAAGCGCTATTGCTGAACTAAGAGGGCTTTTTTTTTACCGATGGGAAATCATCAAATAACCCCTCCCGCTCTGGGCTGAGCAGGAGGGAGTGTCAGACTTTTACTGACTAAAACCCATCCATGTTCCTTCCTTTGCCCTTTGTGTTCCAGGGCCGCGGTATCTCTTTCGAACAGTCCCGCAACCCTGGAACTAAGAGGTCTAGGGTTCAATTTCCAGGAAGGGCAGTGTATTTGGGTTTTTCAGCTCGGAGTTTGAATCTGAGTCCGGTTGATGGCAATAGCCTCGCCCCCTATTACAAATGACTTAAACGTAACTGGCGAAATATGGGTGCACTATAGAGTGTACCCACATTTTTCCAGTACTCCCTAATCTCTTTGAGATAAGAAACGTGATGTTATGTTATATCTATATTCATTTATTACTTATTTATTTATTTTGGATTACCACAAGTCACATTAAAATTTATCTACATCTACACCAATATTATAAAGAGGAAATATATGTATTTTTTTGTGTATGTTTGTAATGAATAACTCAAAAACTACTGTGCCGATTTCAAAAATTCTTTCACCGTTAGAAAGCTACATTCACCCTGAGTAACATAGGCACCGGGACTGGCCGGTAGTCTTAAATAAAATGAGAACTATTACAATATACATGGTCTTGTAACGCACACTCACTCATCGTGGTTACATTACAGGTAACCACAACTTACACATTATTGAGTACACATGCTCTAAATACATAATTTAATATAAATTAAAATTAACAATACATACAGTTAAACAATCATGCTAATATTAATATCAGAATACAGTCAAATTGTTTCAAGCGTTTTTAACTTTACATTAGCTTCTAAAGTCCTGTCTACACTTGTTTTCGATAAAGTTACGTTACTTTGACGCCCTGAACACAAAAAGGCAAGATATATGCTAATTTAAGATGTAAAGAAAATATACAGAACCCGCCAGTTATCGGAGAAAACAAGTAAAAAGGGTAACAACCAAACTCATTCCTTTTTTTATAGAACAGTGTATCGACTATCACGTAATTGGACACTACTGGATGGAGCCCAGATGTAGCCTCGTACCGTCACAAGCACCAATATGTATAGCATATCAAAGGCATAGAATAATCAGCCTATTTTGTTGCCAATGCTGGGATTCGTCTCTAAGAGTGGGAATAAGCAGTAATCCACCAAGCTCATTGGATGTCACTCACTGAAAATTTCTGGTTCTAGCACATGCCGGTTTCCTCATAATGTTTTCCTTCAGCGTTTTGAAAGTACCAATAGGTCACGTCCTCCCCTAGCGACTGACGCCTTAAACTGAGGTTCGTACCCCACCCCTGAGTGTGTAGTCGCTTAGTTTTGAAGATTTTTGCCTAGCCTGGAGGCCTTACATTCAAGGCACCCCCAAGATAGCCTGGTTAAGCAGCCGACAACCTCCTAGGACGGCCTGTGAGATCCCATCCCAAAAATACATATTGCCGCTCATGACTGTACCCAATTTGAACCGCACAGTTAAAGAGAATAGGCATGCTGAGGAAGCGATAATCTTATCTAAGGTGCGACGTCAGAACCGATTGTATTATTAAACTCTTCCATAAATAAAGAAAATAAGGAACAGTTTGGGAGAAAAAACATGGCGCTGCCTTCTATCTAGTAATATATGGAGCAATTGGCGGAAAAGCAAAAAATAAACAATATTGACTCGAGAGTTTTTAGGTTTCCAGTATCGGGTACTGTCAACGTCCAATTATGATGGGAACCTTCCGTGTTTCGGAAGGAACTTTAAGTCGCTCGCCCCAACTTTTATTTGTAGATGTTTGACAGTCGAGACGCCTGAAAGTCTGACATTCAGTCTTACCAAGTTGTCTGACATTTAGTTTAGTTAAGGGGCAGTAAGGTACCCCCTTAAGCTACCTGTCCATTGACGCAGAGCGAGGCTGCCGAGCGGGGAAACGCAGACATATTAACCAATAGGATTGCATTAAATCTCCGCTCAGCTCCAGTATGCAACCCTATCGGTTAATATTTCTCCGTTTCTCCGCTCCGCAGCTTCGCTCTGCTTCAATGAGTTCAATAGCCAGGCAGCCTTACTGCCTATTAACTAGACTGTCTACAGGACTGCCTATAGATATCTAACCTCTAGGTTAGTTAGAGATAGGCAGTCGTTCCATGTATATAAACTACTAGTTAAGACAAGCCAACCTCAACATATTTGGGTAAAGGCTACAGTCGAGATTTCTACGTAAATTATTTTCTGTATACAACTTGGATATGCAAAAAGATTGCCAAATGTTCTTGATGGTAATCCGGTCAGGGACGGAACATTATTTCTGGAACCAATTGCTGTTTGAGTTGAAGTTGTAACAATAACAGTTTGAATGAGAAACTCCGACAACACAAATAACAATACAATTAAAGACTGTACACAAATATTTAAACTGTTAGATGTACCGTGCTTAGGTTGAGCGGATTTTTTTTTATATTGAGAATAGTCAGCACGTACTACATCCCGTATGGAACGATAGATATGATTTTCAATATGGGTGAGCGAGACAATACTATTTAAATGACCGTAGTCAACGAAACAGAAAAGTGATCAGTTTTGATGCGTTAAGGTGAATATCTATGGTTTAAATCTTTAACTTTACATAAGTTTCCTTTTCGGTGTACAAATTGAAACTACGAAGAAGTCATTTAAATAGACTCTGTCAAAATTCGAGGTCTTATGAATTGTAAATCCAGTATCTTTTTGAAAAAGATATTCACAATCTAAAAAACATTTGTGTAACCTCCTATAGTTCAAGCACAAGTTACAACATTTATTAATGTTTCCGTTTCAAATCTCATTATAATAATTTCGATTCAAGCAAGCAATTCTTAGAAAAGAAAAATAAGTATTTTAATTCTTGGACAAGAACCAAATACTGATACAAAAGAAAATACTTCAACATCAAATATTTAGACGCTATCCGAGTCATGCTCAGAATAATTAAATGGGCGTCTCAGCGAATTTAAAAGAGGAAAAATACGGGATAACAATGGAGTCTGCGACAATCTTTTGACCTATATCTTTCTAGAAGGTTAACGGTCTCATGTATCCCATTGAGCGCACCAATTTTGCGCACCTATGAAGAGCACACCAAATAGTATTCCACATTGCGCATCTATGGACATGCCTGCTTCCTCATGATGATTTCCTACACCGTTTAGAGAGCAGTGGTGATGAAATAAATTATGCTACGTAATGCGCCATGTTTAAGTCGCAAGTCTGGGCCATTACGACTGGGCTATCACTGCTTAGCAATACCTCCATGCGCAGATATACCTCCGTATTCTGTGAGTCACCGCGAAAGTATGGGATAATAGGCCATATTGATAAATTATGGGTGTTAAACAAGCTATGTTGTAAGCCAGGTCCTTTATGGTGGTCGGAACGATCTGCAGGATATCCGCGACGTGATGGAGTGTTCTCCAAATAACTTTTACTCGATTAAGCGCTGTTTCAAGAAAGTCGTGTTTGTAAACATTCGCTAATATTACGATCTGTGAAAT
The DNA here is from genome assembly GCA_947578425.1 of Eugnorisma glareosa. Classification (NCBI taxonomy): domain Eukaryota; kingdom Metazoa; phylum Arthropoda; class Insecta; order Lepidoptera; family Noctuidae; genus Eugnorisma; species Eugnorisma glareosa. The sequence continues at coordinate 19,297,099 of OX387964.1, forward strand.
TTATGGAATATGTTTTTATGATACTGGGAAGAGATTTTATGTATTTTATGCTCCTCAAGATTGGTGTTTTAGTCTATTAGTTCACACTTAATATGCGTTTATACGGTTCCTTAAAAACCTAACTACAAGTACTTATTCTTCTTTACATTTCGATTTGACGTACTTAACATTGACCGTCAAGTATGTAGGTAGTGAACAACCTCTTGGGCCGGTCTTTCATTGGCTTCGATAAAATTAAGGACCTAAAGTATTTAATCAAAAACTGTTGACAATTACAAAAATTCAACTTATTTTTATTCTACTGTTAATGTGCATCCATGTGAGATTTTCCAAATAAAAGTAGAACTTGTCGCAAGATTGATTCGCAAAAATAATTATACCATCTTTAAAAAACTAGGACGCATACTACAAACCCAGAACATATGGTGACACGACTCACAAAAGAAATACCAACAATAGTAGCGCAGTTACTGTGATTTGTTGCGATTCTTTGAGAACAACTCTTGTTTAATGTACTAACGTCTCGTCTTCAATGGACAGACTCCAGTCTTTCAGAGAGGATCTACTTGTTTATTACGCTGACCTAGATTTGGACAAGGCTTTTAATGTATGCCAAAGATAATGTGGGTCAGTAGTAATGGTTTATTTTTGTCTGTCTTTATTTTTTTTGTCTGTTGCTGTCACAATAAAACTAAGCAGATTTAATTTCTTGCTGATGTAAGTGACGTAAGTCTTCGCTGTGAAAGGGACTGAGCCGTAAGTCACCACGCGGACACTGAGCAGTGAGCATGTTGATCTCTGAAGACTATATCTATAGAGAATATCCCAGTATGACCAAACTTATTTGCTTTTTAAAAATGATGTGTTAATTTTCTAATATATCACTTATTTGACAATTTATTATTTTATGTAACGTTTGTGTTAATGTAACGTGTTTTAGGTGGAACTCAAACTGAAAACGCATAGTCCATGCCGTGGATGTACGTCTATAATAATAGCGTTACCGTCAGTTACACACTGCCCACTGCTCAAAAACAGGAAATTGTAATTATCTCAGTTTAGTTGTTTACTAATTTCCACTGTCAATGCTGGTACTTTGTTATTTCTGATGCCCAGGGTATAAAATCGCAACAGTTAATCTCAAGCAGCGGTAGCAAGGGAAGTAATATAAAACGGTTTCACAGAACAGCCGCATTTACTGCGGATGTGACCAACGGATGAAGGTGTTAACTACTGAAAGATAAAGGAAACACTTCGCATCGTCGGCACAAGCAGTCATATTAACCGTCACCAATCATTAACTGCCAGAATAGTCGTCATGTGAACTGTCTCGTTGGTCTAGTGGTGACAAGCGCGAATGCTGAGCACGAGGTCCTAGATTCGATTCCCAGGTCGAGCAGTGTTTTTGTGTTTTGTCATCAGAAAATTTTCAGTAACAGCCACAGACTCTAGATTTATGCCCATGATGACAATGGGCTCGCCCCCAATTACATGGCCCTTAAACACAAATGGCGAAATGGGGTGTACTAACAGGTACACTACCCTTCAAGGAATACAGCGGTACAGCCATTATATCTGTAATTATCGGTAACCGCCATGACGACACGGTTGGCGCATTGGTTGAGCGATTGACTGATGCGCTGCGTGTCTCGGGGTTGATTCCCGCACGGAACTACTTGTAATATTTGTATTGCCTACAGGCAGTTGTTCCGAGTCTGGCTGTTTGTAAATGGGAGTTTAAATGTTTGTAAAACGCACCCACGATACAGGAGAAATTCCTAGTGTTGGGCCACGTTTCTATAAAAAAACTTCAAGAGCTCGCTCAGTTAGACACAAACACTCAACATATTCCTTTTATTCGGTATATATGAATAATTTTCTCCCACAGGATTAATGCTGGCCTTTCCTTTACGGTTGTTTAGTGTATTAGGTTTATGTGCAATGAAACCGTAACGACTGGTCGCGGCTTTCTGTCGGCCATGACATCAAACGCGACCTTGGCTCGTTTTATGATCAGCCGGAATAGAACTTTCAGATGTTATGTATTTTCTAGTAGGTTCCTCTAGGAGGCTTTTAGAGTGATTGTTTGTATGCATTAAATGTGATTTTTGTATTGTGAGTCTCTTTTCATGAGTAGTGAGATGTACGTTTATTACGAGTAAGATCATTTTACAAAAGGATCAGTAGTTATTTTAAAACTTTTCAAAATCACCAATTACAATATGGTTCACCAATAGTCGTGATAATAACAATTTTGCTATAAGTTCCATCTACTTCTTCTTCTATATAAATAGACATATTATATTTCCAAACTTATTGAAACTTCACCGCCGCGTTCAGCGTTGTCAAGATCTCGCGTATCATTATTAATTGCAGAAAACTTTACTACCTACTCAAGTTTACCTTGTTTACGTTACAAAACAGGCAAACAAAACTCTCGTACCTTATTAAAATTTCTTTTGAAGCTCTTACTTAATTGCTATGTAAACTAACACGAACTTAAGCGGAACTTAGCTCACACAAACCACTCGAACTTAACAGCTGCCACGTATCAAATTAATATGAAATTCACGAAACAATTTAAGTTTTAGTTAACACTTTAAATTTCCCAGTGGAACATTATTTTCTCATAAATCAACCCTTCCGCTGCGCGCGGCGGGTCTTTCAGGCCCTATCGGTGAGTCTACGAACGACCAATCCCAAGTGATTAATTGATTAATCAGACGGTTTCTGAGTAATTTTAATGATTTATTACTTCAGTGTTACATACAGTTCTTTAATTAATCGTAGTTTAGAAGTGATGCGGCACGAAAGTTGGGGAGTTGGGTTTTTAGATTAGTGTTGGTCTAGGCTAAATTCATTCAAGGTGAACGAAACCATCCCTTTTCATGAGCCTTCAGAATATTTTCCTGACATAATGGATACGAAGTGATTTTACATAATGAACTACCTACGTGAGTTGGCGTGTTTAACAGTTTTCTGTCCAGCACTTCATTAGCATATAAAAGAAAAATACATTCAAAATTGTTCTACCCTCAAATCACAATACAAAATCAAATTTCCCCAAGCCCAAGACAAAAACAACTTATTTAACAGAGACTGTTTATACACTCATTTGTTTGTTGCCCTTAATAATGACTCCAAGATAGAAGAAAATCACGAGGAAAAACACGAAAAGAAAACGGCATTCGGACTGAAGACGTGACATCAAACGACGATCGAGCGATGTCTAATGTCAATAGAACGTTTACAAAGGCCTGTGAATTTCGTTGAATCAATTTCAAAACGTTTAATTGGCCCTCGGCGACTTCGGGAAGGTAAGACTATTGAGTCTGAGGCTTTTTGGCCTTTTTGATGTCTCTCCCGATATTCGCGGGCCTCGTTCAGTGGAGGGGTTAAATGTCATTTATTTTATCGTATAAGTAGTGTTTTATTTTGTGTAGTGCATTTAATGATCCATGTTGGAATGTTCCTACAATAACAGGAGCTGAAGTGATAGTGTTCCCAAGTAACACATCAAAGCAGTATAACGGCCGACTTACAGCATTTCTGTGTCGTTTTCGCATTTTGAGTTAGTTCTATAGTAGCATTACAAACGTTTATACGGCTACTGTAATGCTTATTTGGGCACAAATTATACGGCTTTAGATCCTAAATAGGTTCACAATAGTTGTTTAGTTGCATTACAGGCGCATTATATTAGCATTATTGTGGCCAAAGAACGTACCAATCGCATTACAGAAGCATTATACTAGCAATATTATTGATAATGAAGATGTTGTTTGCATTACAAAAGCATTAGACTAGCATTTGTATGTAGTAAAAGAATGATTGGAGCTTTTTAAGTGTTCACAGTTAGAACTTAAATAAAACCTATATCATTGCAAAAACATCTCTAATACCACGGTACAAATGTCATAATACAATTAACGTGGAATATAATATGGACGAAGACTGTCAAAACTGAGTGAGTGACACCATATTTGTTTGCATCAAAACAAAATTTACTGGGTAAGTTTTCGACTCTTTTGTTACTTCATGCCTTCAAATATTATTCGCAATGTAGTTTACTGTAAATGTCTATATAAGTTTCATTCAAAATTTTCACGCGCCTTCGATATTTTGTGGTTTTGATAGAAAATGTCATATTAAAATATGTGTGGAATCATCAAAACAATTGTGTATTCCTAGTATAGAACGAATTTTGCTTAATTAAAATAATAGTATTGGTTGGGCAGTATTAAATCAAGTTATATTATTATGTTAAAGATCTTTTGCTTTCATAAATAGGTCCGAATGATAATTTTTTTGGTTATAAAATATTTACAAAATGGTATCGGGGTATAGCAGCCCGGTGAGCCTTTAACAAGGTTAATTAATGCTGCCAGCTGTATAAATACTCACACGTGAACCATTATCAAGCCAGAGGCAAGAGAGAAGGCTTTTGATGAACCACTGTAGTGGCATTGTCTATAAAGTAGGTCTATATGGGTTCACCGGTATACCAGTAGTTTTGATGTAGACTGAAGTAGTGCCATTACTTGAACGCAATTTTGGGGATCCTTGAGCAAAACAATAAAACCCATTTCAGAATTTATACAATTTGATTCGTTTGCCAAGTTGATAAAAAGCGTCATTAAGATATTTTTCCGTAACTATTTTATAGACAGGACCGTTATTTATTTCATACCCGGTGTAGTGTAGTACGTATTTAGGTACAGTAGCCATCAAATATACCTGTACACTTTAAAATGGCCAAACTTTTCAGAAAACGCAATAATATTTTCTTTATGGGTGATGCTTTTTAAAAATATTGTTTTCTGATTTTCAGTGATTTTTATACCAACCATACAATGCCGTACAAAATGGAACAGACGATAGAGAGAAAGGAAAAACAATACGAGGTAGTCTTTGTGGGAAGAAAATGGTAAATTGTGGTGGCCGCCTAAAAAGACACAGTACAAATTAATGAAAGATGAGCAATCCAAGCCCGATAAAAATAATGGACATTATAGGAGTGCTATTTTAAAATGTTATTTGAACATATGAGCTTGCCGAAGCTGAATTATCAATCATGGAAGAACATTCAGACACAGACGCGAATGACACAGGCACGTTTGCACCCTGGACGACAATAGTTCAAAATCAAGAAGTAATGAAAATAAAAATCAACCATAAAAATTGCTGTTGTTTTATTGATCATTTAATATGTGCTTTTCCCCAATATGTCCGACAAAAGGTTCTACGAATACAGTAAAATGAATGTATAAACAGTTTTACGCACTACAATAACTCACGTATATTTGATTAAAGAGCTGCTAGCTGTACCACACAGCTAAGTTGATCTTAAAAAACGCAAGCATTACATTGATTCACGTTTATGCTGTTCAGCAATACTAGGCTTTTACTTACCACTCAAAAGTGCTATTACACAACAAAGGGCACTTAAGACAGCTCAAAGCAGTATAACGGTTTTACGGTGCATTATAACGGTAAAAGTTTTAGCTTTTAAACAGCATTAGGCATTATCTTACTACTTAAAAATGCTATTGAAGAAACTAAGGCACTAAAAACAGCTGAAAGTTGTATAGCGGATTTACGTGGCATTATAATGGTTCATATTTGTGCTGTTAAACGGCATTAAGCATTTATTTACTACATAAAATGCTATTGTAATTCCAAATGCACTAAAAACTGCTGAAAGCCGTTCAGCTGCGTTGTGGTTTGCTGCACTAAAACTAAAGGATTTACAAAAGCATTTTGATATGCTATTATCCAACCGTTATACAGTGTAAAGCATCCTAATGGTTTTGAAATACCAATATAAAGCGTCAAGATGCTCGGTGAACTTATTTATGAGTTTATAAGGACCTTAAGTTCTACACAAGTTTGCTATTCGTTTGTTAGAATGCTTTCTGTGTTACTTGGGTTGTGTGTGATGTAGAAAGACCACTGATCGTTGTAGGAGGCGGGTTATCAGGACAAAATAATCTAAGTTACTTACTAGAATGTGGTACTTTACTTTTAAATCAAGCTTTATAGTAAAACTTTTGCGAAAATACCTCATTACAATGTTCAAGTTTAGAATACGTCAAAAAGCTGGATTTAAAATCAGTAAAAAAAACAAATATAGGTTTTAGTTCAATTTAAATTAACGATCAAGTTCCTTTGTTCCAGTGACTGTCTCGTTACAACGAGGCTTCAGGATAATAATCAAGTAGAAAGTACACCGAAAGAATTTAATTGATAACAAAGAATGTCTTTTAGGGAGAGTTTTTAAAACATTTCTTTGTTTCTATCCGTTACAAACGTAAATAAAAAAATGTAAATGTGAAAACTGTATTATTTCTGAGGAGATTTACCGTTTTAATATTCTTTCAGCGCAGACATTTTCTTTAATAAGCATTGCTTATGGTTCAAGGCAGTTCATTTGTGTCATGTCAGAAACATTGCCAGTGACATAAACTTTCTTAACTGACGCACCCTTCAGGAAACGGATATGACAATATCAGTGTGGAAATTGATACAAATGATTTGACAATTCATATCAACGCAACGTTTATACTAAACTCGTTTGTCTCACTCTCGATACGAGATTAACAGCATCGCATCGTGGGATGGCTGGTATGCTAAAAAGGAGCATTTTTGTAGTAAGATAGACCCACATGGAGTCGTGCATTTAATCTCAATCATTGTGTCCGCCCGGCCGGTAACTCAGACTATTCGTTTAAAACTTGGAGTGCGGCCGAGGGGACACGTTTAAAACGTCCGTAATCAAATTTGACTCGAGTCTTTAAGGGTTAAAGCCTTCGACTTTGAGCCGCCCTAATAAATTATATTGCCGACAAAACTGCTCCCGAGTGCGACACAGCTCGTTGGCTCATCTAATTGGTCCAAATTTGACTCGACCCGGCTTTATAATTGGGTCGAATTCGGGTGCCTTATGCGTCTGGAAATTAGTTGAAATTCGAACATTGGCCGGATTAGGAGTGTGTAGCGACACCGCAGCACTAATGCGTCCCCAGTCAAACATACGTAATAAGTTTCCACTCGTAAAGTTAATGAAGATACGTACACGAGAAAACAAATTCGGTGCCCAAGTTTGGTAGGTTTGACTTAAAGTTTGCGTTTGAATACAGTAAATTCTTGCTTAATTAACGCGCCTGCCGCTCGCGCCGGCTCCGTTCCGTCGACGTGCCGTAACTTCGTCTTGTGTGCCTTTCCTTTGCGTATTATTTCCACGTAAACGCGTTTCCGTTCCCAATTATAGGTTCTTGAACACATCGTTCAGAATATACGTTCGTTACGACATATTCCGAGTATAATAAACAGACATTGTGAATGTGCCAATTTTGTGTTATTTTGCAGGATCCGAAGCAGGTCGTAAAGTGGATGACTTTTTTGGCACGTGTCGTGTTATTTGCGGGGCTTAGGCCGAAGCATCCGCAACATTAACTTAGCGTTTTACGAGTTTCCGTTATACCGAATTAGAAGTGTTTACCATCGTTCAACGAGAAGGAAAACTTACGAATTATCAACTGAGTCACAGTTTGTTCACGGCGAATTCCTTGACAAAGCGAATTCCTGAAGATTCCCAATTAAAAGCTGAGACATTCGGGCCGCGGAAGTTGGTACAAAGTTCCAAATCTTGGCGGGGGTGTTACTGCGAAAGAATTCCTCACTAATTAGTATAAGTTTATGCATTCGGAGGTGGCGCGAGTTCCCCTCCACTAGTTCTGCTGAAGTTTTAATTACTCGCATGCTGATTGGCCTGTGTCGCGTCAGTCACGTTCTTTCTGCTCGAGTTTTGTGTGATGAACTCCTGTTTTTTGGAGTGTATGTTGATTCTAAGTTTTGCTTGTCTTGTCCCAAGTCAAATTTACTCGTTTCGAAATCTAGGCTACCGGAACGATTTTTTTTCGGAAACGTCTGTTTTCTTACTCATGCTTTTGCGAATGTTATTGTTGAGCAGGCAACAGTTCCTAATTGTTTTCCCAACACAATAACTTCCATAACAATATCTAGAAGTTACAATAGGCGTTTGATACAAGCATAAAGGACTATCCAAGACCTAATGAAACTCAGACTGACAATAACAATATTACCGAAAATGTTGCAACATTTCATGCTAGCAGTAGTTATAACAACTAACATAACTCACGACTGCCCTAACTCCGAAAGGCCTTATCTCCCTAAGTTATACATGCAATTACGGCACATATTATTATTGTTATACATACAATTATATGAACATTAGCGTGTCCAGATGTGGCCGAGAATAATATTTTCGCGAGGAGTGCTGTAATGAATTTATCGTAGTCCCTGCCTCGCTTATTACATTACGAGATTGTTTTTGAAGATTTCTGAATATAGCGAGCACTCTTTTTTCTGTACAATTATTTTTCCTTTCTCTTTTATGTTTTTTGTCAACTGACAAGAAATTATTTGCCTTTTATTGGTTTTATGTGACCTTACATTCTCGCGGTAGTTAGTGTTAACTAACCCTAAAATGGAAATGCCAGTATTCTAACAAAATGAGTCACCATAAACTGTTTCGCGTAGTAAACATCCATGATTAAAATCTGTTTCGTATTCAACGATGTGAAATATTGAGAACCTGCTTTTAAAAGCCAAGAGCTTAGCGGCAAAGATTTACAATACTGCCGGTTAAATTACACATTCCGTATATTCTAGAAAATCCCAAATTTCCCGCTCCCACCAACTTCGAGTAACAACCTCGCAGGCTGTCGTACAATTACTTATCTCTGAAACTCTTAATAAAACTCATCTTATTTACTTTACATTTTCAACCTACTATGTGGGGGACCTCATTTTATGCAAATCTCAATATCAGGCTAGCGAGGCCTGTACTATCAGACGTCATTCCACTTCCACCGTCGTTTGGACCTTTAGAAGACAATTTAGAGTTAAGCGATAAGGTTCGGTCGGCAGAGTGGCTTAGTACGATTTAACCCTATCTGGGACAAAAACGCTGGAGATATGCAAAGTTGGAGACGATTAAAAATAATTAGCGCTGGCGTGGAAGCCTTCGACATGGTTTTGAGTTAGTTCTTCTTAGTTGGCTATTTTTGCCTTTTGCTGGGAGCGGTGTATTGCTGTTGGAAAGTTAGGGGAGCTCGTTAATTATCCTGGTCTTTGTTATGAATAATGAATAGAGAGCAGAAATAAAATGGTCTCGGCTAAACTTATGATAGATTATTTATGTTTGTGGAGATAGCATGTTGTATCACGTCTTCGTCTTCAGCATTATCTTCATATCGCATAAACCCAAAGTTATGTTTTTCGTGGCTTTTGACAATCCACTCACCAACGGGTTCTTTGATAGGTATTTCCAAAACAATATTCGCAATACGCGCTTCACAAAACTGTCCCTTTTACGAGAAACGCTTATTTGTCCGATGCCAATCCGAGACAAGCGCCATTCTAAAAACAAAAGCGACGAGGCAAGCCAAAGTTGGATTGCGCTTTTTGTGACACTCCAAGTCTCAGATTAAATATAAACTTTCCCCCCATGTTTGCTTCAGTTACGGCAATATCCGCGAGGGGCGCTGTCAACTTGGCAGACGACAATTTGTCAGTTCCCTGTGGCACGTCGGCGACGTCGCGTCGTCGCCTCGTCGACTGTAACGAACGCAGTTTGAGGCTTTGTCATATTAGTTCATGGTTGGTTAAGATGAGTAGTAGGCACCATACGACAAAATGTTGCGTTAAGTTGTATTGCGACGTGCTTTATAGTGGTTCTGTCTGTCTTAATTATAAGTTGTTGAGAAACTGAAGAAGTAGTTTATGAACAAGAGAATTGTAGTATTCTGCAACTTGATTAGTACTTTGATAGTTGAAGCGTGTTAAGGGCCAAAACTTCCTCGATAGCTAGGTATTTTTTGTAGCAAAACATTGTAATATTATTTTGGTCCATGTGAAATGTTGTTTGGTGTAGTACTAGACCAAGTCTGCGATAGAATGACAAAATACGAACACTGTCCTGATTCGAGGTCCCCAAAAATCCATTAACAATCTAACTTGAACGCCGCATAATCTTAATAATTTCAATTGCTTTGGGAGTACAAAATACAATATTGATTTTCCTTCAATAAAATATTATGCTGGGGACTCCGAACCCTCCCTGGGATTACGCACTCTAGAGTAATCAACCATTATTGAAGTTAAGAATTTGTAACACGAACTGTAATCATATTTCATTCATCAGCTTCGCAATCAAAAATTTTACTCTTTTGAAGAGCTTCGTTTAAAACCCTTTCATTGAAGCTTTTTACTTTAGACCTTCGTCGGTGTGTCCTTCTTTAGTAGTAATGCAAGTTTTACAACTTGGGGGTGTGTATTACTTTAGAGTGTAGGATTCCTTTTTATGTGGTTTGGACCTAGTACATTAAGTGCTTCGAAGTTTTACTGTCTTGTTAGTGAATTCTATTGTATTTTCTACTTCATTTTGCCAGTGGCTAACCATTTACAGGGCACTGAACTTTGATTTGTGACAATGTAAACAGTCTTTGGGGGATATGACATTATTATAATCTTGTTAGGCAGATTGGTGGTCAATTTATGATCGTATTGTAGGTGACTGCTTCCCAGGCCTTATTTCTGATCAGTACGTATCGTGTAGCCAGTTTGAATGTTCTTTCAATAGCCATGGCTCGTGTAAGAGGATTATTTTCGACCGGGATTACGGAGCATCCATTTTCTCATAAATTAAATTGAATCAACTATAGGTATCTTAACGAAAACTGTATTTATAAATTTCCATCGGCCATTTTGATTAAACCGCCATTGTCTGCGGCTATCAATGAATAAAGGAATAGGATAAAGGAAAACGGATAGCCAGAGGGCGAATTAAAAAAAAATACAGCTACCAGCAAATCCACAAAAGAAATATTACCTATTTCTTTTAGCTGGCAACGCGGTAATCACATTTGCTTTGTTCATTTCGGCCCTTTCATTCGCTTAATCGCGTTATTTCGGACTTTTCTAGAACAATCTTTGTGAGCGTTTAATTTACGAGCGGTTGCGTTAGCGGGTGCTTCCACAAGATTTATGAAGCCATGCGTTCTGGATAATTAAAAATGTGGAGAATTTTTTTCATTGTTATTTTGATAATACCACCCTTTATTGTGTTTATGGTGCATTGTTGGAGAGATATTTTGGCTGTCGGCGGCTGAAGTGGCATAATCCACATTTTTATGTATTGTCTTTTGAAAATGTGTTGGAATTAAGGTCATGTGTTTGTTCGGCCATTATGCCAAGATGCGAGCATAGTTTTAATGACTATATGAAACGTTTTATGGGGCACATAACTGCAGTAATTGTATGTATAATGGAGTGTGTAATTTTATACGGTGCTTGAATGCATAATGTCTGACGCAGTGTTTCTTAGAAAACATAATATTAAAATTGTACTGAACATTTTCTGAGGAAAACGGTAACTTAGCTATAAGCCTTGATACATACCTATTACGGTCATTACTATAATAACTTCTGACGTTAGCTGCAGTCACAACAATTACCAAGGCCACAAGTCGATATCTTGTTTAGACGTTCTTCTGAGATCACCAATCCTGTTACCAAACTTGGTGGTTTGGTATAACTGTTTCCTTTACCACCATTGAATGTGTTATCTCCGGATACTATAACTATTATCAGCCTAGACTTTTCCCAGCTATGTGAGATTAGGCTTCCATTTTAATCGTGTTCGACTGAATTTAACTGAGGATCTGGTGGTCTACCATGACGTCTTAAAGCAGGAGTAATTACAGTGTGGGAAAGAGATGACGCTAGACGAACTGAATTGCTCTCCCTCTTTCCCACACTGGAATTACACCTGGTTTAAGACCTCATGGTAGGACACCTGCTCTCTGGCTTATATCAGAAGAAGAAATGGTAGAACCAGGCCCCCGGAGTAATAATTTCTTCTCCTGATAGGCAAAATCTTCAATACTAGCATCGACTAAATGCATCTCTCGTTTTAGCTTATAACTTAGACCACGGATTCCTGTGTGAAGAATTGAAGAAGGAAGGAAGTAAGCGAAAGACGAAGCAACAAGATAGTTGTGCAGGAAACTGAATATAGGTAATTTACTATTGGTTTCATACAACATAATGTTTCGGAGGTCGGAGGACGACGGTAAAGTAATAGGACGGTCAAGATTTATTTATTGCTAAGTTTAGAACTTTCTTTTCTGTTTTGTATTACATGAGGAAAGTCTTTTGATTATACATAGCGCTTATTATCTGGTTACCGTTTAGAGCTTTAGCCATAACTCCTGTTTTGGTAAAATATTAGCTAGCCATCAAGGTGGCTATAAAGCAAACAATGAAATAAAATTAAACAACTTTTTTAATTAATCAACCATTTTGACAGAACTGTAGTGTTACAGATTATTTTATAATAAGGAAATACTTTTTATTTTTTATCTGTGGAAGCTTTTACTGGCTTTTTAATTAGCAATTTAGTTATATATTTTTATTATAATAATGTTATTAGTCTGTAAGCTTTCTTATAATGTACAAAATAAAACAAACAATGTGGTGGCCGACTGCGTTGGAAGTAAAATATCAACGTTACTTCAGCCTCAGTGAAATTTGATCTTTTTAGATAAAAAAAAAAGAAAGTTAGCCTTTTATAAGACAAGGGTAGAAAAAAAATGGGTTTTCTACTATATTTGCAAATCTTTGTGGGTGATAAACCCATCATCCTTAGACTAATAAATTTTTCCTAAGTATAAGAGGATTTCCAGATTCAGATTTTCTTGTAATCCTTAAATGGTAAAATCCTTTAATCTTCTGTTATGGTCGTAACAGAAAAAGTTATTTAAATTTTATTTTTAATATAAACGAATAGTTCTTTTTTCTATAAACAACCTGCCTAACAAACAGACATTCTACAAGTTAAATAGCTCAGATTGTTCCTTGCCTTGTTAGCGGGAAAAAATGGCGAGCACCATACTTACATAAATGTATACGGAAATCTCATGAATATGTAGCTGATTAAGAGGATATACATGCTTCAATTTACATGCTGATCACAGAATAAAACATAAGGGATTTTATGAAGAATTCTTGGGATGCTGATGGTTGTGGTTGCTGCAGCTGACTGTAGGACAAAGAGGTGTTAAATTATCGTTGTAAAAGCAAGTCTTCATTTGTCACAGTGACATGTTGATAGTGTACTAGAATTTTTACCTTTTAAGCTGGGCTAGCGTAATATGGCGATTCAAGAAATTATAAGGCCAACTTATACTGGTCTTGTTGACGTGCTGCATACTGTACTTTGGGAGTACCATGAACAATAATGCCGACTAGAACATACTGTATCATGCTTGAACACGAACAGTTAGTAGGAGAAAAAAAACGAAACTGGTAAAATGTGATTGTAGTATACTTCTCTACTTACCCCTAGAACTTAAATACCCCCGTATTTAAGATCAAATGATGAGTACCTCTGATAAGGTGCTTTTCACTTCAGTTTTAGTAGTAAGTAAACAGTATAACTTGTCGTCTACATACCGTAGTACATAACATGTGTACATACCAACCGCTCCTATGACGTCACACTAACAACGTTTACTCCGAGTGCAGTGCAACGTGACCCGATAGGCAATGCACCTTTGTTTATGCCATTAAGCGAACTGCACACGTTCTTCTAAGAAACATAACGCATAAACTAAGAATTGTAATGCTGGTAGTAAGTTCCAAGTCGATTGCTGGGAGATTTACTCGACTTTAGCTCTTTGTGAATCATGGAGGAGGAATTTTTTGGCGCGTGTTTGTTTTCATTTTGAATGTCGAATCTTGGATTTGTGGTACATGTTTTTTTTTAATTTGTCATTTTGTAATATTAGTACTTAGTATCTTTCAAAAGCGTTAGTTATTAAAACAAAAATTGTGATTATAGAAAATAAACATATTCTTGTTTCCATGAATCTTCTTGGGTGATAATAAGACTTCAAACTACCGGTCAAAGATGCACTTTCCCAGTCGTTATTATAATCCTCAAGTTTTTATTGTCATTCCAACATTCTAATAGAATTTAAATAAAACCCATAAAAATAAAACGACATCGACAGCTGTATTCAAATTAAAACATTTTAACTAAATCACATTCTTCTATAAAAAATCTTATAACGTTGACGAAATAAACTTTTTATTGCCACTTCGAAAAAGGAAGCGAAATAATCGAATTTAAAAAATCATTCGAACAAACGCTTCCATTTTCAAATTTAAATTGTCTAGAGTCGCCCACCTGGCTGATGATGTCATTGGATTAGTGCTGTTCCCCAGCGATTGCGATCGAATTGAACATCGATTCCGATTCGATCTTGGTATCTGTTAAAGCTTAGTATTCGAACAGTTTGCGATCCGTTCGCGTGTTAAATGATCACAATTCATTTTGAGTTATGTGACTTTGTCTCGTTTAGTTTTGTTTATAGGCATTCGTGTTGCTTTATTATATAATAGGCCTCCATATTTTATATTATTGAACTTTTTGCCTATTATATTTCGACGCTAATGGGTTGAGCGTATACTGGCATTTAATTGCTAGACGAAATAAATCATTGAGTGTTTCTATGAAAACAGAAATATTCGCTATGGTATAGTTAACATAACCTATTGTGTTCGTCAATCTGTCTATAAATGTCTATGACGTATTTCAGTTATAAATCTAATATGACATCACCGCAGACGCGACAATTTTTTTGCCGTCTGACTCGATCTGAGTTGTCATTAAATTGCAATGCGGGCTGGCAATATTTATGACATAGATTCAAGAGGAAATTCAACTCTACACTCGAACTGTTAAAGTTCATTTTGCATGTTAAATAAATATGCGAATCCATATAAAGCTAGTTAGTGCGACAAATCAAATGGGAATTAAAGCTATCTCGATACAAATGACGATTTTTAACCTCAAAAAGTTCCGTACCGCGAGGAGTACTGAAATTGAAAATCCTTTTAGCAATAAAGGTAATTTTATTTAGAACAGGCCATTTTGGCACTGACAGTGACATATTTATTTGATACTGAAACATTTTCTAGGCAATAGACAACGAAATTGGATAAAGTAAAACAGCTGTGTATGAGAAAGGCATTTTTATTTATTTTGTAGACGGACCTTTTTATGATTTCGACGTGGAATGAAAACAAAATTATGTGTCTATTCACATAGTACACGAATAAAATATTTACACAGCCAATTTTATAAAAATAAAACCTTGAAAAGCTCAGTTACAAAGTTACCAAAAACAGGCTTTGCCCTTAAAATGAACTGGATACAATTGAGATTTAATAAAGTCTGTTAGGTCTGGCCCGTGGGCTGTGGTCAGCGATTCCTTTGTTTCGTCGCAAAAAAACCAAGCGCCCGGCCGGCTCGTAAAAATGTAAATTACTGTAAAATCGTGTGCGTGCTATGCAGCCGCTGACTGCCGCTGCAGCGCTGCAAGCGGCCGTTTGTCCCGCGATATTTTTCTCCGCGCAAAATTAACTTTCCTCTTTGCTTACACTGTTGGTCGTGCGTTATTAAAACTAGACCTTTTTTGTGTTTCAATTGTGGCTTTATTATAAAGTAAGCTTTCGAGTTTAAATTAACTTTTATGGAATGCTCGTTACGGCAAGTTATTTTTGAATAAAAGGAATACTTTGCGGAACCTCGACCTCGAACAAGTTGTAGTACGACACGAAAAAAAGTGTGCAATCATTTTTACCTACAGCATACCTACTCTGCACGCCTGAAGGAGATTTTAAAGCAATTTCGGTTTTCTCTTACAACAAACTTCAACAGAATCGCAACCAAAAATGTACCTTAGTACATTTTTGACCTGTCTATCACTGATAACCGCTGTTATAATTATTCTTTGTCTAAGCCCTTGGTTCCATAAGTTGTAAACAAAGGGCTAGAAATGAGAAAGATTTCTAATTTCTATTATAATGAGGTGGCCAACTGACCACAGATTTCAACTGGACTTTGCACGTTTCTAATGTATGCGGCTGTGCGATATTATGCTACTTGTACATCCTGTATATAGAATCGATTGAGATTTATTATTCAGGTCTTTATTACTCTTAAGCCTAGTTAGTGTACAAGCCTACCCCATGGGATTTCTCGTCGGTAAAAATGACGAACTTCAATACAAACTTCCACCCCTATTTAAGCCCCTTGAGGATGTAATTATCTTTAGGTTTTTAAGGACCTTCGTTAACAAAGGAAGTCTAGTGCAAAATTGCAAGCTTCTAGATGCAATGGTTTTGGCTGTGCGTTGTCGTTCATCGAATAAATTTACAAAATGTATTACGTAGAAAATGGTGTTTACAACACTATAATTTTATTTCAAACCAATTGTCAGTCAGACAGATACGCTCAACGGATTAATAACTTGATATCTTTAGTTTTTTTTTTGTGTACCTTCAAATAATCATTTCATTACTAAATTGTTGTGTAAAGAAAGACTTTTTTATAAATACAATAAATGTACCTACAAAATATCTGTTTGTTGAATATTTAAACACAATGTTGCGGCAAATCGCGATCGGATACACGTGAAGTTTTTAATTTATTGTTTTATGATTTTTCTTATTATCAAGATTATTATTTATTTATTTATTTATTAAAACTTTATGCACAAGTAAAAAAAAAACTGTACAAAGGCGGACTTAATGCCTTGGGCATTTTTTTTAATTATCACTTCGAACCTTACTAAAGGAAGTACCCATGTCTATTTTCCGCCTATGTGTATTCAACTCTAAACACCAAAGACCACGAGGAAATCTAAACACCGAAACGCCACTAAATTATCGAGCGTTGCGTAATATAAAAGCCTTTTCACACACCTAGTGTATTCTCCGGGGCATTTCGTCCCTATTCAACTGAAACAAAGCATGGCTCGACTTTTAGCAGGGTTAATTAAAATGTCAACAGCACTTATTAATCAAAGCGACTGTCGCGTTCGGACGGTTAAGGTGCGTCCTTTTGTTGCTAACGTTGGCAGCATTGAATTTAGTGTTGTGCTTTGATTTTGTTGGTTTGCTGTTTCGAATAGTTCCCTTTCGAATTTGAAATGACAGCTCGTAAAACGTGCAATAATTTTAGGGCTGGTGTTTTGCTGAAAAACATAATGGATTATGACTTTGCTAATGAATATGCTATGGTTCGAGGATTGCTTGATTCAATTAAGCCTTCGTATAGGAACCTTGTTTAACATCATAAACGACTGATTAGGAAATTATTGACTATTGCATAGAAAGATTTAAATACAACAATTTTCAGGAGATTACCTAAGCAATAAAGTAAATAAGTATACAATTATCGCTCACTTTGTACCTATTTCTAATTTGTAGTTCGCTATTAATCCCGTTATTTCCGCTCTTAATTAGTTTCTCATTTGATTGATAGAGATTACCTGCCGTGCGTCTGAAGCAATTTACAAGGGGAGAAAAACAATTATTTTCATTTCCTGTTAGATGCTGGCAAGTCTCATTTCCGAAAAAACGGATGAAGGGGATTTAAAAAAATGTTACTGTTAATTAGGTAGCAAAAGTTATCATTTTTAAATTTCGCTTTTCTTCCTCTCTAAGCTCCATA
The DNA here is from genome assembly GCA_947578425.1 of Eugnorisma glareosa. NCBI lineage: Eukaryota > Metazoa > Arthropoda > Insecta > Lepidoptera > Noctuidae > Eugnorisma > Eugnorisma glareosa. The sequence continues at coordinate 19,314,707 of OX387964.1, forward strand.
TTAAAGATTTACGAGAACATTAATACAAAGACGTTTAATATCTTACAATTAATATTATAATTACGAAAGTTTGTGAGGATGAATTTATGTTTGTTACTCTTACACGCAACAACTACTGAACGGATTTGGATGAAATTTAGCATTCATGCTATTTCTACTTGGGGTGTGAGCAGGACTTCAAACAATAGCAACATATTGGGAAATTACTTCGTCTTTGAAGAAAACAAGAACAATTCGTAATTACTTGCAGTTTCGACATGTTGGCTGGGAAAGTGTGAAAATTCTTGTGTTCCATTTTGTTTCCTCCATAATTAAACTGTGAACGAAGGGTATTTGGAAACAGTTTCCTACATACAGATTCCGGTTTTGTATAAAATCTTCTTAATATTAATATTTATCTCACTAATATTATAAATGCGAAAGTTTGTGAGGATGTTTGTGAATCTTTCATGCGAAAACTACTGAACGGATTTGGATGAAATTTGGCACATAGATAGTTTATAACCTGGATTAACACACAGGGTACATTACCCGGTAGTATGAACCCGTGGGACAGTTACCGAACTTCACGCAGGCGAAGCCACCAGCATAACCTAGTCAGAAATAAATCCAGGGAAAATCAGCAACTCAATAAGGGATTCTATATTAATATTTCCCTTACTGACCCAAAAACGATCATCTTTTATACATTTACACAGCAGCTGTTATTAAATAAATGATCGCACCCACATCACTCGTATAGCCCGCAGGATAGCAGTGACGTTGTGGCTACGTCATCAATCACACGGGTCGCGGGGGGGAGGGTATATAAGCAGGCGACAGCACGGAGTGGGGGCATTCTTCATTAGTGAATCGCGGAGAGCACACGTCGACGCTAACATATTAATCATAATAGGTCTTCTGCCTTATTGCTCGTGGCGTTTTCCTACGTGTCATTGGTTCAGTAATGAGCGCCCTCGAGAGGCGATTGTTATTAATCAAAGATATTGTAATATGGCGCATCTGGTTGACTTGGCGAACTATCGCAATATTACTGCGGACTTCTACATAAACGTCTGGACGGATTTTCTTTCATTCAAAGTAATTTATTGAAGCATTTTTTCATCTACAGCAATGCATGAACGGTGATTTCTTTAACGTTATTATTAATAATTGCGCATTCAAGATGAAGTAAAGAGCAATAGTCTGGTGGCCCAGTGGTATGGACTAGAACGAAAAAAATATCGCAGTGACGGGGTGAGCAAGTACCTTTCGGTTTCATTAAAGGTCTTGTTACACCCTTTATAGATCCCGATATAAGTATAGTAGATGTAAAAAAAGTAGGTGTGAATCACAGGAGGAAGTTTACTTTTCGTTATTTAGTTCATCGCCACGGTATAAAAATTGTAAAGGGAAAGCACCGTGAGGAAACTAGCATGTTCTTGAACCAAATACCTCGTGGCGGAATATGGCTTATCCCCTCTCTCTCATAGAGAAGTGTGTCCAGCACTGGGACCGTCATGGTGAGTCAAGGATCAACAAATGTGGTTCAATGGCCTGATAAGAAAGAGGCTCCATTTAAAAGTCATCATTTATCCAGCCCTTACCCCAATTTCTTCTTCCATACTTCTCTATTACTCGTCATCTCAGCAGTCACCTCCTTTCTACCCATATCATTGTTCACACAGCCCATCCATCGTTTCTTTGGTCTTCCTCTACTCTTATAGCCATCCATATTCATGCTCAAAACTTTCCTTACTACATTTTTCTCATTCCTCCGCATCACATGTCCATACCATGATAACAGATTACTACACATCTTTTCAGTCACCGGTGCCAGTTTCAGACTTCCTGTAGAATTACCCTAAAGGTACTAGTTCTCTCCGTCATTCCAATCTTTTTTTTGGTCTACACCATGCTTGAGAACCTTCTAGTCGTCTAGCCAGAGATATTGGGGGTAGTTCCAACTTTTTCACAAGTTTTATTTTAAATATCTCCACGACCCCTGTACTATTCAATGCATCCTTCAGCACTATGTTTTGAGTGCGTTACAATGAGTTCTACCATAAAACGAGGTTTTTCTTCCCAAAAAAGTCTTTGAGGGTATGAAGAACAGGGTGTAAAGTTCTTCATCCCTCATAGAAAAAGGAGGATCCTGCGACCAGACGGGTGTTATGTCTGGTGAGCTGCTGCCCGACAGTTGATGTCGGGATCTGCTACTCGTATATACTCATATCTCGCGAATAACTTTACTTGCGCGATGTAGAATTTCATTGCCTTCGATGTTTAGTTCTTCGTCTGAGACTAGGGTTGCCAACTTTTATTAGAAGAAATAGAGTATATCTGATTTGAAAGGAGGTAAATAAAGAGTACGGACTTACAAACAAGAGTATCATTTATTTTATATTTTTTAAAAGGTATTTTTTAGTACTTTTTGCTGCACATGATATATTTTCATGGTTTTTAAAAGAATTGTATAACTCCAAATATTCTTACACGAAATTTATATAGATCAAGAGCTCATTTTTATTCAAATTTCAATAAATCCTTGTTTCTTTATTCCCGCCACTTCACATTCATGACCGAAAAGACTATGTCAGTAAATCGAGAATTTTTCTTGCGCCAAAATTAACGTAACCTCTAAACTACCCGTATTGTGTTTATTATACAGGGTGATTGTGTCTGGACTCTAGACCCGCCATTGCAAATTCGCATAGAGAGGAGGTCATTTACTAATTATTGAACCCAAAACAACTTGTGACATTGAGATTACTGGCTGCGTTCAGAAACGTTCGAATGTGGCTTGAGGAATTGAGGATATCAACATATTAAAAGTAAATAGTCGAACTTTTTGGTTATGTTAATGGGTTTTGCATAATATTACATGACTAGTATAGTAAACATTGTGTAAAAAAAGAGTATTTTAGCGTACTCTATTAGTGTTATAGATTATAGAATACGCCTACGTGATATAGAGTACAATACTCTATTTTAGAGTACGGTTGGCAACCCTATCTGAGACATAGATGGCGCTGTAGTACTTTTTGTTCTATGTAGCTGCAGTATTTTTGTAGTCCCGCTACAAGTCATTCCCCGGCAATAATGTTGGCTTAGAGTTACTTAGTTTCATGTACAGAATGCTTGATTGACGGCTTCGTGAAGGCTATCCATTTTAAATTGAACCTCCTAATTAAATGTTTTCCCTAGCCTACCTCCTCGTCATCGATACGAGTTGATTTAAGGCTTCCCTTTGTTGAAAAAGCTCATTCAATTAACTTTTGAGGTACCTAGTTGGAAACCGAAAGATCATAAATCATCATTGGGTCTAAAATATCTCTCTCTCTGTGAAAAGGCTTGTTTTGTCTCTGATTGGTGGGCGTTCCGCTTTGCGGTTATTGGTTTCCAAATGCTATACCTATAATATGATTGTGGTTTTGGTATACAGCTGTCTATTATTTACTTTGTGGGCTTTTGGTTTGGCCTTGAATGTCTGGTTTTGTAAATTATTTATTTGTACGTTGAGTCGCTCCATGTAAAGTACTGGTATTCAGTTGCAGCCGACCCCAACACAGTTGGGAAAATACGATGAGAAAAGAGATGATGTCATCATCCAGTCCAACCGGTTGCAGCTGAATACCAGTATTTTACACGGAGCGACTGCCTATCTGACCTCCACAGCCTAGTTAGTACTGGCTAATACGATAAAACACTTGGTAAGACTGGTTGTCAGACTTTTTTTGGGCCACTGACTACCTGTAACGACTGTCAAAGATCTACTGATGGCAGCTGGATGAAAAGAGATTTCCACAGAGCTTTCTACGTGAAAAGTATTCAGTCTGATTGTATCGTTGATTGTATTGAAAGTAATCTTTTAATTTTATCTCATTGATATTAATTTAATGTCCACATCAAAGTACGAATCTATCTGAATACAGATTTAAGTATTGAAGCTCAAAAGTAGGTAAATGAGCTGAGGATAAAGGATTTACTCGTACTTTGTTTAATTAGTTAGGTAGCTAGCGGCTAGGAAGCCTTTCAAAAGGTACTAAAATCTCACAAATGTAAAGTACCCACTAAGAGTTAAATCTAAGAAAAGTTGAATACTAGATATTTAAATATTAATGTGTTATATTATACAAAAACGATTTTATTTAAAAAAAATCGAGAGAATGTGGCGTAGTCTAAAAAATATACATGGTGTGATGTATCTTTATTGAAAGCACACCAAACCTGACTTTTACTATTTCCGGTTTACAGGAGGGTTATACCATAACACGGTATGAGTGACAGGGCTTGCTCTAAGCCTCATGCAAACCCATCTCAATCACTTGACCCACAAAACTTATACAGGGTGATAAAGAGCCAACACACAATTTTCACCGAAACCATGCCGGAAACCAACTAGAGCATGAAAACGAAACGTATTTTTCGATATCTGTTGCCGTTTGTTTTTGGCGGTACAAAAAAGTTTTCGCTCAAAAGCTACAATGTATCACGCATTTATCGAAGTTTTGGGTAGCAACAGTGCCCCTTCAGAAGTAACTAGGCGAGGGTGATACGAACACCGAAAGAAGTTGGTAGCGCGTGAATTGACTTCCTAATTCACCCTTACTATGAGTTTTTCTTGGGATATTTTGGAATTTTATGTCAAAAAAAAAAACGCGTCATCTCGACAACCTATTTTCTTATTTCGCCGGTTCAAAAACTGACATTTTTTGTATACGACACGAAAGTAAACGTTAGTTTTTAAAAAACGGCACTTGAGCAATCAATTCTAATTTATTTTGCTTTTATTTGGGTAGTGCTAATTGTGGAATTGTTTTGATAAGGTTAAATGCGGGTGTGTACAAAATATACTATGCTAATTGGACCACCATTTAACACATTTGTTTGAAGCTTTTGTCAAACAAACAAACAATACAATTGAATTACAGTTTTCAGTCATGAAAATAATAAATCACATTACTCGTCAGCAAAGTTATTTTTAATACTAAATATTAAATTGTTACAAAAGGCAAGCTGTACAAGGCGTAGGTGTATATTTTGGCGCGTGACCAAAATCAGAACGTACATCTTCATCATGTTTTTCAATACTTTTCACAAACGTTTACCAACAACGTGCCCTTGTAAACTTTTGCCAAAAGTTTATCTATACCTGTTTCATGGAAAGCAAAGTTTTCACACAAAGAAAGTCGAAAGTCTCTTCGACTTATCGAAGTAGGGGCCTTCAACAAAAATTGGCGGGTACGCGACAATGCAAGCGTAAAGTGGGGTGAGTGAAACGTACTATTTTACTAAAGTAATTCACTTGTTTGAACTGGCTGGAAGAATTCGCGAAATAAAAACTTCAAAGTATTTGCAGTAAAATGTTTGTTGGGCTTACATTTTATGGGACCACCTGTATTTTTCTCTCTTTGAATATGCTTTAACAAATTGGAACCAGATTGAAAGCCACTTATTTCTGCACATTTTACTAGAATAATGCGTATCTAATGGCTAAAACGAAGGAGTAGGACAATCATAAGTTATGAACACTATACAGCGTGAATCATTTTATTTATAGGTACATTTTTTCCTAACACTAGTTTGCGTGTATGAGTAATTTACGTGACTAGTAACTTTATTACTCACACACCGTCGCTAATCCTTGAACAATTAGTTAAGGTAAAAAAAAATAACACCCATCATTTTCTTTTAGTAAAAATGTAAAAAAATACGTCCGTGTGACCTGCTTGTAAACCCAAAGGATATAAAATAAATATAAAAGAAACGTTTCACAGGGGAGGCTTGCGTGCGATAGGCCGGTGATCGCGAACGATGATAGTTGGCACGCGAGGCGCAGGCGCAGTGGTAACCTCACTCTGACACTATGACTGATCAGCCCACTGTCAGATTAGTTTAATTTATGGACAAAGATGGCGACTGTTGTGTTTGTTTTTTTATGAGCAGCAAGCATTGTTAGTTTGAAAGGGAAATAAAAGTGAGTGTTTTAAACTGTAGACAAGGTGCTGAAGCTTTAAGTGAAGGTTATATTTTGAAGTGGTTAACTGATTACAGGGTTAGGTATTTTCGAGCCTCAAAATTATTTAATAACAGACCTAAGCACGTATTACAAATTGAAGAAAGAAAGACACAATAATTAGCTACCCTGCCATTACAGCTTTAATTTGACTTTAAAAGGAAATTATGTGGTTATCTTGACATGAACGGCAGCTTTAGTTCATGCACATTTTGGTTCCCTGGTAACTGCATTTGCCTTACAAAATATTTCCTGAGATTAATGGCTCAGTGCTCTGTCATCATACTTCCTTCGATGACGACATATTGCGTGATACGTTTCGACAACACCGTATATTAATTCAATTAACATAAAGTGCTCAGTAGTTACCCCAAAATAATTAACGATTACAAATCCTCAAGTGGCACATTCGATTTTTAATGACACCTGTCGTACTTACTCAGTAAAATGTCCACGAGTGAATCGAATAATGATCGATTATTTTTTCGCAACACAAAATGCCATTTAATTCATGTAAACTTCGCGCGAAGAAACTCGCGATCAATGGACAGGCATTTCGTAATACATTCTCTTTAACACGTAACGAGACATCGAATACAAGTTTTGTTCGGTCGAGTTCTCGATTCGGAATGTCAAATGTCAAACTGAACTGCGTTTATAAAAAAGAGTTTCGCGTTGCAGCATGTGGAGCTTATTAAGACGTCTTGTTTTTTTACCGAAATAATATCAAAGTGTCAATGTTCACTTTTTGCTTTCTTTAATATAATTGGTTTCTTTTATAACGTACAAAATAATTGGTTAACAAGATACTACACGAAAAATCTTTTGTCATATTAAAAACAAACATTTTTTTCTTTCCATAAAAGTCATCATACGTATAAGGAAAGGAAAAAATGTATAACCCGACACTGTAATTTACCATGTTATGATAGATAAGATATTGACATGATTAAGAAGTCAGTATAAGAGCTGTTTTAACTTAAGGCTATTGTAGCCGCCAAAAGAAACGACAAAGGGACTGCCTACAATTCCCCTCTTTGACATGATCCAATCCATACTCGCCCCATCCTTTTCATCACAGACTGCAATAAATACTTTAAAAATTCACAACCTACCGAACAAAACAACGCAGGTAAACAAACCCGTTCCATAAATTATTAAAAAGCTCTATGTCACGAACTATCCGAATTTGTCATCGAGTGGCTAAACAAAGGGTCCGGTGATTGAATCCGGATAGACAACACAATACTACTATTGTTCGATAACTAGCTGTGGAAAGGTTTCGTACCCCTGGTTTGGGTGTGTGAGAAATTGACAGAGATTGTCAGATATATTCAACCTTTAGGCGCAGTTCCACTTAGCAGCTTAACGGTAATCATTTTAATGCCTCCAAGATGTAAAATTCATAGCAGGAGCCTCTGTTTCATGATGAAAAGAACTCTGGTGCTTGCAAACAACACTTTTAACACTAAAAGTGCAGGGTTAACCACTATTGCAAACTGTTTAATTTTAAAGGAGATTAGGCAAATTATACAGAGGAATTAAAACTAAGTTCTATAACTGGGACCATTCATAAAGAAGACTTTCCGAAAAGTCTATGTTTCTTACGAATTCTCCTTCGGCAGAAGTTTCTGTATCACTACAGTATTCTGTCTCAACAAGTCTCAACACAAGTAATAGATAGACTTCTCAATGTACAAGATGATTTTAAATTCACCGTATTACTTGTAATTATTGCAAAGCCTCATAAAGACTAATTGCAACCAATTACTGATCGCATTTGATCTGTCGGAATGGAATTACATCTATGTCGTATTTTGCTATGCATTGAGTATTACGAGTAACTGTGTACACAATATATAAAAAATAATACTATGAAATAGAATATTCTGATGCGGTTGAGGAGCGATATCTCACCCTCTCTCTCTCGCGTGCTCTCGGTGCACCAACTGTACTAAGAAAGACCTATGCGGCGCTAATGCTTACGATGTAGATACCTACATGGAATCATTGATACGACGAAGTTGTGCCATGGAAGAAGAAAACCACTTGAAAGCAAAACTGAAGGTAGTGAGGTAGCCATCGAAGGTACTTTCCCCAGCCAAAATCAAACAGGGTTTTCCATAATGTAGATGGCATTTAAAATGAATTTGGAATTTCTATGCATGCTTATTCTATGGTCCTTGGTTACATTCAGTGTTTCTCTGTTTATTCTGCCTGTTTATCTATCGACCTAAATAACGAGGTATTTGTGGCGAATATTAAGTAAGTGTTACTAATGTTTGGTCATGAACATGGATGGTTCATTCATTAAAAGTAAGTAGGCAAAATTATAGGTTCAAAGTTTTGCGTAAAATTCTGTGTGCCAGCAAAAGTACCTGGTGGATGGTGATACATTTGTTTTATGTTAGGTATTGGTGGAATTATATTTTTACTGGTCTATTAAAGATTCTTCATAACTTCAATTCAAGTGTGATGGAAGCAAGAAAGATAAAACATTTCATTGCCAGTTTAAGATACAATTTTAAAGAGCTGTGGGTTTTGGGTATAATAAAAAAAAAATAAGGTGACTCGATGGTGCATAAGTTTTTTTTCCTGTATCATTCATTATCTATAGTGTCACAGACAATATAACCGCTGTACTCCAATCAAAAAAACATTAAAACGCAAAATAGAAACTATCCGACCGGAATAATTCCGGAAACTTTTTGACATTGCAAAATGGAATCTGTATTCGAATACCCAGGGGACAGGAAGCGTAATACCAAATTCTGTATTTCCTATTGTCTCCTCTGAAGCGATATGCACCCTGTTTAACAAGTTTGAGGGTGTTTTACCCTGGTATCGCAGAATCTACCATCGTTACCCTTACTCAATTCGTTGTGCGTCTAGAAATGTTTCCGGACAGGGGATTTTTTCCCCATGTGATATTTCGTCCAGAAATTATTGAGTTATCTGTCGAAGTGAACCTAATTGTTCCTTTGTTTATATCCGTAAAATGTCAAAAATTTCATTTTTTAATATTTGAAATGTTTTCGGCTTGTTTATTTAAAGTATAATCAATATCAAAACCCTCGATAATTGGAACCGATATCGAAGCTAATTCATCAAACGCTTCGAATAGTTTTTGACGAAAAATGTTAAAATTGGAAATTGTTATGTATTTTTACATTGCAAACAGAGAATTGCAGAGGATTGGTAGTAATTCTGTATGTACTTGTACCTACTGCGTATGTTCCAGTATAACTGTTAAATACAGGTACTCACAGGCACTGATTCATTGAAAACCAATCACATTAAATTATTCGCGGTTAACGATTGCCGTCAATAGCTATACCTAGTTAAATCTTTTTTTTTATCGTAAAAAGATCTTCATAAAAATATTTCTTCCACAGGATTTGAACATTCAAATCACATCAGACGCGCGTCAATCTTCGTATGTATATCTCTGAACCGCGATCGAACGGGTGCTATCGCGCGCTTTCGATAGTGATCGCGACGAACGTTCGAAACTCTAATACCGGTAATGGAAGTCGACACGGGCCGGCTCCGTTCGATTTTCCGAATCGTTTGCGCCGAACGCCCGCCGAACGAACGCGAGATAACGAGAAATGTCTCGACTATCGTTTTATGTGCACCGTACGAGATTTTCTAAAGATTATGCACCCTATTACCCTATTATAGGCGTTCTAGTTTTAAATAGGGGTAAAGTGGAGCGTTTTCTGTGCGATAGGGTTCTCTATCGCGTGACCTACTTGCGTGTCTGCTTGCTTGGAGAAGTTAGGAAGTCGGAACTAAGTGTGTTGCGTTTTGACACACATTTACTTAGTCTTGATAACCTAATTGGTAGTGGGGAGTCTCTCTTTCAAGCTAAGATCGCTCTTTCAATGCAAAAATGCTTCACCATTTGAAATAAAAATTAATTCAGTTTCTTTTAAATACTGGGTATGTAAAGAATATTAATAGAGTGGTTACTCACCAGGAAAATTTTCTAAGTAGAGCTACTGTCATCCCCGCTAAATCTGTAACAATAAAAATGGTTTCGTCAGAAAAAAGAAAAAGAAAAATGTAGATATTCAGAAAGTAAAGATAAACAAGACTTTAACAGCAACAGGAATAATGATCAATATGATACGGTCCTTAATCCACGAATTGATTGCGTTATCAAAATATACAAACGTCATAGCATATGCATAATCAGCCTTTAATGTTCCCACTGCTGGGGCACTCGGCCTCCTCTCTATGAGAGGGAATGTGCTATAATCCACCACGCGGGTCCAGTGCGGTTTGGTAGATGTCACATGTCTTCGAATTTTTGGTTCTAGGACATGCCGGTTTCCTCACGATGTTTTCCTTCACCGTTTTGAAAGCAGTGGTGATGAAATAAATTACACAAAGTAATGCGCCTGCCTGGGTTCGAACCCACGACTTACTGTTCGTAAGTAGGGGCCGCCACCAACGTCAACGTCACTACGAGTATAATTTGCATAAATTATCACTGTCTTGAATTATTACCGAAATTAAATGTGCTGGGTTTTGGTAGTAAAACCAAACGTAAATTTGATCAATCAACCCTTTTTATTGACATTTTACTTTTGTGATACCTTTTGTCTATGCTTTTGCCATTTAAAATTGGTTATGATTTTTGATTGATAAAATAAACGTTTTGTGCAGACTTGCACAATCACTTTTTGTAATCATCACCACGGGCGAGTGCAAAACTATAATGATATAACCACCTAATAAGCATTCATTGCTTTATAAAATCATAGTAATACTCTAAAACATTATAAATTCCTAGCAATACTCTTCAAAGCCACATAAATCTTCTTTAAGTATGAATCAAGTCGGTCCGCTATAATGTTTATCTATACGTCGGTGATATCATCGGCTCCCAAGTAAACAATGCATTAGGTATGTATTCAGGCTGTCTTCTAAGTGTTCTACTAAATAACAAGTCAGAAGTACCAATACTAACAACGAAATCTTATAACGATTAACAAATGTTATAAGAATTCGTTGTCAAATTTTTATGGAGAGAAAGCATATCAAAGGACGCAGGGGAGCAGGCGCAGCGGAACTTATTTTAGAACCACTTGCCAAACATATTTATTGACCGCAAACGCGCTGCACGATGCTACTTCCAATTCTAGTGACATAAATAGCCGCATATCAACAAACACTTAAGTCGAGATCTATAAACGTTGCTTTGGCTTACTTTTAGTCTTGTTTCTGTCGCATAACTGTAAGAGTGCACAATAAATTATAATATGCGATATAGATACGGGACACCGAACATGTATAAGTGCACTGCTAAGTTAGGTTTATAGATTTCATCCTAACACTGCGATATACACATTTTCAAATAGTATTTTGTTGCCCCAGTCTTTGAATTTCTGAATAATGGAACTTCTGAATGGATCTATTCGATACTGGTCCTAAGAAGGCATGTGCTACCCACGCTCACAAGACAAAAGATCGCTATTAATCACCTTTTGTAGTGTCGGTAAACAGGTAAGCAAGAACGCCTTGAAAGGACTGATTGGCAAAAACAAACATTAAAAAAAATAAGATATGGAATTATTGATAGCCCAACTTAATGTTATTTTACGAGAAAATCTTTGCGTAAAGGTATCTACAGAGAACGGACACGATGCCTTGCGCTTCCACTCCGACCTTGCCGCCTTTGTCTTCAGTCCAGGACTCGTAAATCCATCGGTCATAATTCCTTCGGCAATCGTAGTCAGCCCACTGCCACTTCAGCTTACTCTGCAAGATATGACGGTAACTCCAGTTCTTTTCAGGATAATTTCATTTTGGATCTAATCCTTCAAAGACACTAGTACAGCTCGCTCCACAGCTCGCTGCATAAGCATACGCATAATCAGTCTTTAATATTCTCACTGCTGGGCATACTTTTTTCTGTATTTTTTGCCAACACCAGACAATACCAAACATTAAATGTTTGGTTCTATGGCGATATTTTCCCGTGATGTTTATTTTTCACCGTTGGAGAGCAGTGGGATGAATAAAAATCACTGAAACTAACGCGCCTGGCCGAGTCCGAAACCTACCACTGCTTAAGTGACCTTGAATAAGACCGAACCGACTACTTATGTATGACCACGAGTCCACGGATACATCCACGGATATTTACACATGATAAAATTAACTCCGTTACAATATTCAACGTTATTAACAACTTTAATGACATGTCATTAAAATTTTACTACTTGCAATGTGGAAAACATTTTACGATGAACATATGCAAAATGCCTACAAGCTATACACAGGGTTTTGTTAATTACTATAATAATAAATCGTTATGTACATTTCACATTGTTGAACACAGAAGTGCTCTTGATAAGTTGGTTTACAAATTGTCATCACTTCGTCAGAATATCTAACCTAGGCAAGGTTTTCAGTCTAACCAGATGCAGCCGAATACCAGGTCACCAGTCTTGGCAATTTTAAAGTCTGACAAGCTAACTGACTGCTGGTAACGGCTGTCAAAGATGTCATCAACTGACAGCCACGACCGATGGCTTAACGTGCTTACCTAGGACTTCTTGGAAACGTACGCTCACCTCCTCTGACCAAATCATATTTAACAATAACACAAAATAAAAATCCTATCTTTTCACGCCTAAACCACTGAACCGATCGTCCTGAAATTTTGCATATAATAAGTACATTGTAAGGTGTACAGAAACGGACATAGGCACGAAAAAATGTTCTCGAGGAAAACAACACGTTCATAATGATAATAGATGGCGCCACGTGTCTTTCGAATCATGATTTGAATTATTTTATTACAGAAACTTTCGTAGTGTATTACTAAATTAACGCGAGTGAAGCCAGCCGCAGGCAAAAGTGAGTATCATATAAAATTCTAAATGGTTCATTTCCATGAATCCACTGTCCCAGTGTACACGTGTGAACGCATAACAAACTTTAATGAACACATTAAATTTTTAATGCGTGCATTAACACTTAAATGCGTGCGTCGTATCACCCGACGACACAATAAAAAAGTGTCATGTGTTTCGCAATACTAAAGGAGGTGACAAATACACGCTGTTGACTCGAAGATAAATTAATGATATCATTATCATGATGATATCACTTGAGTTGTTCAGAGGGCAAGCAATGTCGGGAACGAGGTTGTATGTTGCACAACCTCGGTCGATGGATTTGTTTATGTTACTCATATATCTTCCTATCGTACGTGTAGAATGTTATTAGCGCCTAGGTATGAGTAAGAAACGAAGGAGTGTCGTTAAAGTGTTCTAGAATATAAATCTAGCATAATACGCAAAGCATGTTGTTAAAAAGATCCATTATCATCATGCTATACGTCAACTCATAGGTACTTCTTTTTCCACCAAGTGCACCTAAATCTCTATGCGGGTACCACCATCAACCTTATGTCCATTTCTTTCCTGGCCACAATTATAATTATTCTTTTACACAATTTAACCATCTTTTAATTTTTTTTTTTTATAATTTCGCTATGAATGTTGTTGAACTGACAAAATGAAAGTCATTGCCATCGATAGCATGCAATAACCTCGCTGTTTTCTTACTGCTCACAATTTTTCGTCTTCCGCTACTTAGCGTATCGAAGCGTAGCTTTAGTTAGAGCTGTCTTTTGTCAAAAATTATACATGACTTTAATCCTTTTTTATTCCCGAAAACCTTAATTTCACTCTCCAATAAAAGTGAATTTTCCACAAACCCCAGACCACACGCATCGCTACTTTAATTACGGAACCATCGCGTGTCAGTACTTGAGCCAAGCCAACGCAAATGTTAATGCGTCGCGGCCAGCATTATGCAGCATTATGCAGGGTCGCGCGCGCCTTTTACTTATACCCCATATTATGCAATAAAGCACAGGTGAACAAGCGAGATTCTACTTTGTTGATGAAAGTGATAATGTTGAGGTTGGAGGTGCTTTTATTAATAATTTTGTGATGCTTGTGGGTAGGGAAAAAGTGGGCTAGACTTTGAACAGGTTATTGTATCTACTTGTTCAAACGAGTTGGCTTATTGTAGGGTAATGGCTCATGAAGTCGGTACTAACACTACTATATTTTTTACCTGATTGCGGCGAAGCCCAAAAGGAGGGTTATTTGTTTGACCTGCATGTATACCCGTTTCTTTGTTCCCTCGTAACTCCTAAACGGATGAACCGATTTCGATCATTTCAATACAATTTCTACGGACAATTTCATGCATGATTACCAAGAGCGCCTACCTGTCAATGTCATTCAAGTCCTAAAAAAGTATTGTAATGTACATTTTGATACTTGCTTATGTGTCAAAAATCAGACTGGAACAATCGAGAAGAACAGTGAAAAGTCAAGGCCGTTAAAGCAAAAAATAACCCAAATGACTTTTGTTTTAATGTCAAACTTATCAATATTCATACCTTTGGCTTGGTTTTGTCCCTCCCTCGCCAAACAGGTCCATAGAGCCTCATAGACGACAACAACAGCCTTAATTATAAGAGATATAGAAAAACATGCAATCTCGCGAAATACCAGGGGTGCATAACAAAACAGGCGACACAGCTTGGTTAATCAAGGCGTTGCTAATCCAACATCGTATTTGTCCGGCTGCCCACGACATTACTCCCGTGTCCGGTGCGCCCCACGGGATCGAGGATCCATCCGGGATCGCCAACTTTGCTACGCTACGGTTTGCGGGATTAACATTCAGAATATTTTACACAAAGGTCATTGGACGATTCTACAAAACCTGTGTTTTTGTTACATTCCTTTAATTGTTCCTGTTTCGTATGCGTGACGCCATTTTCATGACACAAAAACGAACATATACGCAGCGAAATAATGTCCAATCTCTTGAAAGTACTAGGGGTGCATAACAAAACAGGCTGACATCAGGCTTAGTTAATCAGGGCGTTGCTAATCCAGCGCTCTATTTGTCCGGCTGCCCGCGACATTAGTCCCGTGTCCGGTCCCGCCGCCGGGATTTGGGTATTTATTCGGGATCCCGTACAAATTTTGTACAGGACGCCTGATTGGCAATTTGGAATTAACATTTTAAGATTTTTAGTCGGAGGTTTTTGGCGTAAGCTTTTAATTTTTAAACACAGTTCGACTTTAACTTACTCTAGGGATTTTAGAGTCAAAATTGAACAAATTCAAAATTGTACTGAGTACATCAGAGTGCCTTGTTGGTCGCAAGCAGTATTGTTGGGTATGATGTCTTAGGTTCGATTACCAGATCGTGCAAAACGATTTTGGGTTTTTTAATCAAGAAGTTACTAGTAGTAGTTTCATCATCATCATTTCAGCCCGTTGTTGTCCACTGCTGAACATAGGCCTTTCCAATCGATTTCCAACGTGTCTGATCCCATGCCACCTGCATCCAGCGACTCACTGTAGCTTTAATAAGGTCGTCGGTCCATCTGGCAGGTGGCCATCCCACGCTGCGCTTTCCAATGCGTGGACTCTACTCCAGTTTGCCCCATCGGCTGACCGATCTTCGCGCTATGTGGCCTGCCCATTGCCACTTCAGGTTGCTATAGTAGCAGCTTGAAATCTTAATATGTGTCCGGTTGACGGCAATAGGCTCGCTCCCTAATACAAGGGACTGAAACATAACTAGCGCAATTTGGGTACTATCGATCAGATATGCCTCTGCCTAACTCTTCTAGGATTATTCCGTGCTATGTTATCAGACTAGTGCATAATACTGATAGCAGTCCCAAGTCCCAATGGTTATAAAACATGCTTTACAAACGAGTAGGGTAAAGACGGGAGAAGTCTGAAGGTCACACAAACACGTGTCGGGGCTGTCGGGGACAGTACACATGTAGCGAATAAGTACAGTAACACACATCACACGTGCTCTCAAACTGAATAATTGAGTTCATGTCACATTACTTGTTGGAATATAAATCCTATTCTGGCATAATAAAGGTTGATTTTAGTATGGAGCGATGCAATCCAAGTCTGTATACTCCAGTACGTTTCTGTTCAATTAATTCGTTTTATATAAATTAGAAGAATTATTTATATTTTTGTAAATGTGAGTACCATGTTGACATTCCTTTATGGTTAGTACCTATTATCCTAATCTAAGATTTTAATTGTCTTTTCTATATCTTTCTACATAGTGCTCAACTGCTCACATACGTATAGAAGCAACAATACTGTACCCAGGACTATGTTATATCTAACTTGATTTGAAAAGAGTGTCCATGAAGTTTCTTGCCCATTAATGCTTTTCAATGCAACACAGTTCATTCACAGTTATTATGCCTGTGGCTGGACTGTAGGTAGCTTTTTCGACTATGCGAAGGTGCCTGTCACGGGTCTATTTTCAGGAGTGTAATTTAAAAAAAAGAATATTTATTATTTAATCACGACCAAACATTTTGTACATTTTATGCACCCACTAAACTGCGTAACAGTTTGTCGGCGGGATTAGCGCTCGTCTTAATACATTTGGTTCAAATAGTAATAGCACAGTAGATAATAAACAATAATAATAAATAAAGGTATTGTATTGTATTGTATTGTATAGCGGGCTGTCCGCAACTCCACATCCAAGCGCGTATTTTGCGTGCGGTAAATAAAGGTAATGCTCGAAGGGATATGCAGAATTGTACTACTATGGTCTATGGCACACCTTTGCAACTTATGGGGGGCTCTTTAATATGGTTTATTTTGAATAATAAATCGTATATCCATCTAAATATATTTTAATGCTCACTACCTATACTAAGTACCTTGTTTTCTTTTTACTCTTAACTCTTCAGTAACTGTACATTTTCTTAACACCCTCGTAACCATTTCATTTAATCACCTCTGCTTAGCCCTCTTGCAATTGGAGCGTGGTGTAGATATCGGGCTCTTGGGACATTTTCTTATTCTCCGTACAAAACTCAGGATTCTGTTGTTTTAATTTAGTTTTTTCTACAATCATTAACACGCTTACTTAGAGTTTTCTTTCTGTTGCAGTTTATTTTTTCTCTTTGTTATAGTTGAGGTTGCGAGTATCTAGGAACAATCCTAAATCTTGAGTTGGTGCAATAGGGAGTGTACACTATCCCTCATCGTCATAAATCATCAACGAGATGCCCGTAGGTCTCCCTCAATCGTCACGTTATTGACCAGTCCTGTCATCCTGTGCTTCTCGGCTTTCGCCAAGTTATTACTGGTATCCTTCCAACACTTCGTCTTCTTACTTTTGTTCGTCTTTCTACTTACTCGCCATTCCAAAACCTTTCGGCCTCCTCGTCCATCCGTTCCGCAAGCAGACTATCCATCATACAATGACATGACAAATCAAATCAGCCTTGTCCACTTTTGGCCATAGAAATGCCCCAAATTACATCACTGCAAGCATTTTTCTTACTTCTCAATTTTCTCTCTCAACTACGGTTGGAATCATTTTAGGACTTTTATTTGCCAAACTAACTTCTTCTAAGTAACATAACTTGACCTCTTCTACTAATGTTACACCAGCCCATATGGCTTGGCTGCGAAAGTCTATATTAGCATACTGAACCAACATAACATTACGTCTGTAATTCCCGAAGGGTACGCAGTGGTGTACCTAGTACACTCACATTTCGCTAGCAATGTTTAAATCCCATTTAATAGGGGGCGAGCCTATCGCCATCAACCGGGCATGAAGCTACTGAGAAATTCCTGATGGAAAAACCTAATAACATTTTGCCCGACTCAGGAATCGAACTCAGGACCTCATGCTCAGCAGTCAAGCTTGCAACGACTAAACTAACGGAGCAGTCACCCAACTAGTTTTAATTATACTAAAACATGAATACAAAAGTTAGTTCAGTTATGTTATAATACAACCACACGGGTGACAGGAACTTTTGAATGGACTAACTTTATGCCTGAGAACTAGGTGGGTCGTCTTCACGCTATGCTAACTTAACTCCGTAGGCAGAGTTGGTGCTAATTCATGCTGGGAGTTGTAAATAGAAATACTTGTTTGGACTTATGGTTTAATTAGGCATAACACCTAAATTCTCAATCTGCTTACTTTGGTTCGGTTAGCATTGCATTCATGTCAACAACTTTTGCAAAGATACGTTTTAAGAAAGTTCTAAATTGTGACCTTTTTACAAGGATATTTAGGCTACCCCTGTTTCCCTCTTACACCAACTCCTGTGCTTATAAACAGCAGTGTTTAATTTAGGTTTTTGGTTACTTTTTAAAATGTCTGTCAGTTTGTTTTGTTACCATTTCAGACCTTAACGTCAGAAAAGAGAATTGGTAATCCATGGTTACACAAAGTAATGCGACAGCCTGGGTTCGAACCCACGACTTACTGTTCGTAAGTCGGGGCCGCCACCCTTGCTCTCAAAAACGGTGAAGGAAACCATCGTGAGGAAACCGACATGTCCTAGAACCAAAAATTAGAAGACATGTGACATCTACCAACCTGCAGTGGGCCGCGTGGTGGATTATAGCCCATTCCCTCTCATAGAGAGGAGGCCGTGTATCCCCGCAGTGGGAACATTATAGACTGATAATACTCTATGCTTATGACCTAGGTTAGGAGACAAGATAAAACTTTTACCCCAGTACATTCCGCTGTTATAATTTCTGATCTCAATGCGGGTGAAGCCGCGGTCAGGAACCGTTATTTGATTTTTTTCAAATAATTGTAAGAGATTGCTCGCAATGAAGTTTCCATTGTTTCCTCGACATCTCTCCACCGATTTATCACTGTTATTTTCTTGGCCATCAACAAAACAGTTAATTGCTTCCTTCCATGAGCGATGAGCATCTGTATCCAACAATCGTTCCACAAAGACCTCGGTACGGATGCGCTTAATCTGTGATACGGGTCTTAATGGAGCGAATTAAGCGGTATGAGCGCTATCGTGGTTTGTTTCATGTATCATTGGAGACGATTATGTTATCATATGAGTAGGCTCGAGTATGTCAATCTGCGGTGGAGGACTGGAAGTACCTACTTAAAGGTGCACTTATACGAGTGACTATAATTGCGCAGTTCTTGAGAGATGATACGGTCTAGTAAATTGCAATCGCCTTGATGTCATATTATATGTGACAAGAATTGATGCAACTCACTGACACTTTTTGGTTTTCGTAGCGTCACTCAGAAAGTTTAAACATTTATAAAAAACTAGCGACCCGCCCCGGCTTCGCACGGGTGCAATGTTATACATATAAACCTTCCTCTTGAATCACTCTATCTATTAAAAAAAACCGCATCAAAATCCGTTGCGTAGTTTCAAAGATTTAAGCATACAAAGGGACATAGGGACAGAGAAAGCGACTTTGTTTTATACTATGTAGTGATAGTGATACCATATTTTTAGCTCTTTTTGAACTGGCTTCGCCTTGTTTATTTCAACCCTTCAACAGTGATGTTCATCAAGATCGTAGTGTGTGATTTAGGCTGATACGAAGTGATGTTTCTTTCACTGGACGAAAACGTTTCAATTATTCCGAAAGGCTTAATTCAAGATCCGTTAAAAACAAGCTTAATTCGGATGACGGATCCAATTTATTTTTTATTTTTAGTTTTTATTTTTCCAAACAAAGCCAATATTAAGTTGCTTTACTTGCCACCTATAGTGTATGGGAACAGAACAAAACATCACGCTCGTAATCGCCAGAGGTGTACGAGTACCTCATAGTATATCCACATTTTGCCTGTTATGTTTCAAGTCCCATTTTAACGGGGGCAAGCATGTTGCTCATTAAATTTTCTGTTTAGTCGAGTTGTCTGTACAAGCTGGCAATATAATGATATGTTTCACATGGGACGAACCTATTTAAAACAAAAAGAATTGTCCCAAGTGACACTGGTAGGATATGGTTGTATTAATATTCACGTTAACCCCTCATTTAATTATAGAGCTTGGCACCTGACGGTCCCTTCGCTGTATAAATGTCAACAGGGGTAAAACGGGTCAGCTTGGCATTTGTAGGGCACTAACCTGTTACTGTTGGTGCATGTTTTGACCCCGATACCTGGAGTACACGTGGCTAGAAAGCCTAAACAAAGCTTTAGAGTAGTTTTTTTTGAGCAGGTAGTAAATATTTGGTAGTATTAATGGAAGATTTGATTTTTATTTAAGTTTTTGAGCGGAACCTAAGCTTCGTACTTAAGGGCTTTAGGACGCTTGCTGCTTCAACACGTATTAAAAACCTTTTTACAATATCTTGGAGTTTAGATTTAATTATTTCCCGATAAATTTATGAAGTAGGGAAAAAGGGAGGGGTGATGATAGATGATTTCTTAGGTAACTTCTTCTAGGCATATAGAATTACTTGTCCTGACTGATTCATCAACGCAGAGCCTAAACCCAACCGACCGATTGAGCTGAAAATTTGGCATGACAGATAGCTTATGAGGTAGGCATCCGATAAGAAAGGGTTTTGGAAAATTCAACCCGTAACCAGATGGAATACGGGTTGAAAGTTTGTATGGAAATCCGTCACCGGGCGAACCTGGTGCGGATCGGCTAGTCTATACTAATATTATAAAGAGGTAAAGTTTGTGAGTTTATGACATTGTAGGGGGTAATCTCTCCTCCTTTTGCGAAGCAGTCATGCTAGCGAAGGAGGTGGCGGGACGTGAGAGGGAGAGAGCCTCACGTCTCAGCCGCCGCGGGAGACGCACCGGGCCGGGGGCCACCGTAGGCGCGGGCACCGTAGGCGCGGGCCTGTGGACGGTGAGCTATGGGCTAGCTCGCCGTCCGTCCGTCTTATGACGACAGGCCGTGTCGACGGCGCGTTCGTGTTCCACGCGCGCCTCAAAGAGAGTCAGCAAACAGGAAGGGGTCCGTAAGGACCGACGCCTGCCAGGGTTGCGGGACTGTTCGAAAGAGATACCGCGGCCCTGGAACACAAAGGGCAAAGGAAGGAACATGGATGGGTTTTAGTCAGTAAAAGACCGACACCCCGCTCTGGGCTGAGCAGGAGGGGTTATTTGATGATTTCCCATCGGTAAAAAAAAGGGGGTAATCTCTGGTTCTACTGAACTGATTTTGAAAATTCTTTCACTATTAGGAAGCTACATTATCTCCGAGTGCTATAGGCTAGGTAGACATAATTATATTCAGAACGTACCTGTGGTATAATTTCTGATCAAAGCTGTGGGCAACAGCTAGTAATTTATATTTTTACCAAACAAAGAAACACTATTCTAGTCTGTCGAAAACGCCAATCGACATTTCAAACACTAACATCAATGTTCCTCATAAACTAACCCCAGAGCTTTGGCTCGACATTTTTATTAAAGTCGAGCCATTTTTGACAGCGCTCTAACTGCATCATTGTCACACAATTTGGAACTTATCCAAACTGAGCTCGACTCTCGAGCCACTAGAGCAGAATTTTTAGCTGCTATTCCATTTCATTGGTGAAGTTTGTGAGGTTAAAAGTATGTTGTATAAGGCGTTAAACCGAAAGACACATATTTTTATGTTCCTATACAATGTTCTTATGTAGAACAGCTATTCGTGTATGATGTCAAGGATTTTGCTGCTTCATGATTAGTTTGAAAACTTCTTTAACTCTAAAACGAAAATAACGCAAAGAATGTTGTTGAATCATCATCATTCGCCTGCCCATATCCCAATTTATTTGTGGTCGGCGCAGCATGTCTTCTTCTTCCATACTTCTCTATTACTCGTCATCTCAGCAGTCAACTCCTTTTTAGTCATATAATCTTATCATACGAGTATATCATACATTCATCGTTTTGTTTGGTCTTCCTCGTTGTTGTTGAATCCGTATTTCACTCATCATCATATCAGCCCGGAATCACCCCCTACTGGGTATAGGCCTCCCCTTTTTTCTGCCACACTTCCCGGTTCCGTGCGTTCCTTATCCAGGTGTTTCCCGCGACTTTGACGATGTCGTCGACCCAACGAGCTTTAGGACGGCCTTGGTTTCTATGGCCTAACCTTGGCCACCACTCGGTCAAAGCCTTGCTCCATCGGTCATCTCCGCGTCTAGCGAGATGTCCTGTCCAGGCCCATTTAATTGAGGCGCACCGCCCGATCCCCGACGTCGTAGACTTTCGTGCGACGGCGGATTTCGGTGTTACGCACTCGATCTAAGAGGGTTATGCCGAGCATGGCTCGCACCATGGCCCTTTGTGCTACTCGTTCTCGTACTCGTACTCGGTGGACAGTCTCCTTTGTGAGCGTCCATGTCTCGGCACCATAGGTTATTGTTGGCAGGACACATTGGTGAAGTGCCTAGAGTGCAGCTACTGGGGTCGCCCCGTAACGTCAATTTCAAGGTGTTTGTGGTGCGCATGCCAACGTGTTTGCTTCATTTGGTGTTGGGAAAAAGTTTTTGGCCGCAGGATGTGGTGTTCCGTCGCTTCCGCGGACTAATTCCACAAGAACGCACAAATCATCGTGCAAGTGAAGTGTTACTAATATAGTTTTAAGTTGCTTATACTAACAAAATTGTCATTAGTATGTATATTTAGGGTATCTATGGGTTTTTGTTACCTGATATAAATGGATTATAATTAAATTGATTATTTTCTGCTACCAAGCAGCACTGTTCTGTTCCAGCTTGAATGAGTGTTTTCTTCGACTGTGTTTTCGTCACAAAATACTTTGCCTTGTATGAAGGTCACATCTGGTAAACGATGACACATCGAAAGAAAACTTGTTTTAGTAATTAGTACTAATATTTTTCCTTCCTTGTTTATTTTGATGTTATGTTTTCCTCTTTACTTCTTCTTATGTGTTTCTTATGTCTTTTGAGCAATACATCTTTATATTCTATTCTACATGTCACGTATAGTGGGCCACACACTAAGGGGACATTATCTTTTATAATGTATTTCTGCGACATCCTATCACGTTGCAGCAGTTTTACAAGAAATAAGTTTCCCAGTCAACAACTCAACATCAAATAAATCAACCACTCAAATAGCTCAACACAGCAATACTATATCTCAAATTCAATTCCCATCTCCCACAAAACAAAAAACAATCGCTAGTCTACCAGAGCGCTAAAAATTCCACACTTGCCTGAGAATTGAACCCAGGAAATCCGTTTGTATGGACGTACCGTTGCAGCGATGCGCCTAACGGGACCCCACACACAAACATACAATTATATCACCGGAAAATATACATTGCTTCAATTCCATAATGATTGTGTAACTATCTAACGGCCAGCTAACCGAAAAACTAACCTTGAATGGAAATCAAAAGCGTGACAGCTCAACCTAATTTGGTCAGCATTTGATATACATTTCATACAATGTACGTATACTTCAAGTCATCATTCATACTCTTTGCGCCGTCACGATCGGCCTGGGGCTTAATCTAATTTAAAATTCATCCGGCCAACTTAAAAAGTCTACTTAATTTGACGGGGGAAAGCGGAGGAGACACTTTTCAAATCTGTCGGGTAACGTCTTGAGAGCGCGTGAGGGCGCATTGACCACCCTATTTAGGGGGGTTACCTCTTTGAATTTATATTTATTTATACTACGTTGCGATATATGTATAATCATCGTCTAATGTCGCCACTGCTGGTACACCAGTCTACTCGTGGTCACTAGGAGTGGGCCGAAGGTGATTCACCACGAGGGTGGGAGTTACTAGTATACAGTGCGGAATGTCTGATGACACGTTTTCAAATTTTCGGTTTTCCTTCACCGTTTTTAGATCAGGGGGCCTAAAATGGCCACTTTATCAGAATCATAATACGAATCACCTTAGAAATTTAAAACTCTTAAAATGGACTTTGTGGACATAACCATAAAGACCATTTTAAGAATTTTAAATTTTTAACGTGATTCATATTATGATTCTGATAAAGCTTCCATTTTAGGCCCCCTGTAGTGAAGAAATAAATTTCACAAAGTAGTGCCGCCTGGGTAAGACTGACTCGTTTTCGTCGGGGTTGATAGCATGGGGCACTCACCAACTGTTTGCCCTCGAAATTCGGAAGTCTGTGACAGACACCAACCCTCACTGGGCCCGTGTG
Source organism: Eugnorisma glareosa (assembly GCA_947578425.1). NCBI lineage: Eukaryota > Metazoa > Arthropoda > Insecta > Lepidoptera > Noctuidae > Eugnorisma > Eugnorisma glareosa. Next base: position 19,338,713 of record OX387964.1, read on the forward strand.
AAGGACCATGGCCTAGTCCCTCTCGCAGAGAGTAAACCTGTGTCCCACCGGTGGGAACGTTATATACTGATTATAGGTATGCTAGGTTCTGTTCCATATTATGTTTAATTTGACGGTGCTGAAACAAAAGTGGCAATAGGGAATGTCATTAGCGCTACGGGCGGCAATGTCTGTCTTGTTCGGGTTCTCACTTTGGGCAACGCAATTAGTATGCAAGTACATGCTAATCATAAGTAGGAGTTGCTCCAACGGATTCATTCATTATGAGGCACTTAATGCGTTGGCGCTTGTTCATATTTACGATTTGCATTTGTCATTTTCGCGCTTGAAGTTTTAGAGTGGGATTTGGTTGAAATGTTGGTTAAACGGAGTAGAGAACATGTGGTCCCTTAATTTAAAGATGCTCAAATTATGTGTCGGGGAACCCGAAGATACTATTAACATTTTTTTTAATATTTGGCGTAACTATACTGTCATACTGCTTGACTAAAGCCGGATGGGGGAGGCCCGCTACTTTCCAGAAGATATTAACTATAAAACTCTGAGCGAAGACAACACTTCCATTCCTAGCGTAAACCGTGATCCTGATCATGTTTCTTTTTTAAGAAAAATAGGTTAACACGATAAAAACTCATGTTAAAACTGCATACGCAGAACCACTTGGCATGCCAATTGCGCTGCTGACGACTATTGGCGCAAAACATGGCGGTGCCAAAGTGCAAACCGACAATTGCAACTAGTTTGCGTTTTATCGACATTTCAACTCCGAAATATCGCTCCCAAAGTCTCGTTAGCCCAGTAATGAATGGTGTGGTAGACGGATACATCGTTTTTGCCCCGAACAGGTATCTCTCGCATTAAATAGATTGATGTCGGTCTCCCTTCGTTCCTACCACTTAGTATAATTAAAACCTTTAAAGATTTTACACTGAATATTTGGTTTTAACTACGATTTTCGCTTTCCGAATGCTTTAAAGGGGTTTGGAAGCGAAAGATCGGAGGTTTTTCGTTTGAGTGAAATGTATTTGAGAATTTGGGAGGAATTGAGTTTTTTATTTTATTTGATAGATATGGATTCTAGGGGAAGTAATCAGTTAATGTTATTTATATAAATACATACTAACCTTTGCCCGGGGCTTCGCACGCATTTTTTTCGCACTCATAATATAAGTATCAATTATAAATTATTTACGTAGCTTCGGTTCAACCACTACTTGAAGTTACAGGTCGAAAAAATATATTTTGGGAATAAATCCGGACAATACAAAGCTCCGAATAGCCTCTAAGCCATCAAACAATTACAACTATGAAGCAACTAAACAGAGAAATGGTGGGAGTGTGACGTCCACTTATCACCATGTGATACGATCATCGCCCACTCTCACAAGGGCATTATAATGGCATTAAATAACGCTTTTGTTCGCGTCAAGCTGTTATAAGGCGTTTACACGCTTCGTGGCGCTTAACGCTTGAATTGATAGCTACAGTTGTTTCAAACTTTTTTTACTTCAGACAGCGACAACTCAACCTCAACCTTATTTTAATGAGTTTAAAGAAAACTATGATTTTAATCGACCTGTGACTGTTAACAACCCAAAAGCAACCTTATCGCTTCGAGCATAAACGTTAGAGTGATGGAAGGGTGGAGGTAAAATAACTATGAAAGAACTGTAGAAGCGACAATAGCCGAATTGCCCCGACGCGATGTTGATTGGTGTAGTAGTAGATAGGAAATTTGAATTTCGAATCGAACAATGCATACTTTATCTTAGTACAAGCCATATTGTTCAGTGAAAAGTATTAATGAATGATTGAAAAAGAATGCTAACATACGCGTTCAAGTTCAATTTGTAAATGAGCACCTACTTGTAGTAATGTTGAAAGGTAGTGAAGAGAGTTTTAAGTATGAATAAAGGACTGATATCTAGAAAAGAGATGTCTAAAAGCGTGGTATAAAAATAGGAAATAGACATAAATTGGGATAAGGCCAGGAGAATGATGATGAGAGGTCTAAAATGAGCGACAACATAAATACTAAAACAATCGCAGCATAAAAACAAAGACAGCTTAATATTTATAGTAGGTTTCTTGAATCTCTTCGATACAAAACTACATAAACCAAGCGTCGAAATAAGAAACCTCTAAAGAATCTAAACAATATAACTTCAAGAGTTTATATATAGTAAGTACCAACTTGATAATGTTTCTAACACACTATTTAAACGTATCAACCCAATTTAACTAAGCACAAATAAACGATACAAAAACCTAACATCATTAAGCTACATAAAAAGCTGCGGTAACTTTCTAATTGACACAAACGTCATCTTTGACATTTCGTCATTGTGTCAACGTCATCTCAAAATCACAATCTCGTGTTCACAGCACATTAGAGATTTATTCCTTTTTTAACAGTCACAACCCGAAATTACCTTATTACGACATTCGAGATCAAGCTGAAGATGGTAATCTGGTGGGAACAGAGAGAGAAATGGACAAAGTTGGACTTGAAAGGTATTAAATCTGTTAGTTCCTTGCATCTATTTTGAATGTAGATTTTGGGAAGGTTTTTGCTACAGTTTGCTATTGATGTTAGGAAAGAAGTAGATGGAGCTATGGAGCTGGTTAATATTAAGCTGCTTTTGGTAAAATTTAAACCTGCTAAAATTTGAACAAAGCCCATCGCCAAATTCCAGTCTCAAATTAAATTCCAAGTAAAACGATACACCAAGCAAGGTAGATCAGATTTTTTGCCATCCCGAGCTCTCAATCAGAATCGCGGTCACTAGACCAATGAGCTGTTAAAACAAATGATTAATATCTCCAATTGAAGCTAAAATTAATGTTGTTACCTTCAAATTGATTACCTCTTCACGACAAAAAACTACGACAACTTTTCTCAAGGCTTTGTTCAATACTAACGTTTCCGTTCATTGCCCTTTACGAAGAGTAAGCGAGTAAAAAATAGCCGCTCATTTGTCGCACATGTGATGATCTTTCAGATGGTTAGGCACGTCAACTTTTATTAGTTTCTAACGTTTAACTATACTAGTACCGTTTACGGCTACGTCTGCGGTTAATAGTGTCGGTTTATTGAACGAAGCGGTTAGGTTTATAGAGTAGTAAATGTTTATGAAATCAGTGTCATTGGTGTGTCGGTGTCTGTGTTTGGATTTCCATTTAAGGATGGCTTTAAGTATGTTGATGATTTCGATATTGAAGTCGTAGAAGACAACTGGATAATTTAAGTAAAGGATAGATAGATATGGCTTAAAAGTTAAGCTTGAGATTTAGATTAAACAAGATTTCATGTAAATAATGAAAAACCCCGAATCCTAACTATTATTATCGTACCACTTGTAACACAAGCTATAAAATAACACCACACGAATAAAAGGCCCACAATTTTCAAGAAAATATGATTCATTTATTTTGCTATACCCGCTTTATTGCAAACTGAACGTACGTACATACTATTAATTCTAAAATGTACTCCATTGTGGTCATGCGAGCTATACCTATGAATTATTTACAAAGACTAGCTGAAGAAATAAAACAACGTTGAAAAATTTTTCAACATTTTACTGCGCAGAAAAGCTTTTCTGCAGAAGTGTACCTCCGTCTGGCGAAAATAAATTGGTGTTTGGTACTTTTAAGTTTCATATAGACCTAGCTCCCGCGGTAGCTTTTCAAGAAAATACAATTGATTTTTAAATTATGTTTTCGAGTTACATTATGATAGCTGGTTGGTCACCAAGTGTTTTAACAATTTTGACATAAACAAGGACCAAAAACGTGTCAATAAGTCTGATAGTCGTCCATAATGACTATTGACTAGAGAAAGACGCGGTACTTTTTACAAACTCCTATTTATTTCTAAATTGGTTACGAAAAACGACCCTCAATTATACAAGCCTGGTCCCACGAAGCCCCAATTGCTATGTAATTAAGTATTTAAATAAATTTCCCGTATCATGATAAAGAATTAAAGCTTAACGCAGGAGTGACAAAGCAAGCCCACAATTAAGTGGGCAGTCATTCAATAAAGCTTGAACTGTATGAAGCAGGACATTATCCTATTAAAACGGCCGTGTGAGTTAATTTGTTCCTGCGAATGAGACGCTTCCGTCTTACAAAGGAAATTGGTTTAACTAGGTAACCGCAATTTTGTATTCTTAGAATATATTGTAATTTATAACCTGCATACTATTGGTTTTTTGCCATTCTTCTTCTTTTTTCTTTGTGGTTAGAGCCTAACTTGGTGTTAGAGTCTTGATGCCCCCAATGGGCATCTGACTTGGCTTTACATGCCGTCGAGAAATATCTCTCAGGCATGCTGGTTTCCTAATGACGTTTTATTTATTTAAAATTCATGTACAATAGTGGTACATAGGCGGACTTGATGCCATTAGGCATTCTCTACCAGTGAACCTTTGGGTTAAATAAGAAAACGCTGTGGTAGGGTACAAAATAAATATCTAAAAAAATAATTTATATAAGTAGGTACTTATAGTGATGCTAATACACATAATACATATAAAATAATCTAATAAATATTTTAACAAATACCAAAATATAAAACGAAAAAACCTAATAATAATTACCGTGACTCGACTTTAAATTGAGAGTTATTTATTCTGACTCAGATAGTGGTTACGAACTTTTCTTTTAAAAGTGATTTTGCTTTCAGCTTTCTTACCCGTAACGTTTTCCTTCACCGAAGGCAGTGATAATTATATACAATACGCACATGGATCCGAAAAATAGAGGTGCGTGCAGTGCGGCAGTCCGACTGTTACACCACCAGGCTATCACTGCCTTTATTGCCATTATTTTCAGAGTATGGCAATTCAAACGGATTTAACGTACAAATTACAACCTTATCTTCCTAGCAATCGGTAAAAATCACTATGTTAGTAGTTGCCCTTTTATCTCGCTTCTTCTTCGTATTTACATCATCACGGCCATGTTAATATCATGTTTCTCTGCCAGTATCCACCTCAGTTCCTTCGTTAAAGGTTTTTCCATCAATGTCTACGTAATCAACTAGAACGATACATACAGAAATACATTTGAAGTTCCACAACCTTCTATCAGGTCATCTGCATCTTTGAGTATTACGAGTAGGTGCACGCTTTCCTTTCTGGGTCACCGACGATCGTCAGAAAGTCGAAGAAATTCCAACAAGTGTTATAAATAGAAGATTGTTTAGGAAGAAGTAACAATGGCACAAAAATAACATTGTTACGTGAAGAAACTTCTAAAATATTTTCATAGTCTAATATTTCAGTAATTACAGCAAGCTCCCACAATTCCTACACAATTAATTTTGATATTTAATTAAGACTCTAATTAGGGCTTTTGTAATTCTGTACAAGAACCTTAAATTGTAAGTTATATTTTTTCAAAACCTAAACAAGCAACTATAACAAGAAGTGATATTTAAATCAACAGAGTAATGAAGCGTAATTGGTATTCAGATCATAAAAAATAGCCCTCTTTGTAAATATGACAAAATTCGTGTAAATAAAATCAAACGAAGAATCGAATTTAGTGAGTCTCTTATTTTTACTTTTCTGCTATCAATAGATACAGGTCTTTAAATAGACCCTAACCTCGTCTGATTTATATTACACAGAACAAAGATTTGGCGGAATAACAAAATGAAATGGTTTTTCGGCATACACTCGGAAACTTTAAGAAAGCAGTAAAAGATAGTAATAAAAAATAACTAAAACTTTTAGCCGTAAATACTTTTGCAGAATAAATTTTACATCTTATCTACAAGGAAGTTCTAGGTTAGCAACGGAGTCCTCGATAGCCATGATTGTTAAAAAAAAAAATACAAAAAACCATGCATGGGCGGTACTAGCTCAAAACTTGGCTGGATTCAATTTGTTCAGCAACTGAATCGCTCTGTAAAGTTGCTAACTATAAATCAAACAATGAGATAAAGCGGTTTAGGATAATGTTAGGCTAAGCTCAAAACTTTCGAGCCCCGGCATTCTGAAGATTACGAAGTTTTTCTAAAATTTTAGCAGCTTTACTTTGAGTTGGGTTTACTTTCAAACTCGTATTTTGACGCGGTTAATTAGGCAACTCACCTCGGATTCACAAAACAGATTTTAAAACAAAAAGGAAAATGATTTGTAGAAACAGAGCAGACGAGTAAATGAAACGGCAAGTCAGACAAATACAATACTGCCACCGTCAATTCCTTAGCATTTGTCCAAAAACCGAACAACCGACCTAATTCCTACATCTTCGACAGCTAATCCATCGTCAGCCTTTTAAAGTAATTGAACGTCTTTATGTTTGTCATCAACAAATTCTAACGTTTCTTTTCCTCAATAAAAGGATCGTTTACTGTGATACCTTCGCTGTCATTCATCACTTGAACCTTATCCAATAAGACAAAGAGCTCATCACAATGGGATCGGAGGGCTTTCCTCCGAGCGACTGTTCACTCCCTAGGGTCTTTTGTAATCTGCATCGACGATTTGTGTTCCGCACAATACGGGGATCATTTAGGTTCTCCTTCCTTAGAAAATGTATTTTGGTACAACGTGAACGCTAAATGTTTGACGTTGGCATTTGAATTTTAATGTGTGGGGAGTTATGTTTCTTTGATGTAAAATATCTTTGCCATATTTTCTTGGGCTTCGGGTTTTGAAAGCTAAATTGTGTGAGTTGTTGTTGTTTGCTTTCGTTGAGAGATTTTTATATTCATTTTTCTGCATATTTTCCAACGACTGCTTCATTTATTACTATCATGTCTTACAATATTATACTGTCTTTAAAATCAGTACTATGCAATTTATTTTAATTAAAATCAAACAACTTGACAACATTGCACAAAGAACAGTCAATCAATGTTTATCAATCGACTCGAGATCAAAATATAACTCAACTGTCAGAATCGAATTGCCGTTTACAGATGGGAATAGACGAAATATATGATTCAATTTCCATCTCTTTGCTTTCAAGACAACCAGCATTGTCTAAGGCTGTCAACCTTTAATCTATATCATCAATTTGGGGTCTGTTCGTCTCTTCCTCCCTGCCTCTAAGCCCCCCCCCCCACGGTTACGTTTCGGACGCTTTAATGCACTTAAATTATTCTATAGTGTCATAAAATGAGAGTAAGTTACGAGGCTCAAGGGAATAGAGTCGTGTTTTAGTGAAGTAGCTGCCGTTAGAGACTATATTAAACTATGTTATGTCGTGAATGTTTAATATTACAATCAATAAAATGTCTTCAAACACATTTTCGTGTGTGAACATCGACGCATCGACGAATTTTTATTCGATATTAAAAGTCTGACTGGCTGTTTTATTCTATAATTCAAAGATTATAACGAAGTTTAATGTGAGAAAATATCAAAACTCATTACTAAAAACATTAAGGAAACCAAGCTTAATTTAATATTTAATTCGCAAACGGAATATATTTACCGAGCTTTAAATAAAACATTAACAGAAACACTTGTCAAACATTAAAAGCAGTTGCCTCACTAATTCTTATTCACAGCTAAATTCAAACGGGAACATCTCGGAACACTTCAAAACTTGGTCTTTGCATCCCGTAGTCCCGTACCGTTGCACATCACTACAGCTACACTCCCGGGATTAATAGTGGAACTTGTTTTACTATCTGCTTTATATATAAGTTGTATTATATGCTTTTCGTTACGCTGGCACTGCTCTAAATCCTGTGAGTCGCATTTATTATTATAATGTTCGACATTAATTTCGCTTTGGAAGTTTGATTCTCTTGTTGGCTGTTTAAAGTATTTCGGGTAAAGGAAATGGGTAATCTAGGCGGAGTGAGTCAATTTACGGAAGTTTAGATGAATTTGAAACTGTATAAATAATAAGTATTTGCTTTTTCAATGAACTTGCTTAACGTTACTAAGTAATCATTAAATGAATTAATCATAATGTTGAGGCCAGCTAATTCTGTGGCGCTAATGCCAATATGGCGCTAATGCCAATCAGGCGCTTACCATCAACGGATTTTACCAACTGATTGGCATCACATCAACTATCTAAACATCACATATCGATACAAACGGAATCGATCATAAAATTCAATCATTACACGACTGAACGATATAAATTCGTATCGAATCGGACATCCGCGTTATCGGCCGAATTGAATCGAGTTGATAATCGATTCGGGCATGTTTGATTACGACTGTTTGCTCGTTTGTGCCCGCTGATTGCAAAACGTCAAATTGAATAATCGTGTCGCAATTATTGCCGTCAACATTTTCAATGTTTACATCCATTTGTTAGTCGTGGAGATTTACATAATTTTCGGAATGGTTATGTGTGGAATAAATTGTTTGCAAAACTTGGTTGGCATCGCTTACCATTGTTTTTGTGCTCCGTACGTCCGGCCTGTGATCTGTGTGATATCGTTTTGATGATGTGAAAAATACTATTGTTTCGCACTTTGATTAATTTGCCGTTTTGTTAGCAATGGATATTTCATTGTTTTAGAATTTTAGGTTTCGGAATTCGTTATATTCAAGTTAATGAGGTTTTATTGGTCCTGCCCACGTTATTTTCATTTTACAACAAGACTTGGCTAGCTCTCAACTACAGCTAGTATTTCTATAAATTCAGTTTTTCTCAAAGCTTTCTTCTAGTACCTATTGATGTTACTTCTAAATGTTGGTCCTTCGAAACTCTAGTTACGTCATTGATGATAAGATATCGTTCAAAACTTTTACTCTCTCCTCCCTCTGTCTCCTCCAACAATTCCTAAACTCCAATCACACCACATGTTACAACACAAACATTTAATGAACAAAAAACAGCGCGTACAATAAAAGTAACAACAGGTGCGGTTCGTTCCTAATCAGTTATTCAGCGAACGTCACAATTCGTTATTCTATGCGCGTTCCGTATGTATACGTCAAAATGTAGAGGTTCTGTTTGACAAAATTAAGCGGCTTGCGAGTAACGCAGTCAAGGGTACGCGATTTATTTTAGGCAGCCATTGTTGTTTTTGGGTAAAATTTTAATACGTAACGTTCGTTGGAGTAAATAAGTGGAATGTCGGATGGGGTACGTGTTGTGATGTGAATTAATATCGTATTATTTGTTGGGAAGGAATTGACATTGCAACTGTTTATGTTTAGGTTTTATTGAATAATTTTTTTGAAATTGCTGCTTTTAAAATTCATCATCTGCCTAGCCTTTTCCCAACTATGTTCGGGTCGGCTTCCAGTCTAATCGAACGCAGCTGAATACCAGTATTTTAAATGCCAATCTGACCTCCGCAACCTAGTTAGTACTTAGTACTGGGTTGAGGAGGTACGGCAGTTGATGCGCCTTGGTAAGGCTGGCTGTCAGACTTTCGGGCCGCTGACTACCTGTAACGGCTGTCGAAGATCTACAAAATAATGACAGCCGGGACCAGCGGCTTAACGTGTTTTCCGAGGCACGGAGGTAACTCAGTCTGTAATGGGTGGTCACCCATCCGCGGACCAACCTAAGCAAGCGTGGTTTAACCTAAAGATCAACCTGAGCGGCTGTTAATATTAAGCCACAAGCTACACCGCATTGATAATAACAATAAAATAATTTTAGAATTGAGTTTTAGAAGTAATAACTTACATTAAAGAGCTGAGATATGTTTTACCAAGGAGAGTAAATGTAAATAAAAATAATGAAAACCAAAGAAATCTATTAAATGAAATTTATGTATCTTTGGTCTAGTCCGTTTTAATAATATTGCATAACTGTATGGGGTGGAGCAACGAAATCTAGGTTTCTAGAGTTAGAACGCGCTCAAAGAGCGATACTTAAGGTGATGTACTTCAAAAAAAGAATATTCTCCACTGAAATGCTTTACAAATTATGTAATTTACTGTCGGTGAGAAAATTGTACATCCTTCATATCATCCTCAAAACGCACAAAGAGATACCATATGATCCTAAAACACTAGAAAAGAGAAAGAAACACTGTATAGTAAACGTTCCCTCAACTAAAACTGAATTTGCCAGTAGTCAATATAAAAAACGCTCCGCCTATTTATACAATGCAATTAATAAACTAATATATATTTATGATAAAAAAAAATATGAATGCAAAAAAAAGCTAGCAATATGGCTACAAAATTTAAATTATGATGACACAGAGTTACTTTTGCAACGTGTGACTTAATAATAAATAATATAGTGATGATAATTGCTTAGGTAGACACATTATGTACACTCAAAATCTCTCTCTCTCACACACGCACACACTCGCAACATTCCACACGCAAACACAGACACACACACAGGCGCGCACACGCTTATACAATTTATCGTACTTGGTATATATATATTTTTTTTTTTCTCTGTTTGTTAATTGCCTATTTATTTTGTATCTTTAAGATGTAAGGGAAGAGCGGAGCCTTCAACTACAGGCATTTTCTACGCCTAAATGGAGACTCCTTGACATGCTATGTAACCCATATTTATACGCAATAAACTTATTTTATTTTTATTAAAAAACAGTTTTCCGAACAAAAGGACACAATTCCAAATAATTCATTGAATATTTTCTTTTACTCATAAATTCGTTGAGGCTAGGTTTAAAATCGAATTTAACATCCAATTTGGATTCGCGGGGTGACCTCATCGTACGCAATCAGCTGTACAAACGCGAAAATATCTTTGGCAAACACAAACAGTCGGAGTGCGTACCGAATTCGGTCGTATCAAGCGGATAGCCGAGTACGAAACGAACTGTCCAATTAGGAACATACCAATAATGAGTTGTCAAAACAAGGGTTTCCATTCAAACCTACCTTAACAGGATAAATCAATCTTATTAATTTCAAGTTAGGGTGCAATTTCCTTTGTGAAAATTAAACGGGAGTGTTGTATATTTAATGCCAAAGTTGAATTGTGAAAGTTCGGTTTACGTTGCGTAGGATTTGGTTAAAGTTTAAAAGCAAATCCGGCAATTAGTGTGTGGATTTTTTTTGGTCGGAAATTATTACGTTTCGTTTTATTCCGGTTAAACGGGTTGCTGGGCAAAGTTTTAAAGGCCACATTTTTGTGTTCAGCAGGTATTTAAATTAGGAATCTCGCTTTAAAAAAAAAAATCAATTTTTGAACTTTAATCAGAGCAAAGTTTATCATGTTTAGAATAAAGAACTTTATTTATTCATCTTTAAAGTTAAATTGTTGAATAGTCAATTAATTCTCCAACTTTACAGAGTGTTACTTTATATCACACAAGATTAGTTCCCAAAAACAAATGAACCTTTCAAATCTCGTCACACGCTACCCATTACTAAGTAGTATTCCGAAACCTCAGAGGTCACAAGCCACGACTGGAAGCGCCATCTTTAATAGCTTATTAATCTTCAATATAATTTCCTTCGAGTGATGGATGGTGAGTGATGACAGCACTTGTGAGAGGTTACAACGGGAGGGGGTGACAGTGATGAAAGTCTGTTCTACATCGTTTTTTATTTAGATGGAATATTATTCAGGTTTTTGGGACTTTATCAAAGTCTTCGATTTGTGTGTTAAATCGTGGCTTTCGGCTATCTTTTGTTGGTTTTCTGTTTAACTGCCCGAGGCATTAAATCCGCCTTAACTACACTAAGAGGTTAAATAAGTTTGTAAATTTGGATTTAGGAGGTAATCTCCTATTTTTGATTTCAAAAATTCATTTACTGGTGTAAAGCTGACACACACTATTACCTATTGACATGGGGTTCTTTCTTTATCGTGTGGTTAGTGACAAACCTGGTATCAGAGTATATATACCGCCCATGGGACTCTGACTTGGCTTTACATGCCGTCAAGAAATTTCTCTCAGGGATGCTGGTTTCCTCACGATGTTTGTCTTCACCGAAGCAAGTGAAAATTATACAATACGCAATATTAATCCGAAAAATCTGAGGTGCGTGTCTTGGGTTCGAACTCGAGACCTATAACTTGGCAGTCCGACGGTCACACTACTAGACTATCACTGCTTCTCAACATGGGGTATGTTACTTCGACGTGGACGGAGTCAGGGGCAAAAGTGTTGTATAGGATATCATCAATATCATAGTTAATACTCTCTGATATAATATTGATCTTAGTTCCTCCAACTAACGTTCACAGATTTGCTAATAAAGTCTCAAGTAATTTAGGCCTTTCATCTAACCCCAGCCCATATCTATATTTCATATCATATCATATCTGAGATGTTATCAGACAACATCTAAGCAATACAATCATGTTTCCAGTAGTAATATCAACAGCACACATCTTAATTAACAGTAGGTATTACTTCTAATTAGAAGGCGCCCGTTTGCCTTCAGTTTTCCTAAGCAGTTTTGGACTTGTGGTACACGAAACGGTTTAGCAAGTTCGTTTGCTTACAGCATTCTAAGGCAAAGGCGTTTTTCGACTATGCTCGGGTATGACAGAGCTCGGGTAAGATTAGACTAACTATATCCAACAATTCTCTAACTTTGAAATATAAGGCACCTGTCTGTTCTTGCGATGCTAAAGCCGTACCTAATGACGTAAGCCTAGATGAAATTAAACGGATTGCGTGACTCGATTTTGTGCCATCTTAATCGTATAAAGGGTGTAACAAGAACCTTAACGAAGCCGAAAGGCGTTTGTTTTCCCCGTCATTGCGATATTTGTTTTGTTCTAGACCATACCTGGGAACCTTCTAGTTACGGAGATATTGGGGGTTAAAGTTCCAACTTTTTCACAAGATATTTAAAAAAAATCTTGTGAAAAAGTTGGAACTTTGACCTTTGACTTTAAAATTTGATTTACTAAAAATATTTTTTTTTTTAATTCGTCAAAAATAGCCCTTTTTGGGGCCCTGGCACCGCCAGAAGGCGTCGCGAAGAAAATGGCGGGATGTGTTGGGAAGACCAGCGACCAGTGGCCCACATTAGCCCTGGATCGAAACAATTGGAAGTCATAGGGAGAGGCATTTGCCCAGCAGTGGGATGACACAGGCGAATAGTATCAGTGTCAGTTGCCCCCACACGAGGAATTTCTTTTGTATTTCTAATGTTTCGGTTTGTAAACGCTGGGTGCGTTTACAAACCGAAACATTTACCTGTAGACCATATAATATTTGTTCCACTGCCTGCGACACTGCGCCAACCGTGCGGTGCGATATTAAACTATCAAATTGAACTACAATAACGCTTTACAGTTAAACACAAATCCTCCTTTAGTTGTTCTGAGAAATTAGATTGGATTTCAGAGTGATTATGTTTAATTTGAATTGTATTAATTCAGTTGGTTTGGGATGAAAAGTTAAATACAGCAGTAATAGTCAAATGTAATAGTTGGCAAAGTCAATTACTCGCGTAAGTCCTGGCCAAGAAAAGGCCTACATGTATCCCTTTGTGGGTGTAGTTGGATCAAGGGATTATAATAGATGGAAGGGGACGATCTTATATGAAGGTAGGTACCTATCTATCATCAAGTAAATAAAATTAGTATCCGTTTGTAATTTCAAAATAACAGCTTTTTACTGAATGCATATGGATGTCTAAGCGGTACTTATAACTACAACAAAAAAAAACTTAAAAAAAAAAAATTGTCTATTCGTTTGTTCCGGCTAATCTCCGAAACGGCTGGACCGATTTACTGGCAGATAGCTTATGTTATAAGGGGTAACATAGGCTACTTTTTTTTTCTTTTATTTTAGGAAAAAAGTATTAAGTCAAGTTGATATTTTGCGAATCACATTGACATTGGTATTTTTACAAAAATAAGAAAACTTGACCCAGATGTGGGACAGTTTGGGCTAGAGAAAAAAAACAATATTCTAGCTACACTGGCGGACAAAATTGATAGGCCATTCATCAGGCAATGGGCAGGTAGACATTATGTGTGCACGGATGTCCATGTTATCAATTAAATTTATTGTTTTATTTATTGTAATTTTTTGTCTTACTAACAATAGGTTACGATTATATTAACACTTTATGGATCTATGGTCTGAATTAAATTAATTAATTGAATTACTTTCAGTTTCTGTAGCATACAGGCATCAGCGGAGTACGCTACTGAGTTGCTGAGGTGTGTCAGTGATCAGTCTGTTCTTTAAGAGTTACTAACGCTCTTGTTATGTGAAATCAGCGTTTCATTCCAGCGGAAGACCACACCTTCATAAGGAATGTGCATACACATTGGGTTTCAGAAACCAACTACTGCTATACTACAGTAACCCATGCTGTGGCAGCTTATCCGATGTACGGAGTGAAACTCGAATGCGCTACAAGGAGCCGGCTTGTGGCTAAGAAGTCTAGTGTACGATGTACAAGCATAGTATGTTGTAGAAGATAACGTGCTAGTCGTGTGTACTCACAATATGGACGGGAAAGAGGGCTGAGTTCTTTCCAGTTGCCAGCTGGTTAAGTATGCACTGTTTAAGACAGTGGTTGACCCAACTTTTATGTTGATTACTAGCTGTTGCTCGCGACCTTCGTTCGCGTGAAATTATTTAAAAAAAATTCTTCGTTTTGAATCAGATTTGGTTACCAATTTCAAGGGTTTTTTTTTTTGCACTGAACCCTAATTTTTTTTTTTATAAAATAAAAGTAGCCTTCCTTATAATATCAGCTATCTGCCAGTTAAAGTCTCGTCGAAATCGGTCCAGCCGTTTTGGAGATTAGTCGGAACAAACAGACAGACAGACAAAAATTGAATAAAATGTGTTTTTGTTATTAGTGCCGCATATGTTCAGTAAAAAGCTGTTATTTTGATATTACAAACAGTCACTTCAATTTTATTAATTGTATGTAATTATGTATAGATTAATCGTTCTTTGACTATAGTAAAAAGAAGTTTTGGCAGACCACCAAGCAGATAGGTGGGCGACTCACAGTTGATCGCGGGGATGACCTGGGGGCTGGGTGACACACACAGGGCAGTATGGTACAAAAAAAAACGACTTCCACTTGACTTTTTTGACACAGACTTCCGAAAGTAAAGTTATTTTAGACTTTTTGGTGTTTTTTTGGAAGTCTGTTTGCAAAAAGTTTTTATTTTACCTTTTTTAGTTGTAGTTATACCACACAAATTCTTGTCATGATTCGATTTTACATTGTTACTAGACATTTATATCAAAATAGGCCAAGAACAAAAAAAAAGAATGATCATATTTTATGAAAATCTATTATAGGACGAATCGGGAAGTATATATACTTCTACAATTTTTATTTATTTTTTCGATTTGGTTACACATAAACAAAAATACAACCGAGTTGGGGACCTCCTCTTTTTTTGAAGTAGGTTAAAAAGGGAGAGCGTCTATATTCAGCATTGGATAGAACAAGGCTGCAATGAATGGACAAAGAATCCTAAATCAAAGTAACATAACTAAAAGAATCTCAAGTTCAACGTTAATAAGCCAGTCATTTGTACAATCATAACTGCAGAACACCACAACTTTATTTTGAAAAAAAAATAACTAACTGCAAATATTTGTAACTTAAACATCTATTTACCCAAAAAAGTATCAACAAAGTACTTACGAAGATACTCGAAACATACCTGCAACAGACAGACATTCATACATTAGTCGATATTCAGACTTTGCTTAGGGCAAAATAAGTGGGTTTTCTATTCAAACCCATTTCTTTATGAAAAAAAAAGTTGGCCGTGCAAAGAAGGCTTTCAGGCACTCGCACGCGAGGTCAAAATATTGGGTGGTGTGAGTGTTAAGGGTTAGCGGTAAGGGCTTTTGCACACTCTTCAGTCTAGGGTTAAAACTCGAACTGTTGTTTGGGGTATATTCTTTGATTTTACTGTTAGAAGAACTAGCGAAATATTTGCGGAAAAAATTATTTGTTACATTTTTTATTTTTTTATTTTTTATGAACATTATTACTGTATTGTTTTTTTATGGAAATTGGTATTGTTTTGTGGCATTGCGAACTTGAACACACGGCGACACATCAAAGCAAAACATTTCTAGTATAACATGGCCTCGCTTTGTATATATTTCTAATACAGTGAGTTTTTATACCCTGATTGTTCGCTGTGCTAACTTTTGTATCATTTTTTTTTATCAGTTGCCACTTTAAAGGAGAGTATTATACTTGTTTTTTTTTTTTCGGATGGTAAGTCATTAAATGACTCCTCCCGCTCTAAGCTGAGCAGGAGGGAGTGTCAGACTTTTACTGACTAAAACCCATCCATGTTCCTTCATCGCCCTTTGTGTTCCGGGGCCACGCTCTTTCGAACAGTCCCGTAGCCCCGGCAGGGAGAGTATTATACTGGCTTAATGAAATGTTTATTACCAAATCTATACTAATACTAATAATATTATAAAGAGGTAAAATTTGTTTGTAAATTTGTATGTAAGGGGTAGGTAATCTCTGGATCTACTGAACCGATTTTAAAAATTCTTTCACTAATAGGAAGCTACATTATCTATATAAGTGTCATAGGCTATATTTACAACGTGCCTGTGGGATAATTTCCGACATAAACGCGAGCGAAGCCGCGGGCAGCAGCTAGTTAGATATTATTTCCCAAAAAAAAAAAACAGAGTAGAATATCTGCATACATTATGCCAGGAACACGTACATGCCTAAAACTTATAACTTATAATTAAACCATGCACAGCATGACCGTTTCACCAGTGGTTTTGAAAGGGTAAGCAGACTGCTATACAAACGCAGTCCATTAATAATAACTCTAAATTTTACCTGAATACGAGCAAAAGCACATATTTCTACATATTCTGTTTTACAAAATTCAAATGTGTAAAACTTAATTCAGTTTGCTGTTCGCGACTTGACTTAGGTTTTATTATAGCTCAATAATATTCACGCTACAATGTCAAATGCAGCACCAACATTACAATAACATTATGATTAAATATGTAAGTATTTTATTCTGACTGGTTTTCATATTTTTTCTTGGCCTTAACAAAGATATTTATGATACGTATTATAGAGGCTATCGGATAAATGCGAAATAAAATATGTGATCCCTTGTCGTTGTCGCAGTGACATAAGGCAATAACACGCCTGTAATCCCCGTAAGGTAAGGCAGAGGTGTACCTAATAGTACACCCACATTTTGCCATTTATGTTTAAGTCCCATGTAATAGGAGCGAGCCTATTGCCATCAACCGAGCACAAATCCAGGCTCCGTGGCTGCTACTGAGAAATTCCTGATGGAGAAACCCAATAACACTTTGCCCTATCCGGGAATCGAACCCAGGACCTCATGCTCAGCAGTCGCGCTTGCGACTACTCGACCAACGGGGCAGTGAAATCTGAAATTAATTACTAAGACATGTTACACTAGAACTGAATAAGCAATAGAGCAATAGCCAGATAGGCTCTTTCATGAAGATTACAGTTCAACATAATTGCGTTTTCTATCTCAAATAATTATATTTAAATGTCTTAGCATTATTCTTAATGACAAAACTGAACTTAAGGGGAAATGCGGGTGGTCTTGTCTCCATACAAACGCTCTCGCCTGTTTTCTTTCTGGTTTATGACTTTAGCTATGATTTTTTGCAGTTAAATAAATATCAACCTTTTCTATGTCCCTATGTTTTCCTTTTTGATGATAAAAAATCTGTATCAGCACTAGAACCTTTACAAAATGCTCAAAACAGCCTATTTGGACCGCTGTCAACAGAGGCCTAGTGTACAAATTTGACAACTATTAATGAAAAAAGAAAAACATAGGGACACAGTATATATGTATATCCTTCTTAGTCAGATTATGAAATATCTTTTAAAATGGTCGAAGATTAGTGGAGGAAATAGACGAGAGCCAAACCTCGAATTATGACTTTCTTTGTCGGATCTGTGGTTGTCCTTATCGCACCAATGTCGAAATCGCGCTCTTGAGCGACAACAAAAGTTTCTTTAAATACTTACTGCATTTCCTCTTAAAGCTTGAAGGTCAACGCTTCAAACACGACGATAAGCCCGACTCTTATCGCTCACACTTATAAAGAACTAGAAACTAAAAATAGGCCTCCATTTACGCGAAAGACTTTCAGAGAGGCCCACTGAACTTTTGAAACGGAGCTATACTCCAGTTGGAGCGAATAAACAGTGGTACTTCGTGGCAGATTTAGTACCGCCTATATGTGGCTGTGTTTTATAGGATAGCTGTTTGGCCATAGATACGAGATAGGTAAATTGTTACTGGTGATTGGTAAGCGAAATTGGCCCGTTTTTGGACTCTGATATATTGAAATGAATCCTGTAATTCATGATTTGTTGTTCAATTGTTGTTGAATGTAGTTTCAGCAGTAAATTCGAAGTTTAATGGTAATACGCAGTCGTGTTTGCCTTTGGATTCGTAAACAACTTTCGATATATCACCGATATTTCTCTTGCTTCCTAAGTTTTAATCCTAAATCTAGATCAAGTCTAGTACAAGTCTATTTAAAGTCCCAGCTGTTTGGCAAGAGATATCTAAGCGCTTTGTCTTTTAAAAATTGGCACTGGCCGCTACGATGTAGAAGCCAGCAAATTGTTGCTTTTATTCTAAAATATTATTTTTAAAACGTGGTCCTTAAAACCGCATGAAAAAAAAAAGAGTGATGTTCTTCAAAAAGGTCAGGTGCGTAGTATTCGCAACCGGCGTGCGTGTATGCCCAGATGAATAAACGTGAACGAAGTTGAAGGAGTATGTAAGGATCGTAGCAGCTGGCGGTCTTTATTGGGAAATTCTCATGAGGTTCATCATCATCGTCATTTCAGTTAAAAGACGTCCACTGCTGGACATAGGCCTCCCCCAAGTGTCGTCACATTGGTCGGTCCTGTGCGTCTCGCATCCAGCGGATCCCCGCAACATTCACCAGATCATCGTTCCACCTAGAGGGAGGCCTTCCAACGCAACGTCTTCCGGTTCGTGGTCGCCACTCCAGAACTTTCCGGCCCCATCGGCCATCCATTGTGGGAGCAATGTGCCCTGCCCACTGCCACTTGAGTTTGCCAATTCTTCGGGCTACGTCAGTAGCATTGCATTGAAACTCCGAGCAAAACGTGAGAATAACCACAAAAAAAAAATCGACAAAAATGCTTGTAAGCTCAAAGTACGTAAGTGTTATTCAATTGTTTTATCAAACCAACTATCGTGTTACAGTATTTCGTTTACAAACCATCACAGATGCGTGCTAACCGAGGCACAAGGCATGAGCGTCACCTCGCTTCAAGTAACGTGATACGGGGCGTCAGCAGGGACATACTGGCGCCGATACCCACACTCCGCTTTCATTGTTTGCATAGAGTAAACACGAAATAAGCGCAGACGCGGTGCAGTTTTGTTTTTGCTTTTCGAACATAGAAAAAAAAGTAAACCTTCGAATTTTTCGTCATTAGAAACAAAAAAAAAACAAAAGTGTTTTCGAAAATGGAATGAAACGTTTTACTATTTAATCTGTGGGGGCTTAAACAAGAAGCAATAGCTTTTGAAGCGTACCATATTTTTGCAACGACTTTCAATAAGATTGTCGCAACCTTTTCGGTTCGTTTTGTCAGTTTCATTATGGTTTTGACTAAGTTTGTCCATCAATCGAATCTAGAACTAAGAACTATATCTATTCCCTTTTTTTTAAATTTGGAAATCCTCAGTTGATGTGCTCCGCCATGGGATCGGCGAGGAGTCTGTCATAATCCTAGTGACTAAAACCACACGGTGTTTCTGTTCTGGCTGGTTGAGGTGCGGGGACACAATTGCATTTTCTACAATCACCCTAGCACTATAATTTAGCCCTCAGGTAACCTTTTTCCTTCATACTTCGTCTTCGTCGTGCCAATCATTCCTTTAAAATTAAAACCTTTGACCAGAACTCTGGCATTTCGATAGCGTGACCTAGGACAGGCCACTGCAAACTAAAGCTACAACACAATTCCTCTGAATACCCTTGTTGTGACTTCAAGACAAGCAGTATTATTAACTAAGTAGACTCCCGCTTGTCGCTAGGACAACACAGAATAGTTTCTCTACTTCCTTGTTAAAATACAGACATAGTTCAGAATGTCAGAAGGGACGAGAGAAGCGAACCGAGCGACGCTTTCATGTGGTCCTGAGTGCACAGAGTAGTTTGGGGATACAGAGGCGATGGATTAATTAATTATGATAGATTTAGATGGAAAATCATCCATAGTAGTCTATGGATGATTTTCCTCCTTTGGAGCTTAACTCGGCAAATTTTGACTGAGTGGGATTACTTTTGGTGGTCAAACGCTTGGTATATTCTGTACCTAATTATATGAAAGTTTAAAATAATAGTAAAAATAAAAAATAATAATAGTATTAGAAATAATGTATACCTAGTGAAAATAAATAATGTCATAATGTTATGAAACTAGGTTGCAGAAAGAAACCGGGTCCTGTCAACAGAACAATGCTCCACATCAAGCGTTGTGTTAATCATGCGAAAAGATTAGATAATAATATATGTATGTAGTCTGTCTTATCAATGACCTGTTTTTATCACCCTAAAAACCTTGCTTTTAATGTCCAATTTGGCATGGCAATATAGATGCGAAATACTTTTCCATTCAAGTAAAAAAATATGTGTTTGAATGTATGGAAAAACTACTATAAAATCTACAAGTTAGTTTAATTTAAGCTACTTCAAAAAATTTATGACTTTTCAATAGTAGTTCTCATCATTCATCATTTATCATAACTTTGATATTTGTTTAAACGGAAACAACATCAATTAAAAACCATTATTTAGAATAATGTGTCAATGACTTGATTTCACTAATAACGGCTAAAAGGTACAAACCTATAAACTCATGATACGATGACATATCTTAACATAATAAAATAAAACTTTCCTCTCAGTAACCCTTCAGTCGCGCGCACCATTTTACTCAGTTGCACCACATGTACGTAGGTACAATTGACACCGCTGGGCCCGCGTCTCCATATTTCACATCATTGCCAAAGTGTAATATTACATTCTGCGCCGCAGATTTCATACGCTCCGCGGAGATTCGCGTAGACGTGTAGCGTCGGGTTACGCCACTAGTCAATAAAAGATGGTCGTGGTTCGTGTTGCGAATGAAAAAATGCGAATTGTTTCTGTGTTCTTTTTTTGTTACTTTATTTTTGTTGTTATGAAGGAAATTGGCTTCTTTTTAAGCTTGAAACGGAGTTTTATTGTATTTTTGGGTGTTCCGTTATTGTAAAATGCAAAAAATATGGTTTAATAATTTAATGTTAAAAAAAAAACGTAGTTCCACGTACAAACTAGAGTAACAGAGGAAAGCTTTTGTCATTACAATTATCAAGGAAAAAGGAAGCTACTTACATTTCTATCTACCCCTTTACCACAAAACCGCAAAAGTCCAAACAGTTTCCAACAACTTTTTACCTCCACATTTAACCCTCACGGGTAACTCTTTCTGTGTCCAGCGTAGTTGATAAACCTGCGTCGTTAGCGGGCGAGGGTTAAGACGTGACGTACATGCTGATGTGGCCCAATGATATCGAGAATAACACGAAAGTATCGCCCGAGATACTGGCTGAATGGAAATGGCGGCCGGGTGGGAAAATTAAATTTGGAACGATTTAAATGACGGGTTTAATGAAGGGCGGATCGTGGGACCAATTTTTTTTAAATTGTTTTTTTTTTAGGAATTGGTATTGTGATTGATTTATTTAAGTTTCTTTTCTTTTATGTGGTTACAGATAGGTAAGTAAAATGTAAGTAATACTAACACGTTATTGTGCCAGTCCTGGTCAAACTAAGGCCTCTTTCTCACACACGCTTGCTTAGACGGTCTCTCAAAGTTAGTATTAAGTAGGTAACACTTTAAAATAATACTAACTTTTTTTATAAGACATAATCTGCTATCTCAAATATAATAAAAAAGTCGGTTCAATTCGTAACGTTTCTTAGCTGATCTTATCCTTTTGAAATAAAACTTTCACTAACATTTGTGGACCATTTCTTAAATGGCGAAGTCTATGTATCTTCACGTTTTATCAAAAAGGGATTCAGATAATGGCCGGAGATTACTCTGGAGTTACTATTATGGTGAAACTGTATTCGTCTTGATGTATGACTGGCTAAATGTTACGGTTTTGCTAAATCGATATCGTGTTGTTTAAGTTCCGTGTTTGTAAGATTATTGTTGGGATTAGGAACTGTTTTAGAATTTCTCCTTTGCGTCAAAATTATTGCTTTTCGTTCAACCAGTTTGGAGAATACGGTATACGTGCGTAAGTATGAGTTTGCGTCTGAAATCATAGCAATAGTAATATTAAAAGAACTTCGACGAGAGTTTTGACAACTCAACTCTTGGATAGAAAGTATAAGTAATCAGATAAAATAATATACTTTATTGTAGAAACACCGAAATCATACAATTATATGCATTGTTAGGGTTTGCAACATTGTAGTGATATTATTTCTTTATTTGTTTTTTTTTTTTATAGCTGCTAGTTGTAAGTTTCTTTATTCTGGAAAATTAATGTGTCGCCAAACTGCTTTGCAGTTTGGCAGTAGTTTTGTGTTGTTATATTTGTGAAATTTCTATGAATAAACGTTTAAAAAAAAACCTAACATACATAACTGACACAGCTTGTTTCTATATTCCAAAATCAATTGGTACAATTCCAGTTAGTTGAACTTCAGTGTTTAAAAAAAAATACATTGTTATTTTTCTGGCCAACCAACATTCGTTAAAAATACACAGAACATGTTTCAAGTACCTACGTAACACACAAAAACCGTACAGCCACATCCAGCGGCCTAACTCAGGAGCCAGTCCACGATAAACAATAAGAGGCTATTGTTTCTTGACGCGCAATCATCATAAACCGCATGCATCTACCGTTTCGCTACCACAGGCCCTTTATAGCTTCATTTCACCATGTCTTATGGGCTATGGATATAGGAACGGCTATGGACGTCTTCGGACGGCAATGAGCGGTATTAAACACCTATACGCTTTGTTTTTGTGGCTTGTTTTAAGATTAGAAGCGGTTATGGTAATTTTATGTGGTATTGGCGGTTGTTATTTTGTTTTAAAGGGTTTGTGAATATCTTTGATGTATTGGTTGTATAATACTAAGCGATAGATATGAAGGTAGATATTATTTATGCTATGAAATTCAGATTATTACAACAACAACGCCGTAGTAATCTCTAATAGCGTTATATGCCCGGTTGTACCTTGAATATTATGTTTTTTTTTTTTTGTAAATGATCATCTTTATCTGCTTAGCCTTTTCCCAACTATGTTAGGGTCGGCTTCCAGTCTAACCGGATTCAGCTGAATACCAGTATTTTACATGGGGCGACTGCCTATCTGACCACTACAACCCAGTTAGTACTAGGTAATACGATACCCCTTGGTAAGACTGGTTGTTAGACTTTCAGGCCACTAACTACCTGTAACGACTGTTAAAGATCTACAAATGACAGCAGTCACCAAGAAACTCGGTATGTAATGGGTGGTCACCCATCCACGGACCAACCTAGGTAAGCACGGCTTAACCTAAAGATCGACCCAAGCGGCTGTTAATATTTAACCACGAGCTCATACTCGACGGTTTTGTAAATGATCTTTGTTTAAAATTAATGTTGGTTTACAATAAAGAATATTTTGTCAGTCTCATAATCTTATGCCTTTTCCAATATTATTGTTTTTACATAGAGCGACTGCCATAGGCAATCTATCTATATTTAACCGGTTATGTGAAGTGAAGTATATTGGGTAGGTGCTAAGACTCTTGTTACCCACTTGAACTCAACTGAATACGTCTACCACAAGTCAGTGGGTTCAGTACGGTTCAAACGTGTTGGATTTCAGCTCGAGACCCATCGCCTATCGATTTTCAGACAACAGCGTCTTAAAGATAGGGCTGTGGGCGCTTTCTTTAGATGCCAAAAGCGACCAATTACTTTGAAAGTTACTGTTTGGCTTTGATTTTCACGGAGAAAGTCCTAAATGGAGTCGGAAAGACTTGACAGAGAGAAGACTATCTTCCAGGCGTAATAAGAAAGAGAAAGATGGATAAGTGGCGCCTGAAAATCGAATGCATGAAGAAGATTGGAATTGGTTCTTATAAAGCAATCTTTTTTGAACATAAAGTCATACTCTTCAATTAATATGATAAACGGAGAAAGCAATGAAGCAATGAAGCAATGAATCGCGACACTTAAGAATATAAAACCGTATGGTAGCATAAGTAAAAAGTGCAATAATTTGTAATAACGACTTGGCATTGTCGCCGCTCTAAACGCAGCCGGAGTTCTTGTAGAATATATACTGGTGTAAGGTATAGTCACTTTTGTAGTACAAGGTCATAAGCGGTAGCGGGAAGCTTATTTGAGTAAGTGGGTGACAAGCTTTTTCCATTCTGACCTTTGTCCAGAAAGCCTAGATGAATGGCAGTCGCTTCCATGCCGTTTTGTATTTCTACAACAATATTCTGATGTTCCCATCATCTTTTTCGAATGATAGAATGTCACTTTATCTCGAGCCTCGTGAAAATCAGTGTAGACAAAGAAGTATATTTTTGTAGCAGGTTGTTGTTATGTAACCCAGAACGCATGAAATAATATTTTCACATGGATTACGAACCGACAATACTGTCATGTCTGTGTTCCAGAATCCGAGACACGGCATAATCAGCCTTGAATGTCCCGCTGCAAGAACTCTGTGAGAAGCAGTGTACTATAATCCACTGCGCGGGCACAGTGCGACTGACAACCGATTAACCACCTTCCAGTAATGTATTTCTAACACTGGCTTTCATGTCATCGAACCAGATTTTTTAATTTGGTTTGTAATTTTTTACAGCAAAAATCCTTCATCGTCATGTTCCTGCCCATTCTATTCCTTGCCGGATTGCCGCCATGGGATCTGGAGGCGATAGTCCTCGCGCGCCTGCTTGAGTGGCGCGTGGAGGCACTACGCCGGGGGGTAACTCCGCTGCCGCGGCAAATCGTCGCTCAGCGGACAGACCACCGGCGCGATCTCATGGCGACATGGAGGGAGCGACTGTTGCAACCCCTTGCAGGGCACGCCACAATAGTGGCGATAAGTCCCCTCTTTGAGGAGTGGCTAGAGAGGCGCCACGGCGCCCTCACCTTCCGCCTGACGCAGGTCCTCACCGGACACGGTTGTTTCGGGAGGTTCCTGCACCGAATCGGGCGGGAGGAAACGCTCGGGTGCTACCATTGTGGGGATCAACCGGAGGACACGGTGGAGCACACGGTGGAGATATGCCCCGCGTGGGCAGAGCACTGCTGTGTCCTCGTAGCGGCGATGACCTCTCGCGTCCGGCCTTGGTTCAATCCATGGTCCGGAGTGAGACGGAATGGGACGCCGTCCGCCGTCCTTCTGCGAAGCAGTCATGCTAGCGAAGGAGGTGGCGGAACGTGAGAGGGAGAGAATCTCACGTCCCAGCCGCCGCGGGAGACGCACTGGGCGTCGGGGGCCACGTGGTGGCATCCGGCCACCGTATGCGCGGGCCTGTGGACGGCGAGCTATGGGCTAGCTCGCCGTCCGTCCGTCTTATGACGACAAGCCATGTCGACGGCGCGTTTGTGTTCCACGCGCACCTCAAAGAGATGTCAGCAAACAGGAAGGGGTCCGAAAGGACCGATGCCTGCCAGGGTTGCGGGACTGTTCGAAAGAGATACCGCGGCCCTGGCACACAAAGGGCAAAAGAAGGAACATGGATGGGTTTTAGTCAGTAAAAGTCTGACACTCCCTCCTGCTCAGCCCAAAGCGGGAGGAGTTATTTGATGATTTCCAATCCGAAAAAAAAAAAAACATTCTATTCGGGGTCGGAGCAACATGTTGTCTGCCATTCTCCCCTGTCAGACATCACGGCATCATGTTCTCCTTTCTCTTTTATATCATTCCTCCACATCTTTCATCTTTTCTTTACAACAACAAAAATCATTAAGCTAAAAAAATCTTTTAAATCGCTCGTCTCCTCAGGTTCGTACCACACCCCAAACGTTGGCAAAGTAATATTTGCATACTGGGAATCTTAAGATGTTCCTTCCTTGTATGAATATTTCGTGATGTGTTACTTAAACGTTCCCGCCAACCTCCAACTCGAAATTTCAATTTTGCTTTTAACTTATTTCTTGCAACTATTTGCTGTGATGTGACGTCATACGCTGAAGAATGTTTCGTCTATTTGTCTCTATGTTGATCTTTAAGACCTCGAATTCCGTGCTAGTTTTAACGAGTTTTTGAGAGACATGTCAGTTTCAGTCTTTTTTTAGTTATTTATCTGTCTATTACTTTTCGGCTTATCCATTTTTTAACATTGATGGTCGAATAGCAATCAATATCGATAAACGATAATGCGGATGATATTTTTCGGGTCAATAGTAATCGAAGCCATTATCATTTAAGCCGGAAGACACCCATAATTTCATTGTTGAGCGAAAGTATCTCGCACCAAGTTCAAAACCTACTTAATCCTCTACTTCTACGCCATTTACAAACCTGTCTGATCAAAAACCCATTACTTATCAGCCATAAACCATGTTATCGCCATAATCCTCTCTACCAAGTGTCACACTGATCATGATTGACTTCAACTCTTTGACATTCACAACACCATAACATAGTATCTATATCTTAACAGTAGAACAACAACACATACGCTAGACGACCAATAGCGCTTGGCTAATGTTTGGTGGGCATTACAGCTGAATTGGCGGTGGGCCGGTAAACAATATTGAAGCAGAAAATCAGCTGATGAAGTTGCAAATCGGCAGCCATTCAGCTACAATCAGCCAGATGAATAGATAACCTTGTAAAGATGACGAGGACCGGCTTGATAAGGCAGAGAGCCATAAGTTGTGGTGTTTAGGAGAGGTCCAATGAATGAACCCGTACTCTCTCATCTCAAGTTGCGCGAAAATACCCTGTGCTCCGCGTTTTGCAAACACTGACTCTTTCAGAAGGCGGAGGGTAGTGCGGGTCAGACCCACACCCAGACATTCATACGGTCAGCAAAACCCTAGCATCATCATCTGCCTAGCCTTTTCCCAACTATGTTGGGGTCAGCTTCCAGTCTAACCGGATTCAGCTGAATACACAGCACACCCCTGTTAGTACTGGATAATACGATACCCCTTGGTAAGTCTAGTCGTCAGACTTTCGGGCCACTGACTACCTGTAACGACTGTCAAAGATCTACAAATGGCAGCCGGGACCAACAACGGCTTAACTTGCTTTCCGAGGCACAGAAGAAACCCGGTATGTTATTGGTGGTCACCCATCCACGGATCAATCTAGACAAGCGCGGCTTAACCTAAAGATCTATCTGAGCGGCTGTTATAATTTAACCACGAGCTTCTCAAGCAAACCCAAGCATAATCTCATAAGATTTTCCAGTTGAGATACTGTTTATTTTCAACTGTGACCACTACCTGTCTGTGCTTTCCTTTTTAACACAGTTCCCAAATTACTTTTGGATATAAATTGTGACTTTTTATCGAGGAGTCGGTAGTGCCAGCTTATTGGAGACGTGAATAGGTTTATAAATGGTTAAATGAATGAGCTGTTATCATCTTTTGTCATAGGATTTACATAATTGCATACTGATTTTTGAGGTTATGTATAAATAAATTGTCGGAATATCTTTATGGAGAAATGATGGCGGATAATGTGAATAGCTTACGTTTTTATGTTTAGGGTTTGAATGGTCTTTTTAATCTAAATGAAAAAAAAAAGAAACTTAAGGTCTATAAACTAGTTTATATATATTCTATCCATTTAAGCAATCCAGTATATACCTTCTCAGTCGATGCTTGTTTTGACCAATCTATTATGTAACCGTGCTATCCGGGTTTCATGTTGGAACTTACTTACTTATATGTAACAACTAACTGTACAAATTAATGCAATTATCAAGAGTTTGAGTTTGAGTTAGTCTTCGTTTTGCGAGCTTGAAAAAGACGTATTCTTTTTCAAGCTAATAATGTTGTCTACACTTAATAATAATATGTTCATACAAATATTATTTATTACCATTTTGTGTACAATAGAGAACACATATTTCATTGTATTCAAGAGTATTTAATTTCACTTTCACACGGCTTGTCTTTCTTAACATGTCGCAACACTCCTTATCTTGACAAATATTCTTATACAATGTCTAAACAAAACGTGGTATTAGTAGCCATCTAAGGCTCCGTCCACGGTCTCGGGCGAGGCGACTTCTGTTATTTTCTTCGCGTGAGTATCGTGAGGATATATGGCATGTTTTAACCAACTTCTTTCATTTGTGACTGCCTCATTGGTCTGTGGTCGCAAGCGCGACTGCTAAGCATGAGGTCCTGGGTTCAATTCCCAGATAGGGCAGTGTTGTTGGGTTTTATCATCATCATCATTCTCAGTAGCAGCCACGGAGTCTGGATATGTGCCCGGTTGATGGCAACAGGCTCGCTCCTTGTTACATGGGACTTCAATATAATTGGCGAAATGTGGGTATACTATTAGGTAACCTCAGCCTTATCCCTTCGTGTATTACAGGCGTGATGTTATGTTATATTTATTTGCTATCTCGGCAGTCGGGGTCGCAAGACGAGTGGTCATGGCCAAGAGGTAACAACATTCACGGTAAAATCTAATTTATTGTCGAAAACCGGACACCGTACATTCACTGTAACCTCTATGGGCTATTAATTTGATTGGAAACACACTAATTGGAGAAATTTCACTGCGTTAAGGCAATAGGTGTCACTTCTCTATTCTTGTAGGGTTGACAGTTCAAACAACGGTTTAATTTGACAGTTTTATTGAAATAGTTTGGCGGTTAGTAGTGTTCTGTTGATTTTTATTTGGCAGGCTAGTTATGTACCTGAGGGTTAAATAAGAGAGAGCCTTTTGCTGTTATACATAACATTATATTTAAAAAAATCCTAATTTTGGTATTTTGAGCCGAATTCGATTGCGATATTGCAATTCTCAGTATCACCTTTAGTCTCCTAGTAAGGTTAAAATCGTTCGTCGTGTAATACCTAATTCCATTTCAAAAGACTGGTGATTTATTTTTTACTTTTTATATTTAAAAAATAGAACAGGCTTACTATAATATTTTTACTGGTGTTTTATGTTTCATTTCTTAAGAGTGACAACCACAAGTAACTACGACGGCAACTCGTATAATTCTATAATTTCTCCATACACACGTTTAAGTTATAAATAACAACGTATTATCTGTAATAATGCACATTTTTATTTGATGCTGCGTTAAACGGCTATTTTTAACGTGTTATGAAACGTATCAGGTTTTCATTACGATGATAGCCGAAGACACCCGACTGTGACAGAGCTGGGTAATGTGGTTTGGTGTTTATTTCATACAAATTATGATAATTTGATTATAATGATAGTTTGAAAAAACATGATAGGCGCTCGAGTGTATTGAATTTAACACTTTTTTTTTCATATTTGAATATTCATATTACCACGCATGAATATTACACATAAATATTTTCAGTGAACATGATATTGTGGTATGCTGTAATTGCTACCGATTACAATTATAATGATACCAACATATAGCAGCATCAACCGAGGTATCAGGTATAATAGATTACATTTTGCTGATACATTTTTCGGTAAAGTAAATAAAACCTCGGTCTCCTAAAACTGTTTCTTTTATTTTTTTCATTTTTTTTGGTTTTTAGAATGCTAACCGGATGCAGCTGAATTCCAGTATTTTACATGGAGCGACTGCTTATCTTACCTCCACAACCTTGTTAGTACTGGGTAATACGATACCCATTGGTAAGACTGGTTGGAGGTGGATTATGAGCAATTTTATTATTCCAGTCTATCCGTAAGTAGCTCAAGCTTGAGGGAAAGACCAAAAAAGCAACAACAAACAGTGCCCTTCACCATATCAAACTCCTAAAAATATTCCTACAGCACCTCATCATAAAACACCCCAACACTACATTTTACTGCTTTCAAAATAAATTCAAAACAAAGCTTCGCAGTCTAAGAGAAGTTCTTTTTATTTGTGCATCCGATTCACGCGGAGCCGTGTCTGAGTTACGCCTAACGCCTAGCTAATGTAAACCCGCTTTATCTCGACTGTCGATAGCACTGGGTATACCTTTAGTAAGAGGTGTCTGTGTTTATTATCTAGGTTTGAGTATTTCTGTTTCTTTTTTACCTGCATTTTAGTTCATTGTGAGATTAAATGGTGTTTAAAAACTGTCGTAAAAAATTACATTTATGGAGTTTACTGTTGTATTAAATTTCTAGAGCCACTCGTTATATACTTTTATATTTTCTTATATTATCATTTATGTTGTGACTGCTGGTTGACCAGTAATTGGCGACTGTGTAAGTCCAAGACTGTAAACACCTATACATAAGATATATTAAATAAATAAATGTTTATATCTGAAAGAAGATCGTTCAGAATTCGATATATTTTTGAATTTAGATTGCGCATTTCTTATCTGACTGACGCTTGGGAAGAACCGGATATAAAAAATTGCGAATAAGGAATTCAATAGATACTTTTAGAGCTTGCTGTAAATTGCTAGCTACCATGACATTAACATGTCAGGGATGCCAGTTATAATTAAGTTTGAAGCCAAAATGAAAACAATGATCGAATTATGCTCAATCATTACGCCTTGATGATAAGATCAAAAACTCAATAAACTAATACCTAATGCACGTCCTTTTCAAATTCTTTAATTAACGACTTCACACGATAAAATGAAAACATAATTTTCGTGAACATAGGTAAAATTGCCTAATTGTTACCACAGAGTAAGTAAAGTACAGAAGGAGAACTCTGCTCGATTCTCGCTAACTTGTAGAGCAGTAGAATTAATCGCATAAGGCTCAATAAATTGACGTTCGTCTGGTTTGGTTTACCCTCACCCATTATCATTTAAAACGTAAAACATAATATTCTAAGGTACCCTTCGATCAATTACCATACCAAACTTAGCAAATAAGCAGCAGTATTTTTATTACTATATTAAAGAAAACAGGATATTTCGCGAACTTGTTTTTTTTTTTCAACATGCTCTTTTTCGAATCGGACGTTCTGCTTCTAGCAAGACCCAAAATACGATGCACTGTCGATCATTTGTAAACTACAACAACAACAGATTAACAGAAAACAAAAATCATTTTCCGAACCAACAATTTGAATCTCTTATCACAAGTTCAGAGTTAGCATTCTGTACGTTGTTACTTTGTTATTCTCACATTCTTAATTGCTTATTGTGATTCTCCCCGCGTCCCCGAGATAATAACATTAACTATTATAATACAGCTCCCAAGTGTATTCACCTTAACATTTTATTAAAAGAGATTTTTAGAATTAAGCGCCGTCAGACTGTCTGTTTCATTTTAGTTTGTTTTGAATGTGAAAAGACTAATTTGTTTGGTAATAAATGAAGCTGTGTTTTGGTAATAAATAAAGAGAATTTGACTAAGTATTTTTCCGTTTATGTTAGGAAATTAGTTGGAACTAGGAATATCTGTGGATCTATAGGATGAAGTACAGTCCAGTGGAGAACTTTGGTTCTTTGATTGTGACGTAGTTTTAGTTCTTACATATGTAATTTTTATTATGATTCCATTTCGTACCGTTCCATTTCAACGTGACACTGTCGCCTCCGCTGTTTGCCCGTCCGTCTGTCAGCGGGTTGTATCTCATGATGCGTAATAGAACATTTGAAATTTTCACAGAATGTGTATTTATGTTGCCGCTTTAACAACAAATAATAAAAATAAGTTAAAATTAAAGGGGGCTCCCTTACTACGATGGTACGGAACTTTTCATGCGGAGTCCGACTCGCAATTGGTCGATTTTTTTGTTGTAATTTAGTGATGAAAAGCTGCTTCAATGTTCAATTAATTTATAGGAAAATACTGATCTTCAGAGTCAATTCAATAACAGAAATAGTAACAAGTCAACCAAAAACATTACTCAAACATACCTATCA
The DNA here is from genome assembly GCA_947578425.1 of Eugnorisma glareosa. Taxonomy (NCBI): domain Eukaryota; kingdom Metazoa; phylum Arthropoda; class Insecta; order Lepidoptera; family Noctuidae; genus Eugnorisma; species Eugnorisma glareosa. The sequence continues at coordinate 19,370,664 of OX387964.1, forward strand.
GTCAAGCTTTTCGAAGTATAGTACCAGTAGATACCACAATACTTTTAGTAACGTAAACTTTCGCAACACTGACACTCATTGTGTGTCGTCCGATATCGTTCGTTATCGTGCGGTATCGGACGGTATCGGGACGTATCGGTCGACGACGTCTACGATTTGTGTCAGTTAGATACGGACATTAAATATTGTCGTATGTTAGTGTTGTGTGCTTTGATGAAACGAAAATGATGCGTCATTAGGAGGTTTTATTTGAATATTTTCGTTTTTGGTGTTGCAAGAAGTGTTTACAAGAGCAGTTAAAATCTGGTCACCCGTATTTAAAAACATTTAAAATTTAATCACAATGTCATCTCAACAAAAACATGTATATTGACCGAGGTTAAAATGTGACTTCTTCAAATATGGGAATAACACTCTGATTTTTTAAACTACAGATTTTTTTAATTTTTTTTTTTATATAATATATATTTAATGGTCAATTATAGAAGAAACAAATAGACCAAATCATTTACAACAAAGCAGCATAAGTGACAAGTTTTGCTAATTAAATTTAGCTATATTTATTGGGAAAGTACCTAATAAATCATTTAACAAAAGCCCAAATAAAAACAACCATCATCTCACCCAACAAACTCATAACAAACAACACTACAGTAACTCCATTACAACTTCACAAAACGACACAAAACTCGGCAGTTTCAGCGTCAAAAAGCGTCGATTTTAGCAACTAAGTTACTTTAAATAAAACCTGCTCGCCGTCCTGTTCAAAGGCGATGCATTCTCTATAAAATGCCGATAGTACTGCTTTACAGGCTGCTTTGTGTTCCGTTGTGTGCAGGGCTAGCATTGAATGAAAAGTCCTGACAATAAGCTTAGACAGTTGCGAAAAATTCCATCCATTTTTGTTTTTAATTTTAAGCTTTTATTTAACTTGCCTTGTTAAAACAGGCTAGCTAAGTAATTATAGACCAACTAGATTAGTTAGGTAGAGTATTATTGGTCAAAAATAGCAACTAAATTTCAAACCAGTTTCCCACAACCGATCGAGCTGAAATTTTACACACACCTTTGGTTCTGGTGACAATACATTTTTATGACAGATTTGACTTGATCCTGCAGCCAGGATCGCCTCCTCATAAACTCCTCAACGGTTAAATAGCACGGATATGAAACTTTTGTGTACACGTTCAATGTTGATAGATAAACCTAATTTTCTTTTCTTTTTTTCAATTTAATAAAAGCTTGTTCATTTAAAAAAAAAAGTTTTTTTTGTCTAAAACAGATTTTCTTAGAATTTCGGTCACACCGGTATTTGTCAGTGTCTGGTATCCACAGTTGTTCCATTGTGGACCAATGAATGACATTGTGGACGTTGCAACGTCCGGACCTTTTTGACTGATCAAGTCTGAACGACGGACCAAAAAGCCGCTCATGTCCAGATAAATCCTGAGGCAAGACAACCCAATATGCAAGTGCATACAAGAAACGTGCGCAGTAAGTACTATGCATAAATCTTTTCGAAGGAAACAGTTTATTTTATTCTTCATAGATGTTGTTTGGCTAAATTTGTTAGATCAAATATGGATGCTGGAGCCTTTGTAAAGGCTTTTGTGACATTGCTTGGCAGAGTATTAAATATGTAGTATCAATCTCGTTGCAGCTATGGAAGTTACGTCAACTGACTCTTTTGAGGAAATATTTCAAGAGAAAAGTGGTTATGGCAAGAATATGACCTGGTCCCATTAAAATAGGTGGACAAATTTTAACACAGCAATTTTAATCTTTTTTTGTTTTGCTTGGATATCATTGGTTAGACGTACTGAACGCTGTGTTAAAATTTATCCATCTGATTGAATGGGACCTTATATACCAGGGCCATGTTAGAGTAGACAAATTGGTCCAGACACGATTTATTTTGTGTATCCTTATTTTCTCAACTCATCAGCAGCCTAGCCTTTTGGCAACTATTTTGGGATCAGCTTCCAGTCCAGCCGGATGCAACGGAATACCAGTATTTTACATGAAGCGTCTGCCTATCTGACCTCCACAACCCAGTTAGTACCGGGTAAAACGATACCCCTTGGGAAGATTGGTTGTCAGACTTTCGGACCACTGACTTCCTGTACCTAACTATGACAAAGATCTACAAATAAAAGCCGGGACCAACGGCTTAAGAGCGGCCAACCCGTCATACTTTTCATACAAACGCTCGTACGTGATTATGCAGTTGTTACACATCTATCTTAGATTTTTTTGAAGTAATTGGTATTTTGTGCACTATATCTAGGTTTCTATGCTAGCAAAAAATAAAAAAATGTAGAAACAAATTCAGCATAAGCCTCCAAAAATTGCCGTTTTGCACAAATTTTAACTGAACTTTGGCCGTTCATAATGTACTCATGAACTGTAAAACTAAAGAAAACATCTCGATAGAAACCTTGCACATGTAATGGAGATTCTTAATGGCAAATATTTATTTCACATACTTGTAAGACTTATTCAAAACACGTATTTCCTGGAACAAGTTTAAGAAATTTTCGAACACTATTTTTCATTCAATGTCATCGCGTTAGGCGGTATGAGGTGCGCGGGAGACGAGATGTGCGGGGTCGGCGCGGGGTTAGACCGGGGAATTGAAAGAAAATCGTCGCTGACGCTCTGGATGAAACAACAAGTTTTTCGACCATGCTCGCGTTGACGATAGAAGGACCGGGAAGGGCCCTCTTAACGCGCTTTCCAAGGCACGGAGGAAACACGGTTTGTTATAGGTGGTCACCCATCCTTGGACCAACCCATGCAAGCGCGGTTTAGCCTAAAGATCGACTTGTTATTATCCAGTGAGTTGTAACGGTATTTTCTCAGTCAGAAATGTTGCACTTACCACTAAAATCAAGCGCCAAGAAAATATGACATGAATAGTTCCGTAATGTTTTTTCAGCTTCAGATTTTCAACAACTTGGCTCCATACAGTCTTTTCTACGGAAGAAATATTACCTGCAACAAAATAACAATGTTCGTTAATCAAAAGTGCATAAGGGTCAATTTACAATGTAAAACTCATTTTTTATCACCAATCCGAAGCCCGGTGCTGCCATAGTGTCCAATTTAGGCGAACACGGCTTATGTCTCATGCACATCGCAACACGTTATTGGTACACGTAAAATTTACGGCTCCCTCCAATAACCGGTTAGATCCAGTTATAACTGGTTTTATCCGCACGTAACTGGATTAATGTTGGGTGTTATTAGGAATTTGCGGCGTTATGAGTCCTTCCGGAATTTTTAGAATGGCATTTTTGTGAAGGTTCCTGCTTGTTGGTATTTTTTCGGAATTATTCAGCTTCTTTTTTATCCAGATTTCTATGTGGGTTGTAACATGCGTCAGTTTAATATTGATTTTGGAATACATTTGCATTCACTAAAAATACATTTGAAATTAAATTGCTAGTCCCATTCTCATTTAATGCTCAGCCTACCCTTCACACGCAAGAACGAACAACAAAAAAATCGAAAATCAAATAAACTCGATTCACAATCACAATCGGCGCCCCTCAGTATCGATCATAAGTTAGTCGACAGATGGCCGCTCTAATAATTAGCGATGAGTTGAGATTCTTCCAGTTATTTACACAGAGTAATAAACGAACATAGAGGTCGTATGAGCTTAAACCAGACGATAGACAGTAGACAATTGTCGATCACAAACAATAATTGGTAATAGCTTTGAAAGCGTTTCCAATTTCTACATTGACTTACAACAGGAATGACTCAAAAAAAGAAAAACAAAACAAGATTGAAGCTTTTCAGTAGTTTAATTAAAGATCAATCCAATACATTCTTGACTTTACCATCATTGTCATCGCTGACAGTACGATATAATTGATTGTAACGTCACTTTGTCTATGCCCTTTAGGTTATGAGATCATTCAAAAATGAGATTTACTAGTAGTTCGTGCTCCAGTTTGTCTATGACTGAAAAAGTAAGAGAAATCTATAAGGCGCTCATTGTAAGCCATAGTATGTTGCGTACAGAAGAAAAAGACGCACACATAATTATATTATTATTTACTGACAATATAATAAATTGCAGTGACTTATCTATTCTACGACTCGCTCTATGCGAAGAAATCATTCCTCGTTATTTACGACAAATGGATCGAGCTACAAATGTGATATCAGTATATAGGACGTGGAATATGTGTCAGTTGCAATCTCTTGTATTATTTACTCCATTAATTTTATTGTAAAGGGAAATCGGGGGCATCAAGTTCAAGAGTGTAAAGAGAATTTCGTAAAGTTTATCATGAGATTTCCTGTAATAGAAAAGTTTTATTTTG